>CM061559.1:263403640-264603640 GCA_030864225.1 Capsicum baccatum var. pendulum | reverse complement strand
TGAAATTTTCAGCCAGATCTTAAAATCCAGTTTAAGCATGAACTTTGAATCAGAGGGTTAAGGTTAGAAAAAAAAAGAGCATATGAGAGAATAAATGGAGTGCTGATACATTTGGTGACAAGTTTAGGCAATTATTTTGAGAATCACAAGCACAACTTGGTCATCGATCGAAAGGCAAGTCCCAACTAGGTCAAATGGTGGACGTGTGATCCCTATGTCAAGGTTAACAAGAAGATAAGATAATCAGCTCCACAGAAGCATTAATCACTCGATGTGAGGGATGCATAACAAAGGTAGAGTTGTATCTTTGACAGGTATATAAAAAGAGGTGAAAACATGTTCGAGGCAAGTTAGTGTTGTAAAACATGTCATAAGAGATATTGGTCATGTACTTTCACATTGCATGCTATATACTTGCATTCTCAAGGATTGATATGATGAGGGCATTTCATTCTGCTATCCAAACACTGTCATCCTTTGTTTACCCTATTTGAGCCTTAGTGTTATTTTCTTTCATACCCCTCTTTTGGAATCAAGTTAGAATAAGCAAAGTTCAAAGAATAGTGTCAAGAAAAAAGATAAAGTCAAAAAAAAAAAAGAAAAAAAGATAAAAATATTTCCAAAAAAAGATTGTCAAGAAAATAGAGTTAGAAAAAAAAAAAAGAATCGCGAAGTGAAAAGAGCGAATAAAAAAAAAGAGAAAAATCAGGTCAAAGTAAAAAGGGCAAGCTGGCAGAACTGCGCATGACCTGATTCTCCTCTCTCGAGGGTGAGATACGTAGGTTGCCCTACTAAGGGCTCGGTCCAACCAAATAAATAATTTAGAATCACCCAGTCAAAAGAAACTGGGGCATGAGTTAATCCTCATTGTTTGAGTCGATTCCAAAAGTTGTAAGTCCTAACCCACTTCAAGTGTCGTTTGGGCCTCATGCCATCCTTTCTTTCTAACCCTATCCAAAAGCCAAGTTACAACCAAAGAAAAGACCTTCAGATCAATCTTTGGGGATGTTAAGGCAAAGCATGCATGGGATATGCTAATGTATTTGGGAACTACCTGTCTTCTTCAGCCCAAGGAATCAAGAGAGAAATAAAAATGAGAGAGCCTTATTGGTGAAAACCCTCACGGGCACCGTAAGGCGATAGTAAGTTGAGAGATAAAAAAGAAAAAAGAAAAAAAAAAGTCTTATTGGTGAAAACCCGCACGGGCACCGTGAGACGATTATGAGTTGGGAGAAAAGAGAATAAGAGAGTCTCATTTGTAAAAAACCCTCACGGGCACCGTAAGACAATGGTGAGTTGAGAGAAATAAAAATGAGAGAGTCTTATTGGTGAAAACCCTCACGGGCACCATAAGACGATTGTGAGTTGGGAGAAAAGAGAATAAGAGAGTCTCATTTAAAAAAAAAAAAAAAAAAAAAAAAAAAACTCCCAGACCCCAGAAGACAAGGGTGAGCTGAGGGAAAGACCCTTCAAAACATCACTAGCCGAATGAGGTCTGAATGCAATTGGCCTAAGGAAACAACTCAGTTTCAAGGCCATTAACTAAGCAATAATTGGTGGAGAGGTTGGATGGAAAAGATCAGGTAGCTTAATCCAAAAGGCATGGCATAATCATTAGAGTTGACTGTCATTTTTAGAAAATTTGTCATTTCTTTGTTTGAAATGGGGACACTCATTGTCTTTTCTTTCTTCTCTTTATTTTATTTTGTGTTCTCGAGTCAGTGGTCCAAATAAAGGTCATTGTCATTTTTCTTGTTTTTGAGTCAAGTCCATATCAAAACAAGTGAGAAAATAATTCAAAACTGGCCACCAACTTCTTCAATTGCACAATGCAAGACAAAGTCAGCATATGAAAGAGGCATAATTGTGAACTTATAAAACACCAAGGTTTGAAGGATTTATCTGAGAAGCATGACAAAGCAGAGATACTGTGGTTATTTTGGAGTCACTCCTAATGATCTGAGTTTAGGTCAATGACACGACAAAGCAGGGGCAAACGTCAGCAATTTGAAGCCAAATGAAGGGAATGAACACTAGAGCAAATGCCTGGAAAGCCAAATGCTGCAAACCACCACTAAGTTTTAACTGACAGATTTTTCTTTTTTGAAACAGGGGCAAATTGGTTTTACTTAATTCAGCTACTATTGGAGATGCACATCCATGGGATTTTATTTTCTGTTCAGGACCCTCCTGCAAAATGGGATTTTACTTTCTGTTCAGGACCCTCCTGCCAAATGGGATTTTACTTTCTGTTCAGGACCCTCCTGCACAATGGGATTTTACTTTCTGTTCAGGACCCTCCTGCAAAATGGGATTTTACTTTCTGTTCAGGACCCTCCTGGAAAATGGGATTTTATTTTTTGTTCAGGACCCTCCTGCAAAATGGGATTTTACTTTCTGTTCAGGACCCTCCTGCCAAATGGGATTTTACTTTCTGTTCAGGACCCTCCTGCAAAATGGGACTTTACTTTCTGTTCAGGACCCTCCTGGAAAATGGGATTTTACTTTCTGTTCAGGACCCTCCTGCACAATGGGACTTTACTTTCTGTTCAGGACCCTCCTGGAAAATGGGATTTTACTTTCTGTTCAGGACTCTCCTGAAGAATGGGACTTTATTTTATGTTCAGGACCCTCCTGAAGAATGGGATTTTATTTTATGTTCAGGACCCTCCTGAAGAATGGGATTTTATTTTATGTTCAGGACCCTCCTGAAGAATGGGACTTTATTTTATGTTCAGGACCCTCCTGAAGAATGGAATTTTATTTTATGTTCAGGACCCTCCTGAAGAATGGGACTTTATTTTATGTTCAGGACCCTCCTGAAGAATGAGATTTTATTTTATGTTCAGGACCCTCCTGAAGAATGGGATTTTATTTTATGTTCAGGACCCTCCTGAAGAATGGGACTTTATTTTATGTTCAGGACCCTCCTGAAGAATGGGACTTTATTTTATGTTCAGGACCCTCCTGAAGAATGGGATTTTATTTTATGTTCAGGACCCTCCTGAAGAATGGGACTTTATTTTATGTTCAGGACCCTCCTGAAGAATGGGACTTTATTTTATGTTCAGGACCCTCCTGAAGAATGGGATTTTATTTTATGTTCAGGACCCTCCTGAAGAATGGGACTTTATTTTATGTTCAGGACCCTCCTGAAGAATGGGATTTTATTTTATGTTCAGGACTCTCCTGAAGAATGGGACTTTATTTTATGTTCAGGACCCTCCTGAAGAATGAGATTTTATTTTATGTTCAGGACCCTCCTGAAGAATGGGATTTTATTTTATGTTCAGGACCCTCCTGAAGAATGGGACTTTATTTTATGTTCAGGACCCTCCTGAAGAATGGGATTTTATTTTATGTTCAGGACCCTCCTGAAGAATGGGATTTTACTTTCTGTTCAGGACCCTCCTGCAAAATGGGATTTTTACTTTCTGTTCAGTGATTTTACTTTTTATTCGGGTAATCCCAACAACATTTGCAAGGAGACGCACTTCCTTGTTCGAGTAATCCCAACAACATTTGTAAGGAGACGCACTTCCTTATTTGATAAATTCAACAACATTTGCAAGGAGACGCACTTCCTTGTTCGGGTAATCCCAGCAACATTTGTAAGGAGACGCACTTCCTTATTCGGGTAATCCCAGCAACATTTGTGAGGAGACGCACTTCCTCATTCGGGTAATCCCAGCAACATTATAAGGAGACACACTTCCTTATTCGGGTAATCTCAGCGACATTTGTAAGGAGACGCACTTCCATATTTGGGCAATTCAAGAAACATTTATAAGGAGACGCACTTCCTTGTTTGAGTAATTCAAGAAACATTTGTAAGGAGACGCACTTCCTTGTTTAAACAATTCAAGAGACAGTTATAAGGAGACGCACTTCCTTATTTGGGTAATTCCAGCATCATTGGTAAGGAGACGCACTTTCTTGTTTTGGTAATTCAGGCAGCATTGGTAAGGAAACGCACTTCTTTGTTTTGATAATTCAAGCAACATTGGCAAGGAGATGCACTTCCTTGATTGGGTAATTCGAATTTTGCTTTTAGGTGATGCACTTACTAACTTAAGTTTTGATTCCTAGAAGATGCACTTTCTAGTCGAGTTATTGCACTTAATCCTTAGGAGACGCATTTCCTTGCTAGTTTTCATTTTTTAGGTGACACACTTTTAACTTAGACTTGTATCTCTAGAAGACGCACTTTCTAGTTAGAAGCCCTTACTTTAATTCTTAGGAGATGCACTTCCTAGTCTTGGTTATATAATTTTGCTCTTAGGAGATGCATTTCTTAGTCAAAGTCTTGATTTATCATTGCAACATGCAAGTAGGTATGATGTGATTTTCCCAGAAGTCTTCTGATGATAAACTGAAAAAAAAAAAAAATCAATTTCTGTTTTGAAACTTTACTTTTCTGGAAATAAACGAAATTTCTCTTTATAATAATATTCGTTTGGGGATAATTTTCTTTTTTAGTTTTGATGTAATTTTAGGAGCCCGCCTGCAGAACAGGGTGAAGAAGTTGAAAACATAGCAACAAAGTGATGAAATAGCAAGTCAGGAGCCCGCCTGGAGAACAGGGTGATGAAATAACAAGTCAGGAGCCCGCCTGAAAAACAGGGTGATGAAATAACAAGTCAGGAGCCCGCCTGAAGAACAGGGTGAAAAAAAACGAAAGTCAAGCAACAAGTTGGAAGAAATTGCAAGTCAGGAACCCGCCCGAAGAATAGGGTCAAAAAGACGAGTCAAGAGCCAACAAAAGCTGTATAGATAGGATTTTTGTAATTTCCTTTATGTTTTAGCTTTTAATTTTCATTTTTGATGTAATAACAAAGCCGCGGACCGAAACCTCGACGGAACCTCACTCGACTCTCCAACTCGGTATAGTCCTTTCTTTTGTTTCTTCTTTGAATAATGGCCGGGACAAAATTCTGTTTCGTTGTCTACTTCTTTGTCTGAAAACACTGCGTGTTTACATTCAAAGGGGGCATGCTGTAGACACGTAATTTTGTCCGCCCAAATATTAATTTCTACTCATTTTTACCTTTCCCTCCTACCTCCTATCCAATAAAATATACCCACTACCCAACCACCCAATTCCAACATCATCATCATACTCACCACTACCCAACCACCCACTCCCAACATCATCATCATACCCACCCACTCCCAACATAATCATCATACTCACCACTACCCAACCACCCACTCCCAACATCATCATCATACCCACCCACTCCCACTACCCCATATTTACCCCACCCCCCACTCTCTTATTCTCATCTCAATAAAAACAACACACTCAATTAATCATCTTCTTCCATTCTTTAACAACACACACACCACACAACAACCACAAGAACAAGAAAATCAAAAAAAAAAAAAATCTCTCATCTCTCAACAATCTCTCAACACTCTCTCAAAAACTCTCTCTCAAAAAACTCACTCTCTCTCTTCCTCTCTTAAAAATAAAAATAAAAATTTGAACTTCCATCACCGCTTCGCCGCCGGCCGGGGACCGACCACCACAACACCACCATATTTTTCTTCTCTCTATCATCTCTCTCTCCCCAAAACTAAAAAAAAAAGGGAATCAGCAGCTCCGTTCGTCGACGCCGACCGGACCAGATCCGACCATCTCCGGCCGCGGCGCACCGGTCCGAGATCCGACCAGATCTCGGTCATCGAATTCCGCCGGCAGCTTCTCGGTCAAACCGCTAAATCTCCGCCCATTTTTCCGTCACCGGAACTCCCCGTATCCCGATCTACGTTTTGGAGCTATCCGGTTTATTATTATAATACCGAGTTTGGTTTGCTCGTGGTGAGGTTCTCCAATCGAATTTGGTCATCAGATTTCTTTATCATCGACAAAAGCAAGTGTCAGTGAGGTCTATTTCTTTAACCCACTCTTTTTTATTTATCTTGGCATATTTAATTAGTTGTGATTATGGTTTTTGTTGAATTTTTGTTTATGTTGATGTTATGATTGTGATGCTTGGTTGTTTGATTTTGGTGGATTAAGACATAAATTTGATCATGTTCTAATGGATGGATAAAAAGAAAGTCGGGGGATGGAAGTGAAAAAAAAATTGAAAAAAAGATAGATTCGGTTTAATTTGATTTATTGTTGGTATGAATCATGATTGAATTATATTTTTTTTTAGTCGAGAACGCATAGGCAAACGTAGGCCGGGTAGGCAAAATTTAGAAATAAATATTTTTGTTGGAATGTTTTGGATATGTGCTTGAATGCACTTTCTATTTTTATTGCGTAAAAAGTTTAAATTGTACTCATTTGGCCGGGGAATGCCCTGAAGAATTTGTATAGATTTATCCGGGGAATGCCCCGAAGTACCTTGTATCCGGAGGACGTCCGCGATGAAGGCCCGAGGCATCGGGTAAAGCATTATTTTAGGATTAGCGTAGGTTTATTTTCAGTTCTTTTCTATTTTCGGGTTGTAATAATTGGACTGGACTTTCATTTCGGTTTGTTTCGTTTTATTTTTTTGTTTGATTGTTTTGCGTGCTTTTTCTGTGGTTTATACACTTCATAATGCCAAGTAGTCGATACACTCCACCAAGCGACTGTGGTCGAACCACGGGATCGAGGGGTGCCTAACACCTTCCCCTCGGTCAACAGAATTCCTTAGCCGGAATCTCTGTTCGCAAACCGGTTTAAGAGTCAATTGTTTCGAAAAGGAACTTTCCAAAGGTGACTTGGCACACCGGATTATGTCAAGTGGCGACTCTGAATAAAAAATGCAAATAATCCTTTTTCGAAATAAATTTTCATTTTTCTTGTCACTTAAATAATAAAACCCTTTCGAACATAAAAATATTTCATTTTTGGAGTACGCGCGTGCAAAAAGGGGTGTGACATGGATGAACCGGTTTTATAACGGCGATGACATGAATGAGCCCACTTTTAACGGATGACATAAATGAGCCATTTGTGATAGTTCAGTGGCATATTTGAGCCTTTTCCCTTTATTAAAAAATATACTACTATTGTCATTTTGTTTTTGGTCCATTTCAAAAGGAATGTCATTTTTTTTTAATTTGATAACTATTTAAAGACACAATACCACTTTTATACTTACTAGTCTCACTTATAAGGTTTCATTCAATTAAAGAGAAGTGTAGTACATTTTTTAATATAGGATAATTTAGTAAATTTTACCAAGTCTTTTCTTATTTCTTAAATTTCATGTTTGATCAAAGTATGTCACATAAAATGAAACAGAAGGGAGTAATACATATAGACTTACTTTTCTTTTCTTTCCTTCCTCTCATTTTGCAGTTGGTAAATGATGGTTTTTTTATTTCCTTCTTCTCATTTTGCATTTGGTAAATGATGGTTTTTTTCATTTCAATTTGTTGGTCTTATTTATTTATGGAAAAGGCTCAAATATGCCACTGGACTATTGGAAATGACTCATTTATGCCATTCATTAAAAGTTAGGCTCATTCATGACATCGCGTTACAAAACTGGCTCATCATGCCATTACTTTTAACAACCGATTTTTAGAAAACAGCTTTGCCACGTGGAGGCATATTAGAGGTCCACGTCATTTTTAAAAAATATTTTAAAAAAATTAAAATTAAAAAAAAATTCCTTTTGATGCATTAAAAAGAATCCACTCAACTTTTTGATCCATTAAAAATCAGTTTGATCTATGCTTTTAAAATTTGAGATTATTTGTATATTGCCCCATATCAATAGTTTTTTTTCTTTTCTGGCTTTCACGTGTGACTCTATTCACAATACGGAACAATAATATGATCATCTCCCTTTGAAATAAGTTTTACTTGATTAATTACTGTTATTGAGTTAATTTTGAGATTATTTGTGTATCGCCTCATATCATCCGAGTATTTATAGTTACCAAGCTCATCGACTTTTTTTTTGGTTGTATGCGGCTTAAAATTGTGGTCAAATATAGTAAATTGATCCATAGACAAGCAAAGACAATACGTCTCATGCCATCACTCTATCATCCTCATACCCATCCTGCAAAAATTTCAGTACAGTGGCGTTGATATCAATTATTGTGCTAATTAATTACTGTAAAATACTTTTAATATTGTATGATATCATTCGCTTTGAACCAAATTGACATTTTTTTTTCAAGAGACCTTAAATATCCGATATTTTATAAATAATTTCATTTCTTTTTTACTTTTCACGTGGGACATTGTTCTCTCAAACACTCATTATACTGCTTCCTTTTTTTTTTTTTTAATATGTCGTTTAATGTTTTGACACAATCATATATTAAGATAATTATTTGACAATCAACATTAATCATTGGAGGTAGAATATTTGTCTAAATTACAATTATGCTTTTCTTAAATTACAATTTGATTTAATGATATAGTTACATAATAATTGGTGAGACGTCATAGTTTTATATCCTTATATAATTAATTTTAAGTGGTCCAATCCTAATTAGAAATTGTAAAAAAAATTATATAAGTCATGCATGCAAGTTACAACTCACAAGTATTATGTATGTATAGTCTTTATCATTTCATTATATACTTAATTCAATGAATTGATTAATTCCTAAATTTATTATTCTTTTCTCTTTAATGAAATAAAATATCTAAGAAGAAAGAATAAAATGAAGATGACATGGAATTTGTATAATATAGTTTAAGGCCAGTTGACATATATAAAAACAAAAGTAAATCCAATATATTTTTGATAAGTTAGATAGCATGGGAGTATATATTTGTGTGGGAGTATAAAATAAATTAATGTATATTTTATATATACATATATACATACATACATATATATATATATATATATATGTATATATATATTCATTGATTTCTTCATATATATTTTATGTTATTTTAAAATCTTTTAATGAAAATTTTTACTCTACTATTAACCTAATCGTCATAGATCAAACTAATTTTTAATGGATCAAAAAGTTGGGTGGATTCTTTTTAATGGATAAAGAAAAAAAATAAAAAAATATGCTGCCACGTAGTAAAGCTGTTTTCTAAAAACCGGCTGTTAAAAGTAATGGCATGGATGGGCCAGTTTTGTTACGACGATGGCATGAATGAGCCCAACTTTTAACGGATGACATAAATGAGCCATTTCTGATAGTTCAGTGGCATATTTGAGCCTTTTTTCATTTATTTATTTATTTATTTATTTATTTTTGAGTCGGTTTAGAAAAGAACATTTCTTTCCCTTTTTTGGCAACTCATTTATTCTAATTTTTCGCATCGCATGTTAAAAACCACAAGTTTAAAGGATACTTTAGTACATTATACATATCTTTAATTTAAGATCTATCAAATCAAAATCAGACAAACAAATTAAAAATAACTGTCATGCATGTACAAATACCAGTTTGTATCTTATTACTGGTCTCTCATAAATATTAGAGTATCTTAGAGTCTAAAATTTCACATATAGTCTTCTTAGAGTATCTATAACTAACTTTCCAGTCTAAATTTCATATTTACAATTCATAGACAAAATAAATGACAGTTTTATGTATATATATACAAAAAAGAAGAAAAAAGTCCATAACAACAAAAAGAGGTAAAAAAGAAAATTTTAATGTAATAAATGTCCTTAATCTTCTCCAATTTTTCATTTATTTCTCTGATATAATAAATCAATAAATATGAGCGTTAATTACTCCCTCAAAAGTTGATAATTTTTTTAAAAAAATTGTGATCTACAGGTGAAAGTTGGTAATTCGTGCATACAAAGTTCTGGTATATACGATTTACGCAAATTATTTTTTTACTTGAATTTATTTACTGAAATCCCTTTTTGAATCTAATACGCAATAAAAATTGATTTAGTTTCAACATAATGAAAATTGATTTTATTATTGGTTTAAATTAGATTTTCGATATTGAATGCACAATATATAAACTTCAAAAACTTTCAAATTGTCAATTTTGTAATTACTATTATTTTTGTATACAATAACTTCAATTGTAATTTTATGTTTCAATTTTCGTATTCAATTTTTATTTTCGTATTTTTGAAAAAAATTTCACAGAAGTTGTTAAAAGGTTATAATCCTTGTTTGTGTTAAATTTTTTTTTTTCTAAATCCCATTTGTAATTGCAATTTGTGTGATATATTCATTCATTACTCTACTAGATATTTCATAATATACAATTGACAGTCTTTTAATATATGTATTTTTTTATGTATATCTATTAATAGTATATTTGAATTTTTGTATATCTGTTAACATAAGTGTATAATTGTATTTGTATATCTGTTTTAAAGGTTACAAAGATTATTGTTTTTATTATTTGTATATCTGTATATTAGTTTACATAAATTTGATATTTGTATATCTGTTGTTTGTATATCTATATATACATATATGCAAATGAAGTATAATATTCAAATCAAAATTGTTGTTTATTATTTGTATATCTGTTGTTTGTATATTTGTATATACAAATTTGAACGTTGTTTGTAAATGATATTGCAAACGAAATATACATATAATCAGATCAAAACTGTTGTTTATTATTTATATATCTGTTGTTTGTATATCTGTATATACAAATTTGAATGTTGTTTGTAAACGAAATATACATACAAACGAAATATACATATTTGTATATCTGTTGTTTGTATATCTGTATATACATATATGCAAATGAAATAAACATATACATATATGTTTATTGTTTGTATACCTATTGTTTGTATATCTGTTTATACAAATTTAAATATTTTACATAATAACAAATTTGAATGTATATGTATATATGCACTCTAAAACTATGTATATCTGCATATGCATTATTCTTCAAAATGTATATGTGAAAGTTAACTGTATGTACATATATGTAAATTGTATATACATATATCAAAAATACAAACTGTATATACATACATACACTCTAACTCTGTATAAATATGCATGTATTATTCTACAAAAAAAAGTATACATATCTACATATATTGAAACAAAAATGTATATTGACCAACAATTCTGTTTCATGAGAATATATACAAAAAGACCTCGTAATCGTTGTCAACTTCATTGCTCCCCCTTTTAGATTTAGATACCTTAAAATATTTTTTCCTTTCCGCCTTGCTAGAAGATGTAAAATTCTTTCCTTTTTTTTTTTTGATAAATCATCCATAAAAAAATGGGAAAGTGACTTACATAATATATAAAAATTTATATTATAAAATAAAAATCTGCAAAAATGAAAAAATTATAAAAACGGGGGAATGCTCCCCCTTATCTATTTTTTTGTAAAATATATGAACAACGAAGAAATTTAAAAATTTTAAAAAAATTAAATCTAATGCCAATAAATATGCTAAACTGATTTTCTGTGGTGAAAAATCCGCAAAAATGATTTATCACAGAGAAATCAAGAATTATATTTTGTGATATTAGAGTGACTTTGAGAGAAAAATAAGGAGAAAAAAGTTGAAGAAGATGTCTTGAATACTCATGCATTATGATGTTGCCAATATATGTTGTCGTTTCTTTAATTTAATATAAAGGATATTAGAGTGATTTTGAGAGAAAATTAAGGAAAAAATAGTTGAAGAAGATATCATAAAAAATCTTGTGTTTTGATATTCCATTGTTGCCTTTTTTTGCGTCAATAGGATAGAGAGAGAATAGAAAGAAAATACCAAAAATAAATATATGAGAGAGAAAATTGATATATACAAATCTTAATATATTTGTATAAAGGGCCCACACACAAAAAAACTAAATTTTAACTACCAAATAACTATGAATTGTAATTTTTTAAAACATGAACCATATCATGTAATTAATCTAGTATTTTTTCTGTAATATGTAATTTTTCCTAAATATTAAGCTTAACTTCCTTGCATTTTGATTTATTTGTAACGTTTGTACATTTCTTTCTTTTTTCCCCTTTCTCATTTGTTAATATTGCTTCTTGGATAATAATATTGTTTATAATATTTCAAATAGCTAGTACAGTTTAGAAATAACCCTTTTTCTACTCTGAATTCTGCTGAATATTACTACTATTTCTTTTTAATTCACTTTTTTGATTGGTTCTCTTAGTTTTAGAAATGGGATTAAAACTTCTGTTATACGTGGGGCGTAGGGAAACGTCGAATCACAATGATTTATTCAATTAACTTTTATTGTATGCAGTCTTACCCCACATTTCTGCAAGAGATTGTTTTCACGATTTGAACCTGTCACCTCTTGATCACATGACAACAAATTTATTAATTACTCTAAGGCTATGCGTGGTTGTCTAAATAGTTAGTGTGAAGTAAAGGTGATAGTGAATGAATGGAAGCTAAACAAGAAGTGGAGTTGGATTGTGTGGTGTGAAATGAAAGGTGAAAGAGCAATAATGGGGAATTGGGGTCGAAATGACAGCATTATTCCATGACATTTCAAAAAAGTTTGATTCCATATGGCAGAAACAGAAAAGTAATGTTTGATAAATATCACCAAGTTTTTTCTTATTTCTTAAATTTCGTGTCCGATTAAAGTATGCAACATAAAAAAAACGGAGGGAGTAATACATATAGACTTGACTTTACTTTGCTTTCCTTCCTCTCGTTTTGGTAAATGATACTCCTT
This sequence comes from Capsicum baccatum var. pendulum, assembly GCA_030864225.1. Classification (NCBI taxonomy): domain Eukaryota; kingdom Viridiplantae; phylum Streptophyta; class Magnoliopsida; order Solanales; family Solanaceae; genus Capsicum; species Capsicum baccatum. The sequence goes on along the minus strand of CM061559.1, from coordinate 264,591,037 downwards.
TCGGTTAAATTTGTTTGTTCGTACCTTTTTTTAATTCGTTTAGAAAAGAACATTTCTTTTCTTTTTTGGCAACTCATTTATTCTAATTTTTCGCATTGCATATTAAAGACCACAAATTTAAAGGACACTTTGAAACATTATACATCTTTTAAGTTAAGACAATAAGATATTAAAGTTTTTTTATTTTTTTCAATCTCTATATCAAGTTAAAATCACAAAAATAAATTGAAAATGACTCTCATGCGTGTTTGCTTCCATGACATTTCAAAAAAGTTTGATTCCATATGGCAGAAAGAGAAAAGTAGTGTTTGCTTTTGGAATTTTGCCTCCAATTGATTGAGTCATTGTTCTCTATTATTGAAGTGAAAAATACAACATTCTCACTTCCTCTTTCCTTTTTTCCCCTTTCTCATTTGTTAATATTGCTTCTTGTATAATACTATTGTTTATAATATTTTAAATAGCTAGTATTGTTTAGTAATAACCCTTTTTTTACTCTGAATTTTGAACTCTGCTAAATATTACTACTACTATTTCTTTTTAATTCACTTTTTTGACTGGTTTTCTTAATTTTTTAAAAAGGCCAGTTCGATGCATTAAAGTTTCTTCTATGCGCAGGGTGTCGAAAAAGGCCGAACCACATGTGTTTTATTTAAGAAATTTTATTATATGCAGTCTCACATCACAGTTCTGCCACATGTTGTTTCCATGGCTTGAATCCAACACTCTTGATCACATGACAACAACTTTACTAGTTACTCCGAGGCTTCCGTTCAACTGGTTGTCTAAATGGTAACTGTGAAGTAAAGGTGTGAAATGAAAGGTGAAAGCCCAATAATGGAGAATTGGGGTCGAAATGACAGCATTATGGCAGACATAGAAAAGTAGAAGATAAAAAAGGGAAAGCAATGTTTGCTTTTGAAATTTTTCCTCCAATTGATTGAATCATTTGATATTAAGGCCAAAATTATATGTTTTTAGTCAATATTTATTTTATATTTAGTATTTTTATTTGTCCCTTTTTAGCATTAATTTTATAGATTGTGTTTAATAGTATAATATAATGTGTAGGATTAAAATGATGTGGATGAAGAAATTTGGAGCTAAAATAAATTAAAGAAGAAAGATTGTAAAAGAAATTAAACAGATAGCTTAGTGAAATTAATTTATTAAAATAATCATATATGACCCTGAATTTGAATGGAAAAAAGGGCAAATCCAATAGCCTTTCGTGTTAGTTGCGCAACACGCAGCTAGCTACAACGGTCCATTTTTATTTATCTTAGTCCATTTTGAATTCAGTTATTTTATTTGGAGTTTTTTTCCTACACCTATAAATACTCTATAGAAAAAATTTAGTTTTTTACATAACTTTTGACCTAGAGAGAACTAGAAACCGTTGTGGAGGTCAGGGGTGGACCTAGGAGGGTAACGGATTCACTCGAACCCCCTCGATAAAAAATTACTTCGTATATATATAATAGATTTTTTATATTTCTTTACATATATTATTTTTGAATCTCCTAAACCAAAGATGAGATGTAGCTTTAGTGGTTATGAGTGTGCTACTTTGGCCATGATATAAACCCCTGCATTTCAAGTTTGATTCTTGTTGGACACGCAAGTTCTTTAATTTTTTTAAGTTCAAATTTAAGCCTCTGCTGGTCAACTACTATTGGGGTAATTTTTTCCCAAACTCTCTTAGTAAAAATTCTGGATACATCACTAATGGAGGTCGAAGAAAATTGATTTCATCTTTTCTTCTCCTTTATTATTTATTTTACGTTTTTCTTTGAATGATTTGTTGTAATTGCTCTATATCTATATGGAGTTAAACTTCTTGTTCTAGTCTTCAGTTCACATTCCAAAACACTATTTTTCTCTTCTTTATTTTCACTTCATTTGTCTATTTTGAGAAGAATTATGCACATATTTCTGAGTTTTTATAAGTTTTAGTGATAGTCCTTAGAAAAGTAATTTGAATTTTTTGTCCTTCATTAAAAGACCTTCTTTTAGACAAAATTATCTTTTCACTATTTTCTTTAATTTATTATTTAATTATTTATATTATATTAACTATATTTCTAAAATATATGAGACTTAAAATATATGGAAAGAAAATCAATTAATATTTTGAAGACCAAATTCGGAAGAGTAAACTATTTACAGAAAATATTTGAGGTAACTTAGCAGCTTTTAGCATAGGAACGAAGATGTAAACCTCTTTGCAATACCATAACTGCCCTCTGCTTCTGACAAAATTCCATTAGGGTCTACTTTTGTGTGATCCTAACATGGAGATTGCCTTGCATGGTGCTATTTCAAATCGATTGACTTATTCTGAAAATATGATTGATACTACTTTAACTTAATTCGATTGTATATCTAGATTGATGGATTCTTAATTTTCTAATCCTCAACTTTTTAACTATTTTTGTCAACATAATAGAATTCAACTTGTGAGTATATATATTTTTTTGTTCTCATTCAAGTCAATCTTTAGGGTCAAAATTTTTGCTCAGACAAGAATTATTTTCATCAAAACTGAAGTTTTGTGATTACTATTGTATCATTTTGTTGTACTTTACAGGTCGTAGGTGGATTTATAGGTGTTAGATGAATGTCGGTCGGCTTTGAGAAATTTTTTAGGTAAAGATTAAATTGAATTGTATTATTTTTATATCTCTATTTTGAGTTTTTTTTTTGTGTAACTATTAAGTTTAGTTGTATTATTCTAATATCTCTATTATCGTATTATTTTATTATAGTTTACAGGTGGTAGATGAGTGTTAGATGACTTTGAGAATTTTTTTGTGTAAAAGTTAGATTTAATTACATTGGTTTGATATCTTTATCAGCATATTGTTTTGCTGCAGTTACAGGTGGTAGATGAATGTCGATCAACTTTGATAACTTTTTTTGGTAAAAGTGAGGTTTAATTAATAAAATTCTCCAAAAGATGTTGACTTTAATTATTGTATTCATCTTTCTTATTTAAATAAATATTCTATTTAGTTTAACATTTGATTTCAATAAAGTGAGGTCACCTAAACTAGTCTCCACAAAAAGCCATCACTAAAAGTGTATTTTTCTTTAACTTATATTAGTTCTCGTGACAGCATAGTCACCACAAAAAGCCGTCACTAAAAGTGTATTTTTCTAAATTTTTATTAGTTTTAGTGACAACATAGTCGCCACAAAGAGCCGTCACTAAAAGTGCATTTTCCCGAATTTTATGTCTTAGTGACAACATAGTCGCCACAAAAGGCTGTCACTAATAGTATATTTTTCTGAAGTTTTATATGTTTTAGTGACAACATAGTCGCCAGAAAAGGCTGTCAGTAATAGTATATTTTTCTGAATTTTTATAAGTTTTAGTGACAAAAAAGTCACCAAAAAAAGCTGTAAGTAATGTATATTTTCCCGAATTCTTATAAGTTTTAGTGCCAGCATAGTCTCCACAAAAAGCCGTCACTAATGCAATTTTTCCTAATTTTTTATAAGTTTTAATGACAACATAATCGCCACAAAAAACTGACAAAGTATATTATCCTGAAATTTTATATGTTTTAGTGACAACATAGTCGCCACAATAAAACTGTCACTAAAACTATATTTTTCCGAATTTTATATGTTTTAGTGACAATATAGTCGCCCCAAAACGTTGTCACTAAAAGTATGTTTTTCCGATTTTTTTATAAGCTTTAGTGACAAGATAGTCGACACAAAATACTGTCACTAAAAGTTTATTTTTCCGAATTTTATATGTTTTAGTGAAAAGATAGTCGCCACAAAAGGTTGTCACTAAAAGTATATTTTCCCGGATTTCTTATGTTTTAGTGACAAGATAGTCGCCACAAAAAACTGTCACTAAAAGTATATTTTTTCGAATTTTCGCCACAAAATGTTGTCACTAAATGTATATTTTTCCGACTTGTTTATAAGTTTAGTGACAATATGGTCGCCACAAAATGTTGTCCCTAAAGTATATTTTTCCAATTTTATTATAAGTTTTAGTGACAATAAATTCGCCCCAAAATATTGTCATTAAAAGCATATTTTCCCCTCTTTTGTATAAATTTTAGTGACAATATAGCCACCAACAAAAAGTTTGTCACTAAATAACCTGTATGTAAAATTGCTTTAAACTAACATTAAATAACATATATTTTTTTAAATCCCTTTTGGAATTGTAACATTAAATAACATAAAAAGGAAAAGTAATGTTTGCTTTTGGAATTGATTTTAAGTGAGTCATAGTTCTCTATTAGTGAAGTGAAAAATACAACATTCTCACTTCCTCTTTCTTTTTCCCCTTTCTCATTTGTTAATATTGCTTATTGGATAATAACATTGTTTATTATATTTCAGATAGGTATAGTTTAGTAATAACCCCTTTTCTACTCTGAATTCTGAACTCTGTTATATATTAATATTACTACTATTTCTGTTTAATTCACTTTTTTGACTGATTCTCTTAGTTTTAAAAAAGGCATGTTAATGAATTAAAGCTTTCGTTATACGCAGAGTGCGGGAAAGGCCGAACCACAATGATTTATTCAATAAACTTTATTGTATGCAATCTTACCTCATATTTTTGTAAGATGCTGTTTCCACGACTTGAACTCGTCATCTATTGGTCATATAATAGCAACTTTACTAATTACTCCAAGGCTATTTTCTAAGCAGTTACTGTGAAGTAAAGGTGATACTGAATGAATGGAAGCTAAACAAGAAGTGGAGTTGGATTGTTTGGTGTGAAATGAAAGCTGAAAGAGCAATAATGGAGAAGTGGGGTCGAAAAAAGTTTGATTCCATAAAAAGGAAAAGTAATGTTTGCTTTTGGAATTTTTCCTCCAATTGATTGAGTGCCTAATATTATAATTTAATGTGTAAGATTAAAAGGTTGTGAAAATGAAGAAATTTAGAGTTAAAATAAATTAAAGACGAAAGATTATAAATGAAAATTAAACAGACAGCTTAATGAAATTAATTTATTAAAATAATCAAATATGACCCTGAATTTGAATGAAAAAAGCCACAAATACAATAGCCTTACGTGTTAGTGGCGCAACACACAGCTAGCAACAACAGTCCATTTTTATTTATCTTAGTCCATTTTGGACTCAGTTATTGTATTTGAAGGTTTTTTCCTACACCTATAAATACTCTATAAAAAAATTAGTTGTTACATAACTTTTGACCTAGAAAGAGCTAGAAGTCATCGTGGAGACAGAAGAAAATAGATTTCATCTTTTCTTCTCCTTTATTATTTATTTTTACATTTTTCTTTGGATGATTTATTGCAATTGCTCCATGTCTATATGGAGTTAAACTTCTCATTACAGTCTTCAGTTCACATTACAAGACACTATTTTTTCTTCTTTATTTTCACTTCATTTTTCTATTTTGAGAAAAATTATCAGTCACCCGCACATATTTCTGAATTTTTATAAGTTTTAGTGACAGTATAGTCACCACAAAAGCCATCACTAAAAGTGTATTTGTCTGAATTTTTATTAGTTTTAGTGACAGCATAGTCGCCACAAAAAGACGTCACTAAAAGTGTATTTTTTCGAATTTTTATTAGTTTTAGTGACAGCATATTGGCCACAAAAGCCGTAAAAGTGTATTTTTCTGAATTTTTGTCTTCGTAACAACATAGTCGCCACAAAAGGCTGTCACTAATAGTATATTTTTTCGAATTTTTATTAGTTTTAGTGAAAGCATAGTCGCCATAAAAAGACGTCACTAAAAGTATATTTTACCGAATTCTTATAAGTTTTACTGACAACATAGTCGCCACAAAAACTATCACTAAAAGTATATTTTTTTGATGTTTTAGTGCCAACATAGTTGCCACAAAAAGCTATCACTAAAAGTATATTTTTGTAAGTTTTAGTGCTAAGATAGTCGCCACAAAAAGCTGTCTTAAAAGTATATTTTTCCGAATTTTTATAAGTTTTAGTGACAATATACTCTCTGCAAAATGGCTCGCCGACATCGCTGGTCCACCCTCACCTGCTCCGCACCTCGTCGAAGGGCCGCCTGTCCATTTTCAACCCAAATCGCTCCGGGCCTGGTCCACCCCGAGAACTGTGGGCTAGCCAACCACCGAATTGGCTAAAATATGGCCCATTCACGGTGTTTCGCTCTTTTGACCACTCAAATGGTCTCACCAAAACCATCAGGCCACCTTCGCCCTCTCCACACCTGCCGGTGGACCGCCGGTCGATTTTTGGCCCAAATTGAGCCCCAGCCCCAGGCCCAATCCAAGAACCATGGGATAACACCTAACGAATTAGCCCGAAAATGGCCTGTACGCACTTTTTCACCCATTTGATAGCCAAATGGCTCCACCGACCCTGTCGGGCCACCCTTACCCGCTCTACACCCGTCGGTGGGCCGCTGGTTGATTTTTGGCCCAAATTGCGCCCGATCCCCAGGCCCACTCCAAAAATCATGGGCTAACACCTAACTAATTGGCCCAAAAATGGACCGTACGCGCCTTTTCAGCCGTTTGACCAGCCAAATGGCCCCACCGATCACATCGGGCCACCCTCACCCGCTCCACACCTCGTCGGGGATTCGTCGGTAGATTTTCAACCCAAATCGCACTTGGGCCTTGGGCCCACCCCGAGAACTATAGTCACCCACCGATTTGGCCCGAAAATGGCCCGTTCGCACCATTTCGCCTGTTTGACCACCTAAATGGCCCCACCGAGCCATCCTCACGCTCATCACACCCTGGGGTCCGCTGATCAATTTTTGGCCCAAAAAACGCTTGGACCCCGGCCCGCCCCAAGAATCATGGGCTTACACCGATCGAATTAGCCTGAACATGGCCCATCTGCGTCGTTTCACACGTTTGACCACCAAAATAGTCCCTCCAACCTCCCCGGGACCACCCATATGGCCTCGCTGACTCTATCAAACCACCCTTACCTGCTCCACACCCCGTCGAGGGGTCATCGGTTGATTTTTGGCCCAAATCGAGCCCAGTCCCCGAGTCGACCTCGAGAACCGTAGGATAACACCCATTAAATTGACCCCAAAATAGGCCGTTCGCACCCGTTTGACCACCCAAATGGCCCCGCCAGACCTCCCTCACCCGCTCCACACCCCGCCAGGGAGTTGCCGGTCAATTTTTGGCCTAAACTGCATCCGGGCTTCAAGCCGTTTATGAGAATCGTGGGCTAACACCCACCGAATTGGCCAAAAAAGGCCCATTCGTCCGTTTCTCCTATTTGACCACCCAAATGGCCCTGCCAGACCAGCTTCACCTGTTCCACACCCCGCCGGGGTTGCTGGTCAATTTTCGGCCCAAACCGCGCCCGCCCTGAGAACTGTGGTCTAACACCCACCAAATTGGCCCAAAAATAGCCCATATGCATCGTTTCACCCGTTGACCTCCCAAATGACCCCGCCAACCCCGCGGAGCCACCCTCACCCTCTCCATATCCTCCATTTGTCTATCTGAGGTATTCAAGAAGACACTTCTTATCCTTAAAAAGTAGTTTTTATGACCATTTCCTTCTGTCGTAAGCTGTCTAACCTCTTATTCTTGTTGTTTCTGCAAATTATATCATAATCACTGCAAATGACAGCTAATTATTGTCAAAGATTACATTTGCAGACTTTCACAACCTTTTAAAAAAGTGCATAAATTAATGACCAAAACTCAAAGCACTTTTGCATGCATTAAAGTCTTTTCTCTCTTCTATATATGGAGACTAGCTTCTGTTCTTTATTTCTTGCAATGGCTAAGCACTTTCTCCTGCTGAATCTAATAGCATTAGTAAGTTTCTGCTGCGTTGTATTAGCTTTTGAACCATGTCCAATGCAAGATTTCTGTGTGGCGGATCCTGCTAGCCCGGGTATTGCAAATCAGTAAGTATCTCATATATACTCCCTTCGTTCCAATAAATGTGTCATAGTTTGTGTCGACATGGAGTTTAAGAAAGAAACAGAAACTTAGAAACTTGTGGCCCTGTACATGTCATAACATTTATGTGTTTATAACACTTCCTCAGTAAAAGTTCCATGAAAGTTCCATTCTTTTTGGAACGAGTTAAAAGGTAAGTGTGTCATATAAATTTGAACAAAGCCGAGGGAGTATTATATTATGACTAGAAGATCAATGATTTTATGAATTTTCTCACTGTATCTGTTTTCCATTTTGTCAGCTAAGGTAAATGGCTTGGCTTGCAAAGATCCCAAGTCTGCTAGTGCAGAGGACTTCTACTTCAGTGGCCTACATTTGGCTGGAAACACATCAAACACTTTTGGCTCTAAGGTTACTCCTGTCAATGTAGCTCAAATACCAGGAATGAACACACTTTGTCTCTTGGTATCTCATTGGCGCGCGTTGACTATGCACCATGGGGAATTAACCCTCCACACACTCATCCAAGAGCTACTGAAATACTCACAGTCCTTGAAGGTTCTCTTCAAGTTGGTCTCGTAACTTCAAATCCGGAATTCTAGTCTCAAAACACATCCAGTCTCATCACCATACACTCTACCTCCACAGACTCCACTGTGTGGGAATACACTGGGTATGTTGTTTGTTGTTGTTGCCAATCACAAAACACATTTTACCCAGCATTATCAATATGAATCAACAAACAAGAATATTATATCATAAGGCTATGTTTTAATAGCAATCTTAAAACAAGAAGATATATTTTGATGCACAATCCATTCAAGGAAAGGCACTATTCTTTTCACAGTCAAAAGAGCACAAACATTGCTTCATATACAAACCCATATTAAGTACCACTGTTAGTGAGCTCATCACTGCCAAAAAATTGTATATCTATGAATGTACTTTAAGAGGAAACTTAAAACAAAAAAATTGATCTGGCTATGGCAACCATATATTAGGACGCATCATGCTCCAGATACAAATGACGCCATAATCAAGCTTCTGCTAGTTTTAACCGGGGGACAATGTTCATTGATTGCGGCTCCTGGATTAGGAGTTTGCATGCATAAGGCAACTTCATCGTAGAAATATTTTCCCCATTCTTGCACATAGAACAAATGCCAGTCTTCAACTTGTAGTTGTAATATCCCAATATCGAATGGATCACTGGAAATCATCAAACGCTCGTATATCAACATACTGGCACCATATGCAATCAAACAATCACGTTCCATTTCTCCAACACGTAAACCTCCATTTCTACTCCTTCCTTTGGTAGGTTGTCTTGTCATCATAACACGAGGCCCACTCCCCCGAGCATGCATTTTATCTAGGACCAAGTGTTTCAGCTTTTGGTAATATATTGGCCCCATGAAGATGTATGCTTGTAGTGGCATACCAGTAATACCAGAATAAATAAAATCCTTGCCGTTGTAGCTAAATCCATGCTTTACCAGAGTTTCACTGATAGCATCAACCGTATCTGCATGACCACTGGGTTCACCAAAAGCACTGCCATAATGAAATCTACCACATGAAACTCCAGCTTTACTTCCAAGAAGCTCTATCATCTTTCCCACTGTCATTCGGCTTGGAAATCCGTGAGGATTCATAATAAGATCAGGGCAAATGCCACGTTCAGAGAATGGAAAATCTTCCTGTTGTACAATGGTGCCACAGACTCCTTTCTGTCCATGTCTACTGCTGAACTTGTCACCAATCTCAGGCCTGCGGGTATGACGGATCATAAATTTGATGCTTAAATTGTTGTTTCTATCAGAGTAAAGAACCACTCTATCAATGACAGCTGTCTCCACTTCAGGACCTTTATAAGTTTGTCTACTTGGCTTGTATGCACTATCAGGCAAGCCCATAGGAGACGTGACAGGTGTCCTCGTGACTGTAGGGGACTCCTTGTTGATATAGATATCATGAGGTTGGATAATTTCTCCTGGAGCAGCCAATCCATCGTCATCCAGAATCTGCATCCTATCAGCTTCATATCCTTGACGCTGTGGTTTAATTATTCTATCTGATGTGCCATTCTCATACGTCTGACATATGGCTGCGTATTTTTTTCATCACAATGCAACGCCCAAAACCTCGATCTAAAGAAGGCTTGTTCATTACTATTGCATCCTCTATGTCATAGCCACTATAACTCATCACAGCAACAATGGCATTCTGACCAGCCCCTAATTTATCATACCCAACCAGCTCGACTGTTCTTGTTGTCAGTTAAGGGCGTTGGGGATACACCAAAAGGTAGAGCAAACCGTCCATCCGATTCAACTGGTTATAGGCAATGTTTCCCATAGCTTGCTTACCCATAGCACACTAGGATAAGGTATCAAACCGGCACAAACACCTAAGATTGTGAAAGGCTCAATCTCAATATGTGCATCTCTGGTGTCGCCTCCTTTTCATATAGAGCAATCTGAAAAACATGCATTTTTGCAGTAAGTTCTAGCGTAACTAATACTCTTTGACATAAAATGCACTTTTCATTTGCTTGACACGGACCAACGTGTTGTTCTCCTCGTTGACATCAAGATATTCTATCAAACCATCCCTTAGAAAGCTGTCGAAGTCTCGCACACCATCCTTCAATAAATAAAATTAGACCAGATGTGGAATTGACAAGAAAGTATAAAATTCAGAAGGACGATCCAGGGGTAAGATGACTACCCTCAACTCTCTCATGTGATGCTCTTTAATCCTGGAAACACCTTTGTCAGCAATGACAAGCGGACGACAAACACGTCCACCATCTGAAGCAATGTAAACATCGCGCTGCAAGAAATTTCCTCCAACTTATATATACTCATTCAAACCATACTAATTATTCACCAGAAAATTTCAAATGATAAAATCAAAGAGGGAAAATGAAACATTTTGCTAACAGCATCAGTATGGTGGAACCAAGCTAACCAAAACCTACAAGAGATAAAAGAATTGTCTGTGAGTCTCCTGATACAGAAGGAATAATTTTTTAGACGTGGGATCTCAGTAACACCCCGTAAAAGTCGTGCATGGATTAGCCTTTAATAGAGTGCTCTTAGACTTAAAAACTTGAAAATTTTTCTAAGTGTAACTTAGAGTCATTTTAACTGACAATCTTCGGGATACAACTTTTCAACCTTTTCGACCTCCGTTTTTAGATTTTCAAGTTGCGTTACGATTGGACAAGCTCATAGTACATCTCGGATAAGTTTTGGAATTTTTCGGAATGCATAAGGCTGCGTTTGGATTTCAAAACAGTAGCAAAACGCATAGCCTATGCCCAGTTTTTTCAGCATTTCAGGGTCAACTTCAAACGATCATAACTCCCTGTATATAATGAAATGTGTGAGCTATAATATATCAAACGAAATATATTTGAGTCCTCTTTCAAATGCATTTAGTTTCATCCAATTTGAATATATGAGTAAAAAGTTATAATCGATTTACTCCAGCCTATCAAACTGTCAACTGATGGACAGATTTGACCTTAATTGTTCCTTAGGGGTATTTTGGTCACCCTCCACCCCTATATATACCACCAACACGGGATTTAATCCCTCAAACACCATAATACACCTGCTTTCCTCAAAATTGCTCAAGAATTCTCCTTAGGGTTTCAAAATAAAAACCCAAATAGTTCAAGATTCGACCGTAAGTTTTCAAAGAAAATTACATATTCGGAATCACCAATCCGCAAGCTTCAAGAAACATCTATTATCCTTGGAAATAGAGGTACGCGGGATTTTTCCTAAAATCTCATGGGCATAGAAATCATGTTTTAAGTATCGGATTTTCGAATTCATGTGCATACTCATGTTTTAGAAGCTTTAATGATATTGTTTTGGCCTTTTGGCTTTCCCCCAAAGTGGTTTGAAAATTATATGTATATGTGTATATGTGTTTGTCCTGAAATATGAATTTAAAGCATGATTTTCATGGAACCCCTCTCTTAATGTAAATTTTTCCATGTTTCACGTAATGTAAATTGTTTTGAAAGACATCTTGAAGAAAAGAAATTATGATATGAAGTGCTTTGACTTTTGCTATGTTTGGAATACGATTCTTGAACACGAAAGAGAGGGTTGTGATGTTGATTATGCATGTAATGAAAGAATGCATGGTTTTGCCAAAATGCACATGACCACCATATGTTTGATGAAATTTCTGCATGAATTGAACTTTAAGTTTCGGAATATGAAATCCCTTACATCAGTTACATGTTTTGGTGGTCTAAACTATGTTTTGAATGAAAGCTCTTGCTTAATACATTATGGCTCAGAAAAATCATGACTTGCAATGTCTTGGTATGACGATACCAACTCAGACAAATGCCATAACAGATACAGACTAGTTTAGGCACCAGATTTTTATCAGACTTCCATAATTTTAGACGTTCAGAATGTTGCATGTTCAGAAAAGGTTAAAAATGGGCATACAGAGATGTTAGGTGGTTCCCCGAAGAGGGCTTGAGTTCAAGCGACTCATTGCCTAAAACCGTGGTTTGCCGACCTGGGTATATTATTATGCGCTGACTTAAATGTCCTGTGGCGTATCAGACTCAGAGACTCCAACCCTTGCGGCACACTTGGGTTGGGGGCTTCCCCACCGAGTCAATGGCGGATTCCATACAGCCCGTGGAATATCAGACTTGTAGGGGAATACCACCTAACTCAGAAGTAAAACACAGATCATGATTTGAAATGAACAGACAGGTTGCATGTTTTCAGAAAGTGCCCATGTATTTTTCAGAAACAGTTTTATACAGGATGTCTTGATGAAAAATTTCTTTCACTTATATATATATGTATGTTCCATTATACTATTTTTGGATTGCTTCGCGTGCCAGTACTTTTGTGCTGACCCCTCCTCCTTCCAGGTTTTGAGGCACAGTCTAGGGGTCCAGCTACTCAGTAGACATTCTCGGATTTGCAGACTTGATCTCACAGTGGTGAGCCTTCTATTATTCGGAAGGCCTAATTATGTCAGAAATTATCTTATTTATTATATTTTTGGTTTACTTGGGGCCTTGTCCCAGTTTCTTTTCAGACAGATGTTTGTGTTCTTAGTAGAGATTTTCGCAGACTGATGTCAGATAGTATTATTCAGAAATATTACAGGACTTGACCATGTTTTCCGTACTCAGTTTCAATTCCGCATTTTATTATGATTATGAATGTTGTGCATGATAACCAGATAGAGAATGGGTGTTCCGGGCCTTCATGGTTCGGGATGCTCGTCACGGCTAGGGCCTAGGCTCGGGTCGTGACAATCTCCTATTATCAAAATTATATCCAGTTGCTCGGTTCAGCCTCTCAAATTTCAGTTGGCCCATTTTAAGTAAAACAGACAAATGGCACCATAATGGCAAACGTCACATTTTCCTTCCATTAGCACGAAAAGTGAGACTTCATACCCCTTGGTTGAAAAGTAAAACATATAGTTGCTATATTCTCTTAGGTCAAGTACTAGAAGACACCAAGGAATCCTTTGGTCCCTTGAATCAAGTCTTCATCCTGACAGCATGAACCAAAAGGGATTTCAACCCAAACATAGGTAGTTTTAAAATGTGTAAAGTTCAGTTACATGTCAAAGAATGAAGTGGGAACTTTACTAGCTGAAACTATCACTAACTAAAAAGTTTGGATTTTACTGTGGCTATTAACACAAAATACAATAGAATAAGATGTTAAGTATGCCTTACAACTGTCACGACCCGAGCCTAGGCCCTAGCCGTGACGAGCATCCCGAACCATGAAGGCCCGAACACCCATTCTCTATCTGGTTATCATGCACAACATTCATAATCATAATAAAATGCGGAATTGAAACTGAGTACGGAAAACATGGTCAAGTCCTGCAATATTTCTGAATAATACTATCTGACATCAGTCTGCGAAATCTCTACTAAGAACATAAACATCTGTCTGAAAAGAAACTGGGACAAGGCCCCCAGTAAACCAAAAACATAATAAATAAGATAATGTCTGACATAATTAGGCCTTCCTAATAATAGAAGGCTCACCACTATGAGATCAAGTCTGCAAATCCGAGAATGTTTACTGAGTAGTTGGACCCCTAGACTGTGTCTCAGAACCTGGAAGGAGGGGGGGGGGGGTCAGCACAAAAGTACTGGCACGCGAAGCAATCCAAAAATAGTATAATGGAACATACATATATATATATATATATATATATTAAGTGAAAGCAATTTTTCATCAACAGGGCTTGGAGGAAAGGTAGAGGTGAGGGAGCTGTCCCTACAACTTGGCAAGATTTCCAGGATGCATTCCTGGATAAGTTTTTCCCTTTGGAGATGAGAGAGGCGAAGGTGGAAGAGTTTATGAACCTACAACAGGGATCTATGACTGTTAGGGAGTACTGTCTAAAGTTCAATCAGTTGGCCAAGGATGCTCCTGACTTAGTGGCTGGCAATCGGGCTAGTATGAGTAAGTTTGTGACTGAAGTATCAAGTTATGTGGTTAAGGAGTGTAGGTCTGCTATGCTGAATAGTGAGATGAATCTTTCTAGGCTGATGACTCATGCCCAATAAATTGGGGCAGACAAGATTAAGGAGAGAGATAGAATGAGAGGGAATAAGAGAGCTAGGTCCGAGCAGCACGAACAGGATCAGACTAGATCGCAGGGAGAGAGTCTTCCTCAGTATCAAGATCGTTCGTCTATGCCAGCACCATCATCTGCTAGTGCTCCCATGCCTAGAGGTAGGCAGGAGCAAGGTAATAGGTCATATACATCTAGGTCCCAGTACAGTACTGACAGTAAGCCAAATCGTCCCCTGTGTCCTAAGTGTGGTAGGGCTCATTCGGGTGAGTGTTGGGGTGATAAGAGGGGTTATTTCCGGTGTGGTGACATGGGTCACAGAGTTAGAGATTGTCCACAGGATGGACAAAGGCACCGTGACTATCGCCCTCAGACCTAGACTCAGACTGTTAGTGCTCCAGTTCTAGCGACTCGCCCAGCCCCAGCACAGGGCGCCTCTTCTAGCAATGCCGGCGGGCAGCGCCATAATAGATTCTATGCTTTACCATCCCGCCAGGAACAGGAGGACTCTCCCGATGTTGTTACTGGTATGCTTCGTATATTTCAGTTTGATGTGTATGCTTTGTTGGATCCTGGATCCAGTTTCTCATATGTTACACCTTTGATTGCTGTGAATTTTGAAATGAGTCCTGAGATTATTCCTGAGCCTATCCTAGTTTCTACCCCAGTGGGTGGTTCGATTGTTGCCCAGAAAGTGTATAAAAAGTGTCCTGTTACCATTCTTCATATAGTCTTGTTGGCTGATCTAATTGAATTAGACATGGTAGATTTTGATGTGATTCTGGGTATGGACTGGCTGTATTCTTCTTATGCCTCTATTGATTGTCAGACCCGAGTGGTCAAGTTTCAGTTTTTGGGTGCATCCGTGTTTGAGTGGTCTGGGAATTCTGTGTCACCCAAGAGTCATTTTATCTCTTACCTCAAAGATAGAAAGCTTATTTCCAAGGGGTGTATTTACCATTTGGTTAGAGTCAAAGACACTAAGTCTGAGACTCCAACTCTCCAGTCTGTTAACGTCGTCAATGAGTTTTCTGATGTCTTTCCGGATGATCTCCCAGGATACCTCCTGATAGAGAGATAGAGTTCGGGATTGATCTTCTTCCCGATACTCAGCCCATTTCTATTCCTCCTTATCGTATGGCCCTTGCAGAACTTAAGGAGTTGAAAGAGCAACTCAAAGATCTACTAGATAAGGGTTTCATAAGGCCCAGTATTTCTCCTTGGGCTGCTCCTGTGTTGTTTGTGAGAAAGAAAGATGGCTCTTTGCGTATGTGCATTGATTGCCGCCAACTGAATAAAGTCACTGTAAAAAATAAGTACCCTCTTCCGAGAATAGATGATTTGATTGACCAATTGCAAGGTGCAAGTTATTTCTCAAAGATAGACCTTCGTTCCGACTATCATCACTCAAAGTTAGGGAGTGTGACATCCCAAAAACCGCTTTCCAAACTCGTTATGGGCATTTTGAGTTTCTTGTTATGTCTTTCGGGTTAACTAATGCCCCAGCAACTTTCATGGACCTCATGAATCGAGTGTTCAGACCATATCTGGATATGTTTGTCATAGTGTTCATCAATGATATACTGGTGTACTCCCATAGTGAGGATGAACATTCTGATCATCTCCGAACTGTCTTGCAAACCCTTAGAGATCACAAGTTGTTTGCCAAGTTAAGTAAGTGTGAGTTTTGGCTAAGGTCAGTTGATTTTCTAGGTCATATCATTTCTTCCGAGGGTATTAGAGTTGATCCCCAAAAGACTGAAGCTGTTAGAAATTGGCCTAGACCTATTTCTCCGACTGATATCCAAAGTTTCTTGGGTTTAGCTGGCTATTACCGCCATTTTGTTGAGGTTTTCTTCTCTATAGCGTCTCCTATGACTCAGTTGACCCAGAAGAAAGTGAAGTTCTTGTGGTCCGAATCTTATGAGAAGTGTTTTCAGGAGTTGAAGACTCGACTCACTTCAGCTCCTGTTTTGACTTTGCCTGATGGTGTTGATGGTTTTGTGGTGTATTGTGATGCTTCGAGAGTTGGGTTGGGTTGCGTATTGATGCAGAAGGGTAAGGTGATAGCTTATGCTTCTAGACAGTTGAAACCCCATGAGAAAAATTACCCTACCCATGACTTTGAGTTGGCTGCTGTTGTGTTTGCTTTGAAAATCTAGAGACACTATTTGTTTGGTGTCCATGTTGATGTTTTCACTAATCATAAGAGTCTGCAGTATGTGTTTACCCAGAGAGAATTGAATCTTAGGCAGAGATGATGGTTAGAAGTGTTAAAGGACTATGATATGAGTGTGCTGTACCATCTGGGCAAGGCCAATGTTGTGGCGGATGCCCTAAGTAGAGTATCCATGGGTATTGTTTCGCATGTGGTAGAAGGTAAGAAAGAGTTGGATCGTGATGTACATCGTTTGTCTGGATTGGGGGTTAGGTTGTTTGACTCTGCTGAAGGTAGTATAGGGGTTCAGAGTAGTTCTGAATCCTCCTTGGTTTTGGAAGTGAAGGAAAAGCAATACTTAGATGCTAGTTTGGTCAGGCTGAAGGAGTCAGTCAAGGACCAAAAAGTAGAGGTTTTCTCCCAAGGGGGAGATGGTGTGTTGAGATTGTAGGGTAGATTGTGTGTCTCGAATGTTTATGATCTGAGATAGAGGATTATGGCTGAAGCGCACGGGGCGCGATATTCTATTCATCCTGGTGCCACCAAGATGTACCGAGACTTGAGGGAAATCTATTGGTGGAGTGGCATGAAAAAAAAATAGTAGCGTTTGTAGATAAGTGTGCAACATGCCAACAGGTTAAGGTTGAACACCAAAGACCTAGTGGTATGATGCAAGAGTTTAGTAGTCCCACCTAGAAGTGGGAAGAGATAAATATGGACTTTGTGATTGGTTTACCTCCTTCCCGACGCCATCATGATTCCATTTGGGTTGTGGTTGATAGGTTGACTAAGTCTGCTCATTTATTGCCTGTTCATACTTCATATACTGCTGAGGATTATGCTAGATTGTATATCCGAGAGCTAGTCAGACTGCATGGAGTTCCCTTGTCTATCATTTCAGATAGGGGTACTCAGTTCACTTTGCAATTTTTGAAAGCTTTTCAAAAGGGTCTTGGTACCCAAGTACTTTTGAGTTCTGCTTTTCATCCGCAGACTGATGGTCAGGCTGAGCAGACCATCCATACCTTAGAGGATATGTTGAGAGCTTGTGCACTTGACTTTAAGGGAAGTTGGGATGATCACTTACCGTTGATAGAGTTTGCTTATAATAACAGTTTCCACTCTAGTATTGGCATGGCTCCGTTTAAAGCCTTATATGGTAGGAAGTGTAGATCACCCATAGGTTGGTTCGAGGTGGGTGAATCGGCTGTGAGTGGTCCTGATTTGGTATTTGAGGCTATGGAAAAAGTTAAGTTGATTAGGGAAAGGTTGAAAACTGCGTAGAGTCATCAGAAGTCATATGCAGATGTTAAAAGGAGAGACCTTGAGTTTGAAGTTGGTGGCCTAGTGTATCTGAAAATTTCACCCATGAGGGGGTGAAGAGATTCGGAAAGAAGGGGAAGCTTAGTCCTCGTTATGTTGGTCCTTACAAAATTCTTAGCCGTGTTGGTAAGGTAGCTTATGAGGTCAAGTTGCCTTCCGAGTTGTCCTCTGTTCATCCAATATTCCATGTCTCCATGCTTAGAAAGCATATTAGCGATGCTGTGGTAGTGGATTCCTTTGTGAGTGCTGACATTCAAGAAAAATCTTTCTTTTGATGAGATTCCTATTGAGATTATTGATTTCAGTGTCCGAAGACTAAGGAACAAAGAAGTTCCCTTGGTCAAGGTGTTGTGGCGAAACCAATCTGTTGAGGGTGCAACTTGGGAAGCTGAGGCGGATATGCGATCCAAGTACCTGCACCTATTTTTTGTGAACTCCGATCAAGCCGAAGGTACCGTTCTTTCCTAAATCATGCACTTTTGATAAAAGTTGCAGCAGTTCAGCTGTCATTTACTATGTGTTCAGCTGTAGTTTCTTGAATTTATGCATTCTATGTTGCATTCGGAGTGAGAAACGATGTGGTGATGAGTCTAATGAATGGTTTCAGCTGTATGATCTATTCCCTATCTAATCTTGGCATGTATAGCGTCATTCGATGATGAATGTTTCCAGAGGGGGTGATGTAATACCCCGGGAATTTTTCGTTGAAATTTTGTGCGTAAACGTGTTGGGTTCTATCTTCTAGAATGAATTATAAATTTTTTGTGTGGAATGTCTTAGATTATGACCCACCATTGCATACAGTATCGAATAAGATTTCCAACGATATGTGGATCATCCAAAACGGACACCCGAGCGATGAGTTATGAACATTCCGATCGAACCGCGAATAGTAGTAAACAGTAAAACATGCAGGTAAAAATATTGAGGCCCGGCGTATTTTTGCTCCAACTTTAAACGATCATAACTCCTTGTACATAATGATTTCGGTGATCTACTATATATCAACGGAAATCTCTGTGAGTCCTCTTTCCAATGAAATTGGTTTCATCCAATTTGTTTATCGGAGCAACAGGTTATGGTCGATCTACTTCAGCCTATCAAAAGTGAATTTTTAGGTCAACTTCAAACGATCATAACTCCTCGTACACAATGATCTGGGTGAAATACTATATATCAACAGAAAGATATGAGAGTCCTCTTTCTAATGAAATTGGTTTCATCAAATTTGGATATCGGAGTAAAATGTTATGATTGATCTACTTCAGACTATCAAATCAGTCCACCAAAGAACAGATTCGAGAATTATTTGATTTTTAGGGGCATTTTGGTCATTCCCCCTCACCCAAAATCCATCCAAACCCTATATTAACGCCTATTAGAAGCATTATATGTTATATTTCATCAAATTCCCTCAAAAAGAAAACCCTAAGCTCCTACATCCTACTTCAAGAACCTCCAAAGTTCACCATTAATTCTGCAAATTTATTCAAGATTCCAAGTTCCTAGTTCAAGAACTCCAAGAACCATCATTCAAAGGCACGATTAACATCTCAAAAATGAGTATCGATCTAAAGTTCATCATTCAAGGTATGTGGGGTTTTTCAACAAGAACTTTCTTTCGTTCTTGTGCCCAAAAGTAATTTTCTTTACAAAGGCATGATTTTTATTTGATGTTTTTAAGAATTTGAAGCATGAATCCATATCTTATGATGATTATTATGAAATCTTGATGTTTATGATTTTGAAAGATGAATTTACATGTGTGGAGATATAAAGCATGAATCTTGAACGATATTTATCATGATTTTGATATTTGGGTCGTGAATCCCCATTGGAAATTGTGTTTTGTTTTTGAGAAAGTGTGTGTTATAAGCACGTTGATGTTGAATATTTGAGATATTTTGAATGATTTGACCTTTTGGTCTTAATGGAGTTGTTTTGAACTCGAGTGTGAAAGAAATCCACAACGTGGTTGATTTTGATAGATGGGAAGCATGATGACTCCCGATGTATATTTATATATTACTAAAAATTTTTTGTTGTGGATTGTCTTTGAAATGATCTGAGTTAAGTCCGGGAGAAATCTTTAGCACCGAGTGGGAGGTATAAAGCGATCTTACTTCCCTAGAACTACGTGCCCCCGTAGGAGTGAGCCTGAGGCTGATTTATATAGTGATCACTAGTTTGTGTGGATTTGATATCGATAGTCCTACTCCGATGGCAAGGATAGGACGGCTCTCCCCAACGTGGGTTGTACGTTGGACTCCATGTAGCTCACATGGTTTATGTCGGTTATAGGATCTCCCAGTGTGTGTGTGTTTCCTTGTGTCTATGATGAATGGTGAAGTGATTTGAAAGTGGAATTGTGAAAGTTATTCTTTCGAAAGATTTAAATGATATTTACATTATGAGAATTGATATTCTTGATGAACTGAAAGTGATTGACAAATTATATGATGACTCACATGTGTTATTGTACTTATTTCATCCTCTCATGATTTTGATGATTTTCTTCGGGCTATGTGAGTCTTTCATACATCCTGCATATTTCTTATAAATATTTATGATGATGATGTTTATACAACTGCATACACCCCCATATACTCGGTTCCTTTCCATGGTACTGACCCACATCTTCTGATGTGGGCTGTATTTTCTCGGAATGTAGGTTCAGGTGCTCAGTTCCAGGTTCGATAGTGATTCTTCGGGCATACTATTCTATATCCTCTATTGTGGTGAGTCCTCATGTTCCGAGGATGTGATGTCTGATGTTGGTTTAACGGAATTGTTTACATTTGATAACTGAGTATGAGTTAGTTGGGGCATGTCTCAATGGCTCTCTAGTTTTATTGATTTTCTTAGAGGCTTGTCAGACTAGTATAGATGTTGGGAGTTGACTAATAAGTCGTATTTTGTTATCTTTCTGAAATTCTTTTATTCTTGGATGATGATTACTCTGTTGATATTTGAGGGTTATTTATGGAAACCCCGTTGATTTGTGTTGAACTGAATGAAAATGGCTCAAAGGGTTAGCTTGGGGCTACTCGTAGCCTCAAGCACCGTGTGACGCTCTGGGACCTGTTTTCTGGAGCGTTACACATATTCATTCATCAAAAGTGCTCAAAGATTCTCCTTAGGGTTTCAAAATAAAAACCCAAATAGTTCAATCTTTGACCGTAGGTTTTCAAAGATAATTACATATTTGGAATCACCAATCCGCAAGCATCAGGAAACATCTATTATCCCTGGAAATAGAGGTACGTGGGGTTATCCAAAAATCTCATGGGTGTAGTTTTTATGAACATGCATTTTTTTAAATGGGGTTTTTCAATCAAATGCTAATAACTTGCTTTCAATATGATTTCTAAGTCATCTTTCTTTATGTCATGAGAATTGTTTGCCTATATACTTCAATGGTTGAAACCATGCATATGTGATTTGAGATTTTCCATGGAAGTTTATAAATATGAATGATAAATTGCTTTCAAATTCCCATGATAATGTCTTAATACCCCATATTATATTGTGATCAACAAAAGAGAGCATGAATTTGAAATAAATATTGTTCACCACTTGTAAATGATGAATCACCTTGGTTTTTACATGGTTATGTATATGTGGAAGTGATATTGAGGACTTGCAAGTCGGGTATGACGATACTCTACAAAACATGATATGTGATTGAATAAGATGAAATTTGAATGCATTGATTTTACATGAGAAAGGTGGATGCCCGAAGAAGGCGTTTGAGAAGTAAGGGCTCATCGCTGGAAAACGTGTTTGCCAACACAGAATATTGGTACCAGGCTAAGTGATCTTGTGTACTTGACTTTATGTCATTCCCAAATTAGGACTATAGGTAGGAGCCCGGGCTAAGTGATCTTGGGCACTACCATTGGGTCGAGACACCATGCTATGTGATCTTGTGTGTCTCTCCCTCACTTATACTCTAATCTCGGCGGCAACCGGGGTTAGACAGTTGGTGTAAATTATGTAGGGTATTCCACCTAGCTCAGTTGCATTTCATTGTTGTTGAGAAAAACCATTGCATTACACCCATGTGTTTTTAAATGATTTGATACGAAATTGCTTTATAATGGCTCTCAACTATATATTGTAAAAATATTATGTTTTGTTTTGATATCTCTGTGTGATAGTACTTTTGTGCTGACCCCCTCCCCTCTCCAACCTCTCAGGTTTAGAGGCCCAGTCTAGGGATCAAGAGAATCAGTAGATCATTTAGACAGAATTGCAGAGACAAGTGGTGAGCCTTCTATGTTTCGGAAGGTCTTATGTCCTGCAGTCCTTTTTTTCTTATATTCAGTTTTTTGGTTTACTGGGGGCCTTGTCCCAGTTTATATACGATTACTTGACTCAATCATTTGTTAGAGATGTTCGCAGACAGTTGTTTAGAGGTTAACTGATGTTGAGGGAACCTTATCTCCCCGTTATTGTTTCTTTTCATATTTATGACCATGTTTCCGAATTATTGTGTTTTTCCGCATTACTTTGATCATATGAATTAGGTGCATGATTACCAGACAGATAGGGGTGTTTCGGGCCTCCATGGTTTGAAATGCTCTTCACGGCCAGGCCCTGGTTCGGGTTGTGACAGAAGCCTTAATGTCTTACATTGT
This sequence comes from Capsicum baccatum var. pendulum, assembly GCA_030864225.1. Taxonomy (NCBI): domain Eukaryota; kingdom Viridiplantae; phylum Streptophyta; class Magnoliopsida; order Solanales; family Solanaceae; genus Capsicum; species Capsicum baccatum. The sequence goes on along the minus strand of CM061559.1, from coordinate 264,568,428 downwards.
TAATATTGCTAGAGAACAAATAATCAAACAATTGAACACATAGAATTAAAGCAACCAAGCTAAGTGACAAATAACACACTTCTAAAAAAAGGGCAGCCCGGTGCACTAAAACTACCGCTATGCATGGTGTTCGGAGAAGGGATCCACCACAGGGGTGTATCGTACGCAACCTTACCTTGCATTTCTGCCAGAGGCTGTTTCCAAGGCTTGAACCCGTGACCTCCTGGTCACATGGCAGCAACTTTACCAATTACTCAAAGGCCCCCTTCAAATAACATACTTCTGAAGCTTCTATATTTGTTGTTGGTTTAAAATTTGATTGAATCTGAGCAACAATAGTTTCATCAACTTGAAAAGCCTTGGCAAGAATATCTGTTTCTATAGCTGGTTCTGATCCGAAAACTGCATTAGAAAATGCTTATATCACCAGGATTTTGGCTACTCAAAGCAGCATTAGCAATAACATTTCCATATCCCACGTTGCGCTGGTAGTGAACAAGTCCAATTGGAAAAACAAACGTATTGCCTTTTTGTATTGGCTTCTAGTACAAACCAATAGTAATGCATTTACACCTACTCGGTCAGCAGAAACGAAATGATGTCATGGATCAGTGAGACAGTGACCAGTATCTGAATCAGATTCAGTTTTCGACTCCTGTTGAAAAGGATTTAATATGTTTGTATTTGCTTCTAATGGAGGGAGTCAATCATCATTACTTGAGTCTTCATTTTCATCCACCTTGAGAATTGTGTGACCGTATATCCAGTTTTGAGTTCTCTACTTGTTGAGTTTTAAGATCTCTGGCCTGCACGCGGATTATGCAAAAATTTCTGAATAAAAGATATTTGGAGGAAGGAGAGCAGTAGACCGTAATATGTCCCTTCCTATGACCCTTCCTGAGCAGCATCGGGTGACAGAGTCTTGCCAACCAATCGAACAACATTGCAGAGTGGATTGAAGCCATATCTTAGCCAGGGAGAGAGGTGTTGGGAGTAGTATGATGTTTCAATTAGAGTTGTTCGTGTATACAGAAATCTACCATTTGTTTTGCTTATATTACGTGGGGGGTATGCATTCCAAAATATCAATTAAGTTATCACATTCAAATATGAATGACCGACTACGTGAAATCAAACACCAAGTAAAACACACACTTGGCAGAGTACTTACTGAGAGGGGGCTTATCCTGTAAGCTGATTGACATATGTTGTAACACAATAAACTATTGTCACACCCCTTTTTTTTCGACTCCGAATGATTATAATTTAATGTTCGAAAGGGTTTTATTATTTAAGTGACAAGGAATGAAAATTTGTTTCGGAAAAGGATTATTTACATTTTTTATTCATAGTCGCCACTTGGCATAATCTGGTGTGCCAAGTCACCATTGAAAAATCCTTTTCAAAACCATTTGACTCTTTAATCTGGTTTGCGAACAGAGATTCCGGCTAAGGAATTCTGTTGACCGAGGGGAAGGTGTTAGGCACCCCTCGATCCCGTGGTTCAACCACGGTCGCTTGGTAGAGTGTATCGACTATTTTTGACACTAAGAAATGTATAAACCACACAAAAGCACGCAAAGTAATCAAACAATAAACAAAACAAAACAATCCAAAATGTAAAGTCCAGTCCAATTATACAGTCCAAAAATAGAAAAATACGAAAATATAAATCCTATTCTAAACTAAATCTAGACTAAGCTCCAATGCCTTACCCGATGCCGCGGGCCTTCATCACGATCATTTTCCGCCAACATGATACGTCGGGGCATTCCCCAATAATTAAGTACATAAGACCTCGGGGCATTCCCCGGCTAAATGAATACATTTGAATCGAATGTGATAAAGTAGAAAACATTCAATACATAACTCCACATTCAAACATTCAACGAAACACTTATTTCTAAATTTTGCATACCCGAACCTACGATTGCCTACCCACTCGACCTAACACATGATACTACGAGTTCAATGACATTAATAACCATTTCAAATTTAACAACAATTGATGAATCAAAACACAACAATATTCATTTTTATCAACTTTGTATTCCCGTCTTCCCCAATTTCATTGTCAAACTAGTTAACCAATTCTTCGACTATCAAATCCAACATCAACCATGTACACACAACCAGGATTCAAATACGCTAACCAAACAAGTTATTCACACCCATAATAAACTAGAATTCCAAAATAGAATAGAGAATGAGATGAGAAATGGACCTCAATGCTTTATTGATTAACTGATCTTTCTGAATAGAACCGCGTCCAACGGAACTTAGCGTCGAACCTCAGACTGACGGAACCGCATATCGGACTAGCCTCAGTATGAACCCACAACTTGAACACAAATCCAAACCAGAATCGAATGCCGACCACCAGAATCCAAACTCGATTTCTGGTAGAAAACTGAAGACGCGTACAAAATCGAACCCCGATGAGCTACCAGCTAGATTTCATCCAGAAATCAAGAAGAAACGAGAATCAACACCCAAAAAACAACCCGAACATAAAATCATGAATACCCACCTAATTCCATATCAACGAACTCCAAATTCGATATCGAATAGTCAAGCAATTCGAGACTGACCCAAATTGGAAAACCACACAAAGAAGACAAACCCGTATCAATTTCACACCAACAGCAACTATTTTGACAGATTTAATGCAAACTTCGCTGAAATCGGGACTGGATGGGACATTTTTTTGGTTTTCACCGGAGCTCCGGCGAGCTGAGACGATAACGGGAAAGGAAGGACGGATGAAATTTTGATGATAATGGAGCTTTTTGAAGAGAACCTCAACCAAGAACGATGATGCAATTTTGTAACGACAACTCAAAATCTAATATCGACAATGAACCAAGAAATAGACGAACCCAAACCCAACGCAGATCGAGCTCCGGTTAGCTCTGGTGAGCTGCAAAAATGGAAAACTGACGGGATAACTGAGCAGACGACGGCCAGTGAGCTAATTCCGGTGAAACAGTTCGCCGGAAAACTCAAGCGAAATGGCCAGATCTCACCGGCTTCATTGTTTCTCGCCGGATCTCCGTCAATAGCGCTGTTTCACTATTTCTCCTCGCTTAGTGAGTGTATATGGGGGTTTTCCGGCGATTTTTGGGGAGTGTGTGTGCTTTTTCGGTGATATACGTGCGTATGTGTGTGTAGGTGGATGAAAAATAATCACCGAAGATGATGGCCAATTTTTTCTTTTTTTATATATGATGGTGTGTGTATATATGTGATGGTCTACAGGTAGGGGTAGGGTAGGTGGGGTCACGTAGGGTAGGGTTAGGTGTCCTCATTTAATAGGTAGGATTGTTAATTAGTTATAACAAGAATAATTGGGGATTAGATTTGTTAGGGGTTTGTTATTTTTTTGTATTTTTGTGGGGAATAATTAAATGGGTGAGACACATGGTAAGGTGAACTAAAAAATGAATAAAATTAGACTTCGGGAGGGATAAAATTAGGTGTCTACATCATGCCCTCTTTGAATGTAAACACGAAGTGTTTCAGACAAAGAAGTAGACAGCGAGATCAAATTTTGACCCGACCATTATTCGAAGAAAGAAACAGAAGGAAGAAGGACAACCGAGTCTTGACTTAAGACATCCTACCTACCCAAGTTATGAGAGAATCAAGTCACGGGTATTTCAAAGGATTAGAAGAGAAGTAGACTATACCGAGTTGGAGAGTCAAGTGAGGTTCCGTCGAGGTTCCAGTCCGCGGCTCTGTTATTACATTAAAAATAAAAACTACAAGTTAAAGCATAAATGAAATTACAAAAATCCTATCTATACAACTTCTTTTGGACTCTTGACTTCAGTTTCATCACCCTATTCTTCAGGCGGGCTCCTGACTTGCAAATATTCAATTTATTGCTTGGTTTTCAATTATTTCACCTCGTTGCTTAAATTTCAATTTTCTCACCCTATTCTTCAGGCGGGATCCTGACTTGATATTTTTCAATCTTCTAACTTTCAACTTTTCACGTTGTTGCTTTGTTTTCGACTTCTTCACCTTGTTGCTTGACTTTCAACTTCTTCACTTTGTTGCTTGACTTTTCATTTCTTCACTCTATTCTCCAGGTGGGCTCCTGAAACCCAACATTAAAACTAGGACGACAATTATCCCGAACAAAATTATAGTAAGATAGTATTTCATTTTTTAAAATGTTGTCCCATTTTCCAGGAGGGTCCTAAACATAAAGTAAAATTCCCATTCTCCAGGAGGGTCCTGAAAAGAAAGTAAAATTTCATTTTCAGGAGGGTCCTGAACAGAAAGTAAAATCCCATTTTTTAGGAGGGTCCTGAACATAAAGTAGAATCCAATTTGTCAGGAGGGTCTTGAGCATAAAGTAAAGTCCCATTTTTCAGGAGGGTTCTGAACATAAAGTAAAATCCCATTTTCCAGGAGGGTCCTGAATTGAAAGTAAATTCCCATTATCAAGGAGGGTCCTGAACATAAAGTAAAATTCCATTTTTCAGGAGGGTCCTGAGCATAAAGTAAAATCTTATTTTATCAGGAGAGTCCTGAACAGAAGGTGAAATCCCATTTTTCAGGAGGTTCCTGAACAGAAAGTAAATTCCCATTTTTCAGGAGGGTCCTGAGCATAAAGTAAAATTTCATTTTTCAGGAGGGTCCTCAACAGAAAGTAAAATCCCATTTTTCAGCAGGGTCCTAAACACCAAGTAAATTCCCATTTTCTAGGAGGGTCCTGAAAAGAAAGTAAAATCCCATTTTCAGGAGGGTCCGGAACATCAAGTAAATTCTCATTTTCCAGGAGTGTCCTGAGCAAAAAGTACAATCCCATTTTCCAGGAGGGTCCTGAACAGAAAGTAAAATCTCATTTTTCAGGAGGGTCCTGAACAGAAGGTAAAATCCTATTTTTCAGGAGGGTCCTGAACATAAGGTAAAATCCCATTTTACAGGAGGGTCCTGAACATAAAGTGAAATTCCATTTTTCAGAAGGGTCATGAACATAAAGTGAAATCCCATTTTTCAGGAGGGTCCTGAACATAAAGTGAAATCCTATTTTTCAGGAAGGTCCTGAACATAAAGTAAAATCTCATTTTTTAGGAGGGACCTGAACATAAACTAAAATCTCATTTTTCAGGAGGGTCCTGAACAGAATGTAAAATCCCATTTTCTAGGAGGGTCCTGAACAGAAAGTAAAATCCCATTTTATGGAGGGTCCTGAGCATAACGTAAAATCCCATTTTTCAAGAGGGTCTTGAACAGAAAGTAAAATCCCATTTTTTAGGAGGGTCCGGAACATCAAGTAAATTCTCATTTTCCAGGAGTGTCCTGAACAAAAAGTACAATCCCATTTTCCAAGAGGGTCCTGAACAGAAAGTAAAATCTCATTTTTCAGGAGGGTCCTGAACATAAAGTGAAATCCCATTTTTCAGGATGGTCCTGAACATAAAGTAAAATCTCATTTTTCAGGAGGGTCCTGAACATAAAGTAAAATCCCATTTTCCAGGGGGGTCCTGAACAGAAAGTAAAATCCCATTTTCGAGGAGGGTCTTGAACATAAGGTAAAATCCAATTTTCAGGAGGGTCCTGAGCATAATGTAAAATCTCATTTTTCAGGAGGGTCATGAACAGAAATTAAAATCCCATTTTTCAGGAGGGTCCGGATCATCAAGTAAATTCTCATTTTCCAGGAGTGTCCTGAACAAAAAGTACAATTCCATTTTCCTGGAGGGTCCTGAACAGGAAGTAAAATCTCATTTAGGAGGGTCCTGAACATAAGGTAAAATACTATTTTTCAGGAGGGTCCTGAACATAAGGTAAAATCCCATTTTTCTGGAGGGTCCTGAACATAAAGTGAAATCCCATTTTTCAGGAGGGTCCTGAACATAAAGTGAAATCCCATTTTTCAGGAAGGTCCTGAACATAAAGTAAAATCTCATTTTTCAGGAGGGTCCTGAACATAAAAAAAAATCTCATTTTTCAGGAGGGTCCTGAACATAAAGTGAAATACCATTTTTCAGGAGGGTCCTGAACCGAAAGTAAAATCCCATTTTTCAGGAGGGTCCTGAACATCAAGTAAATTCTCATTTTCCAAGAGTGTCCTGAACAAAGAGTACAATCCCATTTTTCAGGAGGGTCCTGAACATCAAGTAAATTCTCATTTTCCAAGAGTGTCCTGAACAAAGAGTACAATCCCATTTTCTAGGAGGGTCCTGAGCAGAAAGTAAAATCCCATTTTTCAGAAGGGGCCTGAAAAGAAAGTAAAATCCCATTTTTCAGGAGGGTCCTGAACAGAAAGTAAATTTTCATTTTTCAGGAGGTTCCTGAACAAAAAGTACAATCCCTTTTTTCCAGGAGGGTCCTGAACAAAAAGTAAAATCCCATTTCCAGGAGGGTCCTGAGCATAATGTAAAATCCCATTTTTAGGAGGGTCCTGAACATAAAGTAGAATCCAATTTGTCAGGAGGGTCTTGAGCATAAAGTAAAGTACCATTTTTTAGGAGGGTTCTGAACATAATGTAAAATCCCATTTTCAGGAGGGTCCTGAACATAAAGTAAAATCCCATTTTTCAGGAGGGTCCTGAGCATAAAGTAAAATCTCATTTTATCAGGAGGGTCCTGAACAGAAGGTAAAATCCCATTTTTCAGGAGGGTCCTGCACAGAAAGTAAATTTCTATTTTTCAGGAGGGTCCTGAGCATAAAGTAAAATCCCATTTTTCAGGAGGGTCCTGTACAGAAAATAAAATCCCATTTTTCAGGAGGGTCCTGAACAGAAAGTAAAATCCCATTTTTTAGCAGGGTCCTGAAAACCAAGTAAATTTCCATTTTCCAGGAGGGTCCTGAAAAGAAAGTAAAATTCCATTTTCAGGAGGGTCCTGAACAGAAAGTAAAATCCCATTATTCAGGAGGGTCCTGAACAGAAAGTAAATTCTCATTTTCCAGTAGTGTCCTGAACAAAAAGTACAATCCCATTTTCCAGGAGTGTCCTGAACATAAAGTAAAATCTCATTTTCAGGAGGGTCCTGAACAGAAGGTAAAATCCTATTTTTCAGGAGGGTCCTGAACAGAAGGTAAAATCCTATTTTTTTGGAGGGTCCTGAACAGAAAGTAAATTCCCAATTTTTAGGAGGGTCCTGAGCATAAAGTAAAATTCCATTTTTCAGCAGGGTCCTAAAAACCAAGTAAATTCCCATTTTCTGGGAGGGTCCTGAAAAGAAAGTAAAATCCCATTTTCAGGAGGGTCCTGAACAGAAAGTAAAATCTCATTTTTCAGGAGGGTCCGGAACATCAAGTAAATTCTCATTTTCCAGGAGTGTCCTGAACAAAAAGTACAATCCCATTTTCCAGGAGGGTCCTGAACAGAAAGTAAAATCTCATTTTCCAGGAGTGTCCTGAAGAAAAAGTACAATCCCATTTTCCAGGAGTGTCCTGAATAGAAAGTAAAATCTCATTTTTCAGGAGGGTCCTGAACAGAAGGTAAAATCCTATTTTTCAAGAGGGTCCTAAACATAAACTGAAATCCTATTTTTCAGGAGGTTCCTGAACATAAAGTGAAATCCCATTTTTCAGGAAGGTCCTGAACATAATGTAAAATCTCATTTTTCTGGAGGGTCCTGAACATAAAGTAAAATCTCATTTTTCAGGAGGGTCCTGAACAGAAAGTAAAATCTCATTTTTCAGGAGGGTCCTGAACATAAAGTGAAATCCCATTTTTTAGAAGGGTCCTGAAAATCAAGTAAATTCCTATTTTTCAGGAGAGTCCTGAACCGAAAGTAAAATCCCATTTTTCAGGAGGGTCCTGAACATCAAGTAAATTCTCATTTTCCAGGAGTGTCCTGAACAAAAAGTACAATCCCATTTTCCAGGAGGGTCCTGAACAGAAAGTAAAATCCTATTTTTCAGAATGGGCCTGAACAGAAAGTAAAATCCCATTTTTCAGGAGGGTCCTGAACAGAAGATAAATTTTCATTTTTCAGGAGGGTCCTGAACAAAAAGTACAATCCCATTTTCCAGGAGGGTCCTGAACAGAAAGTAAAATCCCATTTTCCAGGAGGGTCCTGAACAGAAAATAAATTTTCATTTTCTTGGAGGGTCCTGAACAAAAAGTAAAATCCCATTTTCAGGAGGGTCCTGAGCATAATGTAAAATCCCATTTTTCAGGAGGGTCATGAACAGTAGGTAAAGTCCTATTTTTCAGGAGGGTCCTGAACAGTAAGTAGAATTCCATTTTCCAGGAGGGTCCTGAACATAAAGTAAATCCCATTTTTCAGGAGTGTCCTGAACAAAAAGTAAAATCCCATTTTTCAAGAGGGTCCTGAAAATAAGGTAAATTCCACGAATGTGCATTTCCAATGGTAGCTGAATTAATTGTAGCGAATTTGCCCCTATTTCAACAAAGAAAATTTGTCAGTTGAAAACTTAGTGGTGGCTTGCAACTCTTGGCTTCTCAGGTATCTGCCCCAGCACTCGTTCCTTTCATCTTTGTTCCACATTGCTAACACTTGCCCTGTCTTGCTGCATCATTGACCCGGATCCAGATTGAGGGAACCGAGTTCTGACTCGAACAATGGGTTTCCATTTTACCGTGCCTCTAAAGTGCACCCTTTTCCCAAATCTGAATGCTTCTACGAATCCAGCAGCCTGTCGGTTGATAGACTTTCTTTGTTTCGTGTTGAATTACGATCATATTTCTTTCCTGTGCTGTTCCTTGGCTTTTCCTTATATAATTGGAAAGACTGGTAGTAAATTTTGAAATCCTTTCTCGCTTGTTTTGACACAGACTTGACTTAAAATGTAAAGAAATGATGGTGACTTTTATTTTGATAAATGACAATAAAAAGACAAAAAACATTAATATGTAAATGAAAGAAAAGGGCAACGTCCCATTTTCAAAAGAAAACTTATCTGAATACGACAACCAACTCCAATGAATATGACATGCATTTTGGATTAAGCTGCCTGATCTTCCTATCCAAACTCCCCATTTGTTGTTGAGTTCATGACTTTGCCGCTGAGCCGCTTCTTCAAATCTATCAGACTCATACATGACCTTTGATTGACGGCATCTTAAAAGACTTTCGCCAACAAATCTCTTTCTTCTCACTTTGCACTTTTCTCTTGAACTCGCTATCGCCTTACGGTGCCCGTGAGAGTTTTCACCAATAAGACACTCTCATTTTTATTTCTCTTCACTCACCATCGACTTATGGTGCCTGCGAGGGTTTTCACCAATAAGACTCTCTCATTTTAATTTCTCTCAACTCACCATCGCCTTATGATGCCCCCGGGGGTTTTCACCAATAAGACTCTCTCATTTTTGTATTTCTTTCCTAATTTCTTATGCTGAGGGAGACAAGTGGTACCTCACAATGTATCATCATGTCCATCGCACGCTTAGCCTTAACATTATCAAAATTGATCTGAAGGAATTTCTTTGGTTGTAACTTGGATTTTGGATAAGGTTGGAAAAGGATGGCAAGAGGTCCAAACGACACTTGAAGTAGGGCTGGGACTTACAACTTTTGGAATCGACTCAAACACATGTTAACTCATGCCCCAGTTTTTGTTGACTGGGTGACTCTTAAATCTTTATTTGGTTGGACCGAGCTCGAAATAGGGCAACCTACGTATCTCACTCCCGAGAGAGGAGAATCAGGTTGTACGTAGTTCCATCAGCTTGTTCTTTGTTTTGATTTGATTTTTTTTTTATTTTCGAACTCTTTCTTTTATTCTTATTTTCTGGACATTTATCTTTGACTCTATTTTGATTCCAAAAGAGGGATATGAAAGAAAAATAAAATGAAGCTCAAACGGGTAAACAAAGGATGACTCAATGTTTGGATAAAAGAATAAAATGTCTTCATCATATCAATCTTCAAAAATGCAAGTACTAAACATGCAATAAACTCAACAAAGGATCAAATATCATACATAGTATCTTTTGACCGCATCAGCATTGATAGCCATTTCTACCATTTTGCCTTCAATATCTGTCAAATATAAGGCTCTATTGGGCAACACTTTCTTCACAACGAAGGGACCTTGCCAGTTAGGGGAGAACTTGCCTTTCGCTTCAACCTGGTGAGGAAGGATACGTCTCAATACCAACTGACCAACTTCAAAATTCCTGGGACGGACGTTTTTGTTATACGCTCGAGCCATTCTCCTCTGATACAACTGGCCATGACACACAGACGTTAGCCTTTTTTCCTCAATCAAACTCAAATGATCCAGTCGGGTTTTTACCCATTCGTCATCATTAATCTCTGCTTCTACAATGACTCGAAGAGAGGGACTTTCAACTTCCACAGGGATGACTGCTTCTGTCCCATACACCAATAAATATGGAGTTGCCCCTGTTGAAGTACGAACAGTGGTGCGATAACCTAACAATGCAAATGACAACTGTTTATGCCACTGTCTAGACCATTGTACCATTTTTCGCAGTATCTTTTTTATATTCTTATTGGCGGCTTCTACAACACCATTGGCCTTTGGGCGATATGGAGTAGAATTATGATGTGCAATCTTAAAATATTGACATACTTCTTACATCAAATGACTATTGAGATTGGCAACATTGTCTGTAATGATCATCTTAGGAATTCCAAATCTACAAATGATATTGGCATGAACAAAGTCCACCACAGCCTTCTTTGTCACTGACTTGAAAGTTATTGCTTCTACCCACTTTGTGAAGTAGTCAATGGCTACCAAAATGAATCTATGTCCATTTGATGCCTTTGGCTCAATTGGTCCAATCACATCCATTCCCAAGCCACGAACGGCCATGGAGCGGCCATTGCATGCAACTCAACAGGAGGAGAACGTATCAGATCACCGTGTACCTGACATTGATGACACTTTCGAACAAATTGAATAGAATCCCTTTCCATAGTAAGCCAGTAATAATCTGCTCGAAGAATCTTCTTTGACAAGACATGACCGTTCATATGCGACCCACATATTCCAGAGTGTATTTCAACCATGATTGCCGAAGCTTCTCTTGCATCTACACACCTCAAAAGTCCCAAATCTGGGGTTCTCTTATATAAGATTCCCCCACTTAAGAAAAATCCACTAGCCAAACGCCTAATAGTCCTCTTTTGATCATTGGTGGCATATGCTGGGTATTCTCCTGACTGAATGTATCGCTTGATATCCAAGAACCAGGGTTCTCCATCGAGCTCTTCTTCAACCGCATTACAGTAAGCATGCTGATCACGACTCTATATATGCACTGGATCAATCTAGGCTTTATCAGGATGTTGGAGCATTGAAGACAGAGTGGCTAAAGCATCAGCAATTTCATTATGAATCCTTGGAATATGCCTAAATTTTACTAACAAAAACCGTTGACATAGCTCCTGCAAGCATTGCCGATACAAGATGAGCTTCAAATATCGCGTCTCCCAATTGCCTTGAATTTGATGGACGAGCAAATCCGAATCTCCCAACACCAATAATTCTTGGACTCCCATATCAACAGCTAACCTCAAATCAAGAATGCAGGCTTCATACTCTGCCATATTGTTAGTACAATAGAATAAAAGTTGTGCTGTTACCGGGAAATATTGTCCCAATTCAGAGATAAGAACCGCACCTATTTTGACTTTCATATTGACAGCTCTATCGAAGAATAACCTCCAACCTGGATCAGCATCTATAACAACTTTATCGACACACGACACTTCTTCGTCAGGAAAATATGTCTTTAATAGCTCGTACTCTTCATCGATGGGATTCTTAGCAAGATGATCTACCAAGGCTTGGGCTTTCATAGAGGTTCGAGTCATATATACAATGTCGAGCTCGGTAAGCAATATTTGCCACTTTTCCAATCGACCCGTTGGCATAGGCTTCTGAAAGATATGCTTCAAAGGATCCATGCGGGAGATGAGATAAGTAGTATAGGATGAGAGATAATGCTTCAACTTCTGTGCTACCCAAGTTAGGGCATAACACGTCCTTTAACGAAGAGTATACCTGGCCTCATATGCGGTGAACTTCTTGCTAAGATAATAAATAGCCTGCTCCTTTTTGCCTGTGACCTCATGTTGACCCAGGACACAACCGAAAGAATTTTCCATGATTGATAAATATAAGATCAAAGGCCTACCAGGCTCCAGGGGTACCAGCACGGGCGGATTTGACAAATATCTTTTGATTCGATCAAACGCTTCCTGACACTCTTCAGTTTATTTTACCGCAACACACTTTTTCAGCAACTTGAATATGGGCTCACAAGTGGTTGTGAGTTGAGCAATAAACCTGCTAATGTAGTTCAGTCTACCAAGAAAACTTATCAACTCCGTCCTATTTTTGGGCGGGGGCAAATCCTGAATGGCTTTGATTTTCAAGGGATCCAATTCAATCCCCCGATGGCTGACTACAAACCCCAACAGCTTCCCAGATGGAACTCCAAATACACATTTTGCCGGGTTGATTTTGAGATTATACCTGCGAAGCCTTTCAAAGAACTTTCTTAAATCTTTAACATGGTCGGCCCGACTTTTTGACTTAATAATCACATCATCCATGTAGACCTCAATCTTCTTATGCATCATATCATGAAACATAGTGGTCATGGCTCTCATGTATTTTGCTCCAGCATTCTTCAAACCGAACGGCATCACTCGATAACAATAAGTCTCCCATGGTGTGATAAAAGACGTATTCTCCGTGTCTTTATCATCCATAATGATCTGGTGATATCCGGCATAGCAATCCAAAAAAGAGGCAACCTCGTGTTTAGCACAGTTGTCTAACAAAATGTGGATGTTGGGCAGTGGAAAATCATCTTTTGGACTTGCTCTATTCAAATCACGGTAATCAACACACACTCGAATTTTGTCATCTTTCTTTGGTACGGGAACAACATTGGATAACCACATGGGATAACGAGCCACTCGAATTACTTTGTCTTCAAGTTGTTTCATGATTTCCTCTTTGATTTTAATACTTATATCAGTTTTAAACTTCCTCAACTTCTGTTTGACAGGAGGGAATGCGGGATCAGTTGGCAATTTGTGAGCCACTAATTCAGTGATTAAACCAGGCATATCATCATAAGACCATGCAAAAACATCCTTATAAATAATTAATGCTTGAATCATTCCCTCTTTTAGCTGTGACAAAGCATGTACACTGATTTTAGTTTCCCTAACATCTTCTTGATCCCCTAGATTTATTGGCTCAGTCTTATTCAAATTAGGATTCGGTTTGTCTTCAAACTGTTCCAACTCTTTGCTTATTTCTTCTAGTGCTTCTTCTTCATCATATTCCCCATCCTGCTTCATTATATCTTGATTAGTTTGGATTTTAAGGTCAGGCTGAAAATTCCGCATGCATGTCATGTCATTAGAATCAGCATAAAGAGAACTGTATATACAAAACCAAAAGAAGAAAACAAAATATATTAGACACGAATCAAAAGGGACATTGCATTTCATTAAATAAAAAGATAGAAGGGTTTAAACATAGATGCCAACATAACATAAACAAACTAAAATCCGAATTACAACCCTGAAATAACTCGGATAAACAAAAAGAAAAACAAAATAAACTACCAAAACTCCCTCCTGATGGGAAGAGGAGTTACTTCCCAATTATTGAGCCAGACAGCTGGACCTATGAATTACACGTCTGCCATACTGGTAACTTCTCCTGCTTTGACCATATCAACATCAACAAAAAGATTCTGGCAGTCATCAACCAATTCAACTTCAAATTTCACATGCTTCGTGACACCGCTCTTAACAAATGGTTCATTGAGTAGTGGCATTGGGCGAGGGAGTGACCATGTTTTCTTTTTCTTTCCCTTGGCTTTCTTCAGATCTTCAGCCGTAGGCTCAAATCCCAGACCAAATGTGCCCACGTTCTTACTCGGACATATGGGACGAACTATACCGTGCAAAGACGCTTCTAAACCCTTTCCTAGATCAAATCCATATTTCCAAAGTTCACTCACCATCATGATAGAAGAGGAAGACAATTAAGGTCCTGGTATAACCTACTATTCAAGAATACGATTCACTGGCACTGTATCAAAAATTTGATAGACGAATGTCTCCTCTACATTATTTGCTTCAATAAGAGACAAGGGAGAATCTTCTCAGGCGGACAAATCTCCTTCACCGTGAATAACCGCTTCTTGCCTGTCATGCTCAAACTTAATCATTTGGTGCAGTGTAGATGCAACCGCCTTGGCCTTGTGGATCCACGGCCTTCTCAACAACAGATTGTAAGAGGAGTCTATGTTCAATACTTGAAACTCTATGGCGAATTCAACAGGCCCTATGATCAACATTAATTCTATTTCGCCAATGGAGTTTGATTTTGCACCATCGAAAGCCCTGACACATACATTGTTGGGCCTGATCCTCTCAACACTAATATTCAGCTTTTGCAAAGTAGAAATAGGGAAAATATTTGCACCTGAACCTCCATCAATCATAACATGAGTGACATAGAAATCTTCACACTTCACTGTAATGTAAAGACCTCAGTTATGCCCTGTACCTTCAACAGGCAATTCATCGTCAGAAAAGCTGATCCGATTGACCTCAAAGATTTTTTCGACCATTTTATCAAGCTGGTTGATTGTAATTTACCTAGGAACATATGCTTCATTTAATACCTTCAGTAAAACATCACGATGCTCCTTGGAGTGCAACAACAAAGATAAAAGGGAAATTTGAGCAGGGGTTTTCTTCAACTGGTCTATTATTGAATACTCTGGCAACTTCATCTCTTTCAAAAATTCCTCGACTTCTTTTTCGGTGATAGGCTTTTTGTTAGATGACGGTCCACTCACCATTGGCTTGGACTTTCTTAAGCTTTCAGGCACGAAGCATCTTTCTGACCTAGTCAAACCCCCTACCTCATCTATATCTTCCGCTACTTCTTTCCCATGATAGGTCATCACGGTCCGCCCATAATTCCAGGGAACCCTTTTCGTATCAACTATCGGAGGTTCGGTCACCGACTTGAGGACAATAGGCGCTGCCAGTGCTCCTTTTACCGTCAAGATGGGCTGACTCAGAGCTCCCACCACTGTAAACTTAGGTTTATCCTGACTTGTATCAACATACCTTCCGGAGCCTTGTACTATGATCAGGAGTTTCTTTGTGCTTTCTTGGGCTTTATCTTCTCTCATTCCTTCCCGGTTCAATGACATTGCTTTCAAAGACTCTGCTACATTCACCGATTTCTCCTCAATGGTCTGTACCTTGACAATAGGCCTATAATACCTTGAAGACTCTTTCCCATCATATATCAATTCTAACATATTGGTTTCAGCATGGGTTGGCAGCGGGTTCTGGTTAATGTTTGGACCCTCCGGGGCCTGGACCAGCATCTGATTTGTGTCTATTAAATCTTGGACAACTCTCTTTAAATGCTAGCATTTCTCGATATCATGGCCTGGCATGTCAAAACAGTACGCACACCTTAAAGAATAATCGAGATTCCTCGGCGGTGGATTTGAGAGTCTTCCTTGAATTGGGCTTAAGACCTTCAACTTTCTCAACCTATCAAACAGGCTAGCATATGACTCCCCTAGAGGTGTGAATTGATTTTTGACCGCCTTCTCTTTCTTATACTCGGGCCTAGGTTGAAAATTGGGTCTGGAGGGGTTTTGGTAATTTGGTGGAGCGAATGGCCGATTTTGTGGAGCTTGCACGCGCCACTGCAGGTAAGAAGAGGTTTGGGCATATGGCTGCGCGCTATATACTGGGTACAGGGGTAGTGGAATGGAATATAAAGGGTTTTATGGAGGGTAGCAATGGTGGGGAGGAATATATGGAGCTTGGGTGTATACTTGGGCTTAGGATTGGGGATAGGGGCGAGGTGGTATTTTAGGATAGGAATGGGTTCCAGCTACGACAGTCGCCACGTCCTCTTTCTTCTTTTTACCTCTGAATGTGCCAGATCCACCTTGAATCGCTTGTGTGGTGGCTTTTAATGCGGCTAAACTCACTGTTCGGCCGGTCTTGATTCCGTCCTCTATCATCTCCCCCATTTTGAGGACTTCAATAAAAAAATTTCCCATTGCCGGAAGTAAGTGTTGAAAATAGGTCTCATCCTGTGCCTGAATGAAAACTTCTACCAACTTACTTTCTTTCATTGGAGGCTTTACCCTGGCGGCCTGTTCACGCCATCTTATCGCGTATTCCCTAAAACCTTCAGTGCTCTTTTTCTTCATGTTGACCAAGGATTTTTTGTCCGGAATCAGGTCAATGCTATACTGAAAATGTTGAACAAATTTAGAAGCTAAGTCATCCCATCTATTCCATTTATCGATATCTCGATCGATAAACCATTCTGAGGCCAGATCAGAAAGAGTCTCGCCAAAGAAGGCCATGAGCAGCTCTTCCCTTCCTCCTGCAGCCCTCAACTGGTTGCAATAACATCTCAAGTGTTCCACGGGATCACCGTGCCCTGCATACTTCTCAAACTTGGGCATTTTAAAACTGAGGGGAAGGTTGATGTCTGGAAACATGCAAAGATCTTTATAGGAAACACTCGTATAATCTCCGATCCCTTGCAAATTCCTTATAGCCTATTCTAAACTTTTCAATTTCCGAGTTATGATATCCTGTTCCTCTATTGTGACAGGTTTCTCCGTATCAAATGTAAATGCAGGCGGCTGAGTGTTCCCATACAGTTTATTCATTTGCAAAGTAGGCTCCGGGGCATAATACTGACTATCTGAAACCTTTAGTACTGGCTCACTGGCAGACCTAGGAAACCTCATTGTGGGACGCACAACATATATAGGAGTTTCATGTGGTGGCGGAGCCACGAATACCGATGTGATCAGTGGCGCTGGCTGAGCAACGGGTCTTGATTGGGGAGATACCAAGGGTATACCAGAACTGCCAGGATAATAATGTCGCGGAGTGAATCCTGGAGCGTGCTCAGGTGACTCAGTAGGAGCAGAGAATTACGCCTGAGAGAGCGGTGGGCAGTTAGAGATATTCCCAAGACCGTCAGAGAGCGGAGGAGGAGGCGTTCCGCTGGCCCATGCCCAGTGTAAATATATCAATTGTTGCCTGAGCCTTACTACCTCATCATTGTATTCTGAACTTTCTTCCCTGTGATCCTGATCCGGGTCAATGAGCGAATTTTCAATCACCCTGCTAGCCATGGTGAGCTTTGCTTTGGATCTAGTAAAGTATGGGTGACTAGCCAGAGTGCTGCAAACCTACCACTGTTATCTGAAAGAACATGCTCATCAAAGACGACATCCGTTAGGACTGAGGCACACAACAAGCATGGGAATCACATTGGTAAAATTGTCCTAAATTCATGTTCATTTCTACCAGCTTTTGAGGGTAGCGAGATCATTTTAACATCATCCTGATTTTTGTCTACACTTATTTTTTTATCTACACTTATTATCATTATTATTATTATATTTTTTTTCGTATCCATCTCTGTTCTTTCCACTTCTCTCGTTATCTACCTTTATTTTATCATTCTTTATGGCTTTTGTTTTTCTTTAAAAGTGGAAAAATAATGAAAAACAATGAAACAAAATGATTAGATCGAACCCAAAAGTAGGTTGCCTACGTATCATTTTTTTGCGAAAATGAAAATAAACAAACAAAGGAAAGACGTAACATCATAACATTTTGACGAAAGAAAACAACAAAAACATACAAAAAGTTTGGGACTACTTTAAAACTAAACAACAAATACAAAACAACATTCTAGACCCCTAAGACGACATAGGTGAAATTACTAATAAAGACCCTAATACCAAAAACAACTTGACTTCGACTTAAAGCAGACACCACCCTACAATAACATACACATAAAAGACTCAAACTGAATAAAGATAAGAAATGCTCTTTCAGACTAGTGCTCTGCGTGATGACCCTGGCTGAGATGGACCTGCCTGTGAAGCTCTCTTTCTCCCATTTAAACTTTGTAGCATATCCTGTAAAGACACCCTGATATTAGGGAAGAAGCTTCGGGCCCGTATTCCCGCCTCATGAGGAGTGCACTTGGAAAGATTATTCTGACACCTTTCTACCGTCTTGAACAAATCTGCTAACTGAACTCTCAGTGTTTCCACTTTAGACCCTGCACTTTCATCCTGATGGTCGTCAACTATGCACTCTTCCTGTATTCTCCTTCTAAGCTGCGCTGGTAAGGGTTGACTAATACCCCGAGGGATAGATTAAAGCCAGACCCCATATCCCTGCGTGTACCCCAGATTATCCAAACTTTCTTTGAGTGTGTCCACACCTAGCTTTGTTGCATGCTTCCAAAACTGTTCGTACTTGATCTCACCTAAGGCTTGGTCCTTGAAGTACTCAACATCCTTCAGAAGATCCACTGCTGGTGGTACGTCCTGCAGCCTACCCAACTGGCGCATTACCCTAGAAGGACTGTATGGTCTAGTGCAATTGAGTCCTAACATAACTAAAGGGAGCTGCGTCTGACAACCCACCAAGATTATCTTCGGTCAAAGCCACAGATAAGTCCACAAAGTATTATCCCCGGTTCTTGACTCAAGAAATTCAATTCAAACGTCGACTCCTAGGGGTAGCGAGAATTTATCCAAACACAACCTGGAGTCCATGGCTTTCACTCGATTGGGAATACAACGATCTACTACGTCTGGTCTAACTAAAGAAGGCGCATGCAAATGCTCCATCATCCATAACTACAATATCAGGTTATTGCCCTAAAAAAATCTCATCCCCCCCTTCACTTCGATTAAAGCCTTATATATTTCTGTTAAGATCATGGGTATAAGAGTGAACCTGTCCTTTTGATTAATGCCCTTGTCGTTTTGATCCTTATGAAATAGGGCCATCACCACTGATTGCAAACGGGTATTAATACGTCTTTCTTCTAGTGGAAACACTAAAATGCCTAACAAAGCGAGGGTAAAGACTTCAAGACGCTTTCTCTCCCACTTCTCCTTAATCACATGAAATTCATCCCAAAAGCAATCAAAACCTTCCGAGGGCCCGAATCTAGTGAACAAAAAGTCTAAGGAAACCCACGATTCACTTAAACAACCCAAACGTATACCCTTACTTTTTAAACCACAAGACTGCAAAAATCTCACGCCAGTATGAGTTCGTGCTCGGATCATATCCTTCTCGATATAGGGCAAATGCAACAAACCAAATATTTCTGCCAAAGTAGGAGTCATTTCACATTCCCCAAACCTGAACACCAAACTACTTGGATCCCAAAAGGACAACAAAGCCTCTATTAAATCTGGACGAGGGGTAACATGCAGAAGTTCTGTAAGATCACCTAATATTTTAATCAATTTCTACTGATCAACATAGTTAAACATTATTAACTTTTTGGGCACCTTGACAACCATCAAAACTCTAGACTTGGTGGTCCTGTAATAACACATAAGACGTTATCTCAAAAATTCGACAGGAGTAGAAGATTCCCAACCCTTGGGATTTTTTACGCAAGCATATGTTGATGGGACATACCACATTCATGACTCCAATTTTCCGAAAAGAAGTACTGAATGAAATCATTCTACTTGGAAAACAACTCTAGATTATGGGGCGAGAGACCTAGGTTAATAATAAGACAAAGGCCAACACAAAGATTACCGGACCCATCGAGGGTTGCATACGTATCCCAACCCGAGGGAAGGGAATCAGGTATGCGTAGTTCATCCAGATTGGACAACTAACGATTAACTACTAAATTGACCCTAACTTAAGAGATACAACCAAAAACAAATGAATAAAAACTTTTGGGTTTTCAACTAGACACTTTAACTAAGAATGACACCCCCAATTATGAAGAAAAATCTTTTTTGGTATTTTTGTTTTTGACAAATAAGTAGAAAAGGCAAACAAAACCCTTTTTTTTTGAATTTACGGTACTTTGAGAAGACAAATGCAAAACGTAAAAAAAAAATAATCTTTTTGAGTTTTTTGGATCGTGAAGAACAAAAGCCATAAAGAATTCTAAAATAAACTACGACATTCCTTTTGATTCATTCTTTTCGACTCACCTTTTTTTTCAAATTAGTCCGTCAAATGACCATGTTACCCTTAAATATGCAACAGTTAGCACGTAGGGATGCTTTAGAGGTGAGTCTCCTACAAATGGCCATGTGGGTCCCGCTAGGTCTCCGCATGATGCACATAAGCATGAGCTAAAGGCTGACCTACGTTGTGGTTCACTAACAAGGCTGTTCGAGGGAGCGTATGGTCGATAGTGGCTGCTTTGCTTTCCACCTACTCCATAACACCGATGGCTCCCCCCCTAAAATAAGGGTGACTCAACTAGAGGTCGTGTACAATACGTGTACTACGGACTTGTTGCAGAAAGAAGGCCGGGGGGTGGACACATGATGACAGACATAAAGCGGTAATACATAGGATAAATACTATAAACAAAGAGCACGAAAACACACAAAAGTGAAAACAATAACACAAACAATAATCACAAACAATGCTTATACACTCGTAATGCCAAACAAAGCTGATACAACTCAAAAAATAAGCTCGAATTTTGAAATGGTCCCCAGCAGAGTCGCCAGAGCTGTCACACCCCTTTTTTTCGACTCCGAATGATTATAATTTAATGTTCGAAAGGGTTTTATTATTTAAGTGACAAGGAATGAAAATTTGTTTCAAAAAAGGATTATTTACATTTTTTATTCAGATTCGCCACTTGGCATAATCTGGTGTGCCAAGTCACCATTGGAAAATCCTTTTCAAAACCATTTGACTCTTTAAACTGGTTTGCGAACAGAGATTTCGGCTAAGGAATTTTGTTGATCGAGGGGAAGGTGTTAGGCACCCCTCGATCCCGTGGTTCAACCACGGTCGCTTGGTAGAGTGTATCGACTATTTTTGACACTAAGAAATGTATAAACCACACAAAAGCACGCAAAATAATCAAACAATAAACAAAGCAAAACAATCCAAAATGTAAAGTCCAGTCCAATTATACTGTCCAAAAATAGAAAAATACGAAAATATAAATCCTATTTAAACTAAATCTAGACTAAGCTCCAATGTCTTACCCGATGCCACGGGCCTTCATCACGATCATTTTCCGCCAACATGATATGTCAGGACATTCCCCGATAATTAAGTGCATAAGACCTCGGGGCATTCCCCGTCTAAATGAATACATTTGAATTGAATGCGATAAAGTAGAAAACATTCAACACATAACTCCACATTCAACCATCCAACGAAACACTTATTTCTAAATTTTGCATACCCGAACCTACGATTGCCTACCCACTCGACCTAACACATGATACTACGAGTTCAATGACATTAATAACCATTTCAAATTTAACAACAATTGATGAATCAAAACACAACAATATTCATTTTTATCAACTTTGTATTCCCGTCTTCCCCAATTTCATTGTCAAACTAGTTAACCAATTCTTCGACTATCAAATCCAACATCAACCATGTACACACAACCAGGATTCAAATATGCTAGCCAAACAAGTTATTCATACCCATAACAAACTAGAATTCCAAAATAGAATAGAGAATGAGATGAGAAATGGACCTCAATGCTTTATTAATTAACTGATCTTTCCGAATAGAACCGCGTCCAACGGAACTCAGCGTCAAACCTCAGACCGACGGAACCGCATCTCAGACTAGCCTCGGTATGAACCCATAAATTGAACAAAAATCCAAACCAAAATCGAATGCCGACCACTAGAATCCAAACTCGATTTCCGGTAGAAAACTGAAGACGCGTACAAAATCGAACCCCGATGAGCTACCAGCTAGATTTCATCCAAAAATCAAGAATAAATGAGAATCAACACCCAAAAACCAACCCAAACATAAACTCATGAAGACCCACCTAATTCCATATCGACGAACTCCAAATTCGATATCGAATAGTCAAGCAATCCGAAACTGACCCAAATTGGAAAACCACACAAAGAAGACAAACCCGTATCAATTTCACACCAACAACAACTGTTTCTACAGATTTAATGCAAACTTCACTGAAACCGGGACTGGATGGGATATTTTTTGGTTTTCACCGGAGCTCCGACGAGCTGAGATAATGACGGGAAAGGAAAGACGGATGAAATTTCGATGATAATGGAGCTTTTCGAAGAGAACATCGACCAAGAACGACGACGCAATTTGGTAATGACAACTTGAAATCCAATATCGACGACGAACCAAGAAATAGACGAACCCAAAATACAACGCAGATCGAGCTCCGGTTAGCTTCGGTGAGCTGCGAAAATGAAAAACTGACGGGATAACAAAGTAGACAACGACCAGTAAGCTATTTCCAATGAAAAAGTTTACTGGAAAACTCAAGCAAAACGGCCAGATCTCACCGGCTTCGCTGTTTCTCGCCGGATCTCCGTCAATAGCGCTGTTTCACTATTTCTCCTCGCTCAGTGAGTGTATATGGGCATTTTCCGGTGATTTTTTGTAAGTGTGTGTGATTTTCCGGTGATATACGTGCATATGTGTGTGTAGGTGGATGAAAAATAATCACCGAAGATGATGGCCAATTTTTTTTTTCTGATGGTATATGTATATATGTGAAGGTCCACGGGTAGGGGGTAGGGTAGGTGGGTTCACGTGGGGTAGGGTTAGGTGTCCTCATTTAATAGGTAGGATTGTTAATTAGTTATAACAAGAATAATTGGGGATTGAGTTTGTAAGGGTTTGTTATTTTTTTGTATTTTTGTGGGGAATAATTAAATGGGTGAGACACATGGTAAGGTGAACTAAAAAATAAATAAAATTAGACTTCGGGAGGGATAAAATTAGGTGTCTACAACTATAAGAGTCTGACCATTAAGGTGACTTGTGAAGCACGCGGACTTGGTCATGATAGAGAACCTGCGTAACAACACATGCCACTTTTCTACCTGATTCGGTAGCTTCTTATCTTCCACTCTCATCCACCACGAAAAAGTTGCCTATTGATAAAAAATAGGCATGCTCTTTTGAAATTTAGCTGGAAATATTGCTAATGATGTTTCACCTTTGGCATCTGTTACCTTTCACATTCGAAATAATAATTTCAACCAAAAAACTAGAGGTAATACATAAAAGAAAGAAGACAGGGATGGTACTTGAATAATGTTGGAACCTCGAAGGTTGACAGCCTGCATAATGCTTTATCCTTTTTGAAGACTCAAAAATTCTTCTTCCACAGCCCTTTTCAAATTCTTCCTTCCCCCTCTCATGCTTCTTCTTTCCCCGATTGGAACACACACTGCAAAATCCTAACCCCTCCTTGCTTTCATTGTTTTCTTTATTTGTTTTTACCAGTCCCTTATAGGTGTGGGTTAGGAGATGTAGACAACAGACAGTAACAACAACAACATTTCCATATCCACGTTGTGTTTGACTTGAAGTGAACCTTCAAGGCCTAGGACAGTGAACATCTCAGTAGCTCTTGGATGAGTGTGTGGAGAGGTTAAATCCCCATGGAGCATAGTCGACGTGCACCAGTGAGATACCAAGAGTGTCAAGTATTGATATTTGAGCTACATTGACTAGAGTGAACTTAGAGCAAAATGTATTTGATGTATTTCCAACCAAATGCACGGCGCACCAGTGAGATACCAAGAGTGTTAAGTCCTCTGCTTCGATAGACTTGAGATATTTCCAAGCTAAGCCGTTTTACTTTAGCTGAAACAACGGAAAAATACAGTGAGAAAATTCATGAGAATCATCCATCTTCTAGTCCTAGTAAGAGGATTATGATGCTCTCATCACGATTTACTGATTTGCAATACATAAATCTTGTATTGTAATTGGTTCAAAAGCTAACACAACACAGCAGAAACAAGTGTTATCAAATTCAGCAGAAACATGACAGTGTGATTCTTGAATACATTTGGTAGATTATGTACACATGATGCAGTTTCTTCTATCTCTTCACATGCTAAGCACAGACCATTCCGTGATCTATATAATATACATAGAAATAGGACTTAGACGATATATGATATGGGTACAACCACGAGGATGCATGTTTGCGAGATGTATTGAACCCGAGACTTGGAGTGTGAAAGTGAAGTGAAAATAAGAACTTAAAAAGGGTCCAAAACCGTCCATATAATGATCTCCAAGGGCACCCACTTAAAGACTTGAGACTAAGGGGTCATTTTGGACATTTCACACCTTGTTTGTAAACTACTATATAAGGAACCTGTTAGGTCATTTGTTAGGAGATTTTGCTGAATATGGATGTTGTATAACACTTAGAAATATTTCCTCTCTAAGGAGAGAAGACCGCAAATATGAAACTTGTAACTAGGGAAATCAACTTGAGTGTGGAGTCACTCGTGTTGGATTCAAGCTTAGAACGATGGGTGCTAGAGAAGGTTGAGGTCTCTCTTGTTCTCACCGAAGAGAGTAGATGTTCCTATTATGATTGTATTAAGGGTCTAGGTGCTTAAATACACTTAGGTTCTTGGTCCATGAGATAGTGTATGTCACTCTATCTATCCATTCTATTTTTGCAATCTTGTAATATTTGTATCTCGTATTGTACACATTTGTGTTGTTGTTGTTATTCCCATTGTTAAGTTCATCTTGTTCATCACATTTTGTAGCTGTTTTGGTGATAAAATACACTCTTGTATCTTGTATTCTTGTTGTATTTGTTGAATTCAAGAGTTGGTCTCCAATAGGTCTTCGGATCTTGTGATTTGTGGACTGTTTAGAGTGTGTTTAGCGTTCCTCTTGTCTTTACCGTATCATTTGGTATCAGAGCATGGCTTGATTTTGTTCCTACAAGATAAATCTTGGGCTTGCTTGTTAGAAAATTAAAAAAAAAGTGTTAAAAGCTGAAAATTCTAGAAAAAAATAGCAATCTGTCCGTGTTTGTGTTCTTGTCCAAAATTGTGTTCTTGTTGTGTCTTGGCCAAGATTTGTTTGTTGTGTTACTAGATCTAGTAGTGTTATTGTTTGTTTTGTTGTTTCTAGTGTTAGTTTTCTTGTCCACTAACACTTTGAGTCTAGATCTAAACTTGAGCTTGAACTTGTTGAAAGTTGTTGTTGTAAACATAAGCTTGGCCCATTGTTGTGGTGGAATGTTTTGGCCGTGTGGTTTTTCCTTGATGTTCTAAACTTGATCACGTGATATTGTTGTTACTTGGTGGCTTGAGAATCATTTTGTTGAAGTTGTAGTTGTCTTGGCCAAGTGTTGGAGATATTGTTATTGTGGATTGGAGTTGGCCGTTGGAATTGTTGTTGTTCTTGAAGATTGTTGTTATTGTTCTTGGTGTGGTTGTTGTTCTTCTTGAAGTTATTCACCTTCCTTCAAATATTGTTAGAATATAAAGTGAATGTTAGATCCTAAAAGGTGAAGGAAAAAGGTGTATGTACTAGTTAGTCTTGAAAGTCCCCCAACCACCAAAAGACTTTATATCACTTCTCAACCACTTTTCCATGATTTAAGGAGCCATGCTTTAAGGAGAAGTACAAGAAAAAGTCGAGTCTTGAAAATTGAAAAAGACCCCAAGACTTATTTTCCCTCCTAAAATAAATTCCACCAATCCAAATTAATTTTTGTCCAAGACTTGAATATTTGAGAATAACCACTTGATAAAATCGAACTAATACGTGGCTGCCACATCATCATTGCTACTGTTCACGCAATATTTCCGAGCTCAAAATTTTAGATTTCTTAGTTTCATTTTATTGTCTCTTAGTTCGTTTGTTGGTTCAAACACTAATTGACAACCTAGTAATCTCCTACTAGCTTGTAAGTTAGTTTTGCGTCCATTTGTTCGTGTTTACGTTTGTTGTGTACTTTTATCTTTTGAATTCGTTGTTAGTTCTTGACTCAAGTCCTACAAGATTTCGCTTGAGTTTCAACCAAAAATCCATTCCTGGACAAGAGTAGACTCAACACTCAATCACTCACGAAGTACAAGCCGACTTTCAACACTTGTGAAACCAAGTGAGGTAAAACCGAGAGTGAGAGTGTGGTGAGGCATTTTTTATCTAACAAGTTTGTTTGTTTTCTTTGTTTGCTGTGTCTTTTTGTTAGGTACAATGGCTGACCATAATTTCAATGCCACATGTGATCGTATCAATGACAATATTGAAGATATGAAACGGCACATTGAAATTATACGCCAATTGCTACCCAAACTCTACCTACAAAATCCAATTGTCCAAGCACCTTGCATTGAGAGCTTCACAAGTGTGAACCGCTAACCAGCTGCACTAAAAGCTTGTGAACCGCTAACCAGCTGCACTAAAAGCTATAACTGATAAAGATAGGCTCAACCCACCCTTTATAGACCCTGAACCATACGGGGCACAAACCCAACCCACACCCCCAACCAAGGCCAACCCGAGATAGGTGGCCACCCTTTGGGTGCCATCATTCTCCCTTTCTTTGGGAAAGGTTCGTCCTTGAACCTGCACATGGTGTAAGTGGGATTCGAACCCGTGACCTCCGCTCTGGTACCAAATGATACGGGAAAGACAAGAGGAACACGAAACACACTCCAAACAGTCTACAAATCACAAGATCCGAAGACCTATTGGAGACCAACTCTCGAATTCAACAAATACAACAAGAATACATGATACAAGAGTGTATTTTAACACCAAAACAGCTACCAAATGTGATGAACAAGATAAACTTAACAATGGGAATAACAACAACAACACAAACAAGTACAATACGAGATACAAACATTACAAGATTGCAAAAATAGAAAGGATAGATAGAGTGACATACACTATCTCATGGACCAAGAACCTAAGTGTATTTAAGCACCTAGACCCTTAATACAATCATAATAGGAACACCTACTCTCTTAGGTGAGCACAAGAGAGACCTTAACCTTCTCTAGCACCCATCGTTCTAAGCTTGAATCCAACACGACTGACTCCACACTCAAGTTGATTTCCCTAGTTACAAGTTTCAGATTTGTGGTCTTCTCTCCTTAGAGAGGAAATGTTTCTAAGTGTTATACAACATCCATATTCAGCAAAGTCTCCTAAAAAATGACCTAAAAGGTTCCTTATATAGTAGTTTACAAACAAGGTGTGAAATGTCCAAAATGACCCCTCAGTCTCAAGTCTTTAAGTGGGTGCCCTTGGAGAGCATTATAAGGACGGTTTTGGACCCTTTTTAAGTTCTCATTTGCACTTCACTTTCACACTCCAAGTCTCGGGTTCAATACATCTCGCAAACATGCATCCTCGTGGTTGTACCCGTATCAACATAGGATCTGTTAGATTAAGGGTCAATGCTAAACTTTTTACATACAATTGTTGCTATAGTACAATAGTTCAGTAAACATTACGGTTAAAAAGGGTTCATGATGTTATAAATAAAGTAGAAGAAGAAACATAAGGACGACAAAAAGTTAACGAGAAGATAATTATACTGCTGCTTTTCTGAACAAAGTCCTATGAATAAATAGGAAGCATCATGCTCTCCAAACACATATGAAACTACAATCAAGGTTCCCCTAGTTTTAATCGCGGGACAATGTTCATTGATTGGAGCTCCTGGATTAGGAGCTTGCACGCATAAGGCAACTTCATCGTAGAAATATTTTCCCCATTCTTACACATGGACAAAATCCAGTCTTCAGCTTGCAGTTGTAATATCCCAATAAACCATATTTTCTGCAAACCTGAACCTCAAACGGATCACTGGAAAGCATCAAGCGCTCGTATATCAACATACTGGCACCATATGCAAGTGAGCAATCACGTTCCATTTCTCCCACACATAAACCTCCATTTCTACTCCTACCTTCGATAGGATTTCTTGTCATAGTAACACGAGGACCAATCCCACGAGCGTGAATTTTGTCTAGGACCATGTGTTTCAGCTTTTGGTAATATATTGGCCCCATGAAGATGTACGCCTGTAGTGGCATACCGGTAATGCCTGAATAAAGAAAGTCCTTGCCATTGTAGCTGTAGCCATGTTTAACAAGAGTTTCGCAGATAGCATCAACCGTGTCTGCATGACCACTGGGTTCTCCGAAAGCACTGTCATAATGAAACCTCCCACATGAAACTCCTGCTTTACTTCCAAGAAGCTCTACCATCTTTCCCACTGTCATTTGGCTTGGAAATCCATGAGGATTCATAATAAGATCAGGACAAATGCCACGTTCAGAAAATGAAAGATATTCCTGTTGTACAATGGTGCCACAAACTCCTTTCTGCCCATGCCTGCTACTAAACTTGTCACCAATCGCAGGCCTACGAGTATCACGAATCATAAACTTGATGCTTAAATTGTTTTTTCATCAGAGTGAAGAGCCACTCTCTCAACGACAGCTAATTCCCCTTCAGTATCTTTATAAGTTTGTCTACTTGGCTTGTATGCAGTATTAGGCAAAGCCGTAGGAGACGTGTCTGGTATCGGCCTCATGACTATAGGGGATTCCTTGTTGATATAGATATCATGAGGTCGAATAATTTCTCCTGGAGAAGCTGTTCCATCATCATCCAGAATCTGCATCCTATCAGCTTCATATCCTTGACGCTGTGGTTTAATTATTCTATCTGATGTGCCATTCTCATACGTCTGACATATGGCAGCGTATTTTTTCATCTCTATGCAACGCCCAAAGCCTCGATCTAAATAAGACTTGTTCATTACTATTGCATCCTATATGTCATAGCTATAAATGCAGAGTAAATGCCGGATAAAATTGTTATTAAAGAACGCAGAGAGCGTTTTAAATAGAGTTACAGAGAAATAAGAAGACTCCTAGACAAACACTACTAACATAATATAAATAAACACTGACTGCTGAAGGCAGTATCCTAAACAAAGTAGGATTGCTGAAACAATAATATTTACTGAACTAAACTATGAACTCATAATTGAACTAACTAAACAGGGGTTAATCATTTTGTGCTAATACGCCCCCTCAAGTTAGACGAAGGTCACTAAGCCTAACTTGGATAGATTTTGCTGAAAAGCAGGTTTAGGCAGTGCTTTGGTGAGAGTATCTGCTAGTTGATCGGAACGATGGATATGAACAACCTGAACCTTTTTGGCCTCGACATGGTGGCGAACAAAGTGAAAATCAACTACAGCATGCTTCACACGACTATGAAGGACTGGATTTTTGCTCAAGAATGTGGCTCCAAGATTGTCACAATAAATGGTAGGCAATTGATGTACTGGAAAGCGCAACTTAGTGAGGAGATTGGTAACCCACATGGTTTCAGAAAGGGCATCGGCCACTGCCCTATACTCAGACTTAGTGGAGGAGCGAGAGACAATATTTTGTTTCTTCGATGACCAGCTAATTGGATTGTGACCAAGGAACAGGATATACCCAGATGTGGAAACTCTGTCTGCAATATCCCCACCCCAATCTGCATCAGAGTATACATGTAGATTGAAGTCCTTAATAGGAGTTACACTTAAGCCTAGTTGGATGGTGCCACGCAGGTAGCGAAGAACACGCTTCACAGCTTTCCAGTGAAGGTCAGACAGTGCTTGCATAAACTGGGAAAAATTATTCACTACATAGGCAATGTCCGGTCTACTGAAAGATAGGTGTTGAAGCCTACCTAAAACTCGACGATAGAGTGTCACATCAGTCAAATGAGTACCATCAAACAAAGTGAACAACTCAGTTGCACTCATTGGCGTGGAAACACTTGTGCAGTCGGTCATTAACTCATCATTCAGGATCTCATTCACATAGTTTACTTGGGTGAGAATTAAACCATTAGAGCTGTGTATCACTTCAACACCAATAAAGTAATGAAGATTCCCCAAATCTTTAATTGAGAATTTAGAGGCAAGGCAAGCAATGACCTGATCGACACTTGAAGTGTTTCTCCCAGTGATAATAATGTCGTCTACATATACAAGGACGAACATTGTCTTACCTAGACCTTGTCTGACGAGTAGTGAGGCATCAGATTTCATTTTAACAAAGCCTATAGATGAGAGATAATCTGTGAGAGCATTGTACCACGCCCGTGGGGCTTGTTTCAAGCCATAGATTGCTTTGCGCAGCCTACATATATGAGTTGGTTTGTCATCATCAGTGAATCCCGGAGGTTGTGCCATGTACACCTCCTCTTCCAGGTTGCCTTGAAGGAATGCATTGTTGACGTCCAACTGACGAAGTTGCCAGTTGTGGTGAAGTGCCATAGAGAGGATGATTCGAACAGTAGTAGGCTTTACGAATGGACTGAAAGTTGCATGGAAGTCAATGCCCGACCTTTGAGTGAATCCTTTCACAACTAGCCTCGCTTTATATCTATCAATAGACCCATCCACATTCATTTTGATCCTGAAAAGCCACTTGTAGGAAATAATATTTTTGGTTGGGTTAGGAGGAACAAGTTCCCAAGTTTGGTTCTTAATTAAAGCATCAAGTTCCTGTTTCATAGCTTCACTCCACTCAGGATGTTTTTGTGCTTGTTTAAAAGTAGTGGGTGTGATGGTGGGCTTCACTTTGGCTAGGTAATAAAAAATTTGTTTTGGTTTAGTGATGTTGTTTTGGGATTGGGTGACAACACGGGTATGAGGAGATGGACATTTATGTGGTGAGAGAGGAAGCTCCAGTTCAAGAATAGGACTGGCTGGTTGATGGACCATGGGTGTAGGTAGAATTTTGTTCCTGCGATGATAAACGAGGAGGGGACGCGGGCTGCAATTTGTGTTTGTAGTGTGCGTTGATATATTTGTAGGGAGGTCTGGTGGTGTAATCTTCTGGGCAATAGGGTGAGAAGAGGATTCTGGGAGCATAGGAATTGTAGAAGACGAGGGTGATAGAAATTTACCTAAAAAAGAAGCAGCTGCGTCCACCGCTGGTTCATTGTCGGAGTTGGATTGTGAGTTTGAGTTGACCTGTAATTGTGCTGGAGAAGGACAAGATACTGAGCGAGACTCTACAGGTGTTTGGGCGTCTGTTTCGAATGGAATTGGAAGCTCTGGAGTGATGGAAAGTTTGGGTGTGGGATCCGAAGAATTTGAAATCATGATACTATCCCATTTTAGGTGAGGTGGGTTGAGGGAAATACTGGGGAACAACGTTTTGAAAGGGAAAACATTCTCAATAAATTGCACATCCCGAGATAGGTATACCTTTGCGGAAATAGGGTCAAACATTGGTAACAGTGATGAGATAAGGAAAACCCGAGATAGACACACGGGGTGGATTTTGGTTCAAGTTTATTTTTGGAGTATGGTTTAAGCCATGGATAACATCAACAACCAAATATTCACAGGGAGCTCTACTCAGGCGATTTTCCAATTAGACGCTGGAATGGGGATTGGTTATCTAGTTGAGAGGTGGGAAAACGGTTAATGAGGTAGACGGTGTGATGACAAGCAAAAGACCAAAATTGGGGAGGAAGGGACGCCTCATGTAAGAGCGTTTCTGCAGTTTCGACGATATGGCGATGTATCCGTTCTGCAAGTGCAACGCATTGAGGTGTATATGGTGGAGTAGAAAGGTGTTCAATGCCGTGAAGTGAGAGATAAGGGTCAATACTTTTATATTCTCCTCTACCATCAGTGTACAGTGACAAAATTTTGGTGTCAAAGTGCTTTTCCATCATAGGATGAAATTTTTGAAAGATCTCTTTAACCTCACTTTTAATTTTTAATGTATAAAGCCAAGTATATTTCGTATATTGATCAACAAAAATACAATAATACAACTTCTTGTCCAGAGATAAGACTGGTGATGGACCCCATAAATCACTAAAGATTATTTGAAGTGGTTTAGAGCTGCACAAAGATAATTGAGTAAAAGGATGCCAATGAGCTTTATTATATAAACAAGAATTACAATAAAAAGGTTTGTCTCGCTCATGAAACGGTAGCGAGAATTTATTTAAAATAAACCTAAGAACTCTAAAGTGAGGATGACCCAAACGTTGATGCCAAGTAGTGGATGTGGCAGTCATGTGAGCTTGGGAATGTGAAACAGGCCACTCATACAAGCCATTGTTGGTCCGACCATGCACCAACAGTTTCCGCGTTTTCAGATCCTTCACAACAAAATCAAAGGGAAAAAATTCAATGGACTTGGAATTATCTTGACAAAATTTTGAAACAGAAAGAAGCTTGCACTTAATAGATGGGGCACAAAGAGTGTGAGTTAGCTTAAAAACATTATTTGATGCATTTAATTGAGTAGAACCAGTGTGGGAGATGGGAATTTTGTTACCATCACCCATGGATACATCCTCGCTACCGTGGTATGCTTGTAGGTTGTGTGGATCCGTTGTGATGTGATGGGTGGCTCCAAGGTCGGATATCCAGGGATTGGTGGTAGCAGTAAATCCAGCAGCATAGTTGGCTTTGGCTTCTAGGTGATTATGAGACTTAGAATGACAGACATTGGCGGTGTGGCCAATCCTATTGCATAGTTGGCATCGAGTGACAGTGTTTTGATTGGAGTTTGACTGTCATTGCAATTTAGTGTTAGGACGTGAATTCTGGGGCCACTGTGGAGTAGTGTTAGGATGTGAATTCTTGTGCCACTATTGAGAATTATCATTCTGCCGATGATTGTTACGGTTATTGGTATTGGATTTGGTGGGAGTAGCTACCGTAGCAGTTATAGGACTGGAAAGTTTCTTAACATCTTTGTGACGAAGGAAGAGTTCATGGTCAACTAGCTTCTCAAACAATTCCTCATATGAGACAACCGTATCACGTGCACGAATGGCAGCAGAGATTTCACGAAATTCAGGACGTAGACCGCTGAGTATCTTGACAATGAGCTCAGGATTGGACACAGGAGAACCAGCAGTGGCTAACTCATCCGAAAGGGACCGAATACTGTGAAGATATTCGGTGATGGAGCGAGATTCCTTAGTGATGCGAGCAAGTTGATCACGTAGGCTGAAGACGCGGGTTTGTGATCTGTTTGCATAAGTGGTGTGCAGAGCATCCCAAGCCGATTTGGATGAGTTGGCTGCTACAATTGTGGGTTCAACATATGCCATGAGGGTATTCTGGATAAGTTGGTCCTGACGGAACCAAGTTAAAAAAACAGGATTAGGATTGGGAGATACGTTGTTACCAATGGTGAAAGTGCGAGTAGGGGCAGGAGTGCTCCCGTCGAGATGGCCAAATAGATTGTAACCATACATAAGCATGGAGAATTGAGCTTTCCAGGTGGCAAAGTTGTGTCCACCGCTGACTTTGATGGGTAATTGGGACGCAGGGTTGAATTGAATAATGATGTTAGCACCCGTTGTGTTACTAGCATTGACAACTCTGGGATTATTGCTGTCACGACCTGAGCCTAGGCCCTAGCCGTGACAAGCATCCCGAACCATGAAGGCCCGGAACACCCATTCTCTATCTGGTTATCATGCACAACTTTCGTAATCATAATAGAATGCGGAATTGAAACTGAGTACGGAAAACATGATCAAGTTCTGCAACATTTCTGAATAATACTATCTGACATCAGTCTGCGAAATCTCTACTAAGAACATAAACATTTGTTTGAAAAGAAACTGGGACAAGGCCCCCAGTAGACCAAAAACATAATAAATAAGATAACGTCTGACATAATTAGGCCTTCCGAATAATAGAAGACTCACCACTGTAAGATCAAGTCTGCAAAACCCGAGAATGTCTACTGAGTAGCTGGACCCCTAGACTGTGCCTCAGAACCTGGAAGGAGGGGGGGTCAGCACAAAAGTACTGGCACGTGAAGCACTCCAAAAATAGTATAATAGAACATATATATATATATATTAAGTGAAAGCAAATTTTTCATCAAGACATCATGTATAAAACTATTTCTAAAAAGTACATGGGCACTTTCTGAAAACATGCAACCTGTCTGTTCATTTCAAATCATGATCTGTGTTTTACTTCTGAGTTAGGTGGTGTTCCCCTACAAGTCTGAATATTCCACGGCCTGTATGGAATCCGCCATTGACTCGGCGGGGAAGCCCCCAACCCAAGTGTGCCACAAGGGTTGGAGTCTATGAGTCTGATACGCCACGGGACATTTAAGTCAGCGCATAATAATATACCCGGGTCGGCAAACCACGATTTTAGGCAATGAGTCCCTTGAACTCAAGCCCTCTTCGGGGAACCACCTAACATCTCTGTATTCCCATTTTTAACCTTTTCTGAACATGCATCATTCTGAAATTTCTAAATCATAAAAGTCTGAAATGTCTGTTAGTCTGAGTCTGATATGGCATTAGTCTGAATTGGTATCGTCATACCAAGACCTTGCAAGTCATGATTTTTTTCTGAGCCATAAGGTACTAAGCAAAAGCTTTCATTCAAAACATAGTTTAGACCACCCAAAACATGCAACTGATGTAAAGGATTTCATATTCCGAACTTAAAGTTCAATTCATGCAGAAATTTCATCAAACATATGGTGGTCATGTGTATTCTGGCAAAACCATGCATTCTTTCATTACATGCATATTCAACATTCACAACCCTCTCTTTCGTGTTCAAGAATCGTATTTCAAACGTAGCAAAAGTCAAAGCACTTCATATCATAATTTCTTTTCTTCAAGATGTCTTTCAAAACAATTTATATTACGTGAAACATGGAAGAATTTACATTAAGAGAGGGGTTCCATGAAAATCATGCTTTAAATTCATATATTTCAGGACAAACACATATATACATATATATATAATTTTCAAACCACTTTGGGGGAAAGCCAAAAGGCCAAAACAATATCATTAAAGCTTCTAAAACATGAGTATGCACATGAATTCGAAAACCCAATACTTAAAACATGATTTCTATGCCCATGAGATTTTAGGAAAACCCCGCGTACCTTTTTCTCCACGAATTTTGGGTGTTTATCAAAGCCTACGTCGAGAGAATTCTGAATCTGTAATTTGTTTCACGAAGAAGTTTCGGAACGATCGGACCTTCAAGCTTATTTTCTCAAACCCTAGTTGTTTTCCCCTCTTAAGTTCTTGAAGGATTAGATTTTGGGATTTTATAGGAGGCTTCAATGTTGTTAATAGGTCCAAATCCGTTTAGGAGTGGGTAAGGATGATTTTGGGTTTTGTAAGGACTAAATTGCACTTAAAATAACTCAAAACGGAGTGTTTTCGTCACCTGAAACCATAAGTATGCGCCGCCCTTTGCATTGCACAGATTAAGATAGGCTCCGCCCTATGCATCGCCTATATGTGCATAGGCGACACATTCAACTTTGAAAGGCCATAACTTCTTCACCGGGTGTCCGTTTTAGGCGAATTTGGTATCATTGGAAAGCTTATTCAATTATATACAATTTGGTATATAGTAGGCCACCCAGTTCATCATATACAATAAGTTATGGTCAATGGGATCTGACACAAATTACAACGTCCACTAAAATTTAATCGATCGAAATGGTTTTAACTCGTCCTTGAGTTGAAGGACTTCTATGGTCTGAATTCGTGCTCAAATGGATTCACATACTACAAATTTGATTAACATGCCAAATTGGCATAGGATTTAAGGCTCTGGGATTATCAACGCATCAGAGTCATATTTTTTTATTCTAGCCCGAAATGCGGAGTGTTAGATTATCTCCCCCTTGGGATCATTCGTCCCCGAATGATGGATTGGAAATGTTGAAGCTCAAAGGTATAGAATGACGCTGACATGATGTGTCTTCTAAGAAAGTATATAACTAAGTATATAACTGATCTGAGACATTTAAACTTCTATCACGAAACTGAATTCTGAGTTGGCTTGCCCTTACTTGCTTCAAGACGCTGATTCATGCTAAGAGTTTAGGATTCCCTTGAAGTGTTCATGATCCAATCATACATATTGAATTGAGAAGTGATAACTTATGCAATTACGAATCATGAGGCATCAAGACTTAGATCGTACCAGGGTATTATGCTAACTGGGCTAAAATACTTGGAAGTATTTGAGATTATGCACTGAACACTTTGTCACGACTAAATAGCTGAATCTGAAACATGATGCTTTGACTGAACTGAATTCGCAACTTAGGATGAAATATATTGGGATGGTCATACGCATGAGACTTCGGATAGCAAGATTGGGTGAAAAGGTGGAAAACCACCGTAACTTATCTGCCTGACTGCTAAACTGAAATACCCCGGAAACTTATATTCAACTAGAGTATCTCTTCAACACTCTGTCTAAAGAAATTCTAACAGTAATAGGGAGCTACGAATCTTGGGTATGGATTACACAAGACCTCCAACTGAGGAAATCACAACATTAACTCTACTCTGCAGTCTGAAATATAAACATATAACTCCTAAATTAGGATAGAATTTTCAGACCTTTGGCAATACGACTTCTTACTTTCAGGCTTAGCGCACTTCCCAAATATCCCTTAACTATACTATTCCCTATAAATATGATATTCATTCAATTCAGCTTAAATTTCTCATATGAGCATTGACAAATTTTTCTACTAATGTCTAAAATAGTTTAATCCTTACCCCGCGATCAAGCCTAACTCTAAGTCACAAAAATACAACATGCTACACCATGCTATTATTCTAAACCATATGATGCCACCTTCTATACCTCTTTTAAAGATCACATTCTAAGCATAACATGCCTTACCACTTTAATGACTACTCTGAACTCTTAATATGAAGTCGCTAATGCATATTGCAACCATCCACTACAATCCTAAAACGTCATTCAAGCCTAAAGTTTAGTATCAATCATTTACCACCAATAAAGAATGAAACATAATATAAATATACTAATCCATCAAATTGGGATATTCTACAAAAATATCTCAAAAATCTACTACATACCTTCTCACAAGTAGCACTAGTTTACAACTACCAACGAAACGAGGGCCAAGGGGGTTAAAGCCTCATAATAGACATGGTCAACCTTATCCTTATATTATAACCCCGTACAATCGTATCTACTGATACTTATTTCTCACATCACAATTACTTACCCAATCGTACATTTACACTACCTTCAAAATCCACAACAACCATGAGTCTATACTTATAACCTACTGGCTAATCTGGCCATTTTCATACTTCAAGCAAGGACAATTCACCTCGCCTAATAATTCCTTCTCTGTCTTCTACTAATAAACTAACACACAAGGACAAATCACTTCATTACCAACTCTATCTCATGAAAAAGATTCATCTATACATATATTCAACCAACACAAGAACCATACGTAGAATGACAAATTGCTAGTGAATCGAAATAGGCCTCACCCGGCTTCACTTGACTTTGATTTTTTTTTTTGTAGTTTGAACAAGAAAATAAGAAGAATGACAAGGCAACTATGCTAGTGAATCGAAAGACCCCCACACGGCTTCACTAGACTTTTTAGTTTCACCAACACGATGATAAAATATTTTCAAGAGATAGAAACTTGTCACACAAAATTCCAAAATCTGAGGATACACATCTTACTTTGTATAGATTAAAAAAAATCTGAGTCAAATATTTCCCCCATAGATTATCATACAATCCACACACGCTACTTGCTACCAATAGGTCATGACACCGACACTTTAACTTATACTACAATTTGGGTGGAAATACAATTCCAACACTTCTACTACACATCTTTTCCCATAAGCATGACATCCGCAACATAAATTTCTGAAAATAGCCGAATATACTCAATACAGAAGGCTGAAAATCACGATTTCGTCAAGATCAAGGTTCACACTAGAACCCATACACTCTGAAGCAATAACGGACTCTTCTCAAGTCCTTGCACAATTTTAAGATCTTATATGACGCGATCGGAAGGGACAATACCATTTAGACTTTAAACTTCTGCACTTGATTCACCCCAGAAATGTGATGGGTCTGAGAACATCAGAGTAAGGAAAGAATGTGGGATGACTTTTTACTTTCGTATGGGCAACACCATAGCACGAATTAGAGTATGAAAGAGGAACATTCTGACTCTATTGCACGAACTAGAACATGAAGAAAAAGAGACATTCCTAAAAGCCTAGTAGCCTCCTGCTTAAAGTGTGGCACGCTACACACCCATAGACAAGACTCTACCCCACGCGATTTCGCAGACACCCTGGGACCATGAACCGTGCTCTGATACCAAGTTTGTCACGACCCGAGCCTACGCCCTAGCCGTGATGAGCATCCCGAACCATGAAGGCCCGAAACACCCATTCTCTATATGGTTATCATGCACAACTTTCGTAATCATAATAGAATGCGGAATTGAAACTGAGTACGGAAAACATGGTCAAGTTCTGCAACATTTCTGAATAATACTATCTGACATCAGTCTGCGAAATCTCTACTAAGAACATAAACATTTGTCTGAAAAGAAACTGGGACAAGGCCCCCAGTAGACCAAAAACATAATAAATAAGATAACGTCTGACATAATTAGGCCTTCCGAATAATAGAAGGCTCACCACTGTGAGATCAAGTCTGCAAAACCTGAGAATGTCTACTGAGTAGCTGGACCCCTAGACTGTGCCTCAGAACCTGGAAGGAGGGGGGGGGTCAGCACAAAAGTACTGGCACGCGAAGCACTCCAAAAATAGTATAATGGAACATACACACACACATATATATATATATATATTAAGTGAAAGCAAATTTTTCATCAAGACATCATGTATAAAACTATTTCTGAAAAGTACATGGGCACTTTCTGAAAACATGCAACCTGTCTGTTCATTTCAAATCATGATCTGTGTTTTACTTCTGAGTTAGGTGGTGTTTCCCTACAAGTCTGAATATTCCACGGGCTGTATGGAATCCACCATTGACTCGGCGGGGAAGCCCCCAACCTAAGTGTGCCGCAAGGGTTGGAATCTCTGAGTCTGATACGCCACGGGACATTTAAGTCAGCGCATAATAATATACCCGGGTCGGCAAACCACGATTTTAGGCAATGAGTCGCTTGAACTCAAGCCCTCTTCGGGGAACCACCAAACATCTCTGTATGCCCATTTTTAACCTTTTCTGAACATGCATCATTGTGAAATTTCTAAAACATGAAAGTCTGAAATGTCTGTTAGTCTGAGTCTGATATGACATTAGTCTGAATTGGTATCGTCATACCAAGACCTTGCAAGTCATTATTTTTTTCTGAGCCATAAGGTACTAAGCAAAAGCTTTCATTCAAAACATAGTTTAGACCACCCAAAACATGCAACTGATGTAAAGGATTTCATATTCCGAACTTAAAGTTCAATTCATGCAGAAATTTCATCAAACATATGGTGGTCATGTGCATTCTGGAAAAACCATGCATTCTTTCATTACATGAATATTCAACATTCACAACCCTCTCTTTCGTGTTCAAGAATCGTATTCCAAACATAGCAAAAGTCAAAGCACTTCATATCATAATTTCTTTTCTTCAAGATGTCTTTCAAAACAATTTATATTACGTGAAACATGGAAGAATTTACATTAAGAGAGGGGTTCCATGAAAATCATGCTTTAAATTCATATATTTCAGGACAAACGCATATATACATATATATATAATTTTCAAACCACTTTGGGGGAAAGCCAAAAGGCCAAAACAATATCATTAAAGCTTCTAAAACATGAGTATGCACATGAATTCGAAAACCCGATACTTAAAACATGATTTCTATGCCCATGAGATTTTAGGAAAACCCCGCGTACCTTTTTCTCCACGAATTTTGGGTGTTTATCGAAGCCTACGTCGAGAGGATTCCAAATCTGTAATTTGTTTCACGAAGAAGTTTCGGAACGATCGGACCTTCAAGCTTATTTTCTCAAACCCTAGTTGTTTTCCCCTCTTAAGTTCTTGAAGGATTAGATTTTGGGATTTTATAGGAGGCTTCAATGTTGTTAATAGGTCCAAATCCGTTTAGGAGTGGGTAAGGATGATTTTGGGTTTTGTAAGGACTAAATTGCACTTAAAATAA
The DNA here is from genome assembly GCA_030864225.1 of Capsicum baccatum var. pendulum. Lineage (NCBI taxonomy): Eukaryota > Viridiplantae > Streptophyta > Magnoliopsida > Solanales > Solanaceae > Capsicum > Capsicum baccatum. The sequence goes on along the minus strand of CM061559.1, from coordinate 264,528,590 downwards.
CTCAAAACAGAGTGTTTTCGTCACCTGAAACCATAAGTATGCGCCGCCCTTTGCATTGCACAGATTAAGATAGGCGCCGCCCTATGCATCGCCTATATTTGCATAGGCGCCGCCCTATGCATCGCCTATATGTGCATAGGCGACACATTCAACTTTGAAAGGCCATAACTTCTTCACCGGGTGTCCATTTTAGGCGAATTTGGTATCGTTGGAAAGCTTATTCAATTATCTACAATTTGGTATATAGTAGGCCACCCAGTTCATCATATACAATGAGTTATGGTCAATGGGATCTGACACAAATTACAACGTCCACTAAAACTTAATCGATCGAAATGGTTTTAACTCGTCCTTGAGTTGAAGGACTTCTATGGTCTGAATTCGTGCTCAAATGGATTCACATACTACAAAATTGATTAACATGCCAAATTGGCATAGGATTTAAGGCTCTGGGATTATCAACGCATCAGAGTCATATTTTTTTATTCTAGACCGAAATGCGGGGTGTTACAGTTGCCATTGTTGTTGGCCATTGCTGCTATCTGAGTGAGGAAGAGAGAAGGAAAAAAAATAGGATCGTTCTCGTTAGAGAGTATAGAGCTTTGGTACCATATAAATGCAGAGTAAATGCTGGATAAAATTGCTATTGAAGAACGCAAAAAGCATTTTAAATAGAGTTACAGAGAAATAAGAAGACTCCTAGACAAACACTACTAACGTAATATAAATAAACACTGATGCTGAAGGTAGTATCCTAAACAAAGTAGGATTGCTGAAACAATAATATTTACTGAACTAAACTATGAACTAATAATTGAACTAACTAAACAGGGGTTAATCATTTTGTGCCAATAATAGCCACTATTACTCATCACAGCAACAGTGGCATTCTGACCAGCCCCTAATTTATCATAATTCATACCCAACCAGCTCGATTGCTCTTGTTGTCAGTAAAGGGCGTTGAGGATACACCAAAAGGTAGAGCAAACCGTCCATCCGATTCAACTGGTCATAGGCAATGTTTCCCATAGCTTGCTTAGCCATCGCACACTGATAGGTATTCCTAGGGGATTGATTGTGATGAGGATAAGGTATCAAACCGGCACAAACACCTAAGATTGTGAAAGGCTCAATCTCAATATGCGTTGTTTCCATTGTGGCCTCCTTTTCGTATAGAGCAATCAATGAGTTGTTCTCCTCGTTGACATCAAGATATTCAATCAAACCATCCCTTAGAAAGCTGTTGAAGTCACGCACACCATCCCTCAACTCTTTCATATGGAGCTCCTTGATCCTGGAAACAGCTCTATCAGCAATTACAAGTGGACGACAGACATGTCCACCATCTGAAGCAATGTAGACGCAGTGCTGCTTTTCATTCACAAAAATGCTTACAAACTCTCCGATTTTACCAGCCCTTCGTAGCTTCCTCATAGCATTAGCAAATCGCTGCGGACTCTTGTGCTTGCCTAGCATAAGTCCATTTAATACGATGAGATAAGAACTCAGCAAATGAAGTTCTTCTGCTGAAAGTAGTTCCAAGTCCTCAACACCCAAGCAGTAGCACTGTTCCATCATGGAAAGTTCGGTTACATGTCGCGGAATGAAGTAGGAATTTTACTTGCTGAATTTAGCACAAACTGAAAAGTTAGATTTCGTTATGGTTAATAACACAAAATGCAACAAAATAGGAATATAGCTATGTCTAAGATCGGGACTTTTTTAGGAACACTGTTCCGCCAAGTACTTGCAACCTCCCACCACTAACTGTACCAGGTAAATCAGTTCATCAACATGTAAGGATATGATAACTGTCTCTCTTTCTAAGATCACCTTGACGACATGATTCTCACCAACTCTCTAGGGACTAAGAGTAAAAACATTTTATCTTTAAGCAAAAGTGTCAGTTAACTGCCCTATTTGTTCTTCTGTTTTTTGAGATAAATCAACAGAACCATTTGCAAATTAGTGTAACATAAGCAACTGAAAACATTACCGCAATATATGCAATTCAGCAGCAATATGTGGTGAAATTTGTTCGGATTATTAAGGATACCACCTATCCTACTTCAGTACACGCTTAAATACCAGGCGGGAGAAATATAAATAAAAAAAACTATACCAGAGAAATAATACGGCGCTCATCCTAATCTGTCATAACATGAGTTATCAAGGCCAAGTCTACAAGCTTCACCTTCTGGCGTATCACAAGAGCACAGCATACCAAACTGGCTAGGTTGCAGTGCTCTAGGACCACTAACTTTCCTAGACTTCTCGAATTGTGGTCTGATCTTCGTCATGTTGCCCAACGTTCCAATGTATGATAACCTAGCAACAACAGCAGTCACTCCTTTATTGTGCATCCCAAATCGTTTAACATCCCAGTTGCCCGTAGACAGGGCTCTCCCCAGCTCTAAAGTAATTCTCTTTTCTTTCTTTATAAAATATAAGATGTCCGCAGCACTGGAGCTAGCATCAAATGCCCTCCTAGATTCAGCATTCATCGTCTTGAATAAATCCTCGAAAAGGAGGGATAAAAGCTGACCGGAGAGCTCCAGTCGTTTGTTCCCAACAGTCCTTGTCATCCATTGCATTCTTGTTTAAAATTGCTTCCATCATGCGCCTTATCATTACTGGAACATATATGCATTTTTTGCAGAAATTATGCTGATGGACAGGAACATTTCCAAGAAATATGTCACGAAGAAATATGACCGCAGAAATAAAAAGTATATCTTTTTCTTTCTCCATTTTTATAATCGTTTTGCATTTTGTTTTTTCGGAACTACTGATAACAGATGCTTGTACACAGCCTTTATTATCCGTATCAATGATTATTCTGTTCTTCGAGAGCTTCTCTTGAATTGAAATTACCTTCTCCGTGCCATTGATAACAAAATATCCTCCGGGATCAAGTGGACTGTCACGACCCGAACCGGGGCCCTAGCCGTGACGAGTATCCCGAACCATGAAGGCCCGGAATACCCTTTCTCTATCTGATAATCATGCACAATATTCATAAAACATAAGATAATGCAGAATTGAAATTTAATACGGAAACATGGTCGAATCTGAAATAGTAATATCTGACATCAGTCTGCGAAATCTCTACTAAGAACATAAATAACAGTCTGAAAAGAAACTGGGACAAGGCCCCCAGTAGACCAAAATATAACTACTAATAATACTCTGAACAATCTGCAGGCCTTCTGGAGTAAGGAAGGCTCACCACTGCAGTCTGACTATCTACTGCTTATCTGGACCCCTAGACTGAGCCTCAGAACCTGAGAGGTTGGAGGGGGCAGGGGGTCAGCACAAAAGTACTGGTACGCAGAGCTAATCAAAAAAATAATCATTTATAACAAACATTAATGAGAGCAGTTAAAACAGTTCATAAACAATCATATAGTAGGAAATCCCATGGGCATCTTTAAGAAACTCTGTGATTTCACATTATTTATACTTTTCTGCGTTAGGTGGTATACCCTACAATTCTTGAAAATTCCATGGGCTATATGGAAACTGCCATTAACTCGGCAGCTAAGCCCCCAACCCAAGTGTGCCGCAAGGGTCGGAGTCTCTAACTCTACTACGCCACACGGCCATCGCCAGCGTACAATAATGATCTACCCGTATCGACAAATACGGTTTCGGGCTAAGATTTACTTGAACTCACGCCTTCTTCGGGTAACCACATAACACTCTTTAAGCCCCTTTTTAAAACTCTATGAAAATATGCATTATCTGAAAACATATTCCGAAGACATACTCTGAAAACATATTCTGAAAACATGCTCTATTATGGCATAATTACATATGGTATCGTCATACCATTGACTTGGAAGTCTAATCTCTGAGCCATTTTTAGTCTATCATAAATCTCTGTATTTCAAGCACAAGTGTTGAAACTAGCATTTCAATAAATCAATTCAATTCAATGAATCTCTTCCTCAAACTTCAAGTAAACACATGCATCTCTTTCTTTTAAACACAAAACATAGTTTCAAATCAAAATCTCTTAACATATATATATATATATATATATATATATATATATATATATATATATATATATATATATATATATATATATATATGTATGTATGTATGTATGTATGTATGTAAAACTCAATTTAAGGGGAAAAAGGCCACAAGGCCAAAACAATCACAATAATAAAACTCTTGGAATAAGAAATCAATAATATAGCTTTCAAACCCCCATTAAATACATTCTTTAACAATTTCAAGCCCATGTAGTTTTTAGGACAAACCCCGCGTATCTTAGTTGTGAAGAATTCACGAAGAAGTTTTGGAACGATCGAACCTTCAAGCTTATTTTCTCAAACCCTAGTTGCTTCTCCTCTTAAGTTCTTGAAGGATGAATTTTGGGATCTTATGGGAGGCTTCAATGTTGTTAATAGGCCTAAATCCATTTAGGAGTGATTAAGGATGATTTTGGGTATTGTAAGGGCTAAATTGCACTTAAAATAACTCAAAACGAAGTGTTTTCGTCACCTGAAATCATAAGTGTGCGCCGCACTTTGCATCGCATAGATTAAGATATGCGCTGCATTGTGTATCGCATATATTAAGGTATGCACCGCATTGTGTATCGCATAGATTAAGATATGCGCCGCATTGTGTATCACACATCCATTCCACTGCTGTGTGCGATTGGTTAGGCGACACACTCTACTTTGAAAAGCCATAACTTCTTACTCAGGTGTCGGATTTTAGCAAAATTGGTATCGTTGGAAAGTTAACTTGAAGACCTATCATTTGACACATAGTAGGATCTCTAATTCGACATATACAGAGAGTTATGGTCGATGGAAGCTGACACAAATTACAACGTCCACTAAAACTTAATCTATCGAAAAAGTTTCAACTCGTCCTTGAGTTGAAGGACCTCTATGGTCTAAATTATGCTCAAATGGATTCACATACTACATAATTGATTAACATGCCAAATTGGCATAGGATTTAAGGCTCTGAGATTACTAGCGCATCAGAGTCATAGTTTTTATTCTATCCCGAAATGCGGGGTGTTACATGGACATTCTCCAAGTTTTGCTAGTTGTTCTTCATCTTTCCCATATAGCATGCAAGAACAACTTCTTAGCATAATAGGCATTCGTCCAATGATAACATCCTTCTCCGTTGATTCTGGTTTTCTCCCTTTCATTGTTGTTGTGTAGTCGACTGTGACATAAATTGGAGCCACATAGGTAAGGCTAGATAGCCGACATTTCTGTGGACTTAGTTTCTCAGTTACACCATCATAAATCATTGATGGTTCACCAATACGGACATCCCTGTACCTAAGATAAACATTGGGGTCCCTTGTCGATCTAATCTCATTATCCGCTCGGACAATCTTCTTTATTTCCGTCTTAACAAAGTAATTGAACGAGTCCAAGTGCTGCTTCACCAGTTCTCTCACCTTTAGGAACTCTAGAATAAGTTGATACTTGTCCACCGAATTCTTAATGGGAGAAGCAAGGTACTGCTTGTCAATTCCGTAGCTCAAGCTGTCTGTCTCATGGGACATTGTAGAATCGTGAGCTGTACTCATTGCCAATCAATCTTCCTGTACAACAAAACCGTAAAACAATAAGTTTGCAGCAACAATGCAAGATTGATATCTTTTTGAGCTGCCACTACAACCGTATAGAGCACAATGACTAAGGATCTAATTCAAGAGAAATCACAAACAAATCTACAAGTAAAACCATTGACCATCACTAGCAGGTATACACAAGAATCAAACGCGAATCAAGGATTTGAAGTTTATGGATTCCAAGAACGACCTCAAGTTAATATACAACAATAACTAATTTCACATTCAAATATTTCTAGCTATCAAAGTTACAATTTTGTGCTCTATCACAACCTAAATTCAAGCCTAAAACTCAATTTCTTCTCTTTGCCCCGGCGCTACGGTCCAGTGGTAAGAGCCCAATGCTTTGCACATGACATGCACACGTCACGGGCTCGAACTACGGTATTTAAAAAATTGTAACACTTTAAAGTGACTACAGATTGTATAATTATTTTTGATAATTAGGTCTTTGATTCCTTCTAGCAAATTCTCATACTTAACATAAGAGTTTTAAGTTCTTTCTTATGAATAAGTTGAAGCATTCAAATCCCAACAACAACAACAACAACGTACCCGTGTAATCTCACAAGTGAGGTCCGGAGAGAGTAATGTGTAAGCAGAACTTACCCTACAAGGTAGAAAGGTTTCAAAACATCACCAAGTAGAACTCGACAAGAATAGTGTGTATGCAAAGGTTACCCTACAAGGTAGAAAGGTACATCACCAAATAAAAATTCACAAAATTCAATAATTTTGATTTAAATTTAATATGTATAAATAATCTATTCAGAATTGACTCGGATCAAACTAACATGAAATGTGTGGGTTAATTAACCATAGATGGCAAGTTGTTAGAATAAGTCCCAAATAAAAGTTTAATATTTGGGGACAAACGTTTGATATTTAAGGAAAGAAAAATAGAAGTTGAGTTCTAATATGCATCTAAGCTTTATTTTTTCTTTAAAAAATAAATAAAAATTGAACCGCATTATATTACTTTCTGTCCACTTTTATTCCAAAAATAAATTTTAACACACTTTTTAACATATAACAGGTACCTCATACCTACCACGATAAGTGCAAAATAACTATGTACCCCTCTCATCACCAGTAATATATAATAGGTAACTGTATTCACCCATTCTAATGCACATAGGAAGAAATTTCATCTAGCATTTTATTTTTGTCCAAATTTGAACGGGAAACTTCACTCTTCTGAATCGACTTCATTGATCACTAGGACATGTCTTGGGATAACTGAATTTTGAATAGTACTATTTTATTTTAGAAAATCAGTAGTTTGTATTCTGTAAGGAATTTTACTCATTATGATTTTATTTTATAATCAGTAATATTACAAGATAGAAAACCAGTTAGGGATATTTTATTATATTTTATAACGATTTAAATTAGGTCACATAAACTATGATACAGCTATTAATTAACATGAATAATTTGTATTATTCACTTTGATATAAAAAGTAATTTAGCTTTTTATGAAATTAGTACTGTTTTTCATTTTTAGAATTAAGTTGTGGTGCAGAAGAATAAATACGAAGCTTATAAATTCGTAATCTTTGAAAAATCAAACAATTAGTCAAATAGGGTAATTAAAAGTGTGAATTATCCCAAATCTATTTTTTTTTTGACTTAATCTTGGTTTCAGTTATGTCCAATCAAACTATATAATAGTAATAATCTATCAAAGTTCTCGAGTTCAAGTTTTGAAATTTGACGTGGAGCAAGAATTTAAAGTTTATACATCTAGGTTATTTAATTCTGAATCAATATGTATATATTCAATGGAATTTTCTAGACAAATATACATTTTTGGACGAAAGCCATTGAATTCTGTTGAATTTGTAACTATATTCCAACCAGGGGCAGAGATGGCATACACTGAGGGGTTCATCTGGACCTCCTTCGATGAAAAATTATACTATTTATATAAGATTAAAATTATTTTTTATGTATATATAGCAGATGTTGAACTCCTTTCGATTAATTTGTGTGTGCATTTTTGAACCTCCTCAATAAAAATGACACTGACATTGATTCCAACTCCCTATCGGAAAAAGAATCGCCTTTGTGAGGAGCGTTTTACTATTCGCTTTGAGGCTTCTGTGTGAATCTAAATATAATCGAACCTCAATACGGATACCAGACACCAAATTAAGTGAAATATATATATATATATATATATATATATATATATATATATATATATATATATATATATATATATATAAATATATATATTTAAAAATGAGTATCTCTCTTCTTTTGGCAATTCTTTAATCCCAAATTTCCCCATGTCACGTTTTTAAGTTCGCAAAATTAAAAAATATTTCGGCACATAATAATATGGTTAGTTTGCGACTACAAGTTTCAAATGTTTTTTACTTTTTAAACTTCATATTAAGTTAAAACCAAATAAATAAATTGAAATCGGGAAGTAAAAGTATAATCTTTCCGTGTTAGAATCAACAAATACATTTTGATTTTCCTTTAATTATTGGGAAAAAAAATTCAATACTTTATGCTAAAATCTTTAGACTAAATTTTGATGTTTACGTGTATTATTTCAAAGAAATAAAATAAACTTTAAGTTAAAGAAATTTGAAGTTGTTAAGATGTTACTTAATTTAGAATAATTATCACACAACTAATATTTACTAGTACATTTGTTTTTTGCCATTATTTAAAAAATGGCAAAACAAATATTTATTTGTAATATCACAAGATATATAATACTCATAGAAAAGCAAAATTTCCTTTTTTTTATTATGGCGTCTGAAATTGTCAATAAGAAAAAAGGAAAAGCAAGGCACCTTTTTCTTATATAGACTAAAAAAGACGTTACGTGTATATACACAGATTAAGGTAGAATATTTCAGAATTAATTATATATAATTGCTAATAATACATTGTTCATAAAAGTGAAATATTTGTCAAATTAGGCTTCTAACGTAATTTATACCTCAAAAACTAGCTAAAAGATGGGACGATTCCCAATCAGTAGTCCAAAACATTTATCATGATCCATGGAACAGTTTCCACCAACCCCACCCAATCTGTCGCGCAACTAGCAGTATCATCAAGTATTCTGCGACTGAGCTCAAAATAGCAGTTACATTTCCATACCTATCTCCTTAATTAATTCTTCACTGGCTAGTCCAATAAACAAAAACAGTCTCTGAAGTCTGAACTGCCAAAGTTGTTTCTTTTTTTTTTTTTTTTGATGTTTTCGATTAGATTTACAAGGAACAAGGAGATTGAATTTTTTTGGAGTAGGAATTAATTAGTTGAAAACAGCTTGAGAGTGACTAAAAACTCACACTTGGACTTTAAGGGCTCTGAGGGGAATAGCATTATAATGGCATGAATGTTACTCACTCTGTTTCATTTTATTTAGTATATACTTTAATCGAGCGCGAAATTTAAAAAATTAAAGAAGGACATATTGATGTTTATCAAATCCTTTTTAAAAAATATACTACTACTTTGTGCGGATCAATAAGGGTAAAAGTAAAATTGTATCTTTAAATAGCTATTTCCTAAAATAATATCACATTTTCTTATTTGGCAGCTACTCTCTCCGTCCCATTTTACTTGTCCCAAATTTCCTAATTTGATTTTTTATTTTACTTGTCATTTTTCACAAATTAAGAAGAGACAATTTTTTTTTTTCATATTTTACACTTTGCATTAAGTACTTTTTCTTCAAATTAAAATTAAACATCATTTAATAGGGATACTATAGTAAATTAGCCATGTTATTAATTATTTTTCTTAATCAATATGCCAAGTTAATCTAAGACAAGTAAAATGGGACGGAGGAAGCATTTAAAGACACAATTTCACTTTTATCCTTATTGATCTCACTTATAAGGTATCACTCAATTAAAGATAGTGTAGTCTATTTTTTAATAAAGGACAATTTAATAAATATTATCAAGTTTTTCCTTATTTCTTAAACTTCGTGCTCGATTAAATTATGCCACATAAAAAGAAACGGAGGAAGTAATACATATAGACTTGACTTTTCTTTGCTTACCTTCTTCTCATTTTGTAGTTGGTAAATAAAGTTTATTTACTTTTCAATTTGTTTGTCTTACTTTCTTTAATCGGTTTAGAAAAGAACATTTTTTCCCTTTTTTGGCAACTTATTTATTCAAACTTTTATGTTAAAGATCAAAAGTCTAAATGACATTTTGGTACATTATCCATATCTTTAATTTAAAATCATAAAATTTAATTTTTATTTTATTTTTTCAATCTCTGTGTCAAGTCAAAATCAGACAAATAAGCATAAAGTTACATGTTATACTAAACCAGTAAACAAGAAAAATATGAAAGAAATGTTTGGCTGTTAAAGCTTTATTGGAAGAAAGAGGTAGCAAATTCTTTTAGAGCAATTTTATTTTCATATATTACAAGACATTCAAGGATGTATAGGGTTTTTCAGAAAATTATTACTGCATAAGCATCATGTAATGTGGCCTTTGTTTGATTCACTCTTGCTTTGTCAAAGGAAGTTTCTATCAAGTACTTGTGGAAGATTATTTTTTGGACTTGTCAAACAAGATTGCTACTTGTTCAAACAAGGTTTCTACTTGATCAAACAAGTTACTTCTTGTTCAAATAAAGTTTCTACTTGTCTCCATTTTCATCTCTATAAATAGATATATTCTTTCTCAATTGTAATATACATCAAATTACAAGAGTTCTCTTCCATTCTCTTGTATTTATTCTTCCTTCCTATTAGAGTATTAAGTTAAGAGAGTTGGTGTTGGAAAATACTGTGTGAGCCCTTTCTTTTGGAGTGATCTTGTGAGGTTTTCTCTTGGGATATTTGGGTTAATTAGAGAGATTACTCTAATTTTGTAATCTCTCTATTGTACTCTTGTTGATATAGTGAAATTGTTCCTCTCCGCTCGTGGACGTAGGTCACACTGACCGAACCACGTTAAATTTGTACCTCCTTTATTTTTCTTTAAGTACCGTTACTATCAACTTGTTATTATCTTTGTTATTGTCATTATAACATTGTTTGGCTAAATTATGAAATAACTGGGTTCTCGATCCTAACAAATTGGTATCAAAGCCGGATCTAACCAGGTTATATTCAGCAGCCAAAATGACTATAACAAAGACTTATGCTGAGAAATTTGATCGAAGTGCAAACTTCGGGATGTGGCAATTAAAGATGGAAGCTATCCTAATTCAGGATGGCTTAGAATGTGGCACTATAAGGAAAGGGGAAGAAGCCGAAAAAAATGACGGACGAAGAATTTATCGTCATAGACAAAAAGGCAAAGTCTGATATTATTCTAAATCTCTCAAATGAGGTTTTACGCGAAGTATCTGCAGAAACCACAACAAAAGGCATGTGGGAAAAACTAAAAGCCTTGTATATGAAGAGGACAGTAGAAAATCGACTTTACCTGAAGCAAAAGCTTTACACATTTTGTATGGTTGAAGGTACCTCTATACTCTCACATCTTGATGCTTTTAATTCTATTCTTATGGTTGTAATGTGGCCTTTGTTTGATTTACTCTTACTTTGTCAAAGGAAGTTTCTACCAAATACTTGTGGAAGATTATTTTTTGGACTTGTCAAACAAGATTGCTACTTGTTCAAACAAGTTGCTACTTGTTCAAACAAGGTTGCTACTTGATCAAACAAGTTGCTTCTTGTTCAAACAAAGTTGCTACTTGTCTCCATTTTCATCTCTATAAATAGAGGCCTTCTTTCTCAATTGTAATACACATCAAATTACAAAAGTTCTCTTTCATTCCCTTGTATTTATTCTTTCTTCCTATTAGAGTATTAAGTTAAGAGAGTTGGTGTTGGAAAATACTGTGTGAGCCCTTTCCTTTGGAGTGATCTTGTGAGGTTTTCTCTTGGGATATTTGGGTTAATTAGAGAGATTACTCTAATTTTGTAATCTCTCTATTGTACTCTTGTTGATAAAGTGAAGTTGTTCCTCTCCGCCCGTGGACATAGGTCACACTGACCGAACCACGTTAAATTTGTGCCTCCTTTATTTTTCTTTAAGTACCATTACTATCAACTTGTTATTGTCTCTGTTATTGTTATTATAACATTGTTTGGCTAAATTCCGCAATAATCGGGTTCTCGATCCTAACAAATTGGTATCAGATATAGATCTAACCAGGATATATTCAGTAGCCAAAATGACTATAACAAAGACTTATGTTGAGAAATTTGACCGAAGTGCAAACTTTGGGATGTGGCAATTAAAGATGGAAGCTATCCTAATTCAGGATGGTTTAGATGTGGCACTAGAAGGAAAGGGGAAGAAGCCAGAAAAAATGACAAACGAAGAATTTGCCTTCATAGACAAAAAGGTAAAATCAGGTATTATTCTAAATCTCTCAAATGAGGTTTTATGCGAAGTATCTGCAGAAACCATAGCAAAAGGCATATGGAAAAACTAAAAGCCTTGTATATGAAGAGGACAATAGAAAATCAACTTTACCTGAAGCAAAAGCTTTACACATTTCGTATGGTTGAAGGTACCTCTATACTCTCACATCTTGATGCTTTTAATTCTATTCTTATGGATTTGAGTAATATAGACGCTGAAGTTAATGATGAAGATCAAGCCGTCTTATTACTTATTTCCTTACCCAAATCATGTAAGCATATTAGAGATACTATGCTTTATGGAAAAGAAAATATCTCTTACAAAGAAATCAAATCTATCTTAAAAACAAAGGAACAGATAGATAGAGATATTACTGGGGAAAGTAGCGCAACCCATGCGGAAGGATTATTTGTAAGAGGTAGATCAAATAAAAAAGAATCAAATAGTGAGAGGTCTCAATCAAGGTCAAAGTCTAAATCCAGAAATGTTATGTGCAAATACTGTCATAAGAAAGGTTATCTTATTTCTGAATGCTATAAGTTGAAAAACAAAGAAAAGCATAAAGTAAACAAAAATGAGCACCAATTTTAACTCCGCCAAAGCAAGTGTGGCTGCTGATGAGTCTGAGGGAACAATATTTTTAGCAACTAATAATAGTTTTAAATCTAACGATGAGTGGATTTTGGATTCGAGTTGTTCTTATCATATGTGTCCCAATAGGGATTTGCTTAACACATTCGAATCTGTTGGAGGTGGAGTTGTCTTGGTGGGAAACAATACTCCCTGCAAGGTTTTTGGTAAAGGTACAGTCCGAATTAGAATGCATGATGGTGTAGTGAGAACTCTCACTAATGTTAGATATGTTCCTGACTTGAAGAAAAATCTCATTTCATTGGGCACTCTAGAATCTCTTGGGTGTAAATACACAGGTGAAGGTAGAGTTTTGAAAGTCTCTCTAGGCGCTCAAGTGATCATGAAAGCACACAGATCAGGTACGTTGTACACTTTATTGGGATCTACTATTAAAGGTGCTGTTGTAGTTTCCACTTCAAATCAATTTAATCCCGACATCACCAAATTATGGCATATGCAATTGGGGCATATGAGTGAGAAAGGTCTTTCCATCCTCAGCAAAAGAGGTCTCCTGTGAGGACAAAGTGTTAGAAAAATGGAGTTTTGCGAACACTATGTGTTTGGAAAGTTGAAAAGAGTCAGCTTCAAATTTCCAGCAGTTCATCGAACAAAAGGTACTTTGGACTACATTCATTAAGATATTTGGGGTCCTTCCCGTACCCCATCAAAAGTTGGTGTCAGGTATATGTTAATTTTCATTGATGATTATTCAAGGAAGGTTTGGGTTTATTTCCTGAAAAACAAAAGTGATGTTTTCTTAACTTTCAAACAATGGAAAGTTTTGATTGAAAAACAAACCGGAAAGCAGGTCAAGCGGCTTAGAACAGATAATGGCTTGGAATTTTGTAATGAAGAGTTCAACGAATTTACAAAAATGAAGGAATTGCTCGACACCGCACTGTGAGGATGACACCTTAACAAAATGGTGTTGCAGAAAGGATGAACAGGACTCTTTTGGAAAGAGACCGTTGCATGATTTCAAATGTTGGGTTGACAAATACTTTTTGGGTAGAGGCTATCTCTACAACTTGTTATATTATCAACCGTGCTCCTTCTGCACCTTTGAACTTCAAGACTCTGGAGGAAATACGGACAAGTACACCTACTACTTATTCTAACTTAAAAGTTTTTGGTTGTCCTACTTACATGCATATAAATGATGGAAAATTAGAGCCAAGGGCTAAAAAATGTATTTTCCTTGGTTATGCATCTGGGGTGAAAGGATACAAGCTTTGGTGCCCTGATCCCAAGTCACCAAAATTTATAATTGGCAGAGATGTAACCTTTGATGAATCCTCCATGTTACATTCTAGAAAAGAGTCTTCTAGCTCTTGTACTAAGAACAAAGAGCATGATGTGTATGAACAGGTGGAGGTTGAGCTTGACATACCTTCTGAGCCAAGCTCATCATCAACTATGGAACAAAATACAGTTGAAAATCCAGAAGTTGAGCTAGAAGTTGTGACTTCTGAAGTTGAACCAAATGAGTATCCCATAGCAACACATAGACCAAGAAGACAAATTGACAGACCAGAAAGGTACGAAGATTATGTTGCATTTGCTTTTTCTGTTGCACAGGAAACTGAAGAAATTGGAGAACCATCAAATTATTCAGAAGCAGTATCTGGTGCTGATTCAGCCAAGTGGTTGATTGCAATGAATGAAGAAATTGAATCTCTTCATAAGAATGGTACTTGGACTCTTGTGAAGCCGTTGTCAAGAAGCAGAATCATTGGTTGCAAATGGGTCTTCAAGAAAAAGGATGGAATTCCAGGGGTCGAAGATGCAAGGTATAAGGCACGATTAGTTGCAAAGGGCTATAGTCAGGTACAAGAAGTTGATTTTAATGATATTTTCTCACCCGTTGTTAAACATAGCTCTATTCGTGTCTTGCTTGCCTTAGTTGCCATGCATGATTTGTAATTAGAACAACTTGATGTTAAGATATCTTTCTTACATGGCGAACTTGAGGAACAAATATACATGCAACAGCCTGAAGGATTTAAAATTGAAGGAAAGGAAGATCATGTTTGCTTGTTAAAGAAATCCTTGTACGGATCAAAACAATCTCCAAGACAGTGGTACAAGAGGTTTGATTCTTTTATGTTGGGTCATGGTTATTCAAGAAGCATGTATGATAGTTGTGTTTACTTTTGAAAGTTAAATGATGGTACATTGATTTACTTACTATTATATGTTGATGACGTACTTATTGCTGCTAAGGATTTGACAGAAATTCAAAATCTGCAGCTGAAAAGTGAATTTGAAATGAAAGATTTGGGAGCAGCTAAGAAAATCCTTGGCATGGAGATCAGAAGAGATCGAGAAGCCCGAAGGCTATTTTTGACCAGAAGAAGTACTTGGAGAAGGTCTTCGAGAGGTTTGGCATAAAAGAAGCAAAACCAGTAAGTACTCCTCTTGCTGCTTATTTTAAGTTATCAGCTGCTCAATCACCACAGTCAGAGGAAAAAGAAAGGTATATGGCACATGTACCATATTCTAGTGCAGTTGGCAGTATTATGTACGCAATGGTCTGTACACATCCGGTTATTTCACATGCAGTAAGTGTGGTAAGTCGATATATGGCTTATCCTGGAAAAGCACATTGGTAGGCGGTGAAATGGATTCTCAGATACTTGCGTGGTAACTCAAACGCATGTTTGGAATTTGGTAGAACTACTAACACTTTGGTTGGTTTTGTAGACTCAGATTATGCAGGTGATCTTGATAAAAGAAGATCATTGACTGGCTACGTGTTTTGCATTGGTGGTTGTGCTATCAGTTGGAAAGACACATTACAACACATAGTATCTTTATCTACTACCGAAGCAGAATATATGGCAGTAACCGAGGCTATCAAAGAAGCCTTATGGTTGAAGGGTCTATTTGCTGAACTCAGTCCACACCAAGGTGATATTATTATTTTCTGTGATAGTCAAAGTGCCATCCACTTGACTAAAGATCAAATGTATCATGAGAGGACGAAGCATATTGACATCAAGTATCATTTTATTCGGGAATCTATTATTGAAGGAAAGGTCACTGTTCAGAAGATCAACACTAGAGACAATACTGCAGATATGTTCACAAAGTCTCTTCCGGTCAGTAAGTTCAAGCTTTGCTTGAGCTTGATTGCTGTTTATGAAGAATGATTTTTCCCACACAGGCTATTTCGGAGAGGAAGCAAATTTACTATATTAAACAAACTCAGGCCAAGGTGGAGATTTGTAATGTGGCCTTTGTTTGATTCACTCTTGCTTTGTCAAAGGAAGTTTCTACCAAATACTTGTGGAAGATTATTTTTTGGACTTGTCAAACAAGATTGCTACTTGTTCAAACAAGTTGCTACTTGTTCAAACAAGGTTGCTACTTGATCAAACAAGTTACTTCTTGTTCAAATAAAGTTTCTACTTGTCTCCATTTTCATCTCTATAAATAGATACATTCTTTCTCAATTGTAATATACATCAAATTACAAGAGTTCTCTTCCATTCTCTTGTATTTATTCTTCCTTCCTATTAGAGTATTAAGTTAAGAGAGTTGGTGTTGGAAAATACTGTGTGAGCCCTTTCTTTTGGAGTGATCTTGTGAGGTTTTCTCTTGGGATATTTGGGTTAATTAGAGAGATTACTCTAATTTTGTAATCTCTCTATTGTACTCTTGTTGATATAGTGAAATTGTTCCTCTCCGCTCGTGGACGTAGGTCACACTAACCGAACCACGTTAAATTTGTGCCTCCTTTATTTTTCTTTAAGTACCGTTACTATCAACTTGTTATTATCTTTGTTATTGCTATTATAACATTGTTTGGCTAAATTCTGAAATAACCGGGTTCTCGATCCTAACACATCACAACTACCTGTCACTTCCCACTAGCAATGTATGTTAGGTAACTTTGTCCATCAAGACTAAAACAGATTCAAAGAATCACCCAAATACACACACACTCAAAGGTCCTCAATAGTTGAGCTGGATTTTTTCATGGGGTTGTGTTTTATGCTATAAAGATTGTATCATTGGTGTATAACTCTAGTGTTACTTGTTTATTTATTAATAACTGTGGTGTCCGAGCTAGCATGTGATCACCTTGACTAAATTATTTATTTGGATACCTGCCACTTCCCACCCACCAGCAATGTATATTATGTAACTTTGTCCACCAAAATTAGGACAGATTGGAAGGTAGTTCCTCAATAGTTGAGCTAGAATTTTGCTATAAAGATTTCATCTTGCTTGTGTGCACCTTGACTAAAATACTTAGAATGCCTTCCCTCGCAACAACAACAAATATTAGGTTATTTTGTCCACTAAGACTAAAACAGATGGGAAGAATCACGTAGTGTTTTTATCACTGTTGGGATTTGAACCTGAGGACCTTAGTTTCTGTTGTCAAATCACTTCATTACTATAGTATTGGTTATTGAATCAATTTTGTCCTCGTTAGTGTATAATTTTCTTGTTGTTGTCCCCCCAAACCCAACCCAAAGGTGATTGCTCACTAGTTGAGCTAGAATTTTTATGGGTTTGTGTTTTCTGCTATATAGCTCTAGTGTGTTGCTTAATTGAATCACGGCAGATTGGAAGAATCCCCTCCCCCCCCCCCCCCCCCCCCCCCCGCCCCACAGGTAGATCCTCAATAGTTGAGCTAGAATTTTTATGGGGCTGTAGTTTTTGCAATAAAGATTTCATCTATCTTTTGTGCACCTCGACTAAATACTTAAAATGCCGGCCCTCGCAGTAACAGTTGATATTAAGTAACTTTGTCCACCAAGGCTAGGACAGATGGGAAGAATCACGTAGTGTTTTTTGTATAATAGTTCTAGTGTTGCTTAATTGAATCACTTTGCCCCCCCCCCCCCCACCCCACACACGCACACCTGTGGTTCCTCAATATTTGAGCTGGAATTTTTATGGGGTTGTGTTTACAGCTCTAAATATTTGATTTTTGGTGTATAATAGCTCGTGTTGCTTAATTGAACCACTTTGTCCTTGTTAAGTGTTTTGGTGTATAATTTTAGTCTTGTTGTTGTCTACCCCATCCCCACAAATATTAGTTCCTCAATATTTGAACTGAAAATTTTTATGGGGTTGTGTTTTTTGCTATAAAGATTTGATCTTTGGCGTATAATGACTCTAGCCTCCCCCCATACAACACTACACACACATGTAGTTTCTCAATATTTGAGTTGGAATTTTTATGGGGTTGTGTTTTGTGCTATAAAGATTATATCTTTGGTGTATAATAAATCTAGTGTTGCTTAACTGAATCACTTTGCCATAGTTAGGTTTAAGAAAATGGTACTTAATTTGCCGGACTCATTGTTTTCTGCAGTGAAATTATAACATAAGTAGATTTTAAGTTTTGAGTATTCCCAAAAAATTTGACTTAATATCTTGCTGTAATGCATACTTTCTTGTTAGAGCTCGAAAGATGCGTCCATAAATTGAGCTAAACCATTTCAATGTGCCATTACTCTGCGTGAGCTATTGGTTGGGATTGCTTGAGCTAAAGTTACTAGGGGAAATCCTGAAGCGGGTCAGTCGTGACCTTTTTATTCATGTAAAAGACACTGTTTTAAGAAATCTATCCAAGAGTATATTCAATCTCTCAATGTAGTTCTCTGTTTTCTCTTTGTGCAGATCTTTCAGTTCTGTAGGTCTAAGTGCCACAAGAATTTTAAGATGAAGAGGAATCCACGTAAAGTTATATGGACTAAAGCATATAGGTGGCTGCATGGAAAGGACATAACTCAGGTAAACAGGGTCCTCGATATAATCTATGTGCTTTTATTGGATACTAATCTTTGTTATTTTCTTTTGGATACTGAAATTCCTTCATGCTTTGCTAATTTTCATTTGAAGGACTCAACATTTTAATTCGGGAGGAAGCGTAATAGGCCGAAGAGATATGACAGGAACGTAACTGAGAACACTTTGAAGGCCATCAAGAAAATTGATAAAATCAGAGTCAATAGGGAGGAGAGACATATTGCAAAGAGGTTCCTTAGACCGTGCTTCATTAATTTCCATTACTTTTTATTCATCATGTGCCTTTTCTTACTATTAACATTACTTGGCAAACCTTACAGGATGAAAGGAAAGAAAGCCAAGGAGCAGGGAGCAGAGAGAAGCAGCGAAGGAGCTCGAGCAGGGCATTCACTTAGTGAAGCTCCTGCTGCACCCACTGAAGAGCCATCACTGCCTATCAAGGTCTCGTGGGTTACACAAAAGCAGTCGGAGGAAAATCGTATGGAGGAATGATTATTTTGCTTCCTATACTCTTATGTTCTCAAACTAAAACACAAATCATTTCATGCTTATTTTTACGGAATGTGTAATGTTTTGCTTTCCCCAACTTCCCGAATTTGTATGGCTTGGCAACTCAGTTTGGATTGATCAAAAAATAGAAATTTTGAACTTCCCATATGAGAATTTGGATGAGTAACTAGAGCCAGATAATGTCTTTCACAAGGTTACAGTTCGGAATTTTTTCGAGCCAAGGGTCTTACCGAAACAGTCTCTCTACCTTTGTAGTAGGGGTAAGATCTGTGTCTACTCTACCCTTCCAGACGGGCATGTTGTTGTAAGGTTCCTTGTTTATCTTGACCATGAAATTATTGTGTTATAGCCTTCTGTTATATATATATAGTCTTCGATTAAATATCGATGAACGAGCATCTCTCGAAAAGTAATCTTTACAATCTTTCAAAACGACATAGAATGCAAAATGTCATGAGAAAATAAAGCTATATATAAAAGCTATTAAATATAACAAAAGAAGAATTTAGAATCACGAGAATTCAAAATTTAAAATTTATTGAATCCTACAGGGCCTCAAGTTTAATATAATAATGATAGTAATTGTGTTCAAAATAAAGTATTTTCTAGAAATTACAAATAGATATTCAAGTCTCTGGGCGAAGTCTGTTGGGTTCACTTGTTATAGTGTAGATCCACCTCTGCTTGTTACCTCCCATCACGAGCATAGGTATCAGGCGATATTCGAGCTAACTTGGATGCACTTTGGACTTATCGTTGAGTACTTAATTATTACCTTCCTAGTTTTGGATTCATAGAGAAAGTTTCTGCCATCACTCGATTGAAGCTTCAGAAAGTTTCTGCCGTCACTAGATTGAAGCTTCAGATTCGGTTCCATCTTCTTCCTGAGAAGCTTCAGATTTGCTTCCATCTTCTTCCAGAGAAGCTTCTGATTCGCTTCCATCTTCTTCCTGAGTGGAGATTACAAAAGAACAGACACTACAATATTTAGTTGAAATATTGACACTTGGGGGCAGGTAAAAGGAAACCACTTCAAGTGACGAACATAAATATCTGAATATTGCTATTACTATTAAGTTAAGATGGAAAAAGAGCAGCAGAGTTAATTAGTTATAGAGCCAGTTAGCGCCACAAGACAAACCTTAGAAATGAACCTCTGATGTATCCATTCATTCAGATCATCTACTTTCAGTTTATCATCATTCACAATTTCAAGACTCGATGTACTCACAGATCCCTGTTGGACAAACATCTTCATTTCAGGGCAGTCATGAATCCACATTTTTCTGAGAAATGGAAATTCAAGAGTACGCTTAGTCAGAAAGAAATGCCCTAGCTTTGGTAGTGTCCAGAGTATCAACTCTTCCAACACGGGAAATAAGAATTCATTAGCCATGATTTCTTTTCCTTGTTGTTCCTCTTCTGTGATCACTTCTTTCATTGATAGGCATTCTTCTATCCGTAGTTTTCGGAGATTCAGAAGACCTCTGGCAACAGATGGAGACATCAAGTTTCTCAATTTTCCACAAAACTGTACTTCCAAGGTTTCAAGTTTGTTGAAGTAGGCAATTGGAAGTTGGTGAGAGCATAGAGCACTTATGCTGTTAGCGTTAAAGAGTTTTAGCACTTCCAGGTTGGGACAAGAAATCTGCAAACATTGACAAGGTATCAACTCCATTTCTGATGTCTTGCAAACAATTAATAAATTCTTATTTCTGGTATGTCTTTTAATGTTATTTTATCACGGTAAGTTAAGTTATTTTTAGACTAAATCATTAGATATCAATAAAATGTAAATATATGAATATACAATATAGTATAAATTAGTGGAAAAAATCGGTATAGCTGATTTGGTTTGATTTTAATCAAAAGTGAACCAAAAATTCCCACGTTCACACAGTCCCTCTAACCGTGCATTAATTAAATAGAGGCATATTTTGTGAGAAATTCCCAATGGCTACTCTATTATACTTGAGAAGAATTTCAAATTACAAGTTAGAAAATACTTTATTAATTACAATTTAAAAAATGATAGAGAGCTGGTGTTGTGTATCTATAATCTATATGTGATAAAATGATTTGAACTTTTTATCATTTATTAAAAGTTTCTGCCCTAAACAAAATCATCTTTTCACTTATTGTTTTTACAATAGAAAAAACTTAAATTCATTGAAATTTTATTATCAAACCTTTCAATATTTGAATGATATACCTTAAATATAGGCTTTTAACATCAATTAATATTTTGCCTTAAGTAAATCTTAAAAAAAAAAAATGAAATTAATTAGAAGCTTGGCACGTCAGTACATAAAAAGGTACTATAAATGTTATACGTACTTTTTGAATTACTTTTGTATGGAAATTGCGAAGTAACATCTAGTTGTATTCTTAATAAACAAATTATTTTTCAAAAAAAAAAAAGATTTTTAAAATTTTTAAAAACTCATTGTTACATATACTTAATATCTTTTAAATTATCATTTAATTATCTTTACAATATTTAAAATTAAGGACTTCTAAAATATAAGGTAAGAGACAAAATATATGTAAATTATTTTAGAAGAATTAATAATTAATGATTTTTTTTATTTTTTTTTCAATTTTATGTAAATATTTTTTTTTCAAGTTTAGAAGTCGTTTATTTTAGGGTTTCTAACGTAATTAGAATTCAAGAAACCTAAATTAAAATTAGATACTTTATGATTAAATTGAGGTTGTTTTATTATACCTATTCAACATGCATAAAAACACTTAGAACTATTTTATATCCACTGTATAATGGGTTACGTGCTTACATATGTCCCAGTTATTTTAATCATAAAATACTCATTCAGAATCTCCTTCACCAGCAAGTGATATATCTATAATTATTTTATGTTATATGTCATTTTTACATCTAATTTATGCACAGAGATTTTTTTTCCTTCACTTTTTATTGCTGAAATCTTTAGTTTTTTTTATATATGTGATTTGGTTTTGTTTTGTAATGTATTGATTTTTTTTCACTTTAATTTGTTTGAATAGTTGTTACGTATTGTTTCATAATGCAACATATCATATTGTATCATACTGTATTGTTTTAGTAAATACAATATTTGGATAAATTGTATCATTTTCTGTCATTACTAATATCAACCATTAACAATTTTTGAAAGCAATCAGAAACAACTCAAACTTCCAATGCAGATATGGAAGCAGAACTCAGAAAGTTAAAGATTCAATCCGACCAACTAAAAGCAAGATTAGCTCACCACAATTTGAGGACATGGATGATAATTTAATGAAGAGAAAAGATCCAGATATCCTTAAAATAGTTGCAACACTACAAACTATGGTTATATATAAAAAGGGGGGAGGTATCTTAACAAATAGTTTTGGGTTGATGTAGAAGACAGTAGAACTAATCGAATATAACAATTATTGACTTTCTCTCTTTGTTTTTTTTCCCTTCGTTTAATCATGACTTAGTTTTGATTATGTTATTTAAGTATAAATACAAGTTTTCTTTATTTTATAATTTCTTGTGTTTTTCTTTCAGTTGAAAATTTTTTATCGAAAAATTGGATGAAATAGACAAAAATTAAAGATTTCATCTCTTTTTTTTTTTTTTTTTTTGTTTTGGTCGTGACTTAATTTTCATTATGTTATTTAGCTATGTATATTTTAGTATATTATTTGTTAGAATGTAGTTGAATTTTTAATTCAACTTATTTGTTAAATTTGAAATATACGATTTTAGTTAAATGTTTAATCTTGATATATATAGCTTTTATTTAGATGATGAAGCTTAGAATTATAATAGACTCTTTCAATTTGGGACTTACTAATTTATCAAGTACATTGTTTATGTAATATGCTTAGCAATTAATTAATTTTTTTTTATTTTGTAACTCAAATATATCACTTATTAATATTTATGTAGTTTTTAAAAGTTATGCGCTCAATGATATAAGCTACGCATGTAATAATTTGCTCATTATATGTATAATTTTATTATTAGTATGGCACACCACACACACATGCAACTCACATATCCTAAACTAGTAATTAAAAAAAAAAATAGAGATTGTTTAAGTAACGTTCTGCAATGCTCAAGTTAAAAGCTAAAACATTAATTCATAAAAACCCTTCAAATAAAAACTTTTTCATGTAGAAGCAAACCTTTTCATTAAAAAGAGGATTTGAGTCGGTGATTGCATTGTTCGCTCTAGGCCAGAAATTTTGGAAGTCTGGTAATCCCCAAATTTGCATGTCCCGTAACAGAGAGAACTCGATGCCCTCAACAGTGTCACTGCAGAAGTGTGTGAAGCATTCCAGATATTTCAGATCCAAGCTACATAAATTGGGGAACTTGATTACGTCAGGTCTGATATGTGTCCTTCGAGAGATCCCCTCTTCTTCATCATCTGGCCAAGCCAAGGACGCACGAAAAAGATGACGTAGATGATCACAAAATCTTACCTCCAGCCTTTCGAGTTTGGGGAATGAAATATTATTCTGATAGTGGATATTCAATGAATCACAATCACCCAGCCTAAGATCTTTCACATTCTTCAACTCGACCACTACATTCTTGGAGCCCTTTCCACTTGAACGTACAAATTCGCTATCCCTCAACAGGAGGCGGATCCAATCACCCAATGGGGTGCTCTTGGTGACCTCTAGAGCAATAATCTTGTTGTAATTTTCCATGATTGAATTCTCTATGTCGCCTCCACCCACTTTAAGAGTGTACTGTGTCAACTTGGAGGAAAGGCCCAAGTTACTGTAAATCACATCTAGGGAGTATTCATGTAATGTCAGTGCAGTCAATCTCGATAAGGATTCCAACTCCCTCAAGGTGGAGTAACTACAACCTTCTACTCCCACCATATGTAGTTCCTCCAATCGGACTAGTCTTGATAAGACCCCTGGTGAAATCCTCATATGTCTTCCATACCAAGTATTCTGGTACTCTAACATAATTAGATTGGCCAAGTTTCCGATCTCCACTGGAAGCTCCTCAAAGTAAGAATCTCTGATGCTAAGAATTTCTAAAGAGATTAGTTCCCCAATAACGGACATGTCATTCAATCTTAAATTACTCAGACACAGCGTCCTCAGATTTGACAACCTCTGAATGGATGATGGAAACGACAGAATGGAGTCTTGATCATATCCACTCAGCCTTATGACGTTGAGTTTACTCATTCCATCAAAAAAACTATCCTGTAATTT
This sequence comes from Capsicum baccatum var. pendulum, assembly GCA_030864225.1. Lineage (NCBI taxonomy): Eukaryota > Viridiplantae > Streptophyta > Magnoliopsida > Solanales > Solanaceae > Capsicum > Capsicum baccatum. The sequence goes on along the minus strand of CM061559.1, from coordinate 264,504,464 downwards.
GAAACCCTCTTCAAAACAAAGATTTAACATTAGAAGCTTCAGTTTTGGGCAAAATATTGGTCTAGGACGCTCATCAAATTTATTTGCAACAATTGACATGTGACTGTATTGCTTGTACGAGTCTTTTCTTGGGAACTCTTCTGAGTTCACCTTGTGATTTATCATAAATTTATGCTCGCCCTCAGACGCAATATATATAGCCACATCACGGACCACATCATGCATTTTGACATAATTTTTGTCTGAACCTTGGGATAACAAGAAACAATCTTTCAATGTTTCTAACAGATTAGACACCCTATTTCTTGCATGTTCTAAATTTTCGGGTTCTGAAAAGATGCGAAGCCCCATTCCGTATCTAAGTAATTCTTCAGTCCAAATATTACTGTCCTCCTCAAACAAGGAACAAAGCAAAAAGACATCCTTGGCTTCATCACTCTCTAAGTGATTATAGCTTGTCTTCAGAGGTTGATACACCTCTTTAAGAACTCTTGGGATATTTTTTGGTGCTGATTTTTGTAATTCAACAAGGGCATCCTTCCACAAAGGCTTGTCTTTGCGCTTTAGCGCTCCTGCAACTGTAATAATTGCAAGCGGCAGCCCCTTACATTCATTAGCAACATCTTTTGCTACTTCAGGAAGAGAGGGATCGTCAGCTGAATAACCTGCTTTCTGCCTAAAAAGGACCCATGCTTCTTCATCAGATAAGATTCCAACATCTACAATCTTTTGAGCATCCATTTTGACACAAACATCTCGGAGACGCGTCGTCAATGCCACTTTGCACCGATAGTTGTGGTTGCTATCAGTGGGAATTCCAAGTTTCTCTAGATCATCATGAAGAGCCTTCCAAACATCATCAAGAATTACAAGAACTCGACTGCCCGTCTGCATTAACCTTGCACGCAGCAGATCTCCACGACTCAACAAATTGTCTCCTTGCAACGACATCAGCCCGACTTCTCCTGCGATCTCGCCCTGAATTTTTTTGAAATCTGGTTGTTGACTTACAGTTATCATGACAACATCATCAAACAACCTTTCTTGTTTTGCCCTTGCTCTTACTTTCTCAGCCAGTGTTGTTTTACCAACACCACCCATACCACATATCCCAACAACAGTGATCCCCTCATCTCTCAAAGCTGCCATGACCTCTTCCTCTTTCTGTTTTCTGGAGTTGAACTCCTCACCACTGTGTATCACTGTAACTGCAATTGGTGCTGGACAGGAGGAAGGAGCATAATCTTTGCCTTCATCTTGAAGACCATTCATAGCCAGTACAAATTTCTTAGCTTTCCTGCTCAGCGAGTAACGCGACTTCAAGTTTGGACACCAACCGTACAAGCAACCTCTTTGAACCTCAACTCTACGTCCTAGTACAACCTCCACCTCCGCAGTAGTTTCGCCGACACTATTTAACCAATTCTCAACATGGGGTGGCAAGCATTCTAAGTTTCTCTCGGCAGCAGCCTTCGTTTGCTGCACCCTGCTTCTGATACCCACCAGCTTCTCAATTTCATTTTCCAAATATCTGATGTTGCGCCTATAGAAAATCAAATACCCAATCTGTCGCGTAACTGACAGTATCAAGTGTTCTGTGACTGGGCTCAAAATAGCAGTGATGATTTCCATAGCTATCTCCTTATTAATTCTTCACCGGCTAGTCTAATAAATAAAAGCAAACTCTTGTGTCTGAACTCTAATAATTTTTTTTTTCCTTTTTCTGTTTTGATATTTTTGACTAGAGTTTGTAGTTACAAGGAAGCAAAGGTATGAGAAGAAAATGAAAGAAGCCTGGGGATTAAGTGATGAGGTCGAGATGTTATAAAGCGTTGGAGATGAAAATGAAAGCCAAGGTAGAAGATGAAATTGAAGGCTGTAGGGAATGGAGCAAGGAGATTAACAGAGGGTGAACACAACAGAGGATTATAGAGTATTAAGAAGAAAAGGGAACGGTCAGAGCAGATGAAAATGAAAGCTAAGGGGAATGGAGCAAGGAGATGAAAATGATTGGAGTTAGAATCACTAGAAAGCAGCTTGAGGTGAATAAAAGAGAGGATTATAGAGTATTAAAAAGCAAAAGGGAACAATTGTAGTAAGAATCAGTAGAAACAGCTTGAGAGTGAACGCAAGAGAGGATTATAGAGTATTAAGAAGAAAAGGGAACGGTTGGATCAGATGAAAATGACAGCTGAGGGGTGACTTCATTTATAGACACTCTTGGATGATCTCACAATCATGTTAATTAAATATTGTATTTCACATAAAACTAAGAGCAGCCTTCTGCAAGTGTGTTTTGAAGTAGTTGCATAGTTGTGGACTTTAATAATTTTACTTTTAAATTTTCACAATAATACTTCAAGTTGTTGGTATTATAACCAACAAGAATGAGGAGAATGAAAATCTTACAGCAACTGGTTTAGTCCTGGAAATGGCTAGAACAATTCGTCTATTTGATAAATAAATGCATAAAAATATTATCCACCAATCCACTACCAATTTTCTGGAGTCAAACTCCACAGACATGTAAAGAATAAATTCATGTGCATCTTGCAATATGCATCGTGGCCTTTAATTTCTTGTGAAACAACTTGTTCGAACACAGCCAACTTGTTTACTTGAATAGGTGTTCCGCAATACAATAAAGCAAGTGCTGAAGTCCATAAATTGACCAAAAGGAATACTCCCATCGTTTCAATTTATTTGTTTGGTTTTGATTTGACACCGAATGTAAGAAGACTTCTTGAACAAGATAATTAGTCCAAAAATAATATTAAAAGATAAGCCATGTTACACCTACATAAGACATGGTAAACACTTCTGTTAATTAAATGTTAATTCACACAAAACTAGAGCAGCCTCCATAGTTGTTGACTTTAATAGTTTACTTTCAAGTTTCCACACATAATACTCCCACTTGCTACCAATTTAACATTTTGCAAAGAAAAAAAAATTATCAACAATTTCAATTTGTTCGTATTATAACGAACACAAATGAGAAGAATGATACTGTTACAATAACTGGTTTAGTACATAAAGCATTGATGAAGTCACAGAAATAGCTAGAACAATTCATTCATCACGCCCATAATTGCTTATATATTAGGATTTAGCAACGGTGATATTTTAAATGATATTTTGTATATTCAATTTTGTGCAATGAATCAAACACGCAATAAGAAATAATCTCTGTATTACTAATCTTTATATAACTTATTCCTACATAACTAATTCCTGTATTAGGATTCATGTATAACTTGTCTTTGAACCAAAACGAGCCCTTAGCGTTAAAAATTAAAAGGCGGAAAGGGTGTGCTTCTAAAGAGATCGAGTTTGTTAGACAAGAATTAATTCTGATGGGTTCGTACGAATAATTTCCACTACAACCAAGAATGCGATTGCATATGCTAAACCACGATGAATATATCTCTTAAACATTTACGTATCTCATAGTCTCAATCTCTGCAAAGAAAGGACACTAAATTTTGTTGCTGCCACACTTCGAGAATAAAAATTTTCTCACTTTTTAAGTAAATCTGAAGAACGATTTAAGTAAAACGACTTTATTCTTCCCTCTGCTAAGTCTCCTATTTTCCTTATCTTCAGGATAAAAGAGGTAGCAAATTCTTTTAGAACAATTTTATTTTCATAATTTACAAGACATTCAAGGATGTACAGGTTTTTGCACAAAATTATTACTACATAAGCATCACAACTACTTGTCACTTTCCACTAGCAATGTATGCTAGGTAACTTTGTCCATCAAGACTAAGACAGAATCAAAGAATCACCCAAATACACACACGTACTCAAAGGTAGTTCCTCAATAGTTGAGCTCGATTTTTACTATGGGGTTGTGTTTTATGCTATAAAGATTGTACCTTTGGTGTATAATTCTAGTGTTACTTGTTTATTTATTAATAATTGTGGTGTCTGGGCTAGCTTTTGTGCACCTCGACTAAATTATTTATCACTTCCCACTAGCAATGTATATTAGGTAACTTTGTCCACCAAGACTAAGATTGGAAGAATCACCCAAATACACACACACACTCAAAGGTTGTTCCTCAATAGTTGAGCTGGATTTGTTTATGGGGTTGTGTTTTATGCTATAAAGATTGTATCTTTGGTGTATAACTCTAGTGTTACTTGTTTATTTATTAATTACTGTGGTGTCTAGGCTTGCTTGTGCGCACCTCGACTAAATTATTTATCAGGATACCCACCGATCTTTGGTGTATAACTGCAGTGTTACTTGTTTATTTATTAATAACTGTGGTGTCTGAACTTGCTTGTGCGCACCTCGACTAAATTATTTATGAGGATGCTCGCCTCTTCCCACTAGCTATGCATATTAGGTAACTTTGTCCACTAATATTAGGACAGATTGGAAGCTAGTTCCTCAATAGTTGAGCTAGAATTTTTATGGGGTTGTTGATTTTGCTATAAAGATTTCATCTTGCTTGTGTGCACCTTAACTAAAAAACTTAGAATGACTACCCTGGCAGCAACAATAGATATTAGGTAATTTTGTCCACTAAGGCTAGGATAGATTGGAAGAATCACGTAGTGTTTATGTGTCTGTTGGGATTTGAACCTGAGGACCGTAGTTTCGGTTCTCAATTCACTTCATTACGTATTGCTAATTGAATCACTTTTGTCCTTGTTAGTTTTTTTGGTGTACCATTTTTCTTCTTGTTGTTCCCCATCCCCACCCCCCCACCCCACTCTCCCAAAACCCAACCCAACCCAAAGGTAATTGCTCCCTAGTTGAGCTAGAATTTTTATTGGGTTTTGTTTTTTGCTATAAAGATTCTACCTTTGATGTATAATAGCTCTAGTGTTGCTTAATTGAATCACTTTGTTCTTCGAGCCGTTTTCCCCCACCTGCGCACACACACCCACACAAAACTGTTGTTCCTTATTTATGGGCTTTTATTGGATACTAATCTTTGTTATTTTCTTTTTGATACTGAAATTCCTTCATGCTCTGCTAATTTTCATTTGAAGGACTCAACATTTGAATTCGAGAGGAAACGTAACAGGCCGGAGAGATATGACAGGAACGTAACTGACAACACTTTGAAGGCCATCAAGAAAATTGATAAAATCAGAGTCTATAGGGAGGAGAGACATATTGCAAAGAGGTTCCTTAGACTCTGCTTCACTAATTTCCCTTACTTTTTATTTATCATGTGGCTTTTCTTGCTATTAAAATTACTTGACAAACCATACAGGATGAAAGGAAAGAAAGCCAAGGACCAGAGAGAAGCAGTGAAGGAGCTTGAGCAGAACATTCACTTAATCGAAGCTCCTGCTGCACCCAACAAAGAGCCATCACTTACACTGCCTGCCAAGGTCCCAGTTACACAAAAGCAGTCGAGGAAAATCGCATGGAGGAATGATTATTTTGCTACCTATACTCTTATGTTCTCAAACTAAAACACAAATCATTTCATGCTTATTTTTACGGAATGTGTAATGTTTTGCTTTCCCCAACTTCCTGAATTTGTATGCTTTCGCAACTCAGTCTCACGAGTATTGAAATACTCTTACTATATTGATCAAAAAGTAGAAATTTTGAACTTCCCATATGAGGATTTGGATGAGTAACTAGAGCCATATAATATGTCTTTCACAAGGTTCCTAGTTTGGATTTTTTCTCGCCGAGGATCTAATCGAAACAGTCTCTCCACCTCTGAGGTAGGGGTATGCTCTGTGTGCACTCGACATATTGTTGTAAGGTTCCTTGTTTGTCTTGACCATGAAATTATTGTGTTACAGCCTTCTGTTATATATAGGCTTCGATTAAATATCGATGAACGAGCATCTCTAGAAAAGTAATCTTTACAATCTTTCAAAATGACAGAATGTAAGATGTCATGAGAAAATAAATCTATAAATTAGCTATCAAATATAACAAAAGAGTTTAGTATCACAAGAGAATTCAAAATTTAAAATTTATCGAATCCTACTGGGCCCTCAAGTTAAATATAATAATGATAGTAATTGTATTCAAAACAAATTATTTTCTAGAAATTACAAATAGCTGTTGGGTTCGCGTGAACCCATGAGTTATAGTATAAACCCACCTCTGCTTGTTACCTCCCATCACGAGCATAGGTATCAGGCGATGTTCTAGCTAACTTGAATGCACTTTGGACTTATCGTCGAGTACTTAATTATTACCTTCCTAGTTTTGAATTCATACACAACACTTTACCTTCTGCTGTCACTCGATTGTAACTTCAGATTCGCATCCATCATCTTCCTGAGAGTGGGAGATTACAAAAGAACGACATTACAATATTTAGTTGAAAGATTAACATTTGGGGGCAGGTAAAACGAAGCTACTTCAAGTGATGAACATAAATAAGTATCTGAATATTACTGTTAGTATTAAGATAAGATGGAAACAGAATACTAGAGTTAATTAGTTATATAGCCAGCTAGCGCCACAAGACAAACCTTAGAAATGAATCGCTGATGTATCCATTCATTCAGATCATCCACTTTTACCTCGTCATCATCGTTCACAATTTTGAGACTCGGTGTACTGACAGATCCCTGTTGGACAAACGTCTTCATTTCAGGGCAGTTAAAAATCTCCACTTCTTTGAGAAATGGAAATTCAAGAGCTTCCTTAGTCAGAATGAAATGCCCCAACTTTGGCAGATCGTCAAGTAACAGCTTTTTCAACAGGGGAATTAAGGGCTCATTAGTCATGATTTCTTCTCCTTGTCGTTCCTCTTCTGTGATCACTTCTTCCATTGATTGACATTCTTTTATCAATAGTGTTCGGAGATTCAGAAGCCCTCTGGCCACTGACGGAGACATCAAGTTTCTCAATTTTCCAGACCCCCATACCTTCAAGGTTTTAAGTTTGCTGAAGTAGGCAGTTGGAAGTTGGTGAGAGCATAGAGCAGTTATGTTGTTATTAGCCCCATCGATTTGTAGCACTTCCAGGTTGGGACAAGAAACCTGCAAACATTGACAAGGTATCAACTCCATTTCTGATGTCTTGCAAATAATTAATAAAATTCTTATTTCTTGTATGTCTTTTAGTGTTATTTTATTATTACAGTAAGTTCAATCATTTTTAGACTAAATCATTAGATATCAAAGAAAATGTAAATATATGAATATACAATATATAAATTAGTTGTATTATCCATTTAACTATGAATTTGACCATTCTATATCTAATTAAATGCATAAACTAATAAATATTTTACTTGAGAAATTGCCAAAGAAATTATTTTTTCTTAATGATCAAGTAGAAAGTATAAACACACCTTTTCATCAAAAAAGGATGAAAAGTGTCAATTCATTGTTATTTCACTCATATTCATATTTTTTCATAATATTTTCTTCGAATTTGAGATAATGTATTATTGGTAATTTTTAAAATTGAACAAAGTTTATTAGTTTTTGGATTTCATATTGACTTTTATGTATTTGAGTATTAAAATTTGGTCAAGTTTGAATGTGTACACCATTGCAAAGTTATTATTAGCCTTAAAAAATTACTACTATGTGCTTAATGGTGTATATGTATTTGTCAATTTGCCCGTTACCACTAAACTTTTATTGATTTGGTAAAACTTTATTTAATAACTCCATAAACTTGAGATTGAAATAATGTTCATGTGACAAAGGAACAAAACACTTCGAAAAATTGGGTATAGTTGATTTGGTTTGATTTTGATAAAAAGTGAACTAATTTGTTCCATGTATACACAGTCTCTCTAACCATGCATTTAAAATAGAGGCATATTTTGTAAGAAATTCCCAATGGCTACTCTATTATTCTTCAATAGAATTTCAAATTATAAGTTGAAAAATACTTTATTAATTACAATAAAACAAACACGATAAAGAACTAGGTATGTCATTGTATATAATTTTAAAAATAGACATTATCTTATAATATAAGAGGGAGTGAGCAGCTCCTGTTTGTCGACCATTCAGTTGCTTGCTCCATGATTTTTCTATATCACCCTTAATTAATTATTTATTATATATCATTTACGTATTAAAAAATTGTTAATATTTAATAAAAATAAGTAAAATATACATTTTGATATGTTTGTTTCAACTGCTTCAATCATAATTTACTATATCACTCATAATTAATTATTATGAGTCATCTAAGTATTAAAAAATTAATATTAAAAACTTATTATAAAGTCATCTAAGTATTAAAAAATTAATATCAAAAACTTATTATAAAATCATCTACGTAATAAAAAATTAATAATATTTAATGTTAAACTAACTTGATGTCTTATATAACGTCACTTAATTATTTTTCCACATGTATTTTTTATAGTAATTCTACTATATCACTTCTAATTAAGTATTATAAGTCATTTAAGACATGTATTTTACCTGCAATTGTATTTTTTCTATATCACCCCTAATTAATTATTATGGTCATAGAAGCATTGTGCCACTTAAATTGGGATAGAAGAAAAAATATTATTAATCACAATAGTCAACAAGTAAGAAATTGAATTATTTAAAAATATAATTGACTAACAATACCACAAAAGTTTAAAAAAAGAGATTAACATATATTATTTGAAAAATTACATTAAAAGTATTATAAATTATAATAGTTAACCACTTAAAATATCTAGAAAAAAACTAATCTCCTATATATTCCAAAAAAATAGGTAAAAAAATAATATAGATCACAATAATTAACAACTTAAAAAATTCAAAAGACATAAAATATTTGATTTACTCTCAAAATTATATCAATGCCACTTAAATTGAAATAGTTAAAAATAATTGATTATTAATGCCAAAAAAATTTGGAAAAAATAGTCAAATGCATTATTTGAAAATTACATAAAAATATTATAAATTACAATAGTTAACAGCTTTAAAATATCTAAAAAAAATAAATAATAATCTATTACATATTTCAAAAAATACTATAAATAAAATAATCAACAAATTAAAAAATTAAAAAGAAATAAAATATTTAGTTGACTTTCAAAAGTATATGTTATATATTTCAAAAAATATATTTAAAAAATACCATAAATCACGATAATCAACAAATTTAAAAATTAAAAAGATATAAAATATTTAATTAACTCTCGAAATTATATCAGTATCATTCAAATTGGAATAGAAAAATTATTATAAATTAAAGTAATTACAAACTTAAATTATTTTAAATATCTAAAATATTAATTCATATAAACCCTTTAAATAAAAAAACTTTCGTGTAGAAGCAAACCTTTTCATTAAAAAGAGGAGTTGAGTCGGTGATAGCATCGTTGGCTCTAGGCCAGAAATTTTGGAACTCTCGTAATCCCATGAAATGCATTGCCCGTAACACAGGGAACTCAATGCCCTCAACAGCGTCACTGCAAAAGTGTGTGAAGCATTGCAGACCTCGAAGTTTCAAGCAATATAAATTGGGGAACTTAATTACGCCACGTCTGGTATGTGTCCTTCGAGAGATCCCCTCTTCTGTTGCGGAAGCTCGGGATATTTCAAATAGCGTGTAAATTATTTGTACTAGAAAATCACACCAGATAAATTCCCAGGTAAGAGTGGAGGGTCACAAGCGGACCACTTAAATACCAGTCTAGCCTTGACAGAATTATCACTAGTAATTTAGTAGCACAAATAGATCACAACAACTATACCCGACAAATATTAACTGAAAACAGTTAGACAAGACAATAAGAAGAACACCAGAATATAATGAGGTTCGGCAAATTGTGCCTACGTCCTCGGACACTATTATATTTATATTTCACTAAGGAAATATTACAAATGGAGAGAAGCTAAGGAAGAAGAGAAGAATTGTGTTTTTGGTGTGTAATTACAAATGAGAGGTGAGGGTATTTATAGGCCTCAAGTTTTCCAATGGACGGTGTGGATCGATTCTAATCCGACGGTCCTAAGCTACCCTCACCAACCCTTTCACCAACCCCCCACCTACCCCCTTTTAATTGGGTTTGGGCTAATTTATGATTGGGCTTCTATTTAACAATTTGGGCTCAACAAATACAAATACAAAAATGAGCCCACCAAATTACAACAAATCTCCACCTTGGGCGATATATTTTTTTTTTTTTTTCTTCAATTCTCTCATGAACATAGTAGTGTCCCCAAATGCTATCTTCAATCTTTGATAACATTAATCAAGTTCAAACAGTGTTGAAACTTGATCGACGTTACCACCTTTGTCAACATATCAGCAGGATTATCTGTCATTCGAATTTTCTGTACTTTGACTCCACCTTCTTCTATAATCTCTCGGACAAAATGATATCGGACATCAATGTGCTTCGTCCTTGCATGATAAACTTGGTTCTTCGCTAAATGAATAGCACTTTGACTATCACAAAATATTGTGACGCCTTCTTGTTTTATACCAAGCTCTCTTAGCAATCCTTGAAGCCAAATTGCCTCCTTCATAGCCTCTGTAACAGCCATGTACTCTGCTTCAGTGGTAGACAAGGCAATTGTTGACTGTAAAGTCGACTTCCAACTAACTGGTGCATTTGCAAGAGTGAAAACATAACCAGTAGTTGATCTTCGTTTGTCCAAATCTCCAGCATAATCTGAGTCACAATATCCGACCAGATATTGACTATCTTCAAAGACTAAACCAATATCTACAGTATTGCAAATATACCGTAGAATCCATTTCACAGCCTGCCAATGCTCCTTTCCAGGATTGTGCATATATCTGCTCACAACTCCCACAGCATATGAGATATCGGGTCTTGTGCAAACCATTGCATACATCAAGCTACCAACAGCATTCGCATATGGTACTCTTGACATATACTCTCGATCAACATCATTTTTTGGTGACAAAGAATCACTTAGCTTAAAGTGAGGGGCGAGTGGGGTGCTAACCGACTTTGTTTTTTCGTTCATTCCAAAACGATCTAGCACCTTCTTCATGTATTCTGCCTGAGATAAGTAGAGCTTCTTTGAATGTCTATCTCTTTTTATCTCCATGCCAAGAATTTTCTTTGCCTCACCCAGATCCTTCATTTCGAACTCCCCTTTGAGTTGAGATTTTAACTTCCCTATTTCTTCTTTACTTTTCGAAGCTATCAACATATCATCAACATACAGGAGAAGATATATAAAGGATCCATCTTCAAGCTCACGCAAATACACACAATTATCGTATTTGCTTCTTCTGTAATTTTGTCCCAACATAAACTCGTCAAATCGTTTGTACCATTGTCTAGAAGATTGTTTCAATCCATACAACGATTTTTCAAGTTTGCACACCATATTTTCTTTTCCAGCAACTTTGAATCCTTCTGGTTGAGTCATGTAGATTTCCTCTTCCAAGTCTCCATGTAAAAACGCTGTTTTTACATCCAACTGAACTAGTTCCAAATTCAACTTTGCTACCAAAGCCAACAAAACTCTAATGGAGGAGTGTTTTACGACTGGAGAAAACACTTCATTATAATCAATTCCCTCCTTTTGAGCATATCCTTTAGCCACCAATCTTGCTTTGTAGCGTACATCTTCTTGGTTAGGAAATCCTTTTTTCCTTGCAAATACCCATTTGCACCCAATTGCCTTCTTGCCTTCTGGGAGATTGGCCAATCTCCATGTGTTATTCTGATGAAGAGATTGCATTTCTTCATTCATGGCAATCCTCCACTTATCTTCTTTCGAACTTTTGATTGCATCTTTATAAGTGGTAGGAATACCATCAGCTACAATTGAGTCTGCACAAGCCACCGTATCCATAAGTCGAGCAGGTTTCCTTATGGTTCTTTTTGGCTTGCTCGTTGCAATTGATTCAAGTTGTTGTTGAGATTCGTGGGACGGAATCTCCTCTTCAACTGGCTCTTCTTCCAGAGGAACATTTTCTGTTGTTTCCTCATTTGATCTTTGTGAGGGAAAAATTATTTTTCCCTCAAACTCCACCTGCTTCGAAGTACCTTCAATTTGTTTGGCAATCTCAACTGCTACCTTGTTTGTCAAGGAGGATTCATCGAAGGTAACATCTCTGCTGAATATAATTTTTCTAGTCTCTGGACACCATAAGCGGTATCCTTTGACTCCAGAAGTAATCCCCATAAATACAGCTTTCTTTGCCCTCGGATCCAACTTTGACTCTCTTACATGATAATATGCAATTGAGCCAAATACATGCAAAGAACTGTAGTCTTCAGCAGGCTTTCCATACCATTTTTTCAATGGTGTTTTGCCATCAATAGCGGCAGATGGTAGACGATTAATGAGATGACACGCATATGTTATAGCCTCAGCCCAAAATTCTTTGCCCAAGCCAGCATTGGACAACATACATCGAACCTTCTCCAGCAAAGTTCGATTCATGCGTTCTGCCACTCCATTCTGTTGTGGTGTATGTCTGACAGTGAAGTGTCTAACAATACCATTTTCTTCACAAACTTTCTGAAAAAAATCATTTTTGTACTCTCCGCCATTGTCCGTGCGAAGACATTTGATCTTTCGGCCAGTTTGTGTTTCAATCATTGACTTCCATTTGAGAAATATTCCTAGCACTTCATCTTTTGATTTCATCATATACACCCATACTCTCCGGGAAAAGTCATCAACAAAGGTTACAAAATAGTGCTTCCCACCCAATGAAGGTGTTTTGGAAGGACCCCAAACATCAGAGTGAACATAATCCAAAATATTTTTAGTATTATGGATAGCTGTTCCAAACTTAACCCTTGTCTGCTTTCCCTTGACACAATGCTCACAAAACTCCAAGTCGCATATTTTTACACCTTTTAGCAATCCTTGATCTGATAAAGCTTTCAAGGATTTTCCTCCAGCATGTCCCAAGCGCATGTGCCACAACTTGGTCATTTCTGCTTCCTTATTAGTGGATGTCACTGCCGCTGTCCCAATAACTGTACTACCTTGATAGTGGTACATGTTATTGTTTTTCCGAATTGCCTTCATCACCACCAATGCACCAGAGCATATTTTCATCACCCCATTATCTGCACGAACTTTGAACCCTTTTGATTCTAGGGCTCCCACAGAAATGAGATTTTTCTTCAAATCTGGCACATATCGAACATCTGTCAATGTTCTGCTCAATCCGTCATGGTTTCTTAGTCGAATTGAACCAATACCATGGGCGGTAAGAGAGCTATTATCCGCAGTGTGAACAGTTCCACATTTTTCTTCTTGCAGATCGATGAACCATTCTCGATTAGAAGTCATGTGATAACTACAAGCTGAGTCCATCAACCATACATCAGATGATGTGGATGACTCCGATATAACTAGTGAGAAATCAGAGTCATCACAGTCAGCTACATTTGAATCCATGACAGCCTTACCATTGTTAGGTTTGGCCTTTCCCTTTAACTTTGGACAATCTTTCTTCCAGTGTCCTTTTTCTCGGAAAAATGCACATTCATCTTTGCTGGGTCTGGATTTTGACTTGGATCTTCCTTTCTTCGTTCTCATATTGTTTTGAGAACGACCTCTCACGAACAATGCTTCTCCATCGTTGACCTTTTGTTTTTCTCTCTTTCTTTGCTCGTAACTATACAATGCGGAGCAAACTTCTTTTAGAGAAATTTCATCATTCCCATGAAGTAGAGTAGTTTCAAGGTGCTCGTATTCATCGGGAAGTGAACTCAACAACATCAAGGCCATGTCTCCATCGCTGAAGGTCACGTCCATGTTCTGCAAATCTGTCGCCAACTTGTTAAAGCTGGTGATATGATCATTCATTGTGGTACCAGGAACATATGTGAAGCGTAACAGTCTCTTCTTCATGTATAGTTTATTTTGACTGTTTTTCTTCAAGAATTTATCCTCCAACGCATTCCACAATTTGTTTGCAGAAGTTTCCTTTGTGTATGGATACTTCTGCTCTCTTGCAAGGTAGGATCTAATGGTACCACAAGCAACACGATTGATAACCTTCCAATCGTCTTCTCCAATTCCGTCTGGTTTCTTTTCTTCTATTGCAATATCTAGCCCTTGCTGAAAAAGAACATCAAGAACTTCACCTTGCCACATCCCGAAATGTCCTGATCCGTCAAAAATTTTAACTGCAAATTTCGCATTTGACACAATTCTTGTCATAAGAGAAGATGCCAATGATGACGTATTGTTGACACTCGACGCGGCTGTTTCAATAGTCTTGTCTTCCATTTTTAATACAAATATTATTTTCAGTTAACAACCAGATTACCAAAGTAATTCTTTTCTGATGTGGAAGATCAGACTGTGCTGCAACCACAGAGCATACTCAGATAAAACCTTGGGCTCTGATACCAATTGTTGCGGAAGCTCGGGATATTTCAAATAGCGTGTAAATTATTTGTACTAGAAAATCACACCAGATAAATTCCCAGGTAAGAGTGGAGGGTCACAAGCGGACCACTTAAATACCAGTCTAGCCTTGACAGAATTATCACTAGTAATTTAGTAGCACAAATAGATCACAACAACTATACCCGACAAATATTAACTGAAAACAGTTAGACAAGACAATAAGAAGAACACCAGAATATAATGAGGTTCGGCAAATTGTGCCTACGTCCTCGGACACTATTATATTTATATTTCACTAAGGAAATATTACAAATGGAGAGAAGCTAAGGAAGAAGAGAAGAATTGTGTTTTTGGTGTGTAATTACAAATGAGAGGTGAGGGTATTTATAGGCCTCAAGTTTTCCAATGGACGGTGTGGATCGATTCTAATCCGACGGTCCTAAGCTACCCTCACCAACCCTTTCACCAACCCCCCACCTACCCCCTTTTAATTGGGTTTGGGCTAATTTATGATTGGGCTTCTATTTAACAATTTGGGCTCAACAAATACAAATACAAAAATGAGCCCACCAAATTACAACATCTTCTTCATCATCAGGGCAAGCCAAGGACACAGAAAAAAGATGCCGTAGACGATGACAGGCTAATACCTCCAACATTTCGAGTTTGGAGAATGGAATGTTATTCTGACAGTGGATATTCAATGAATCACAACGAGCCAGCCTGAGATCTTTCACATGCTGCAACTCGACCACTACATTCTTGGAGCCCTTTCCTCTTGACTGTACAAAATCGCTATTCCTCAACAGGAGGCCGATCCAATCACCCAATGGGGTGCTCTCGGTGACCTCTAGATCAATAATCTTGTTGTAAGTTTTCATGATTGAAGTATCCAAGTAGACTGAGCCTTCTCCACTCACTTTAAGAGCGTGCCGTGTCAACTTGAAGCGAAGGTCCAAGTTACTGTAAATCACATCTACGGAACATTTATCGAATGTCAGTGCAATCAATCTCGATAAGGATTCCAGCTCCCTCCATGTGGAATAACTGCAATCTTCTACTCCCGCCATGTGTAGTTCCTCCAATCGAACTAGTCTTGATAAGACCCCTGGTGAAATCCTCATACATTTTCTATACCCAGGATTCCAATACTCTAACATAATTAGGTTGATCAAGTTTCCTATCTCCACTGGAAGCTCTTCTAAGTAAAAATATCTGATGCTGAGAATTTCTAAAGAGACTACTTCCCCAATAATGGATATGTCATCCAACCTTAGATTATTAAGACATAGAGTCCTCAGATTTGACCACCTCTGAATGGATAATGGAAAGGGCAGAATGGAGTCTTTATCATATCCACTTAGGCTTATGACACTGAGTTTACTCATTCCACCAAAAAAATCATCCTGCAATTTGAAACCCTCTTTGAAACGGAGTTTTAACATCAGAAGCTTCAGTCGTGGGCAAGATGTTGGTCTGGGAGGCTCATCAAATTTATTTGCAACAATTGACATGTGACTGTATTGCTCATAATAAGAGTCTTTTCTCGGGAACTCTTCTGAGTTCACATTGTGATTTACCAAAAATTTATGCTCACCCTCAGACGCAATTTATATAGCCACGTCCCGGACCACATCATGCATTTTGACATATTTTTTGTCTGAACCTTTGGATAGCAAGAAACAATTTTTCAATGTTTCTAACAGATTAGACACAATATTTCTTGCACGTTCTAAATTTTTGAGTTCCGAAAAGATGCCAAGTCCCATTCCATAGTTAAGTAATTCTTCGGTCCAAATATCACTATCTTCCTCAAACAAGGAACAAAGCAAAAAGACATACCTGGCTTCATCACTCTCTAAGTGATTATAACTTAGCTTCAGAGGTTGATACACCTCTTCAAGCACTCTTGGGATATTTTTTGGTGTTGCTTTTCTTAATTCTACAAGAGCAACATCCCATGAAGGCTTGGTTTTAGGCTTTAGTGCTCCTGCAACAGTAACAATTGCAAGTGGCAGCCCCTTGCATTCTTTGGCAACTTCTTTTGCTACTTCAGAAAAAGAGGGATCATCAGCTGAATTACCGGCTTTCTGCCTAAAAAGGATCCATGCTTCCTTTTTAGATAAAATTCCAACTTTAATGATTTTTTGAGCCTCCATGATGACACAAACATTTTGGTCACGCGTCGTCAACGCCACTTTGCACTGATAGGTATGGTCGCTGCCACTGGGAATTCCAAGCCTCTTTAGATCAACAACCCCCAAACATCATCCAAAATTACAAGGACGCTACTGCCCTTCTGCTTTAACCTTGAACGCAGACGATCTCCACGCTGCAACAAATCGTCCCCTTTTAATGTTAGACCGACTCCTTCGGAGATTTCATCCTGTATTTTTTTAATGTTTTTTTGTTGTTGACTGAAAGTTACCATGACAACATAATCAAACAACCTTGTTTTTTTTGCCCTTGCTCTTACTTTCTCAGCTAGTGTTGTTTTACCAACACCACCCATACCACATATCCCAACAACAGTGACCTCCTTATCTCTCAAAGCTTCCATGACCTCTTCCTCCTCTTGTTTTCTGGAGTCGAACTCTTCATCACTACTAGGTATAGCTTCAATTTCAACTGCAGATGGTGTTGGACAGGAGGAAGGAGCATAATCTTTGCCTTCATCTTGAAGACCATTCATAGCCAGTGCAATATCCTTAGCTTTCCTACTCAGCGAGTAACGTGACTTCAAGTTTGGACACCAACCGTGGAAGCAGCCTCTTTCAACCTCAACTCTACGTCCTAGTAAATCCTCCACCTCAGCAGTAGCTTTATGAACATCCTTTAACCAATTCTCAACATGGGGTGGCAAGCTTTTTAAGTTTCTCTCGGCAGCATCCTTTCTTTGCTGCACCCCGCTTCTGAAACCTTCCAGCTTCTCAGATGCATTTTCCAAAGTTCTGATGTTGCGCCTATAGTAAAATAAATATCCAATCTCTCGCGCAACTGGCAGTATAAAGTGTTCTGCGACTGGGCTCAAAATAGTAGATAAGATTTCCATAGCCATTAATTCTTCACCGGCTAGTCTAATAAAGAAAAACAGCCTCTTGTGTCTTTCGCTAGATCCTCTGAAGTCTTAATTCTACAAATTTTCTTTTTTTTTTTTTTCTTTTGTGGACTAGATTTACAAGGAAACAAAGGTAGGAGAAAATGAGTGCTGAGGGGGAATGAAGCAAGTAGATGAAATTGGATGGAGTAAAATCAGAAAGTAAATACAAGATAGGAAAATGAAAGCTAATATTGATGTACTACTGTTAACTCTACCCTACATGGACCTGTTACTATTTTGAAAGCAATGAATTAAAGATAACGTTTCAGTAGCCCAAAATTATTATCGAAGTTGCTAGACACTCTTCAATAATACATGAGTGTTATTAATTTTGAACTTCATTTTAGTATATTTTTATCACCCTTTTGTGCTGAAATAACATATTTATTAAATAAAAATGAGGCCCACGTCAAAGTTATCACATCAGCTAAACAGAAAAATAAAAATAAACTAAAATTGAATTGCAAAGTTCGTTATAGTTCAAGAGTACTAGATGCTTTGAATTATAAACAAGAAACACATGTTTGTCTCTTGACATTAACCTACCCAATGATCCATAGTGCAATATTTGCTTTTGGAATTTTCCCTCCAATTGATTGAGTCATTGTTCTCTATTATTGAAGTGAAAAGACCACATTCCCACTTCCTCTTTTTTTCGCCTTTCTCATTTGTTAATATTGCTTCTTGGATAATAATATTGTTTATAATATTTCAAATAGCTAGTATAGTTTAGTACTAACCCTTTTTCTGCTCTGAAATCTGAACTCTGCTAAGTATTACTGTTTCTTTTTGATTAACTTTTTTGACTGATTTTCTTATTTTTAATAAAAGAATAACTCGATGCACTAAATCTTTTATTATGTGCAGGGTGCTGGGAAAGGCCGAACCACAAGGATTTTATTCAATAAATTTTATAGTATGCAGTTTTACCCCACATTTCTGCAAGAAGCTATTTTCATGGCTTGACCGTTGTTGGGTTCAATTGGTGTGAATGGAAAATGGAGGGATACAACCCTTCGAGAAAAAGACACACTATTTAGGAAAAGGGGTGATTGTTTGGTCAGTTGTGACTGTTCAGAAAAGACATGTTGTTTCGGAACAGACAAATATGACTATTCCGAAATGATACACCTTTCTGATGAACTATTGCGTCCTTTTCGAAGAGGAACTTCATGACTATATAAATGTACATTTTCCCACAGGTTTAGTATGAAAATTTCTTCATAGAAAAAAATATTTCTCTTGCTTCTAAAACTCCGTATGATTATCTCCCATTGAGTGAGTTCGAAGAAAACCAAAAAGTTTGAGGTATCACAACATTCTAGTTGTGTGAAGCCATTTTATCCTGGAAGAAAAATCCGCAACCTCGGGTATTTGAGAAAAATTATTTCTTAAGGACACTCTGTAAATTCGGAGGACTTGGCTTATTCTGCTTCATCTTCTTTCTTTAAAATAAAATAACACACTTCTTAGATAGTTCATATTAAACTTGTGTTGAAGGTGTTGGAAAACTGCATAAGTGTTCTTGATTTAATCTTGAACTTGTGTTGAAGTTATTTGGGGTTTTGAGCTGTAGGTGACAAAAGAGTTTTAAAATGAGGTGTGGGTGACAAAAGTCTTAATTATTGAGTGGAGGTGACAATTATTTTTATTATGGATTAAGAAAGTTGTGAAAGCTTCTTAGCGATTTTTGTTGTTCATTGTTGTTTCTGCTTTATTCATCATCTTCTGCTTCATTATCATCACCTTCTACTTCATTATCATCTTCATCTTCTTCTTGTTGACCATTTGTTGTTGTTGTTGTTGTTGTTACTGTTGCTATTTGACCAATTTCTTAGGTCAAATTTAGTTTCGAACATCACTTTCCACTTTGGCATTACTTCTTAGGAGACCTTGGTAAGTCAAATTATGATTTTTTGTTGAATTTAACATCTGGGTAACTGCTATTGTATTGTTTTGATAGAACTCGATCATGAATCCAACATAAGATCCATCTGTTTAAACAGATAAATAATCTATTGCGATAGATGATACACCTGTTTAAATAGAAGACTGATATATTGGATTCATGTTTAAACAGATGGATTATCTGATGCAATATATGACCCACCTGTTGCAACAGATTAGTTTTTTTATGCGACATGATAAATATCTGTTTCAACCGATTGTAACCTGTTGCAACAGAACTTGAACACAATTCCAACAGAAGTATTATCTGTTGTAATAGGGAAAATATCTACTATAACAGATTAATAACTTATTGCAACAGGTAAGTCATCTGTCGCAACAGGTTAATTATCTGTTGCAACATGTCACTCATCTGTTGGAACCAACTTCAAAGGTGATTTAGTACTGTAACGTCAATCCCATCAGGTGCATCATCTGTTGCAATAGATATTTAGGAGCGTAACATGAATCCCAACAGGTAAGTAATCTATTGCCACTGATCACTTACCTGTTACAACAGATTACGTATATGTTGGGATTCATTTACGATACTATGAAATCACTATCAACTTTTTTTAACAAATAACTTTATTTAGGTACCAACGATGGAGGGATCAATAACAATAGGGTGGATTAGCATGGTCAATGGATCGAGAAGAATAATCGATATGTATGGCATTGGAAGGAGGGTGAAATGCTAGAGACAATAGTTATGACAGTCCAAAGTGATGTTTCGTATGATGATTTTGTGAACTTAATCATCAGCTTTTGTGGACTGAATTGTCAACTGAAATAACTCACCATCAGCTACATGCACATCTCTTTTGAAAATCAGAGGGTGCTGCCTTTCAAGATAACCAATCAGGTTCGTTTGCATGCTTATCTAAGTGATTCAACCAGGCTGGTTTTAAGGGTGCACATGATTGAAAACACGAGAGAGAATGAGAAGGACGAAGAAGAACAAGAAGACTTCTTTGATGATAGGTTGGATGATCTAGACATGAATATTCCAGATGATGATCAAACACCTACGCCCGGTGATGCGACCAATACGATGTGCAGTTCTTCTCAATCGACACAATCTAAAAATCTTCAAGACGACGGGATCGGCTTTTTTATTGAAATGTCATTCAAGGACAAGAATGAACTATCTACCACTTTGTTTATTTCTTGCTTGAAAAAATATTTCAGAATAATTAAGGTGATTAATTTGAGCTGTGTCTTTTGCTTCAAATGTGCTAATTCGAACTGCAAGTGGTGGCTGAGAGCGGTGAAGTACTCAAGTTCTGACCGATTCGTCATTCATAAACATGAAAAGCATCACACATGTGGTTCGAAGAACATCTCTAGGCAAAATCCTCGCTCCACGGCAAAGGTCCTCGGTGAATATTTCAGGAGTAGTTTCCCCGATGGCAAAGGCCCTTCAACAAGGGTTATGGCCAATCAACTCCTTACGGATTTGGGTATCCTGGTCAGTTATTGGAAGATATATACTTTCATGGCGATTGCCAAGGACCTGGTTAGGGGGACACTCGAGCATGGGTATGCAGTCCTGGATGCCTACCGTTACATGATAGAGTCCACAAATCGCGGAAGTAAGACGACATTGCATCTGGATGAAAACGGAAGGTTCAAGTACTTTTTTGTATCCTATGGTGCTTAGATTCAAGGTTTTCGACATTTGAGAAAAGGCATAGCCGCCGATGGTACCTTCTTAAGGAGCAGGTATAATGGAGTTTTGTTGGTGGCGGTGGCGCAGGATGCGGAGAATCACATTTTTCCTGTCGCTTTTTGTGTAGCGGACAAGGAATGTGATGCCTCTTATGGATTTTTTTTGAACAACTGTGAAGCTGCATCGAAGATACCGAAGATTTATGTTTTGTATCGGATAGGCATCCAAGTATTACAAAGATGGGTTTACTTTTTCTCACTTCTGCTTACTTTGGTTGTTGCATCAGGCATCTTGGAGAGAACATTCGAAACAACTATCACAACGAAAGGGTCGTCACCCTTTTTTATAGAGCAGCTAAAGCATATAGTAGAGAGGAGTTTTTAGACCATTTCAATCAAATAGCGGATGTGAATCCCAAGGCAGCAGAATTTCTCGTATGTGTCGGGCTCGAGAGATGGAGTCGGGCATTCTGTCCTACAGATAGGTACATTCTTATGAATTTAATGTCTTGTTTGATTTACTAGTTTAGTATGATGTCGTGCTAAGTGATTCATTCTTTCTTTTGTATAGGTACAATATTATGACATCAAACATAGCTGAATCGGTGAATTCATTGTTTGGCGATGAAAGAGAATTTCCCATCAAGGCTATGTTTGAAAAATTAAGCAAGAAGTATAGCAAATTTTTTAACGAAAGGCGTGTGCAATTCAAGTTCCCAGAAAATAGAACTCGATTTATTCTCAAAATTTAAAAAATAATATCAAAGAACGTCAGTTTGGGGAATAGGTTATTATCTCATAAAATAGCAGATTACAAATTCAGCATCACCGTTTATGGGATGCTGCCACGGTCGATCTTCAAACAAGATCATGTACGTGCAGAGTTTTTGACTTAGACAAGATACCTTGTCCACATGCTATGGTAGCGTTTCGAGCTCAATACAGTCATAAATATGGACCTGAAGTTTACGAGCACTCTTCTCAATATTATTCGGTGGAAAAATATGTAATGACATATAGTAGGCATATTACTCCGGTGCCTCCCGAAGAATCTTGAATTGTTCTTGTAGAGCTTATGGGGAGATTAATACCTCCTCCATATATTGACCCAAGCACTATCAAATCAGGAAGAAAGTCATATAAGAGGAGGCGTGGAGTTGGAGAATCATTTTTATCAAGAAGAAACAAGTGCTCATATGTAAGTGCGCTGTCCACAAAAGAACTACATTCCCGAATCGTAATCCACCATGATAGTAATTGAAGAAACTTGTGTTGTTGTTTGTTTGTTGTGGACTTTTATATATTTAACTCATTGTTGTGAACCTAATATCTTTTTTAATAACTTGTGCATCAATAAAAAAAGGCAAAACATGAACTAAATAATACAGCAGACCACAAATACTCTTAACAGTTCCATCAAACTGGAATCTTTTCCTTCAACAGATGACAAATCTGTTGAAACAGATGGATAATCTGTTGACAGAAAACCAACAGATGACCAATCTGTACCAACACATGGACCATTTATTGAAAGAACTCAAAAGCCAAAATTGTGTGTACTACTGGATTCAACATTGCTCCTTGCCTCCAACCGTCGACATGTTAACATGTATGTATAGAAGAAATAGACCGAATGAAAAGTGAATAAGAATAAAAAAGCCAAAGTCGACTAAAAGTAAATTTTTCATTAAACAAAAAATAACATACATTCAATATAGAAAAATTAAAATACACATGCTAAAAGAAAAAAATACATTCTAATTATTATTATTATTATTATCACCATCATCATCATTAATGACAGCCGGTCAATCAACTCGCGCCAGCAGGGCCCTCATCAGCCTCTGCATCTCTCTGAACATCGTTTCACTCACAGCGACCAACTCCCTCTGTAGGTCATTAACCTACCTCTGAAGTTCTCTCACCGTGTCGCACAAAATAGCAATGTCTCAAACAGGATCAACAATATCTAGAATGCGCATACATGAATTGACAAATGTAAAGAAAAAAGTCTAAATGCAATACAACGAATACTACAAATTGGTAGATTCACACCGGAGAAGAAAACTTACCTCAACGAGAAAGGAATATGTTTTTTTGAAGAGAAGTGGTTGAAGATGTCACACGAAAAGAAAAAATACAAGAAATAAATATAGTTTAGCAGAAAGTAGATTCAAGAATATTAAGGAGGGACCTATTTATAGAGGATTGAATCTGGATGTGTGAGGACAAAAGGCACATTTGCTCAGCTTCATTGTATTAATTACATTCAAACTGGTGGCATTTTGTATCATGTGAAAAGTCGTGACTTTTTTCATTTTGATTAATTAATAATAATACTTCTCACCATTTCAAAATGGAGACAACTGGTATATTATTGAGCAGTTGCAACAGAAAGTTGGGATTAGAATCTGTTGCAATAGATGGTCCGTAGTCTGTCAAAACATATTTATCATCTATTACGACATACGAATTATCTATTGCGACAGATGTCCATCTGTTGGTGGAAATTTTTAAATTCTTCCAAAAGCTAATTCACCAGTTGCAACAGATGGAGATATCAGTTCATCAGCTGTTTTGAATGTGTTAGATAAATTGTCACGACTCTTTACCTCTTTTTTAAGAGTCATGACATGCATGGAGATGAATAAAAATTGTCTGGTCTATCACAACAGATGTACCATCTGTTGAAACATATGTGTTACGACAGATGGACCATATGTTGGGGGAGACATTTTGATCTATTCCAACAGCTGATTCATCAGTTGCAATAGATGGATATTTCATTCACCGACTATTTTGAATGTGTTGAAACAAAAAGTCATGACTCTTCACACCTCTTTTTTAATAGTCACCACATACGTGCAGATAAATAACATTGTCTGACAAGTCCTGATGGGGTAGGAAGAATAAGGTGCGTGCAATGGATCCACTTTCATGCGTGGGGAGTTATGTACATATTATTGATCAGGCTACCATCATAGACACACATAAAGTGCAATGATTTTGTGAATGCAGTTTTTTATCGGTTAGACGCTGATCCTTCAAACAAGATCCTGCATTGTACAGTTTAGTTTGATAGGTGTGAACTGATAAGGCTGGAGGGTTCCAAGAAGGTGGTATCGATACCCCGCTACAATTTAATGACGGTCTATGCCCATGTTTTTGTGTCAGTTTGGGGAAGGGTTTAAGTTTTTAGCGGCAGAGTAAATATCCAATAGCGATTGGATCGATTTTGATGGTGCAATGGACTTCTTGAAAGGCCTCCAAAGCCTCGCAATGCAGCATACAACGATGGAACCAATAGAAATTCCCCTATTCTAGATTTATATGGATGGGTGGTTGGAGGAGACTTTTATAAAATAGAAGGCACTTGGGAAATACCCATGTGGGAAGAGGGAGATTGAGAAGGCCATATATCATCTCAGTCCTTGTTTAAGAGGAAACATAGGGTAGGAAGGAAAAGTGTAGCGAATTAGATATTGAAATTAACATGAAAAATGGAAAAACTGGATGAGCTGCGAATGTGAAAGTGTATCCAAAAGTGAAAGTCCATCAGTCGTTGAAGAAAAAAGTAAATGGTCAGCAGTTATGGAGCTGGACACTTTGCTTGAGAATGCAACTAGCGAGCGTGGTCTAAACGAAGACCCACAAAGTGCAGGACCAGAACTCTAAGAAAAAAGCTTCGCGAGCATGGAAGGTGATAAGATTGTCGGTCAGAATTGAAACCTGAACCAGCAACTCCTGAATTAAAAATAAGGGTAGCCAAGGCGTCAATTTCTAAAGTCTAACTTGAATGTCATGCCTTCTGTTTGTGGCTATGATCAGGTCAATGGCATTAGAAACAAAAAGGTCCGAAGTTGGGCTCAAAAGCCATGCCTTATTGTTTCCACTACCTTTGACTTGACCAGAGCCATAAATAGAAGACAAGGCATGCAAGTCTAACTTAGAAATTTTCACCTTGGCTTGATCCCGTATTTTTAATTCAGGAGTTGTTGGTTCAGGTTTCAATTCTGACCGACAATCTTACCACCTTCCGTGCTCTTGAAACTTCTTCCTTAGAGTTCTGGTCCTACACTTTGTGGGTCTTCGTTCAGGCCCTGCTCGCTAGGACTGGGAAAACCGAAATATTTCACACAAGATAGCATATAACAAGAATCAACTATGATTTAACCAGAAAATTTCCTAGACCAGAAATATTTTGCCTGCCCAATCTCTTGTAATCTCTTGTAATGTTTTCTTTGAAGTTTGAATAAATTTTGTAAGTTGTTTTAACTCTCTTCTATACTATTATTATCATTTTGTGTAAAATTAGCTAGATCCTGTTAAAATTGTTATCAGAGCCTTAGGAACAAAGACATTACTTCTGTCTTTATTTGCCTCCATGAAAGTAGTGACACCCCTAGGGCTCGTGAATCTAGCTTTGGGGGCTAGAGTTGTACCCATAAGTCGATAATATACTCTGTATATTATTGCTATTTCTCTAGTACTATCCTTACTGTTCATGTTTTTTGTTTTAACATTAAGAGTTAAAACATCCATGATGTTAGGATCATTAATATCTACTGAGAAATTACGGTAACAATTAAAGTATACCGGGCCGTCGGCGAGGTTACTTTAGATTACCCCTAAGAGTGAATCGTCAAAGTTTAATGAACGGGAATCTCTTAGGATAGCACAGACAGGGATATCGAGACCTTGCCTAAAGAGTGGCTTAATGGCCACTTGAACAAGTCCAACATGAAGATAATTAAACTGATTTTTAAAATGATTGATGTCAAGCTCATTTAATAATTGAATAATTTCCAGAGAATTATTAATGGCGACAATAGACTCAGAGGTCTTTATATTATATTTCTTTAAAAAACTAAATTTACCGATTTGATAAATCGTTTTGAAAGGTTCTTCTGGAATACTCCAGTTTTGAAGATCATTTTCAATATTACCAATCTGGGTTGCTTGAGAAGATAAGTTAATAGTATTTTTAATATGATTGTTGGAATTCATATTGAGAAAATACTGTCTAGAGACTGACTGGGAAAACCGAAATATTTCACACAAGATAGCATATAACAAGAATCAACTATGATTTAACCTATAATAAATTATATCAATACATCTATGGCTTATGGGATCTAACAAGTCTTAATGGCTGTTACAATAGTTTTCTCCTAGTGTTATCTTAGTGACGGGACTACCAACAGGGTCGAATGCTTACCTTAGCTGAGACCACGCTTTCAGGCTGACCAACGTCTAAGACCGAAGATTAATCGGTTCCTTCAAACACTTAGAGAGAAGACGAATACCCCATACTTAAGGAAAACCCCATTATAAGACATGATATATTAAAATAATTTATTAGAAGTATAATCATAGATGACTAAAGTAATATGCAACTTGTATGAAAATAGTTTTCCCATGCTCTAGACAGATTATGTATTTA
This sequence comes from Capsicum baccatum var. pendulum, assembly GCA_030864225.1. Classification (NCBI taxonomy): domain Eukaryota; kingdom Viridiplantae; phylum Streptophyta; class Magnoliopsida; order Solanales; family Solanaceae; genus Capsicum; species Capsicum baccatum. Next base: position 264,478,023 of record CM061559.1, on the reverse strand, counting down.
GCTGCTCATGCTAAGTACATAATCTGCCAACATGGCTCTGATACCAATTTTAACAGGATCTTCGTCTAGTCTTTCTACTAGACTGGTAGGATTCCTTCTTGGAGGACCTTTTGCTTAGTGTGGTCTTTTTGTGAGACCTGAAAGACTTCTTCCTATGTTTTTTGCTAGAAGAGGGAGACAGATTGGTGAAACCATAGTCTTGGTAGAAGGTTCCTAGCCCATATTTGGAAGTGCTATCCTTCTTGAGTTGTTTCTTAAGCTTAAGGTCTATGCAGAGATCTATCCCTACGGTGGTAATGAAACTTATCAAGTCTCCATAGGTTAGGATTCCGTAAGGGATTTTTCCCTCGAATCTATCTTTAATTTTGGTCCTAACCTTTTCTGCAAACAGAGGGGGGAGACCACTAATGAACCGTTCCTTCCAGAAATCATTGTTGTAGTCAGGTCGAACCATGACTTTTACTAAAAAGGTGTCCTTGTACCACCTAAAGTCCGCTAGATCTTTGCAGGTGAGATTGTTGAGGATTTCTAAACTCCTATCCTGAAATAATTTGGGTTATCCTATAAAATGTCTCGCTATGTGGTATAGGAGAGTGGCACAAGCATCTTTTTTTGCCACCTGCTCAAGAATTTCTTGGCCATTTTCACTTTTGACAACCGTCTCCATGGCCGTGGCATCATAGATAAGGTTTTTAATGTCATCAGTGAAATAGTTATCCCACCAGTGTTTTATCATACTAGTGAATCCTGATACGATCATGGTGGCTGCTTCTTTATCAGAAGCTCCTCTGATCTTATAAGCTATGATGGCTACACCCATTTCATGGAGCTTGTTGTAAATTTGGTGTTCAGCCAAACCGTCAATATTCCATTCAGTTATTCCTCTACCATCATGGTTAGAAGTAGAGAGGTAAGGATTTTTTTCAAACTGGACGTCTGGAGGAGAAGGTCGTTTGTAGTAATTTTTCTTAGAAGAAAACGATCACTGGTGAGCTTGGAAAGGGAGTTCTTTTGGTTACTGGATTCTTCTTTCTCAGAGATTTTAAACTTGGAAAGTCTTTCATTGATTTGTTAGTAGGGGCTGATAGAGGTCTATCATGCTTCTTTTTGAAGGGGCAAGCATTGAGGACCTCATTAGAATGAGGAATTTTTATTCCTTCAAGAGGAGGAGTAACAGATTCAACGATCTTGTTACTCTGCTTATACCATTTATTAATGATAACGTGAAGGGATTCATTTTGGTTACCCATTCTTCCAGTGAACTCAAACCATCTAAAGAATTCGATATCGCATCGGAGTCTTTTCATATCTGCTATCCATAGCTGACTAAACTCCTTTTGCTGTTCTTTAGAATAAGTACTGGTGTACCATTTTCTTTTTATTTCGTCCTTTGGGAGGTACCAGCGGACTTCAAGAGCTTTGAGGTCTGGAGTGTATTCTTCATCAGATTTGATGACTAGTAAGCTAGGGTCAGTTCTAATTCTTTGACGACATATGGTAGGGGGTTCCATATCCGAGGCTGTAGAGCTACCTGGATCATAGGGATTCTCGGGTTCTAGGGATTCGTGGACCCTAGTGTGTTGTTGATAATAAACTTTGGGGACAGGACCAGAGAAGTCAACTCCTCTTATCTTTCCCTTGTCATTATCATTTTCTTTGCTTCCCTCTTGGTTTTTTGAGGTAGAAGCTCTGTGTGAAACAGATCTTCTAAATGAAGAATTCCTAGAGGCTTCAAATCCTAGGAATTTTAAATTGATGGATCCATCATGGTGCTGAATAACCTTTTCGATTTGCGATTTTTCCGGATAGGTTCGGAGGGGTTGTGTGATAGCATCAAAGTGCCATTCATTGTTATGGATGATATCATCCCAGATCAGAAGTAATGCCATTCATCCCAGACAAGACTACCCATTCAGGAGATTTTTGAGTTATCCAAGTAGTACGATTACTAATTTTTACCGCCTTAGTATTTTAACTTTTTTTATCTCGGACAGAAAATACCTTAAATTGCTTTAAAAAAATAAGAGCTTAAAACATTTAAGTGCAACAGATGACAATTTCTGATTGGAAATTTCCAAAGCTCGGTTATCTGTCACAATAGATGACTTAATCTGTTTGATAATTTATAATTGATTTTTAATTTGTTGCAACAGATTACCTAATCTATTTGATTTAATCCAACAGAAATGGCATCTGTTGCAATAGGTTTAACATTTGTTTATATATAATTTCAATTGAGTTCAAATGTTAGACTAATACCTTAATCTAGGGCTGGGGTGGGTTCTCATAGGGTCAGATACAACTTTAATTGAGTCTTTTGGCAATTGCATGATGAGGCGGTATTGCGTTCCTCCCGGCCAAAGATGCCGATCTATCACTCTGAGCCAAACCAATTCTTACAACCTCAAATGTTAGAATAATACCTTAATCTAAGGCCGGGGTGGGTTCTCATAGGGTCAGCTACAACTTCAATTGAGTCTTTGGGCAATTGCATGATGAGGCGGTATTGCGTTCCTCCCGACCAAAGATGTCGATCGATCACTCTGAGCTGAACGGATTCTTTCTACCTCAAATATTAGACTAATACCTTAATATAGGGCCGGGGTGGGTTCTCATAGGGTCAGCTACAACTTCAATTGAGTCTTTGGGAAATTGCATGATGAGGCGGTATTTCGTTCCTCCCGACCAGAGACGTCGATCGATCACTCTGAGCCAAACCGATTCTTACTACCTCAAATGTTAGACTAATACCTTAATCTAGGTCCGGGGTGGGTTCTCATAGGGTCAGCTACAACTTCAATTGAGTCTTTTGGCAATTGCATGATGAGGCGGTATTGCATTCCTTCCGACCAGAGACACCGATCGATCACTCTGAGCCAAACTGATTATTACTACCTCAAATTTTAGACTAATATGTTAATCAAGGGCCGAGGTGGGTTCTTATAGGGTCAGCTACAAGTTTAATTGAGTTTTTTGGCAATTGCATGATGAGGCGGTATTGCGTTACTCCCGACCAGAGATGCCGATCGATCACTCTGAGCTGAACCGATTCTTACTACCTTAAATGTTAGACTAATACCTTAATCTAAGGCTGGGGTGGGTTCTCTTAGGGTTAGCTACAACTTCAATTGAGTCTTTGGGCAATTTCATGATGAGGCAGTATTGTGTTCCTCCCGACTAGAGACGCCGATCGATCACTCTGAGTTGAACCAATTCTTACTACCTCAAATATTAGACTTATATATTAATCTAGGGCCGGGGAGGGTTCTCATAGGGTTTGCTACAACTTCAATTGAGTCTTTTGGCAATTGCATAATGAGGTGGTATTACGTTCCTCCCGACCGGAGACGCCGATTGATCACTCTGAGCCAAACCAATTCTTACAACCTCAAATGTTAGAATAATACCTTAATCTAAGGCCGGGGTGGGTTCTCATAGGGTCAGCTACAACTTCAATTGAGTCTTTGGGCAATTGCATGATGAGGCGGTATTGCGTTCCTCCCGACCAAAGATGTCGATCGATCACTCTGAGCTGAACGGATTCTTTCTACCTCAAATATTAGACTAATACCTTAATATAGGGCTGGGGTGGGTTCTCATAGGGTCAGCTACAACTTCAATTGAGTCTTTTGGCAACTGCATGATGAGGAGGTATTGCGTTTCTCCCGACCAGAGACGCCGATCGATCACTCTGAGATGAACCAATTCTTAATACCTCAAATGTTAGACTAATACCTTAATATAAGGTTGGGGTGGGTTCTCATAGGGTCAGCTACAACTTCAATTGAGTCTTTAGGAAATTGCATGATGAGGTGGTATTGCGTTCCTCCCGACCAGAGACGCTGATCGATCACTCTGAGCCAAATCGATTCTTACTACCTCAAATGTTATACTAATACCTTAATCTAGGGCTGGGGTGGGTTCTCATAGGGTCAGATACAAATTCAATTGAGTCTTTTGGCAATTGCATGATGAGGCGGTATTGCGTTTCTCCCAACCAGAGACACCGATCGATTACTTTGAGCTGAACTGATTCTTACTACCTCAAATGTTAGAATAATACCTTAATCTAGGGAGGGGGTGGGTTCTTATAGGGTCAGCTAAAACTTCAATTGAGTCTTTTGGAAATTGCATGATGAGGTAGTATTGCGTTCCTCTCGACCAGAGACGCCGATCGATCACTCTGAGCTGAACCGATTCTTACTACCTCAAATGTTAGACTAATACCTTAATCTAGGGTCGGGGTGAGTAATATAGTTTCAATCGAGTTCATATGTTAGACTAATAGTACCCTTTCGGCAATTGCATGATGAGACGGTTAAAAATTACCATATCTTTTATAACTTTTGAAAATAATTGAGATCAAATCGGACCAAATTAACATTTTCAAAACTTGTCATTCTTTTCCAAAATACAAATCAACCTAGACAAAATGTCTCATATCTATTTCTTGCTCTCTTCTCTCTCATTCTCACTCAACAACAGTACAGGCAACAACTACTCAACACTTCACAACAGATCACTTTTCTTCTCATTTGCAAACGCATAGGTCTTATTTTCGACTTTATTCTTTCTTGTATCAGTCATTTTTCTTTATCTTCGTAGGTAACTGGTAACAAATTTCGAGAAGCATTTATATTTGTTATTTTTTTCTAAAATATAATGTATTTTAAGTTAATGATGATAAATAAAACTTTTTGGTGTATTATCTTTGAGAATGTGTTTACAATTTTGAGTTTTGATGGTAAAATCGTAGGAAGAACTCTAGAAAATCCTACTTTCTGTCGCAGTGTTCCGTTGACTGTTGGGGTATTGTTGGATGGTGTTTGAGGTGTTGGTGTTGGTGTTGGTGTTGGTGGTGTTTGTGATGGCTATCGGTGGTTTCGGTATTCATGGTGTTTGTGGCATTGGGTGATGGTGTTTATGACTTTATGGTGGCTGTTGGTGTATCTGTATTGTGGTGTTTGTACTGTATTTTTAAAATTTATGCAGACATCAATTTGTAATTTTTGTTTTTCTGTTGTTTGAAGGTAAAACATGTCTCCCAAAAGAAAAGAAAGTGAAAGCGGATCAACGTCTCACCACCTAAAAAAAGGGCTATTGTATAGAAGGATTCGGAGGATGATCTTACTGAACAATCTCAGACAGGGAAAAGTGAAGCTAAGGAGAGATATGAAAACAATGTTGAGCGAGGTGGAGAAGGGTCTGTGGATGTTGATGAAGAAAATGAAAGTAAGAAAGAGAAAGAGGATGATCATCAACATGATGATAATGGATCACCAATGGGGCATCAATTAATATCGACATCCTAGCATGATCCTGTCAAAACTTTTAATATTGATAGGTTTCAAGTTGCGATGCCGATAAATAAACCAGAAGCAGAACTAAAACTAACTGGTTATGTTGTACTTAAATGTCAGATGGGGAATTTTACTAATTTTAGGAAAATTATGAAGAACGAAAACATAGACGGGCTTTTTAAGAAGAGTTGCTTTGGATGCTTTCTTGAGTTGTATGAGGACCACCTCCCTATTTACGTTTCCCTTCGACGATGGTATATGGTCTTCTCACGTGTAGGATCAAGTACATGGGGGATGATAAAGATCCGGAGGAGGGGGCAAAAAGAAGATGGATGAAATCTAGATAAACTACTATGGCATGCCGGTTTGCTTTGGCTTGTAAGAGTTTTCCATAGTGACGGGCTTGAGATGCCATCGACCAGAAGAACCACCCCCACTCCTCAAAAGATCCAAGTCAAGAAAACGCAAGTAAAAAATTGATGGGTTGTTTGACATTGCTCGAAGTGGCTACAAAGCATCGGATTTGTTGATAGATCTCGAGGATAAAACCATACCAGAGTAGTACAGGGAGCAATTGTGCTTAGTTTGGTTTGCCCATTCGGTTTTATTGGCAAGTGACGACAACAAGGTCATAGAAGATTATTTGTTGGTGCGTGCTGAGGATTTTGATAAATTCAACAATTATCCCTGGGGATATGACAGCTTCTACTTGACTGTCCCATATTTATTGTTAAAGCTATCCTCAAAGACGAACTCATTATACGACTTTCCTTGGGCTTTCATGGAAAAATTAAAAATGAATCACTATTTTTACTCATCCATTAATTTATGTTGAATATAGTTATTACAACTATTTTTTGCTTGCATTCTATTTACATTTTTTAAGCTTGGGCATTGAAAGTCATTCCTCCCCTCCGAAAGCAGTTATGGATTACCCGGAGGAGTTTTCTCATCCAAGGATGTTTAGGTGGTTGGCTCCAAAGAGCAACACCAAAATTAAGGAGGCTGATCTCTTTAACCCTTCGGATGATGTAGTACGTCTTCTTCAAAGTAAAGATATTGAACAGATATGATATCTGATGCACCAGATTGGAAATTTATTATGTAAGATTACCTATCCTGTGCCAACAGGTCCAACAGATGGATAATCTGTTGAGACAAACAATTGATATGTTGCATCAGATTACCTATCTATTGCTTTGGTTCTGTGAAGCCAACTCCTAACAGATTAACCATCTACTACAAACTATGCAACAAATGGGTTATCTAATGCAACATATTATTAATCTGTTGCAGAAGTTGACTGTTAATATGTTAACCCAACTGTGAAAATTATTATATTATATGATTTAAATGTATCTGTCTTTTTTTTCTAGGTTGTTCATCCATGGATCGTACCTACTAAAGAGGAGTCATTGAGGACTTCTTATATTACTCTTGGTCATGTTGATACTATAGCAAACCCAATGGTGGCTTTAATAAGGAAGGAATTGGCTGGAGCAACAGCCATAAGCCTAATTTTGAGGCTCTTCATGACCAACCTACTAAGGCAGATCCGGGTGCTTCTTCAGGTGGAGTTGTTGGTGTTGGTGGCAGGCATGTTTATGCTGCTACCACTCGTGATGATGAGCATGTTGATGCTCAACAAAAAATAAATATGTTTGAAAACACCCCTTTTCACCCTTACACAGGTCCCTCTCACCCCTCTTCATCCTCGTGTTCTCGTTGCGAATGCGAAGAGTGCAAGGACAACTAGGATAAACTCTTTGAAAAAGTAGAGGCTATCTCTAAAGTTGTCGAGGATTTCAAATCCAAGAGGGGTGTCATACCATCCAAGAAGTTGAGGGAGCGATACACTCCTACATTGTTGGTTAGGAGGAAGAAAAGAGCAATAACCGACGTACTCTCCAGTCTGAAATCAAAAATAATTGTAGCTCCTACCTATAAAAAAGCTGTTGAAGTTTAGGGGTCATTGAAGAAGAAGGTGGACATATACACTGAACTTGACGCCAAAGAGAAGAGGGATATGTGACAAGCCAAGAATTCCAAGCCAGGCGCACCAGATTACCCAAGGCCTCGCTTTTCCCCCCAAGACTTCCAGACTATGACAGGTATGCGTGCGCATTATGAGGATAAGGCAAGTTTACTTTTCCTAACCCAGCCTTCTAATCTAATCTACCCCATGAGGAAGCAGCTATGCAATAGATGTAAATCTGTTGCAACAGCTGGATATTCTGGTGCAATTGGTAGTGGTTCTGTTGCAACTTAGTATCTATTTGTTGTTGCGTTGGATTATTGATTCAGGAAACCCTATGCAACAGATAGACCATCTTTACAATTACTAACCTATTTAAAAATTTTCTTCTTATATCACAGTATGTTGACAAAATTCTCTGCCTCATGAGGGAAAGACAATTAGCATACCCAGAAGCTTATGACGCGACCGATAGGATAATGGACCTCAACTTCTGCAAGAAGTTCAAGAATAAGTACGATCAACTCCATCGTGATGCGTCAGCCTTTGGCGCGGGACTTGATTTCTTAGTTTCTATGTTGGATTTGGATAAAGAAGAAATGATAAAATATGTTGGGGGGATAGGCCAAATCCACACGGCAAGAGCTGGACCAAGGAAAAGAGGATTCTTGTAGTCATTAGTATGAACGGCATATATTATCGGGCTATTGAGATACTACTCGAGGAGGGAAAGATCAATGTTTATGATAGCAACTTACCTCTCGTAGATGAGCTCGAACTTTTTTTCCTCGTGGAGCCATTGATAGAGTTGTTTCCCATCTTGTTGAGGGAGAGTAAACTGATGAATTATTTGCCAAAGAAAGTGTTGATGAAGAAATCATGGGATTTTGTAATTCGAAACAATGGCATGATCCTTCCAAAAAATGATGGCGGTTGCGCAAGCGGCTCGCACACCCTTGCACACATCGAATGTTTGCTGACCGGCATAGAAATGGCCGAGCCAATGACCTTTCTGTGCCACAACGCCTTGGCAAACCTGCAAGAGGTCTGGGCTTATAGGGTACTAATTCGACGCTTGGAGCCTCTATATATCGAAGATCTTGTGAAATAACAATTTTTTATTTCAAGTCACACGTCACACTTCACTTTACTTTAAAATTTTAAATTAAATGTACATGTAGTGGCAATAATTTTTTCCTAATGAATGAAAGTTGAGTTTTTTATAATGCAATAGATTGTCAATCTGTTATAAAATGTATTCTATCTGTTCTGGCTGATAGTTTATCTTTTGCATAGGTTGGTCATCAGTTACATTATGCCGATGCTATTTTTTTCTATCTAATCTAGTCTAATCTATTGCAACAGCGGAAAAATCTGTTTGATAATTTCCAACAGATGACTTAAATTTTACATCATATGCCCAAATCTGTTAGATATTTTACAGCAATTACATGCTTGAATATCCATGTGCTCGACAACACCAAACCAGTAGCAAATACACAACCATGAAAATTTCAGCAATTAGGCTTGAAAATCCATGTGCCCAACACCACCGAACCAATAGCAATAATGGCAACAATGAAGTATCTTCTTGCTCGATAATGTTTCTCTTCAGAAGCCTTGACTTTCATCAACAAACCCCAGATTACACGATTATCTTGTTAAGGGTGTCGTTCTTCATATCAATTAAAGTAATCGCATCCACCCAATTTCTATAAAACAAGAACATAATTACAAAAAAAATTACAAGTCAATAATTAATCAACTAATTAAATAAAAAAAATTTACCTTTGAAATCTTACAAGTAAAAATACTATGACCTAAATTTTATTGAGTACAGGAAGTCTTCAATAGAGCTTCATGACCGCATTTACAATATCGAACATTATCATAAAAAATAGTGGAATATGCGCTCGATATTATCAAGCTCAGTTGGAAAAACTGAAAAAAAGACGAAGAAAAGAAAGACCAAATACAAATACTGTGAAAGAATATTTGGATAGATAAAAAAAAAGATGACTACGAAGAAGAAGATTTGGGAATTTATGGTTAAATTTTAGGAAGAAGATGAATATATAAGACGTTGGGGAAAAAACTTGACCGTTGGGGGGAAATTCAGACGCCAAGTCAGCAAAAGTACCGACCTAATACATTTGTGCCTATTTTATTTTAGGTGTTTGAACTGAACAATGTCGATGGGTTCCACATTTTTTATTTCAATTCACTTTCACTTTTTTACTTGTGGCAATTTTTTTATATCCAATGAAAGTTGAATTTTTAAAATGCAACAGATTCTCCATATGTTGTAACAGATATTCTACCTGTTCTGACATATAATTTATCTGTTGCAGTACGTTAGTTATCTGTTGCATTATGTTGGTGTTTCTATGTAAGTCTCTCTGTTGCATAAGTGGGAAGACATGTTTAATAAATTCCAACAGATTACATACCTGTTGCAACATATGTCAATTCTGTTTGATATTATACAACAGATATTTTGTCTGTTGCAATAGATACATTATCAGTTGCTAATCCATTTCAATTAATAAGTTCAAATCTAAGGAAAACATAAAATTCATAGACAAAATAAAATAAAATAAAATGAATCCTTAAGAAATTAGCTAAAATAAAATCAACGAATAAATGAGATGTAAAAAAAAATTGTTATGGTAACAGATCTCAACAAATACATCAACAATTTAAGTATTGATGCCAAGGAATGGATTCCTTACTAAGGAGGGGTGAGGTTATTACTTTGACAAACTCAAGCTATAAAGATCTACTCAATATGGATAAGTTGTTCTTCTTCCGGTGCTATGGAATTCGGATTTGCTATTGTTGCTTAGGTACAGTTTCTATGCTCTCAGTTCACCATCTTTCCATAAAAAGTGTTGATTAGCATATTGTCAATATTGTTCAATAGTAGCTTCTACGTCCACCTGTAAAGCCAGAATGGTCAATGCTAGTCACGGAGATACAACAAAACGAAAAAGAATAACGCATCTGTTCTAGCAAATCAAACAAGTCATCCTCCTATTTTAAATTTTCCCAAACAGATTATATTCTGTTGCAACAATGAATCACCTGTTGGGTCAAATGCCTACATAAGGAAGACATGTATGATAATCTCCAACGAATTAACAATATGTTGCAATATATGACTTATCTATTGTTGCAGATAGGTCATCTGTTGGTAAAAATAGAAGCGGTACGAAGAGCTATTTGATTTTCTAAAATAGACAAGACATATGTCGCAATAGGTACTTTATCTGGTGCAACAAGTTATACAACTGTTGCAACAGAAATATAATCTGTTTGATAATTTTCAGCAGATGTGTCATCTGCAGAAATAGAAATGTGTCCATTTGCAGTTGGAAGACATATATATTTACCTTGTTCAGCTCGTGCTGCTCTCCTTTGGACATTGTACATTGCTCAGTGCAACACACGGACAGAGGACTTGCAATTTTGCTCTTTTGGATGCTTGATAATGCCTTGGAAATCACTTTTGTTCTCCTCTTAGCCATAATCTCTAATGGAGTGGATGGAAATAAAATTCTCTTTGATGGAATGACACCCCTCATAGATGTCAATTCCTTTACAGTAAATGTATTAATAGCATTAATCACTACATCATGTTTTGCCCTGCAGTTTTGACATTTGCATGCAGAACATTCGCTGGGAGAGGAAAAATCTTTATAACCAATATGATCATACTCATAATGGTTTGTTTTAAATACCTTAAGAGGAGCATCATTAGCACCAACAGCAGCACCACTACCACCACCAACAGCTCCATCACCACTAAGACCATCAACAACAATAAGGTCACCCTCCAAAATTGTTTTTCTTGTAATGGCTGTTGCTCCAAACAATTTCATTTTTATTCTGTCGATGACCTTAGGGTCTGATAAAGTTTGCCCAGACCGTAAAGTAAGAAAAAAAGGCATATTCAACTCTCGTTTGGTCAAAACTAGCGACGGATGCATAATTTAAAATAAATCATTACATATATTAGAATGATGATTAGATCATTCAAAAAAAATCATTAACTAAAATAAAATTTTAATTATAATTATACTTACTGCATCCTTCAGGGGGTTGAAGAGATCAACAAATTTTGTATTTTTATCAGTTTTGGCCGACACCCATCTCAAGATTCTTGGACAGGAAACTTCTTCCTGGTAGTTCACTTGTTGTCTCAAATGAGGAATGGCTTCAAACGCCTAAGCCTATAAAATAACGCCAATAAATCAAAACCATTATTGAGTAAAAAAAATAAATGGTATCTTAATAAAAGAAAACTAAAGATTTACCATGAAAGCTCATGGAAAGCCATATAAGTTGATTGTCTTTGGCGCCAACGGAGCCAACAAATATTGGACTGTCATTTTGAAGCTTTCATAACCCTAATGATAGTTGTTAAACAACTCAAGATCCTCGGAGAGCTTTATAAAGCAACGCTTATGTTGTTGCTAACGTCTCTCACCCAAAGAATATTATTTACAAACCAAACCAAGCATAATGATTGCTTGTGCTTCTTTGAAAGTTCTTTACCTTTCAACGCTTCTATCAAATTTTTGTTTTTGAAGTTTCAACCAACAATGGACACCAGGTCATCACGATCGGTCGACTTGCCTCCTTTGACTTTTTTGGGTGTGCCGGGTGCTTTTTTTTGTGTTAGAATAGGCATAACTTGAGAAGGAAGATAACATTTTAGTCCAGTAACTGTGGAAAACTCCTTCCAACCAAAACAAACAGGTATGCCACAGTAATTTATCCATGCCTCATCCATCTTATCTTTGTTTTTATACATAAACCTACGCTTGAGAAGTTCATATACCATTTTTATTTGGAAACGAGCATTGTTGTCCTCCAGCAAATCAAGATATTTTCCAAAGCAACTATTCCTAAAATAAGCATCCAATTTTTGTTCTTGAAGTATTTTTCTGAAGGCATCGAAAGATTTTCCCATGGCTGACTTAATCACGAAATCACCCATTAAATTTGTGGCACCATCGCATTGCATTCTCATGGGATAACATTCAATGCTGAAGATTTTGACCAAATCTTCAACGGAAGGGCTGTTAGCATTTGGATCATCTCTTTTGAAACATTCCTTCCCCCTTTGTTCATCATACTCTGCTCCTGACTGAGATAACGCTTGTAAAGCAAGATCATAGAGTGGTGGATGTAGCCTAGCTGCTTCACTTGTTCCTTTACTTGAACGTGATTCGGCTTCTGTTATTTTGGGATCCATATTATCTAAAATTAAAAGAAACATAAAAAATACATTATAGTTGATTAATTAATAGTTATAAAGGATAACCGTAAATCTAACAAGCATAACAGTAAAGTAACAGTTTAATATATCATTAATCTGTTGCACCAAGTAGTACATCTGTTGGGCATATAACAAACCTGTTGCAGCGGATGAGCAATCTATTGCAACAATGCAAAATGTATCACTCATCTTTTAATACAGATAAATAGTCTGTGCAACAGATCACAAGATTGTTGCAACATGAGTGATCTATTGAAACAGTTAAATAACCTATTACAATGAATGATTAATCTGTTGCAACAATATAAAAAACATCACTTATCTATTAAGAAAAATTAATGGTCTGTGTAGCAGATCAAACATCTATTGCAACATCATCTGTTGCAACATATGAGTGATCTGTTTGAATAGTTAAATAACCTGCAGCAATGTCTGAGTAATCTGTTGTGACAATACAAAATATATCACTCATCGGTTGAGAAATATAAATGGTGTGTGCAATAGGCCACACATCTATTGCAGCATATGAGTGATCTGTTAGAACAGTTATCAACGGTCAATATTGTTTAGATTTCTTCCAAACGGCAGATGAATGATCAGTTGGAAAAATCATGTCTTGGACATGTCATGCTGGAATAGTTGACAGGATTTTATCCAATAGAAGGTTCATCTGTTGGATCAGATCATTAATTCGATGGTTCTTCAGTTACATCAGATGGTTAATCAGTTGCATCAGGTTTTTTATACGATGCTTAATCTGTTGCAATATATGGTTAATCTATTGCATCAAATATATAAATTGTTACATCATATGATAAATCTGTTGCATCATATGATTAATCTGTTACTTCAGAATGATAATCTGATGGTTCCTCTGGTGCATCAGATAGTTGATTTGTTGCATCGTCTGACAAATATGTTACATCAGATGGATAATCTGTTGGATAAAATAAAAAACAGTAGCCCATTTTGTTCAACAGAAAAACAACAATTTTTACCAAGAACAAGAACAGAACAAATCAACCTAAATCATTGTTTTGTTTGTATATAAAACACAAACAACAAAAATCAAACTTTAAATAAACGCAACAAACAATAAAAAATCATAATTCACTTCGAAAAGAGAAGAGAAGAAATACCAAAAATTAGGATTTTTTATTAAGACCGCATTTCAAATTAAAGCAAAAAATATTGAAGTGTTAACCAATACTATAAGAGAAGTTGACTCAAGTTCCTCGTTTTCTTCAAAACTAAAAAGGCCATAAATTTTTACCTGCGAAAGAAGAAAAGGAACGATGATGAATTCGAAGTTGTTGTGGCCGGAGAGCAAGGATGTCACATCGATTGAAGGTTGAAGAATTCAAAGCTGTTGTGGCCATAGAGCAAGGCTGTCACACGTCGATTGAAGGTTTGAAGTCAAAAATGAACTCGAAGCCCAACTATTTATCGTCAGATGTTGAAGACGCCGAGGATTGAAAGGATAAATTTGCAGAACTGTTGGTTGGGAGAGAGTTGAGAGAAGCTGTCGAGAGAGAGGAGAGAGAGTGGCTGATTTGAATTGAAGAGGGGTGTGGGCTGGGTTGATTTATTTTTGAAAAGACTAGAAAGTTTTGAAAATATTAATCAAGTCCACAATTAACTTAATTAAGTTTTCTAATTGTGTTTGACCCTTTAAGTTGGTCAATGTCACCAATCCTTCATTCAAAGACTTAAAAGTCACCTTTTGTTCAATTTTCTCAAGTTATTTTGATATAATAAAGATTGTGTATCCGAAACAACAACTATCACCTCTTAGTCACATAACAACAACTTTATTAGTTAGTTTCGTTCAACTGGTTGTCTAAATAGTTACTGTGAAGTAAAGGTGATATTGAATGAAATCAAAACAAGCAGTGGAGTTGGATTGTTTGGGGTGACAGCATTATTCCATGAAATTTCAAAAAAGTTTGATTTCATATGGCAGAAAGAGAAAAGTAGTGTTTGCTTTTGGAATTTTTCCTCCAATTGATTGAGTCATTTGATGTTAGTCAAAATTATACGTATTTAGTCATTATTTGTTTTATGTTTAGTATTTTTATTTGTCTTTTTTAATTATTGATTTTATTGATTATGCCTAATATTATAATTTGATGTGTAAAATTAAAATATGAGAAGATTGAAGAAATTTAGAGCTAAAATAAATTAAAGATGAAAGATTATATAAGAAAATGAAACAGACAGCTTAATAAAATTAATTTATTAAAATAATCAAATATGATTCTGAATTTGAATGGAAAAAAGGACAAATCCAGTAGCCTTCCGTGTTAGTGGCGCAGACACGCAGCTACAACAGTCTGTAATTATTTATCTTAGTCCAAACTCAATTGTTTTATTTGGAGGTTTTCTTTATACCTATTAATACTCTATAAAAAAAATTAGTTTTTACATAACTTTTGACCTAGAGAGAGCTAAAAGCCGTCGTGAAGGTCAGGGGCGGACCTAGGTGGGTATCAACGGATTCACTCGAACCTATTTGGTACTATTCTGTTTTTACTCTCACCCACCCCACAACATAGACCTGTCACCTATTATTAATTATTTTGAAAATGATGACTAACCAAGAAATTGGAGTAGTCGTCTTAGTTATTTGTTGTACTCTCGTCCACGTTAAAGAGTAAAGGCTATCAAATAATCAAATTCACGAAATAATTGAGACTATCAATAATTCAATTATACAACTTATAATTCAAATTTAGAAGAGATTTTTAGGTATTCTTCCTAATTAAAAGTTGTGGTCCTTCATTTATGTGGTATTCTCTTCGTCATAAATTATGTGATGATGTTCGTATTTCGATAGTCAAAACAAATTATTTTTTAATCACAATTTATTCATTTGTCATTTTAAATTATTAATTATTCTAACATATATTATTTTAAACGTAGTATTCAAGTGTGTAAATTTCATGTTCGGAGACTAAATGATTATATATATATGTTTAAATCTAGGGTCAAAATTAAGAGCAATATTAAAGTGGCTTAAGGTGATAGGTTGGGTGTGGGTGAATTCTTTTTAGGATCAAAACTAAAAAAAAAAAAAAGACGTGGACCTCTAATAAGAGGCCAGTGGCAAAGCAGTTTTTTAGAAAACCACCGTTAAAAAGTAATGGCATGAATGAACCGGTTTTATAATGGCGACGGCATGAATGAGCCCAACTTTTAACAGATGACATAACTAAGTCATTTCTAATAGTCCAGTAGCATATTTGAGCTTTTTTCCTTAAAAACTAATGAACAACATTTAATAGATCGCTCAAATAGATGACACAGCCAATCAAACATATTTCAAAAATTCATGATGAAAAGGAAAAGTAATGTTTACTTTTGGAATTTTTCCCTCCAATTGATTGAGTCATTGTTCTCAAGTGAAAATACAACATTCTCACTTCCTCTTTCTTTTTCTTCCTCTTTCTCATTTGTTAATATTGCTTCTTGAATGATAAAATAGTATTGTTTATAATATTTCAAATAGCTAGTATTGTTTAGTAATTGTCATACCCCAAATTCCATTGGAGCGGACTGGCACCCGTAGCCGAGGAGGCCCGGGAGAACCCGTTCATAACCTATACCTTCACATTTACATTACTTATGAAAATTAGAAATTTGGGCAGCACTTCGTTGTAAATAGAAGAAAACAGTACCTGTATCAGCCCAGCAGACACGCATAAAAATATATATGAACAGTAATTGGCCGTCAGAGCCATCACGTCTGTCAACCAAACACTCCTATGGATGTACAATATGTCTACAAAAGCCTCTACATAGATACACAACTGAGTTGGGGTCGGGACAAACTCCCGCCCACAAAAGACTTTTATACAAATACCAAAAGTACATATAGAGACGACTTGGGATGCCCCAAAACAATTGGAGCTCACCACTAACAACAGAATGTCCTGGCTCTTACTGCGGAGGTGTACGACCTGAAGTACCTGTTTCTGTAGGCATGAATACAGGTCCCCCGTGAGGGACGTCAGTACGGAAATATGTATTGAGTATGTAAGGCAGTGAGTATCAAGATGAGATACAAAAGATCAACAGAACCCAGATACCAGTGAATAAACAGTATGAGTAGACCACACTTAAAAGAACTGATGGGATACCTGCACATTACTTTCATATCATTACTTCCCGTAATCCTTATCAATACATAACATATGTCATACAATAGCCAACTGATCAGTGGTACTAATACAATACATCAGGGACCACCCCTGGAATAGCATATGTACATAATCTTTATAATACAATGGCCAACTGATCAGTGGTACTAATACGATACATCATATCATCAATTTAAAATACAGACATTCCATTTCTTAATTCAATTAATCTTGGAGATTGGTTACTTTGTGGTCACACTTTATGGAACTTGAAACCATGATACCTCAATAGGAAAACATGTAAATAGGTAATCAATATCATGAAAATGAAGTAGAGAATCATGGATACCTCATTAAACCATTTCGGAGTCAACAATAGTATATGGACATTTTTTTGACTAGCCGGACATCTTAAAAGTGAAAACAAGTTCAATTGGTAGTGTCGAAGATCATATGATGTTATTATGTGTCATGAGTCGTAGGACAATGTTGGAAGCTTACTTGAGAGTGCCATGGGTCATTATTCATGCCAAAGATTAGATATAGTATGTCTTACATACCTTGATATAACCACTTCAATACAAGTGACTTCCCGTACTCTTCGAACACTTATCTACAATAAGTCATTTGTGGCAAACTAGTATTAGCAACCAAACCTTACCATTTAGGTATTAACTTCACCAAATAATTTCTAGGAAGTAATCCTTTAGCTCATCAATAAGAGTACTACATACATCCTCTTATACTCTTATTACATTCACATATCATGCATTTTCATGAAATATCCCTCAACATCACTCTTAGCCTTTATTTCCCTTCTTAATCACCATCCAATACCAACATGATCACTAGGCATACATAACCACTAATATAATGATATATCACCACAATTCATCCTCCATAATCCAATACAACAACTTCCAAAATTTACTACTAACAATTTATACACAACAATTCATAACTATGTTTCTAGTTATCTTCCAACATCAAGACAATACTCATAATCCTTTATCAATACTTATTCATGGATAAGAATCAAGAATAAACAATATTCATACCTTAACAATGAACTCTTGTATTTATAATCAAGGGGTGCTTCTCGAAGCTTTCGAGATGGCGAACACAACTACGGAACCAATTCGAATTTTCTACGGTTGAATCACAAAATATTTGAAGTTGAAATTAGGCTAGGGTTTCACCTTCTCTTAATAATTGGATGATATCTGATATATGAGGCTAAGTGTATGTTTATAAATACCAATTTTCGTCCAAGAGGTAATAAAAAATGACCATTTTGCCCTAAAAATTTAAATAAATCCCGAATCTGTCCCCAGTGGACAGTTTTGACAGGCTGAAGTAAATCGGTCATAACTCTTTGCTCTGGTATCATATTTGGGTGAAACCAATTTCATTGGAAATATAATTCAAAGGGATTTCATTTTAATATAGAGTATACCACCCAGTTCTTCCTTTACAAGGAGTTATGGTCGTTTAAAGTTGACCCAAAAATCTGTCCCACAATTCTATTTTTTTTTTGATAGGCTGTAGTAAAACGGGTATAGCTCCTTACTTAGACATTGGATATGGATGAAACCAATTTTATCGGAAATAAGACTCTCGGAGCTTTTCGTCTATATATAGCAGCTCACACAGTTCTTTTTGTACAAGGAGTTATGATCGTCTAAAGTTGGATTGCCTAGCTGCAGTAATTTTCCTGCAGAATTACTGTTCACAGGCTTCCCGGCCACCGATTTGAAATTTCGAATGTGCTCGCTTATATGAAATACTCCTCTGTTTTGGGCAAACTTTATATCGTTGGAAAGCTTATTCCAATACCTACACATACAACTATTGATGGGATACTTTCGAACACCATACACTTAATTTAACCCATACGCAAGCCTTTAGGACTCCATATAATCGCGATAAGTGTACGAAAAAATTTACGGGGTGTTACAGTAATAACCATTTTTCTACTCTGAATTCTGAACTCTACTAAATATTACTACTATTTCTTTTTAATTCACTTTTTTGATTGGTTCTCTTAGTTTTAAAAAAGGACTGCTCGATGCACTAAAATTTTCGCTATGCGCAGGGTGCGAGAAAAGTCCGAACTACACAGATTTATTCAATAAACTTTATTATATGCAGTATTACCCCACATTTCTGCAAGAGGTTATTTCCAAGGCTTGAATCCGTCACCTCTTGATCATATGACAACAACTTGATGACAATTGTTTGGATTGTTTGGTGTGAAATGAAAGGTGAAAGAGCAATAATGAGAATTGGGGTCAAATGACAGTTCGATAACATTTCAAAAAATTTGATTCCATATGGTAGAAAGAGAAAAGTAGTGTTTGCTTTTGGAATTTTGCTCCAATTGATTGTCATTTGATGTTAGTCAAAATTATATGTATTTAGTCATTATTTGTTTTAGAGTAATGATTCTTGATCTTGTTCGAGTTTTTTTAAAAGACATTTAAACTATATTTTTGATTTATTATCCTATGAATGTTATCTAAATCATTGTAAATGTACCATTTTAACTAAAAATTTGATTATGCATTTAGACACGCACTTAAAGCGTGTGAATAGAAAAAAATATCGATTCAACAAATTAAAATGTGCCACGTGTAATAAAAAGGAACCACTTTTTAATTTTGTATTTTAATTTTTTTTTTTCATTTTCCATCTTTTTTATTTGTTTCTTCTTCTTATTTCTTCTTCTTATCTCCATTAATCTCCGTTAATTGTGTCACTCAATTTTCTTCCCTATTTCTTCTCCTTATTTTTATGTGTATAGTGTCGGTTTGAATTTGTGGAATGTAATTAAGTGGGACACTTGATGATTTTAAAGTTTAAGCAAATAGTAGTACTTATTATTGACTAAAACTAAGAAATATTATTTTTAATAGTGACAAGTAATATGAACAAGAAACAATAATTATCTATAATAATTGACATCAATTTTGTGTGGGAGGAAAATCTATCATTGCAGAGATAAATGAAAAGTGAACCAACGGTGCACTCAAGAGTCATTTCTTATATATATATATATATTTGTGTGTTAAAAAGTAAGAAAGAGCCGTGATGAGTATTCTGTGTGTGCATAGTGTATTGTGAAAAGATGAGGAAGATAACAATGGAAGAGAAGAGAAAAAAATAAAAAAAATAGAGTTAATAAAATAAGAAAAATATAAATAAATATTTAACACGTAGCAAACTGTAATTGATGCGTGGTTACATTTTCTATCTTGTGACTGAAATTTAACGAAAAATGGTGTATTTGTAATGATTTAGTAAGATTTGTGGGGTAATAGGTCGAAAGTATAGTTTATGTGTCTTTTTGAAAAATTCAAACGAGATTAGTGGGTCTTTATGTATTTTCTCTTTGTTTTATATTTAGTATTTTTATTTATCTTTTTTTATTATTAATTTTATAGATTGTGACTAATATTATAATTTGATGTGTAGGATTAAAATGATGTGAAGATAAAGAAATTTAGAGCTAAAATAAATTAAAGACGAAAGATTATAAAAGAAAATTAAACATACAGCGTAATGAAAGTAATTTACTAAAATAATCAAATATGACCCTGAATTTGAATGGAGAAAACGATAAATTCAATAGCCTTCCGTGTTAGTGGCGCGACACACAGCAAGCTATGGCAGTCCGTTTTAATATATCCTAGTTCATTCTGGATTCGATTATTTTATTTAGAGATTTTTTTCTACACCTATGAATACTTCATAAAATTGGTTTTTATAACTTTTGACGTAAAGAGAGGTAGAAGCCGTAGTAAAGGCCGGATAAAATTGATTTCATCTTTTCTTCTCCTTTATTATTTATTTTATGTTTTTCTTTGGATAATTTATTATTTATTTTTACATTTTTCTTTGGATAATTTATTGTAATTGCTCCATGTCTATATAGAGCTAAACTTCTCGTTCTAGTCTTCAGTTCACATTCCAAAACGCTATTTTTTCTTCTTTATTTTCACTTCATTTTTCTATTTTGAGAAGATTATTGGTCAGCCGCACATATTTCTGAATTTTTATAAGTTTTAGTGACATCATAGTCGCCACAAAAAACCGTGACTAAAAGTGTATTTTGCTGAATTTTTGTTAGTTTTAGTTGCAGCATAGTCGCCGCAAAAAGCCGTAACTAAAAGTTTATTCTTCCGAATTTTTGTAACTCTTAGTGACAACATAGTCGCCACAAAAGGATGTCACTAAAAGAGTATATTTTTCCGAATTTTTATAAGTTTTGGTGAAAACATAGCTGTCACTAAATGTATATTTTTTCCAATTTTTTTATAAGGTTTAATGACAAGAAAGTCGCTACAAAAAGTTGTCACTAAAAGTATAATTTTCTGAATTCTTATAAGTTTTAGTGACAACGTAGTCGCCACAAAGAGTTGTCACTAAATGTATATTTTTTCAAATTTTTTGTAAGATTTACTGACAACATTGTCGCCACAAAAAACTGTCACTAAAAGTATATTTATCGAAATTTTTATAAGTTCTAGTGTTAAGATATTCGCCACAAAAACCTGCTATTGAAAGTATTTTAGTTGTCACTAAAAGTATATCTTTCCGAATTTTTATATGTTTTTGTGACAAAATATTCGCTACAAAAACCTATGACTAAAAGTATTTTTCTTAATTTTTATAAGTTTTAGGACACCATAGTCGCCAAAAAAATTGTCACTAAAGTATATTTTTCTAATTTTTATAAGTTTTAATGATAACACCAACCAAATTGGCTCAGTCATTTTCGTTTCGCCTGTATGACCACCCAAATGGCCCCAACGGCCTCGTCGGGCCACCATCACCCGCTCCACACTCCGTCAAGGGGCACTGCTGATTTTTGATCCAAACCGCACCTGAACCGGGCCCACCCCAAGAACCGTGGGCTAACACCCACCGAATTGGCCAGAAAATGATCCATACACGCCATTTCGCTCGTTTGACCATCCAAATGGGCCCACTAACCCCATCGGGCCATCCTCACCCGCTCCATACCCCGTCGGTGGGTCATCGGTCAATCTTCGACCCAAATCACGTCCGGGCCCTAGGCCAACTTGAGATCATTGGGCTAACACCCACCGAACTAGCCCAAAAATGGCCAGTTCGTGTTGTTTCATTCGTTTGACCACCCAAATGACCCCACCGACCCCGTCGAGCCACCCTCACCACTCCACACCATGTCAAAGGTCCGTCGATTGACTTTCGGCCCAAACTATGCCCGAGCCTTAGGCCCACCACGAGAACCGGGGGCTAACACCCACCATATTGGCCTAAAAATGGCCCATTCATAACGTTTCGCCCATTTGACCACCCAAATGGCCCTGTTGATCCCATCGGGCCATCCTCACCCGCTCCAAAGCCCTCAGAGGGGCAGTCATTTAACTTTTGGCCCAAACCACACTTGGGCCCTTGGCCCACCTCGAGAACCGTTGGCTAACACCCACTGCATTGGCCCAAACATAATCCGTTCGCACTGTTTCACCCGTTTGACCTCCCAAATAGCCCCACCAACCCCGTCAGGCCACTATCACCCGCTCCAACCAACTCGAGGGGTGCTAATCGATTTTCAACCTAAATCACACCCGAGCCTCGAGGCACTCCGAGAACCGTGGGCTAACACCCACAGAATTAGCCTGAAAATAGTCTGTTCACGTCGTTTCACTCGTTTGACCCCCTTCCTCTCAATGGACCCACCGAGCCACCCTCTCTCACTCCACACCTCGTTAGGGAGCCATCGGTCAATTTTTGATCCAAACCGCGCTCAAGCCCCGGACCACCCCGAGAACAATAGGCTAACACCCACTGAATATGCCAAAAAATGGCCCGTTCTTGCCGATTGACCTATTTGACCACACAAATGGCCCCAACGATCAGGCCGAGCCACCCTCACCTGCTCCACACCCTGTTGGGGGACTACCGATCAATTTTTGATCCAAATCGCGCTCAGGCCTAGGGAGCACCCCAAGAATTATGGGCTAACAACCATCGAGTTGGCCTAAAAATGGCCCATTCACATCGTTTCGCTCGTTTGACCACCCAAATGGCCCAGCCGACTTCATCAGGACACCCTAACCTACTCCCCACCCCGTCGAGGGGCTGCCTACAAATATTTTTCTCAAAATTGCGCCAGGGCCTGTCCCACCCTGAGAACCGTGGGCTAACACTTATCAAATTGGCCCAAAAATATCCTGTTCGAGATGTTTCACCCGTTTGACCACCTAAATGGCCCCGCCGACCATGTCGGGCCACCCTTACTCACTCCACACCCCAGCGATAGGGCACTGGTCAATTTTTGGCCTAAATTACGCCCGATCCCCTGCCCCAACCTGAGAACCGTGGGCTAATACCAAATGAATTTACTTGAAAATGATCCATTCGCGTTGTTTCACCCGTCTGACCAACCAAATGGCCCTGTTGGGCCACCCTCATCCGCTTCACACCTTATCGGGGGTTCGCCGATCGATTTTTAGCCCAAATTACACTTTGGTATTGGGCCCACCCCAAGAATCATGAGCACCCATCGAATTGGTCTAAAAATGGCCCGTGCGCCGTTTCACCTGTTTGACCACCTAAATGGCCCCGTCGACCTAGTCGAGCCACCCTTACAACTCTTTATCCTGTAAGGGTACCAGCGATTAATTTTTGACTCAAACCACACCCAGGACCCCAGCCCGCCCAAAGAATCATGGGTTAACACCGATCGACTTAGCCTGAACATGGATCATCCGTGTTATTTCATCCATTTGACCACCAAAATTGCCCCGCCAACCTCCGGGGACTACCCAAATGGCCTCGCCGACCCCATCGAGCTACCCTTACCTGCACCATGCCCCGTGGAGGGGCTATCAGTTGATTTTTGACCTAAATCGAGCCCCGTATCCACCCCAAAAACCATGGGCTAACACCCACCGAATTGGCTTGAAAATAGATCGTTTGCACCCTTTCGCTTGTTTAACCACCCAAATGGCCCCACCGGGCCTTCCTCACCCGCTCCACACCTCGTTGGGGGGTTGCAGGTCAATTTTTGGCTCAAACCGCATCTGGCCCATTCCGAAAATCGTGGGCTAACACCCACCGAATTGGCCCGAAAATGGCCCGTTCATGCTGTTTCGCCCGTTTAACCACCCAAATGGCCCTGCCGGGCCACCTTCACTTATTTCACATTCCGCTAGGGGCCGCCGGTCAATTTTTAGCCCAAATCATTCCCAAGCCCCGGGCCCACCCCAAAAACCGTGGGCTAACACCCGATAAATTGGCCCAAAAACGACCCATTCGCGCCGTTTTGCTCGAATGGCCCTGCCGACCCCGCCGTTTCACCCTCACACGCTCCATATCCTCGTTTGTCCAGGCGAGGTATTCAAGAAGACACTTTTTATCCTTAAAAAGTAGTCTTTAGGACTATTTCCTTTTGTCCTAAGCTGGCTAACCTCTTAATCTTGTTGTTTCTGCAAATTATATCATAATCACTGCAAATGACAGCTAATCATTGTCAAAGATTACATGTGTAGACTTTCACAATCCTTAAAAAAGTGCATAAATTATTGACCAAAACTCAAAGAACTTTTGCATGCATTAAAGTCTTCTCTCTTCCATATAAGGAGACTAGCTTCTGTTCTTTAGTTCTTGCAATGGCTAAGCACTTTCTCCTGCTGAATCTGATAGAATTAGTAAGTTTCTGCTGCGTTGTATTAGCTTTTGAGCCAAGTCCAATGCAAGATTTCTGTGTGGCGGATCCTGCTAGCCCGGGTATTGCCAATAAGTATCTCATATATACTCCCTTCATTCCAATTAATGCGTCATAGTTCATGTCGGTATGGGGTATAAGAAAGAAACAGAAACTTTGGAACTTGTGGCCTTGTACATATCATAACATTTAACACTTCCTCAGTAAAAGTTTCATAACATTAGAAGTTCCATTCTTTTTGGAACGAGTTAAAAGATAAGTGTGCCATATAAATTTGAACAAAGCCAAGGGAGTGTTATACTCGGACTTGAAGATCAATGATTTTATGAATTTTCTCACTGTATCTTTTTTCCATTTTGTCAGCTAAGGTAAATGGCTTAGCTTGCAAAGATCCCAAGTCTGTTAGTGCAGAGGACTTTTACTTCAGTGGCCTACATTTGGCTGGAAACACATCAAACACTTTTGGCTCTAAGGTCACTGCTGTTAATGTAGCTCAAGTTCCAGGACTGAACACTCTTGGTATCTCACTGGCGCGTCTCGACTATACACCATGGGGAATTAACCCTCCGCACACTCATCCAAGAGCTACAGAAATACTCAGTCCTTGACGGTTCTCTTCAAGTTGGTTTCATAACTTCAAATACGGAATTCTAGTCTCAAAACACATTCAAGTCTCACCACCAGTAAGGTAGTAGTGACTGCATACAGTCTACCTCCGCAGACCCCACTGTGTGGGAATACACTGGGTATGTTGTTTGTTGTTGTAGCCAGTCACAAAACACATTTTGCCCAACATTATAAATATGAATCAAAACTTCACACTACCACAATAATCACTCATGGTGCATACTCCACATGATAATCGCCACGAAATCCTAAGAAACTGCACCAAGGCAACAAACAAGAATATTATATCATAAGGCTATGTTTTAATAGCAATCTTAAAACAAGAAGATATTTTATGATGCACAATCCATTCAAAGAAAGGCAGAGCACAAACATTCCACTATTCTTTTCACAGTCAAAAGAGCACTAACATTGTTTCATATACAAAACCATATTAAGTACCACTGTTGATGAGCTCATCACTGCCAAAATTTGTATCGATAGGAATGTACTTCTTTAAGAGGAAACTTAAAAACAAAAAAATTGATCGGGCTATGGCAACCATATATTACGAAGCATCATGCCTCAGATACAAATGACGTCATAATCAAGCTTCTGCTAGTTTTAACCGGGGGACAATGTTCATTGATTGGAGCTCCTGGATTAGGAGTTTCCACGCATAAGGCAACTTCATCGTAGAAATATTTTCCCCGTTCTTGCACATAGAACAAATGACAGTCTTCAACTTGTAGTTGTAATATCCCAATAAACCACATTTTTGGCAAACCTGAACCTCGAATGGATCACTGGAAATCATCAAGCGCTCGTATATCAACATACTGGCACCATATGCAATCAAACAATCATGTTCCATTTATTCAACACGTAAACCTCCATTTCTACTCCTTTCTTCAGTAGGTTGTCTTGTCATCATAACACGAGGCCCACTCCCGCGAGCATGCATTTTATCTAGGACCATGTGTTTCAGCTTTTGGTAATATATTGGCCCCGTGAAGATGTATGCTTGTAGTGGAATACCAGTAATACCAGAATAACTAAAATCCTTGCCGTTGTAGCTAAATCCATGCTTTACCTCACTAATAGCATCAACCGTATCTGTGTAACACCCCGTACTTTCGGGATAGAATCAAGACCGTCGTCCTTATGCGTACAGACCCGAACTAGATGATTTCTTGTTAATATATGTGTGGTGATCAATCCTATAGTGTAAGAATACCTTTGAATATGAATTGAGTTCACAAAAATCCCGTAACTCTAAGACGAGTTGAAAACATTTCAATCGAATAAGTTTTAGTGGATGTTTAAACTTGGGTCAACTTCTATCAACATAAACTCCTAGAATATGATGAATTAGAGGTCCTATTATATATCAAATGAAAGGTCTTCAAATAATCTTTCCAACGATATCAATTTCGCCTAAGTTCGATAGCTAAGCGAAAAGTTATGGCCATTTGAGTGACTGAGACAGTAGCAGCATGCGAAAGCGTGCGACGCACGCCCTATCGCACGCTCCAAATTTTCAGATACGGTTTTCGCATTATTAAGGGCAAAAGTGGTATTTTCCAACCCCTATCCAGCTATAACACTAGATTTCAATCCTAAAACACCATATTACTGATATATTCATCCAAATTACTCAAGAACACTCTCTAGGGTTTCAAACTAAAAACCCAAATAACTCAAGATTCAACCGTGGGTTTTCGAAACTAATTGAAGATTTGGAATTCCCAAATCGTATCCTTCAAGAATCATCCACTTTTCTCCGTAATCAAGGTACGTGGGGTTATCTCAAAAATCTCATGGGCTTTAAAAATTCATGTTTTCAAATGGGGGTTTTGAAATTACGAATATGATTATGTTTTAAACATTTTATGATATTGATTTGGCCTTTAGGCCTACTCCCAAAGTGATTTGCTATATGATATATGTATATGCATGTATTCCGAAAAGATGTTAACTTGAGAGCATGAATGATATAAAATTTTCACTCTTGATGTGAATTTGCTTTAAATGTTCATATGATGTAAATTGTTTGAAAACATCTTGAAGAGCATGACATGAAATGTTTTGAGAATTGATATGATTTTGACTTGAAAACGAGAAGGTTATTCATGTTGAATACAATGGTTGAATGAGAAGAATGATGTGATATTGATAGCTTTCAAGTCGGGTATGATGATACCCTACAGAATATGATATGTGATTTAATCAGATGAAATTTGAATGCATTGATTTTATATTTGAATGCATTGATTTTACATGAGATAGGTGGATGCCAGAAGAAGGCGTTTGAGTGTAAGGGCTCATCGCTGGAAACCGTGTTTGCCGACATGGGAACTTGGTACCATGCTTTGTGATCTTGCGTACCTAACTTGATGTCATTCCTAAATTGGGACTATGGTTAGAAGCCCTGCTTTGTGATCTTGTGCACTACCATTGGGTCGAGACACCCTGCTGTGTGATCTTGTGTGTCTTCCCCTCACTTATACTCTAATCTCGACGGCAATCGAGGTTTGACAGTTACTGTAAATGTGATATGTAGGGTATTCCACCTAGATCATCATGCATTACATTGTTGTCGAAAACAATTACATTACGCCCATGTATTTTCAAATGATTTGATATGAAACTGCTTTATAATGGCTCTCAACTATATATTTTGTAAGAATATTATGCTTTGTTTTGATATCTCTGCGTACCAGTACTTTTGTATTGACCCTCTTCCCTCCCAGGTTTGGAGGCACAGTCTAGGGGTCCAGAAAATCAGTAGATTCCTCAGCCAGATCTGCAGAGTCACTTGGTGAGCCTTCTATATTTTGGAAGGCCTGATGTCTGGCAGTTTCATTTATCATTTATTAGTTTTGGATCTACTGTGGGCCTTGTCCCAGTTTTCAGATAGACATTTATTTCAATCATGTAGTAGAGAATTCGCAGACGTTATTGATATGCTGTAATGAGATTGTGGGACATTATTCCCCATTATTATTTTCATATGATTCTTGACTATGTTTCCGTCATATTGTGTATCTTTAACATTTCTTTATCATATGGATTATGTGCATGATTACCAGACAGATAGGGGTGTTCCGGGCCTTTATGGTTCGAAATGCTCGTCACGGCCAGGCCCCCAGTTTGGGTCGTAACAAACTTGGTATCAAAGTACGGTTCATGGTTCCAGGGTGTCTGCAAAATCGCGTCGGGTAGAGTCATGTTTATGGGTGTGTAGCGTGACACACTTATAAGCAGGAGGCTACTAGGCGTTTAGGAATGTCTCTCTTTCTTCATGTTCTTATTCATGCTATAGAGTAAGAATGTTCCTCCCTCATACTCTAATTCATGCTATGGTGTTGCCCATGCGAAATTAACAGTTATCCCAATTTTTTCCTTACTTTGATGTTATCAGACATATCTCATTATTGGGCTGATTTAAGTACAGCGTTTAGAGTCTAAATGGTATGGTTCTTTCTGATTGAATTATATAAGAGTCCTTTAGTGCTTTAGAGAGTATATTGGTTCTGGTGTGAACCTTGATATTAATGAAATCGTGTTTTTCAGCCTGCAGTATTAAGAGTATTTGGTCCTTTTCAAAAATTTATGTTGCAGATGTCATACTTAAGAGGGAATAATGTGTAGAAGAATGTTAGAACTGTATTTCTACCCAAATAATAGTATGAGTTAAAGTGTTGTTGAAAAATAAAGTCTAGTGAAGCCGTGTGGGGCTCTTTTGATTCACTAGCATAGTTGCTTTGGTGTCCATTTCATTTTCTTATTCAAAATGCAAAAAAATCAAAGTCTAGTGAAGCCATGTGAGGCCTATTTCGATTCACTAGCAACTTGTTGTTCAACTTGTTGTTCTTGTGTTGGTTGAATATTTGTATAGTTGAATCTTTTTACATGAGATTGAGTGGCAATGAAGTCATACGTCCTTGTGTGTTAGTTTAGTAGAAGGAAGAGAAGGAGTTATTAGTTAAGGTAAATTGTTGTCTACTTGAAGTATGAAAATGGCTAGATGAGCCAGTAAGTAATAATTATAGACTTATAGTTGCTTATGGAATTTTAAGGTAGTCTAAATGTACGCTTGGGCAAGTAAGTGTGATGTAAGAAAGCCGTATAAGTAGATAGGATTGTATGGGGTTATAATATGAGATTAAGGTTGACCATGCCTATTACGTGACTTTACCCTCCCCTTGACCCTCTTTCAATTGGTAGTTGTAAACTAGTACTACTTGTGAGAAGGTATGTAGCAGATTTTTGAGGTATTTGGATAGAATGTCCCAATTTGACGGACTAGTATATTATGTTGTCTTCTTCATTGGTGGTAGATGATTGATGCTAGACTATTGGCTTGAATTTAATGTAGGATGTGGATGCGAGAATAGTGGCTTAAGATTAATGATGAATGTTTTGTGAGAATTGTGTGTCAGGTTGGGTTGTAAATCATGCTTAGCACTAGACATTAAGTTTGAACAGTTGATGTCCATAAAGGTGTACGTGATGATTTCTTGGTTAATGATACTAGTTATATGGAAGTAATCTAATAGGCTTGAATGGTGTATGCAATAGATTAAGTTTATTTGATTAGTAACAAGGTATGACGTTATATGTATAAGGTAGAAGTATGCCCAAGGTGATATGGAGTTGTGGCATTTTCTAAGACTATTACACATTGCGTGTGGCTAGTAGACATAGTAGTACCGTTGAGTTGCTAGGTAAGGTTCCTTCTATGATATAAGTTATGCGATTGACGGTCTAATGTTAGAAGGTTAAGTAGTGTAGAGTGGATTTTTATGTGATAAGAAGGGAGGATGTGTATCTATGCTCATGAGAGTGCGAGTTTTAGGTTGATGATGATTGTGTAATGCCCCGTAGAAATCGTGCATGTGTTGCCTTACAATGCCTAGCACTAAGAGCAAGAAACTTCAAATTTTTCTAAGTGTTGAAAGACTTAGACTCATTCTTAGCTGACAACCTTTGGGATATAACTTTTCAACCTTTTCGACATCTGTTTTTGGATTTTCTTATTGCGTTGTGATGGGGCAAGGTTGTAGTACGTCTCGGGTGAATTTCAGAATTTTTGGACATCGTTAGGGCATGTTTGATTTTTAGAAACAGTAGCACCATGCAATAAGCATGTGTCGCATGCTCCATCGCATAGTGCCAGCATGCAATATAGCATGAGTTGCATGCTCCACTGCAGTGGGAAATAGCATGCGACACATGGTCTTCTATATGCCTGGGAAATTTTTAGCTTTTAAGTTCCGTCTACTTAAGGGTGTTTTGGTAATTTTTCACTCCCCTATCCACTTAAACACGAGATTAAACTCCCCAAAACCCATATCAATCATATTTTCACCAAAATTTCTCAAGAACCCTCATAAGGGTTTCAACATAAAAATCCAAGCAGATCGAGATTCGATCGTGGGTTTTCAAAATTGATTGCATATTCAGAATCCCCAGAACGTGGGCTTCAATAAACATCCTTTTTCTTCCGAAACAGAGGTATGTGGGGTTATCTTAAAAATCTCATGGGCTTTAAAAATTCATGTTTTAAAAATGAGGATTTTGAAACTACGAGTATAAATATGTTTTGAATGTTTGTATAATAATGAATTTGGTCTTTAGGCCTATTTCCGAATGATTTGACATATTATATATGTATATGCATGTGTTTCGAAAAGGTGATATTTTGAGAGCATGAATTATATGAAATCCCTCTCTTGATGTGAATTTGTTTTGAATGTGCATATGATTTAAATTGTTTGAAAACATCTTGAAGAGCATGACATGAAATGTTTTGAGAATTGATATGATTTTTTACTTGAAATGAGAGGGCTAATTGTGTTGAAAACATGTTGAATACAATGGTTGAATGAGAAGAATGATGTGATATTGATGGCTTGCAAGTCGGGTATGATGATACCCTACAGAATACGATATGTGATTGAAACAGATGAAATTTGAATGCATTGATTTCACATGAGATAGGTGGGGATACCCGAAAAAGGTGTTTGAGTGTAAGGGCTCATCGCTGGAAACCGTGTTTGCTGACATGGGGATTTGGTACCCTACTTTGTGATCTTGCGTACCTGACTTGATGTCATTCCCAAATTGGGACTATGGTTAGGAGCCCTGGTTTGTGATCTTGTGCACTACCATTGGGTCGAGACACCCTGCTGTGTGATCTTGTGTGTCTTATACTCTAATCTCGACGGCAACCGAGGTTTGACAGTTAGTGTAAATGTGATATGTAGGGTATTCTACCTAGATCATCATGCATTACATTGTTGTCGAAAACAATTACATTACACCCATGTATTTTCAAATGATTTGATATGAAACTGCTTTATAATGGCTCTCAACTATATATTTTGTAAGAATATTATGTTTTTTTTATATCTCTGCGTACCAGTACTTTTGTATTGACCCCCTTCCCTCCCAGGTTCGGAGGCACAGTCTAGGGGTCCGGAAAATCAGTAGCTTCCTCAGACAGATTTGCAGAGTTACTTGGTGAGCCTTCTTTATTTTGGAAGGCCTGATTTTTTGGCAGTATCACTTATCATTTATTAGTTTGGGGTCTACTGGGGGCCTTGTCCCAGTTTTTCGATAGACATTTGTCTCAGTCATGTAGTAGAGCTTTCGCAGACGTTATAGAGATGTTGTTTGAGATTGTGGGACATTATTCCCTATTATTGCTTTCATATGACTTTTGACCATGTTTCCGTAATGTTATTTATCTTCCGTATTTCTTTATCATATGAATTATGTGCATGATTACCGGACAGATAGGGGTGTTTTGGGCCTTCAGGGTTCGGGATACTCGTCATAGCCAAGGCCCCGGTTAGGGTTGTGACAAACTTGGTATCAAAGCACGGTTCATTATCCTAGGGTTTCTGCAAAATCGCGTTGGGTATAGTCTAGTTTATGAGTGTGTAGCATGCCACACTTATAAGCAGGAGGCTACCAGGTGTTTAGGAAATGTTTCCCTTCTTTATGACTTAGTTCGTACTTTAGAGTCTGAACTGTCCCCTAATCCGTGATCTCTTGTATTTCAGAAATAACAAGCATGCCTCCCCGTCGCAACATTCACTAGAATGATCAGACAGATGAGGTCCGTCCCACCCATGGGATGTGGACCCGCAACAGAGTTCCCACTCCAGAACCTGTCCTTACTCCGGGAGTCCCTCCAGTCCCGATCAGTCCACCTTGGGCTCCGCGGACTAATGTCAACCATCCCCCAAATGCTCAGGGAGATATTTTAAAAGCAGAATTCAGACGGTCTATTCATATGATGACATAGTTGGTAGCTAACCAGGCCCAATGATCGGAAGATGTTGGGTCTGAATCTGTTATGTCTGAGGATACTAGGGTCGGACATGTCATGAAGATGAACCCACTTAAGTTCACTGGCACCAAGGTGGAGGAAGATCCATAGGAGTTCGTGGATGAGATGGAAAAGATCTTTAAGGTAATGCATGCGGATGAGGTTGAAGGGGTGGAACTAGCAACTTATCAGCTCAAGGATGTTGCGAATCAGTGGTATGCCAACTGGGAGGATGCAAAAGGTGAGAGTGTTGAGCCCACAGTTTGAGGCTAATTTGTGGAAGCCTTCCTTGATCGATTCTTTTCTCTGGAATTGAGGGAGGCCAAGGCAGAAGAGTTTATGAATTTGAAGCAGGGCAGTATGAGTGTCCAGGAGTACACTTTGATGTTTAATAAACTAGCCCGCTATGTACCAGAGTTGATTAGTAATATGAGAGCCCGGATGAGGAAATTTGCATCCAGCCTTTCTAATAACCTGGTGTTGGAGTGCCAGGGGCAATGTTGAATAAGGAGTTAGACTTTTCCAGGCTGACCTTTCATATGAAACAAGTAGAGGAGAAAAAAAAGAATATCTCTGAAGCTATAGAGGTGGAAAGACAAGCGAAATGAGCCAGATTTGCCGATCAGGGTCACAGCCAGCCTCAAAAGCGATAAGTGGGGAAATAAATGGCAGAAGAAGAAGAGTTGGGGTAATGCACAGTATGATACCAGCGCCCAGTGCCCAAAACACAAGCAGACAGACGATCGCAGAGTTTTCAGACTCCTCATGGATTTAGAGCCCCAGATACTCAGTCACAGGGCAGTGTGGAAGAATCACCCGGGGAGGTGTTATTTTGAGGGAAGAAATTGTTATACTTGTGGCAAGGTGGGTCACCTTAAAAAAGATTGCCTTTCTGCTGGAGGAAATGCGGGGGGGACTAAGCCCCAAGCCGCGTCCACGGATCCTCCTTCTAAGGGTTCCACTTCAGCTACCGGGAGTGGTCGCAACTGGTTATATTCTTTGACTAACCGCCAGTAGGCAGAAGTTTCACCAAATGTTGTCACTGGTAAGTTACGAATCTTTTCTCGTGATGTTTATGTGTTGCTAGAAGAGTTTATAGAAATTGTGTTGTATCTATTCATAGTAGGGATACTGTGGCAGATCTTATAGAACTTGATATGGTGAATTTTGATGCCATCCTTGGGATGGACTGGCTCCATTCGTACTATGCCACACTCGATTGGAGGACCCGAAAGGTCACTTTTTGTTTCTCGAATGAGACACCAATTGTATGGGCAGGGAGTTCAGTGGAACCTAGAGGTCACTTTATCTCTTATTTTAGAGCCCAAAAACTCATCTTCAAAGGTTGTATGTACCATATAATCTGAGTAAAAGATTCAAAAGTTGAAAATCTTCCTCTTCAATCAGTCTATGTAGTGAATAAGTTTCCAGAAGTCTTTCTCGAGGATCTTCCAGGAATACCCCCTGATAGGGAGATGGATTTTGGCATTGATGTGTTGCCAGATATTCGTCCTATTTCCATTCCGCCATATAGAATGGCTTCCGCAAAACTAAAAGAGTTAAAAGAACAACTTGTAGACCTCTTAGACAAAGGTTTTATTCGTCCTAGTGTTTCCCCATGGGGTGCAGCCGTGCTTTTCATGCGAAAAAAGGATAGGTCCCTTCGTATGTGCATAGACTACCACCAGTTGAATAAGGTCACTATTAAAAACAAATATCCTCTTCTTAGGATTGATAATCTTTTTGACCAGCTTTAGGGTGCTAAGTGTTTTTCAAAAATAGACCTTCGTTCGGGTGACCATCAATTGAAGGTTAGGGAGTCAGACATTCCCAAAATATCCTTTTAAACCTGATATGGTGATTATGAGTTCTTAGTCATGTCTTTCGAGTTGACTAATGCCCCTGCAGCCTTCATGGATATTATGAATAGGGTGTTCCGTCAGTTTCTAGACCTGTTCGGCAGAGTGTTCATTGATGATATTCTGACCTATTCCAAAAGTAAGGAGGACCATGTCAATCACCTTCAAATCATCCTTCAGACCCTTAAGGATCATCGGTTATATGCTAAGTTCTCCAAATGTGAATTATGGCTGAATGTTGTTGCTTTCTTGGGGCATATTATGTCCAGTGACGGGATTAGAGTGGATCTCCATAAGATTGAGGCAGTGAGAAAATGACCAATACCCACGACTCCAATCGATATTCGGAGATTCTTGGGCCTGGCAGGTTATTACAGAAAGTTTGTAGAGAGTTTTTCCTCCATAGATGCTCTGCTCACTAGATTGACTCAGAAAAAGGTGAAGTTTGTGTGGTACGATCTGTTCGAAAATAGTTTTGAGAAGTTGAAAGACAAGCTGACCATTGCTCCTATTTTGACCCTTCCCAAGGGTGTAGATGGTTTTGCAGTTTACTATGATGCGTCCCGGGTGGGACTTGGTTGTGTATTGATGCAGCGTGGTAAGGTGATAGCTTATGCATCTAGGCAGTTGAAGGTGCACGAGCGGAACTACCCCACCCATGACTTGGAGTTAGCAGCCATGGTGTTTGCACTTAGAATATGGAGGCATTATCTCTATGGAGTGCATGTTGATATATTTACTGACCACAAAAGTTTACAGTATGTTTTCTCGCAGAAAGAATTGAACCTCAGGCAGAGACGTTGGATGGAGCTTTTAAAAGACTACGACATAAGCCTACATTACCATTCGGGCAAGCCAAATGTTGTAGCCGACGCCCTCGGCAGGTTGTCTATGGGCAGCCTTTCTCATGTTGAAGAGGGGAAGAAAGAGATGATGAAAGATATTCACCGCCTTGCAAATCTGGGAGTACGACTCTTAGATTCCAAAGATGGAGGTGTGATTGTTCATGAGATAGCTAAATCATCCCTTTGTGCTGAAGTTAAGGAGAAGCAGGTTGAAGATCCCATCTTGATGCAAATTAAAAAAGATGTGGGTTAACAAAAGGTAACGTCGTTTGAAATTGGTGGTGATGGTATTCTGAGATTTCAGGGTAGGTTGTGCGTTCTGAATGTTGATGGGCTGCGTGAAAGAATCCTTGATGAGGCTCACACCTCAAGGTATATTGTTCACCCAGGCTCTACTAAGATGTACCATGATCTGAAAACTTTGTATTGGTGGAATAATACGAAACGCAATGTAGCTGATTTTGTTTCCAAGTGTTTGAACTTGTCAACAATTGAAAGTAGAGCATTTGAGGACAGGAGGTATTTCCCAAGAGATAGCTTTGCCTTTATGGAAGTGGGAGATGATAAACATGTACTTTATTACAGGACTTCCAAAGTCCCGAAACCAGTACGACTCTATTTGGGTAATTGTTGATCGGTTGACAAAGTCAGCTCACTTTTTGCCTGTGAGGACTAATTATTCGGGAGATGACTATGCAAAGTTTTACATTGAGGAAATAGTCTGTCTGCATGGAGCACCTGTCTTTATTATATCTGACCAAGGTACGCAGTTTTCTTCTCAATTTTGCAGATCGTTTCAAAAGGGTTTAGGTACCCAAGTGAACCTAAGTAGAGTATTCCACCCTCAGGCTGATGGGCAAGCTGAATGCACCATCCATACCCTTGAGGATATGTTGAGGGGCTGTGTGATTGACTTTAGAGATAGTTAGGTTGATCACTTTCCACTAATAGAGTTTGCTTATAACAACAGCTTTCATTCTAGTATTAAGATGGCACCATTTGAAGCATTGTATGGGAGGAGATGTAGGTCTCCTATAGGGTGGTATGAAGTTAGTGAGATGAGGTTTTTTGGGCCTGATCTTGTTCATCAGGCAATGGAGGATGTAAAGATAATCCGAGAGCGACTTAAGATAGCTCAGAGTCATCAAAAATCCTATACTGACATCAGAAGAAGAGAGTTAGAGTTTGAGGTTGGAGATTGGGTATTCCTTAAAGGGAGTTATGAGGTTTGGGAAGAAAGGCAAGCTGAGTCCTCGCTATATAGGACCATATCAGATTATAAAAAGAATAGATAGAGTTGCATACGAGTTAGAGCTGCCTGCAAACTTGGGTTCTGTACACCTAGTATTTCATGTGTCCATGTTGAAGAGGTTCATTGGGGATCATTCTCTAGTATTGCCTGTTAAAGAAATCAAGGTGAACGATTCCTTGACTTATGAAGAAGAGCCTGTAGCAATCTTAAATCGTCAAGTGAGAAAATTGAGGAGCAAAGAGATAGCCTCAGTTAAAGTGTTGTGGCGAAATCAGAAAGTTGAAGAAGCAACTTGGGAGTCAGAAAACGACATGTGAGTTAGATATCCAAGCCTATTTGATTCAGCGAATGGTGAGATGGAAGGTACAATTCTTGTCTTATGTCTTCTTTCCTATGTATGACTCTACTTGAATTCGTGCGTGCCTGTTTTTTGTATCTTCATTAGGGGACGAATGATCCAAAGGGGGGATAATGTAACACCCCGTAGAAACCGTGCGTGTGTTGCCTTACAATGCCTAGCACTAAGAGCAAGAAACTTGAAATTTTTCTAAGTGTTGAAAGACTTAGACTCATTATTAGCTGACAACCTTTGGGATACAACATTACAACCTTCCCGACATCTGTTTTTGGATTTTCTTGTTGCGTTGTGATTGGGCAAGGTTGTAGTACGTCTTGGATGAATTTTGGAATTTTTGGACATCGTTAGGGCGTGTTTCATTTTCAGAAACAGTAGCACCATGCGATAAGCATGCATCGCATGCTCCATCGCATGGTGCCAGCATGCGATATAGCATGCGTCGCATGCTCCATTGTTGTGGGAAATAACATGTGATGCATGGTCTTCTGCACTCCTGGGAAATTTTCAGCTTTTAAGTTTCGCCTACTTAAGGGTGTTTTGGTAATTTTCCACTCCCCTATCCACTTAAACACGAGATTAAATTCCCCAAAACCCATATCAATCATATTTTCACCAAAATTTCTCAAGAACCCTTATAAGGGTTTCAACATAAAAATCCAAGAAGATCAAGATTCGACCGTGGGTTTTCAAAATTGATTGCATATTCAGAACCCCCAGAACGTGGGATTCAATAAACATCCTTTTTCTTCCTAAAAAGAGGTACGTGGGGTTATCCTAAAAATCTCATGGGCTTTAAAAATTCATGTTCTAAAAATGAGGGTTTTGAAACTACGAATATAATTATGTTTTGAATGTTTCTATAATATTGAATTTGGTCTTTAGGCCTATTTTCGAATGATTTGACATATTATATATGTATATGCATGTATTTCGAAAAGGTGATATTTTGAGAGCATGAATTATATGAAATCCCTCTCTTGATGTGAATTTGTTTTGAATGTGCATATGATGTAAATTGTTTGAAAACATCTAGAAAAGCATGACATGAAATGTTTTGAGAATTGATATGATTTTTTACTTGAAATGAGAGGGCTAATTGTGTTGAAAACATGTTGAATACAATGGTTGAATGAGAAGAATGATGTGATATTGATGGCTTGTAAGTCGGGTATGACGATACCCTACAGAATATGATATGTGATTGAAACAGATGAAATTTGAATGCATTGATTTCACATGAGATAGGTGGGGATACCCAAAAAAGGTGTTTGAGTGTAAGGGCTCATCGCTGGAAACCGTGTTTGCTGACATGGGGATTTGGTACCCTACTTTGTGATCTTGCGTACCTGACTTGATGTCATTCCCAAATTGGGACTATGGTTAGGAGCCCTGGTTTGTGATCTTGTGCACTACCATTGGGTCGAGACACCCTGCTGTGTGATCTTGTGTGTCTTATACTCTAATCTCGACGGCAACCGAGGTTTGACAGTTAGTGTAAATGTGATATGTAGGGTATTCCACCTAGATCATCATGCATTACATTGTTGTCGAAAACAATTACATTACGCCCATGTATTTTCAAATGATTTGATATGAAACTGCTTTATAATGGCTCTCAACTATATATTTTGTAAGAATATTATGTTTTTTTTTTATATCTCTACGTACCAGTACTTTTGTATTGACCTCCTTCCCTCCTAGGTTCGGAGGCACAGTCTAGGGGTCTGGAAAATCAGAAGCTTCCCCAGACAGATTTGCAGAGTTACTTGGTGAACCTTCTTTATTTCGGAAGGCCTGATTTTTTGGCAGTATCACTTATCATTTATTAGTTTTAGGTCTACTGGGGGCCTTGTCCCAGTTTTCAGATAGACATTTGTCTCAGTCATGTAGTAGAGATTTCGTAGACGTTATAGAGATGTTGTTTAAGATTGTGGGATATTATTCCCTATTATTGCTTTCATATGACTTTTGACCATGTTTCCATAATGTTATTTATCTTCTGCATTTCTTTATCATATGAATTATGTGCATGATTACCAGGGTTCGGGATACTCATCACGGCCAGGGCCCCGATTCAGGTCGTGACAGATTGATAATAGCAAAATTTAAGAGTAGCGTTCTGGGAAAGCAGTGTTTTTAGAGTATGCATTAAGTCGTCAAAATGCCCCGTAAAAGTCGTGTGTGGATTAGCCTTTAATAGTGTGCTCTTAGACTTAAAACTTGAAAATTTTCTAAGTGTAATGAGGACTTAGAGTCATTTTAGCTGGCAATATTTGGGATACAACTTTTCAACCTTTCCGACCTCCATTTTTAGATTTTTTTGTAGCTTTACGATGGGGCAAGCCTATAGAACATCTCGGGTGAGTTTTGGAATTTTTGAACATCGTTTAGGGTGCATTTGATTTCCAAAATAGTAGCACCATGCGATATGCATGCGTCGCATGCTCCATCGCATGGTGGCAGCATGCGATATAGCATGCGCCGCATACTCCACTGTGGTGGCAAATAGCATGCGATGCATGGTCTGCGGCACGTACTTGAGAATTTCTACATTTACACTCTATCTCATAAAGGGCATTTGGGTCAAATTCCACCCACATTAATTCGGCCTACACATGAAATTTGAGTAGTAAAACAGCACTTTAGCCCCAAATTAATATTCTTCCTAAATTGAAATCATCCTTCCCTGCCAAGAGCATAAATCCTAACTCTTAAGTATTTAGAGGCATGGATGTCCATGCCTATAGTGATATTAGTCATGAGTGGATGATTTTAGGGTTAGAGGAAGTTATGATTAGTATCCCTGAAGGGGGATGTCCCAGAAGGAATTTAGTGTCTTTATGTTAAATTATTGAGGGAAGTTTGTGTTCATGTGTATATCGATATCCCCTATTTCATTGAGAATTGTGGTTATAGATTGATAAGAAGTTAAGTTCTCAAGTCTAGGATTGTGACTTTGATCTAAGGGGGAGATGGTGAGTTAAGGTAGTTTCCGAATCTTTCATATTGTGGCAAGTTAGGGAAGAGTCATGATGGACTTACTCCTATTCAAGTATGTTCCTCCTACTTTAGTTTAAGGGTCCATGCCATCAATGTCTTATG
Source organism: Capsicum baccatum var. pendulum (assembly GCA_030864225.1). Classification (NCBI taxonomy): domain Eukaryota; kingdom Viridiplantae; phylum Streptophyta; class Magnoliopsida; order Solanales; family Solanaceae; genus Capsicum; species Capsicum baccatum. The sequence continues at coordinate 264,438,247 of CM061559.1, read as the reverse complement.
TATTCAAGTCCTGCCGATGTCTAAGGTTTGAGTTCTCAATGTAATTCATGTCATGATTCTGATGTCCAAACAAGAAGCAATAATATACCTCTGTGACCCAATACTCCAAGTATCCGAGACATAGGTTATGTTGCTCATGATCCAAACCTATGTCTCATGACATGCTCGTCCCTAAGGAAATATGTTTCTGTATGTTGCAAAATCATTCTATGTCGGAATTAGCCAAAGTGATAAAGTCTATGCTAACTCATGAAAAAATTTTAGCTCCTTGAATGGGGGGCAAGCACTTTAAGTGAAATCCTTATCTTAGTTGTTAGTGACGTAAAAATTTCAGCTTTATGCCATATAGCTCATGATATGTGCATCTATATTTCTCCTTTTGGTCTGTCCTGGGGAAGCCACAATGTGTTGTATTCGTGCCGAATGACCCTTTACTTATGATCCAGACACTAGATATCAGGAGCACTCCATTTCTATTCTATCGTATCTTTACTTTATGTCCCTCCTCGAGTAGTGCTATAAGTATGAGTGATGGTCTGATTATTTTACTTCCATTCATGATGTGTATGCTTGGGTCCCTTAATGACCCTCCATGTGTTCATATGATGGTGTTTATCGAAGCGTAGTAGTGTGTTAGGTATGGGATTAGATGTTCTTAAAGGTGAGAAAATTGATGTGATTCTCGAGCTGGGGTTATAGGTGAAAGGGAAAGGAAGAAGATGAACTTTTGTTGTGCGAAATATCTAAGAAAAAAAAATGTGGTGAAACTATTTGTGAGAGTGATTGAAATTGTTAATCTTAGTGGGGAGAGATCCATGTAGTGGGTGTAGTAATGATACGCTTAAATTTTGTGTTGGGTGAAGAAATGAACCAAGGTCCCATGTGGTTAGTGTTCCATGAATTAAGACTTTAGTTGTTGGATTATAGTGATGAGGTGAGATGATCCCTGAATGTGATGTAGAAACAGGGTCCCGTAGTTTAAGTTAGCACCTTTGCCTCCGAGTGAGGCTTCAACATTGAAGTATATTATAGCGGGGATCAAATTCGTGTAGATAGATGTGTATGGGTGTAACGCCCCGCATTTCGGGCTACAATATAGACCATGACTCTGATGCGTTGATACTCCAGAATCCATAAATCCTACGCCAATTTGTCATGTTAATCAATGTTGTAGTATGTGAATCCATTTGAGCACGAATTTAGACCATAGAAGTCCTTCAACTCAAGGACGACTTAAAACCATTTCGATCGATTAAGTTTTAGTGGGCGTTGTAATTTGTGTCAAATTCTATTGACCATAACTCATTGTATATGATGAACTGGGTGGCCTACTATATACCAAATTGTAGATAATTGAATAAGCTTTCCAACGATACCAAATTTGCCTAAAACGGACACCCGGTGAAGAAGTTATGACCTTTCAAAGTTGAGTATGTCGCATACGCACATATAGGCGATGAATAGTGCGGCGCCTATGCAAATATATGCGATGCATAGGGCGGCGCATATGCAAAATTATGCGATGAATAGGGCGGCGCATATGCAAAATTAGGCGATGCAAAGGGCGGCGCCTATCCTAGTCTATGCGATGCAAAGGGCGGCGCATACTTATGGTTTCAGGTGACGAAAACACTCCGTTTCTTTCAGATTTTCAAGGTCAACTTCAAACGATCATAACTCTCTGAATATAATGAACTGGGAGAGCTGCGACCTATCAAATGAAAGATCTCCGAGTGTTCTTTCCAATGCAACTAGTTTCATCCAAATCCAACATCTGAATAAGGATTTATATCCGTTTTACTTCAGCCTGTCAGTTTGTCAACTGAGGGATAGTTTCGACTTTTCTTGTTTTCTTAGGGGCATTTTAGTCATTTCACCTCACCCCTATTTCGTCTATAACATCTGATTCAGCTCCAAATTCAGCAAAATATAACCCTTTTCTCTAATTTTCTCTCAAGAACACCCTTTAGGGTTTCAAACAAAATCCCAAATAACTCAAGATTCAACCATTGGTTTTGGAAGATAATTTCAGATCTGGAATCCTCTCGACATAGGCTTTGATAAACACCCAAAATTCGTGGAGAACAAGGTACGCGGGGTTTTCCTAAATTCTCATGGGCATAGCAAAAATCATGTTTTAGAATGGGGTTTTTAAATTATGTATATATATTTATGTATAAGATGTTTTAACATCATTGTTTTGGTCTTTTGACCATCTCCAAAGCGATTTGACAGTTTTTATACATATATGAATTGAGAGCATGATTTACATGAAATTCCTCTCTTGATGTAATTTTCGCATGTTTCATATGATATAGATTGTTTTGAAATAAGTCTTGAAAAAATCATGATATGAAATGCTTTGGCTTTGCTATGTTTCGAATACGATTTTGAACATGAATGAGAGGGTTGTAAATGTTGAATTTACATATAATGAAATACTGCATAATTTTGCCAAAAGCACATGACCACCATATGTTTGATGAATGTTTTTGCATGGTTTTGACTTGAGTTTCGGAACATGAACTCTTTTATGCAAATTACATGTTTGGGTGGTCTGAAACTACACTTTTATGAAAGATCATGCTTAATGCATTATGGCTCAGAAATAGAACCTGCAGGTCTTGGTATGACGATACCAACTCAGATAAATGCCATATCAGACTCAGACTAACAGACTTTTCAGACTAGTTCAGAAATCAGACTTTTATTAGACTTTCATGATTTTAGACATTCAAAATGTTGCATGTACAGAAAAGGTTAAAAATAGGCATACAGAGATGTTAGGTGGTCCCCCGAAGAGGGCTTGAGTTCAGACAACTCTTTGCCTAAAACCGTGGTTTGCCGACCCGGGTATATTATTATGCGCTGACTTAAATGTCCTGTGGCGTATCAGACTCAGACACTCCAACCCTTGCGGCACACTCGGGTTGGGGGCTTCCACGCCGAGTCAATGGCGGATTCCATACAGCCCGTGGAATATTCAGACTTGTAGGGGAACACCACCTAACTCAGAAGTAAAACACAGATCATGTTTTGAAATGAATAGACAGGTTGCATGTTTTCAGAAAGTGCCTATGTGTTTCTCAGAAACAGTTTTATACATGATGTCTTGATGAAAAATTGCTTTCACTTATATATATATATATATATGTATGTTCCATTACACTATTTTTGGATTGCTTCGTGTGCCAGTACTTTTGTGCTGATCCCCCCCCCTCCTTCCAGGTTTTGAAGCACAGTCTAGGGGTCCAGCTACCCAGTAGACATTCTCGGGCTTGCAGACTTGATCTCACAGTGGTGAGCCTTCTATTATCCGGAAGGCCTAATTATGTCAGACATTATCTTATTTATTATGTTTTGGTCTACTGGGGGCCTTGTCCCAGTTTCTTTTCAGACAAATGTTTATGTTCTTAGTAGAGATTTCGCAGATTGATGTCAGATAGTATTATTCAGAAATGTTGCAGAACTTGACCATGTTTTCCGTACTCAGTTTCAATTCCGCATTTTATTATGATTATGAATGTTGTGCATGATAACCAGACAGAGAATGGGTGTTCCGGGCCTTCATGGTTCGGGATGCTCGTCACGGCTAGGGCCTAGGATTGGGTTGTGACAAACTTGGTATCAGAGTACGGTTCATGGTCCCAGGGTGTCTGCGAAATCGCGTCGAGTAGAGTTCTATGTATGGGTGTGTAGCGCGCCACACTTATAAGTAGGAGGCTACTAGGCGTTTAGGAATGTCTCTTTTTCTTCATGTTCTAGTTCGTGCAATAGAGTCAGAATGTTCCTCTTTCATACTCTTATTCGTGCTCTGATGTCACCCATATGAAAGTAAAAAGTCATCCCAAATTCTTTCCTTACTCTAATGTCCTCAGATATGTCTCATTATTGAGGTGATTCAAGTGTAGAAGTTTAGAATCTAAATGGTATGGTCCTTTCTGATTGAACCATATAAGAGTTAAAATTTGTGCAAGGACTTGAGAAGAGTCTGTTAGTGCTTCAATGTGTATTGATTCCGATGTAGACATTGATCTTGATGGAATCGTGCTTTTCAGCTTCAGGTATTAATTGCATTTAGTCCCTTTCAAATTTATGTTACAAATGTCTTGCTTAAGGGAGGATGATGTGTAGTAGAATGTTGGAACTGTATTTCCACCCGAATAGTAGTATGCATTAAAGTATTGTTGTCATGACCTATTGGTAGTGAAATTAGACCAAGAAGTTGGTGATGTGAAGTCACAAAGTTAGAAATCAGAGTGAGGGTGACTTTTGTGTAAATAAATATTTTAGTTAAATAACCGATGTTCGAGAATGATTTACCCCCCCTTATGGTGATACACTAATGTGGTAACTAGTAGCATGTGTGGATGGTATGGTAGTCCATGGAGGAAGTGTTTGACTCCAATTTTATTTATACAAAGTAAGATGTGTATTCATAGTTCATTGGATATTGCGTATTAAATTTCTATCTCATGTAATCTTGTCATTGTTGAAAAAAAAAAATAAAGTCTAGTGAAGCCGTGTGGGGCTCTTTCGATTCACTAGCATAGTTGACTTGTCATTCATTTCATTTTCTTGTTCAAAATACAAAATCAAAGTCTAGTGAAGCCGTGTGAGGCCTATTTCGATTCACTAGCAACTTGTTGTCCAACTTGTTGTTCTTGTGTTGGTTTAATAGATGTATAGCTGAATTTGTCTGCATGAGATTGAGTTGGTAAAGAGGTGATTCGTCCTTGTGTGTTGTTTAGTAGATGATAGAGAAGGAGTTGTTAGTTAGGATGATTTGTCGGTTGCTTGAAGTGTGAAAATGGCTATATTAGCCAGTAAGTTGTAAGTATAGACTCATGGTTGTTTGTGGAATTTGAAGGTAGTCTAAATGTATGCTTGAGTAAGTAAGCGTGATGTGAGAGGTTGTATAAGTAGATAAGATTGTATGGGGCTATAGTATAAGATTAATGTCGATCATGTCTATTATGCGACTTTACCCCTTGACCTTCTTTTCCTTGGTAGTTATAAACTAGTACTACTAGTGAGAAGATATGTAGTAGATTTTTGAGGTATAGTAGTAATGTTATGAAGGTGCTTTGGTCGTGGATAGTATCTAGATAAAATCAAGTATTTGGGGTAGAATGTCCCAATTTGATGGACTAGTAAATTATGTTGTATTCTTCATGGGTGGTATTTACTGAATAAAAGAAGTATGAGCTGATGCCTATGATGCCTTACAGCATGTATTTACAGTACCTGAAAGTCCCTAAGTCAACAAGGTGCAACAATGCAAGCTATACAATTATCAACTACAAGCTGAAAATCTGAAAATCCTGCACATGCATACTGAAATTTCTGCACATGCTTGCCAACCTTTGTGGAGCTTTTAAAGTGGAAAATTTGCAGTTTCATACCAGCCCGTGTGAACTTCCTAAAGTCTAATAAATGTGCTGCCAGACTATTTTGACCATCTAGAAGGTGCTGGAACGTTGGCAGCAATGCGGGGCATTTATCGAAGCCCCGCCAAGCTCGAAAACGCGCCTGAATAGTTCGAAATATGGCGAAAACGTGAGGAGTTTAATGGGTTGTGATGTTGAGCGTCACAATGTGGTTGTAAAAATAGTGACTTAAGATTAATGATGTATGTTTTGTAAGAATTATGTATAAGGTTGGGTTGTAAATCATGTTAAGCACTAGACATTAAGTTTGAACAATTGATGTCCATGAAGGTGGATGTGATGATTTCTTGGTTAATGATACTAGTTTTATGGAAGTAATCTAATAGGCTTGAATGGTGTATGCAAGAGCCTAAGTTCATTTGATTCATAGTGAAGTATGATGTTGCTTATATAATGTAGAAGTATGCCCAAGGTGATCTGAGGTTGCGGTATTTTCTAAGACTATTACACGTTTTGTGTGACGAGTAGTACCGTTGATTTTCCAGGTGGAGAAAGACTAGTTAGATGGTATATGGTGTTCTAAATAGTCATGTTATGGAGTTTTGATTTATAGTGTTGAGCCTTTTTATATGATCTTGATTCTCATAGTATAGAGATGTAAGTTTGGACTCGCGATATTGTTAGGATATGTCGGAAGTAGTATGATTCCTTGAAGGCTTGGTGACATCCATGTTGAGTGCTAGATTCTAAGTTTGAGTTTTTAAAGGTTGAACTAATAGAAATAAGGGTCAAAGCACTAGACGGTGTGCACTCCGACTATGGGGATACTCGTGAAGACCCGAAGTTAGTAAGTGTGCAAGTATTATATGATGACTGCTGGGTCTATAGAATGATAAAGTGTATCTCAGAAGGTAGTATTAACAGTGTGTTTTCCACTTTCAGGTGTAGTCATTTGGGTTAAGTGCCATGATATGCTTGTATAGTAATTTTTTTTTTCAGACCCCAGAGTGCAGTGAGTGTACTTCAGTTTAAAGTCTAGTAAGGGATCTCCCAAACTTAATATCATGGCTTGAAGCTAAGGGGGAGATGATAGAGCGAATAACCAAGTCAGGCCTTCAGATTCTAGTCGTGATGTCATGATGATATAGAACATCAGAAGGGAAGGGTGAGACTCAACCCATTCCTTTCTCACTATTTTTTTTGTTATCCTAATACCTACTCATACCTCATGTTTCAGCTCTATGATCATAGATCATGTTCATGTATATTATAGAGAATCGCGTGCTCTTCCAGATTCCTAAATGAGGAACTTCAGTTCATTCAGTAGTTGGGATCACATTCCATATGTTATGAACCCTAAATTGAGGTTATGCAACTCATGATTCATGTATTCACACTTTATAGTGTGCTCAGTTCCCATAATTCATGCTATACTCTTTATGATGGGCGAAATATAGTCCATAGCCATGTATGCCTCAATTCAGATTTTTCTTTGATAAATCCTGGATATTGATTTGCTATTCCTCAGGCCTCAGTTAAGTGTCAAGTTTCACATAATATCCTTCCATGCTTCAACATATTATGTTCTAATCTTTAGCGACTCCTCTTTATGTGATGATAGTGGTGATGAGTAAATGTTTCTTGTTGATGGAAGATCAAGGTATTCGTGTTTTAGATAAGGCCATAAGTGTGAAGTAAGGTTGGGGCCAAGTCTTTGATGCATGTGATGCTTAGATGAAAGGTGTGTGTATGTTCTTGGGGTAGCATGTGGGAGCTATATCGATAGATGGTTAGTAGAATATATGAAGTGTATCTTTACGGGTGATTTCCTTGAAGTCCATATGTGGTAATAAAGATAAGATTGAATGGCATGTTGGGATTTATGTGGAGGAACACAATATGCGCTAGTAAATCCATAGTGAAGAGTTCAGAGTTAGTCATTGAAGTGGTAAGGCACTTTATGCTTAGGGTGTGATCTTTAAAAAGATATAGAAGGTTGAATCTTTTGGTCTAGACTTGTGTCGAGGAGTGGCATGTAGTATTTTGTGAGGTGGAGTTAGGCCTGATCATGGTGAAGAGGATTTAAGTTACTATAGACATTAGTAGAAAGACTTATAAATGCCAATGCGAGAACAAATAAGTTGAATCAAATGAATGTGGTATCTAAGGGAAATAGTACAGTTAAGGGAGTATTCGAGGAGTGTGCTAATCTTGGAAGTTAGAAGTCGCATTGACTAAGGACTGACAATTCTATCATGATTTATGAGTTATATGTCTATATTCCAGGCTGCAGAGTAATGTCAATGTTGGGATCGTATAGTCGGATGTCTTGTGTGACTCATGCCCAAGATCTTTTGCTGCCTAATGCTACTAGAACTTTTTTTTACGAAGAGTGTTGATAAGATACTCCATTTTGGGTATAAGTTTCCTGTATAGTTCAGTCTGTTCAGCCAGCAAATCAGTTCAATAGTCAGAAAGTCAAATTCTCATGATTTGTTTGCTTGTCTTTTCAATTAATCATGCTACCCGAATTCTCAGATATGTTACTATTCCAAGATTGAGTATACTAGTAGTTGCGAGCATAATTCAGTTCTCCGTTCATGAGATCAACTCAATAACAAATCCATACATTAGGTTTGCATGTTCATTATGAGAACTCAACTTATGAGTGGCTCCAGTCGTGTATTCCATGCATCAAATATGCATGTCCGATATAAGAATTCAGAATATCAATAGTTATATCCATATTGTCATGTTTCAGATCAGTGTATTCTTTATTAGAAGACATGTCGTGCCTGCGTTATTCCATACCTTTAAGGCTTCAACAAGTTTCTATCCATCATTCGGGGACGAATGATCCCAAGGGGGAGATAATGCAACGCCCCGCATTTCGGGCTACAATATAGACCATGACTCTGATGCGTTGATACTCCAGAATCCATAAATCCTACGCCAATTTGTCATGTTAATCAATGTTGTAGTATGTGAATCCATTTGAGCACGAATTTAGACCATAGAAGTCCTTCAACTCAAGGACGACTTAAAACCATTTCGATCGATTAAGTTTTAGTGGGCGTTGTAATTTGTGTCAAATTCTATTGACCATAACTCATTGTATATGATGAACTGGGTGGCCTACTATATACCAAATTGTAGATAATTGAATAAGCTTTCCAACGATACCAAATTTGCCTAAAACGGACACCCGGTGAAGAAGTTATGACCTTTCAAAGTTGAGTATGTCGCATACGCACATATAGGCGATGAATAGTGCGGCGCCTATGCAAATATATGCGATGCATAGGGCGGCGCTTATGCAAAATTATGCGATGAATAGGGCGGCGCATATTCAAAATTAGGCGATGCAAAGGGTGGCGCCTATCCTAGTCTATGCGATGCAAAGGGCGGCGCATACTTATGGTTTCAGGTGACGAAAACACTCCGTTTCTTTCAGATTTTCAAGGTCAACTTCAAACGATCATAACTCTCTGAATATAATGAACTGGGAGAGCTGCGACCTATCAAATGAAAGCTCTCCGAGTGTTCTTTCCAATGCAACTAGTTTCATCCAAATCCAACATCTGAATAAGGATTTATATCCGTTTTACTTCAGCCTGTCAGTTTGTCAACTGAGGGATAGTTTCGACTTTTCTTGTTTTCTTAGGGGCATTTTAGTCATTTCACCTCACCCCTATTTCGTCTATAACATCTGATTCAGCTCCAAATTCAGCAAAATATAACCCTTTTCTCTAATTTTCTCTCAAGATTACCCTTTAGGGTTTCAAACAAAATCCCAAATAACTCAAGATTCAACCATTGGTTTTGGAAGATAATTTCAGATCTGGAATCCTCTCGACATAGGCTTTGATAAACACCCAAAATTCGTGGAGAACAAGGTACGCGGGGTTTTCCTAAATTCTCATGGGCATAGCAAAAATCATGTTTTAGAATGGGGTTTTTAAATTATGTATATATATTTATGTATAAGATGTTTTAACATCATTGTTTTGGTCTTTTGACCATCTCCAAAGCGATTTGACAGTTTTTATACATATATGAATTGAGAGCATGATTTACATGAAATTCCTCTCTTGATGTAATTTTCGCATGTTTCATATGATATAGATTGTTTTGAAATAAGTCTTGAAAAAATCATGATATGAAATGCTTTGGCTTTGCTATGTTTCGAATACGATTTTGAACATGAATGAGAGGGTTGTAAATGTTGAATTTACATATAATGAAATACTGCATAATTTTGCCAAAAGCACATGACCACCATATGTTTGATGAATGTTTTTGCATGGTTTTGACTTGAGTTTCGGAACATGAACTCTTTTATGCAAATTACATGTTTGGGTGGTCTGAAACTACACTTTTATGAAAGATCATGCTTAATGCATTATGGCTCAGAAATAGAACCTGCAGGTCTTGGTATGACGATACCAACTCAGATAAATGCCATATCAGACTCAGACTAACAGACTTTTCAGACTAGTTCAGAAATCAGACTTTTATTAGACTTTCATGATTTTAGACATTCAAAATGTTGCATGTACAGAAAAGGTTAAAAATGGGCATACAGAGATGTTAGGTGGTCCCCCGAAGAGGGCTTGAGTTCAGACAACTCTTTGCCTAAAACCGTGGTTTGCCGACCCGGGTATATTATTATGCGCTGACTTAAATGTCCTGTGGCGTATCAGACTCAGACACTCCAACCCTTGCGGCACACTCGGGTTGGGGGCTTCCACGCCGAGTCAATGGCGGATTCCATACAGCCCGTGGAATATTCAGACTTGTAGGGGAACACCACCTAACTCAGAAGTAAAACACAGATCATGTTTTGAAATGAATAGACAGGTTGCATGTTTTCAGAAAGTGCCTATGTGTTTCTCAGAAACAGTTTTATACATGATGTCTTGATGAAAAATTGCTTTCACTTATATATATATATATATGTATGTTCCATTACACTATTTTTGGATTGCTTCGTGTGCCAGTACTTTTGTGCTGACCCCCCCCCCCCCCCTCCTTCCAGGTTTTGAAGCACAGTCTAGGGGTCCAGCTACCCAGTAGACATTCTCGGGCTTGCAGACTTGATCTCACAGTGGTGAGCCTTCTATTATCCGGAAGGCCTAATTATGTCAGACATTATCTTATTTATTATGTTTTGGTCTACTGGGGGCCTTGTCCCAGTTTCTTTTCAGACAAATGTTTATGTTCTTAGTAGAGATTTCGCAGATTGATGTCAGATAGTATTATTCAGAAATGTTGCAGAACTTGACCATGTTTTCCGTACTCAGTTTCAATTCCGCATTTTATTATGATTATGAATGTTGTGCATGATAACCAGACAGAGAATGGGTGTTCCGGGCCTTCATGGTTCGGGATGCTCGTCACGGCTAGGGCCTAGGATTGGGTTGTGACAATGGGGAAAATTGTAGGTCGGGAACGATGAGACATGTATTTTATTGTTTGGGGCGTAGAAAATTAGTGTCCTCAAGCTTAAGTCTTTTCATTCTTATGTCCCGCGAGAATCTTAATATTCTTATGTTCCGCAAGAATCTTATCTCATGAATTGTACCAATTTTAATCAGGCTGAGGATTCTTAGGAAGAATTCATGTCTTGCAATGCTTTGATCATGTGCCATAAAATACATGCCAAGATCATGTCGATGCCATGTTTCGTTATCTCATGTTTCGTGCGTTCAAGTTTCACTAAGGGTTATCATGAAGCTTATTTGTTGCCTTCACATATTTTGTCGAGGTAAACGGTTCAATGAGAGACTGTGTTCTTTATTCTACACTCTTAAAGCTTCAAAAGGTCCCTACCCATCATTCGGGGACGAATGATCCCAAGGGGGAGATAATGTAACACCCCGTACTTTTGGGATAGAATCAAAACCATCATCCTTATGCTTACAGACCCGAACTAGATGATTCCTTGTTAATATATGTGTGGTGATCAATCCTATAGTGTAAGAATAACTTTGAATATGAATTGAGTTCACAAAAATTCCCTAACTCTAAGACGAGTTGAAACATTTCAATCGAATAAGTTTTAGTGGACGTTTAAACTTGGGTCAACTTCTATCAACCATAACTCCTAGAATATGATGAATTAGATGGCCTATTGTATATCAAATGAAAGGTATTCGAATAAGATTTCCAACGATACCAATTTCGTCTAAATCCGATATTCGAGCGAAAAGTTATGGTCATTTTAGTGACTGAGACAGTAGCAGCACGCAATAAGCGTGCGACGCACGCCCTATCACACGCTCCAAATTTTCAAATATGGTTTTCGCGTTTTTAAGGGAAAAAGTAGTATTTTCCAACCCCTATCCAGCTATAACACGAGATTTCAATCCCAAAACACCATATTACTGATATATTCATCCAAATTACTCAAGAACACTCTCTAGGGTTTCAAACTAAAAACCCAAATAACTCAAGACTCGACCGTAGGTTTTCGAAACTAATTGACGATTTGGAATCCCCAAATCGTAGGATTCAAGAATCATCCAGTTTTCTCCGTAATCAAGGTGCGTGGGGTTATCTCAAAAATCTCATGGGCTTTAAAAATTCATGTTTTCAAATGGGGGTTTTTAAAACGAATATGATTATGTTTTAAACGTTTTATGATATTGATTTGGCCCTTAGGCCTACTCCCAAAGTGATTTGCTATATGATATATGTATATGCATGCATTCCGAAAAGATGTTAACTTGAGAGCATGAATGATATGAAATCTCCTCTCTTAATGTGAATTAGTTTTAAATGTTCATATGATGTAAATTGTTTGAAAACATCTTGAAGACCATGACATGAAATGTTTTGAGAATTGATATGATTTTGACTTGAAAAAGAGAAGGCTATTCATGTTGAATACAATGGTTGAATGAGAAGAATGATGTGATATTGATAGCTTGCAAGTCGGGTATGACAATACCCTATAGAATATGATATGTGATTTAATCAGATGAAATTTGAATGCATTGATTTTACATGAGATAGGTGGATGCCCGAAGAAGGCGTTTGAGTGTAAGGGCTCATCGCTGGAAACCGTGTTTGCCGACATGGGAATTTGATACCATGCTTTGTGATCTTGCGTACCTGACTTTATGTCATTCTCAAATTGGGACTATGGTTAGGAGCCCTGCTTTGTGATCTTGTGCACTACCATTGGGTCGAGACACCCTGCTATGTGATCTTGTGTGTCATCCCCTCACTTATACTCTAATCTCGGCGGCAACCGAGGTTTTACAGTTGGTGTAAATGTGATATGTAGGGCATTCCACCTAGCTCAGTTGCATTACATTGTGGTTGAAAACGATTACATTTCGCCCATGTGTTTTCAAATGATTTGATATGAAACTGCTTTATAATGGCTCTCAACTATATTTTGTAAAAATATTATGTTTTGTTTTGATATCTCTGCGTACCAGTACTTTTGTACTGACCCCCTTCCCTCCCAGGTTCGGAGGCACCGTCTAGGGGTCCAGAAAATCAATAGATTCCTCAGTCAGATCTGCAGAGTCACTTGGTGAGCCTTCTATATTTCGGAAGGCCTGATGTCTGGCAGTTTCATTTATCATTTATTAGTTTTGGGTCTACTGGGGGCCTTGTCCCAGTTTTCAGATAGACATATGTTTCAATCATGTAGTAGAGATTTCGCAGACGTTATCGAGATGTTGTATTGAGATTGTGGGACATTATTCCCCATTATTGTTTTCATATGATTCTTGACCATGTTTCCGTCATATTGTGTATCTTCCGCATTTCTTTATCATATGGATTATGTGCATGATTACCAGACAGATAGGGGTGTTCCGGGCCTTTATGGTTCAGCTCGTCACGGCCAGGGCCCCGGTTCGGGTCGTGACAATCTGCATGACCACTGGGTTAACCGAAAGCACTGCCATAATGAAACCTACCACATGAAACTCCAACTTTACTTCCAAGAAGCTCTATCATCTTTCCCACTGTCATTCGGCTTGGAAATCCGTGAGGATTCATAATAAGATCAGGGCAAATGCCACGTTCAGAGAATGGAAAATCTTCCTGTTGTACAATGGTGCCACAGACTCCTTTCTGTCCATGTCTACTGCTGAACTTGTCACCAATCTCAGGCCTGCGGGTATGACGGATCATAAATTTGATGCTTAAATTGTTGTTTCTATCACAGTAAAGAGCCACTCTATCAATGACAGCTGTCTCCCCTTCAGGACCTTTATAAGTTTGTCTACTTGGCTTTTATGCACTATCAGGCAAGCCCATAGGAGACGTGACTGGTGTCCTCGTGACTGTAGGGGACTCCTTGTTGGTATAGATATCATGAGGTCGGATAATTTCTCCTGGAGCAGCCAATCCATCGTCATCCAGAATCTGCATCCTATCAGCTTCATATCCTTGACGCTGTGGTTTAATTATTCTATCTGATGTGCCATTCTCATACGTCTGACATATGGCTGCGTATTTTTTCATCACTATGCAACGCCCAAAACCTCGATACTTGTTCATTACCATAGCATCCTCTATGTCATAGCCACTATAACTCATCACTGCAACAGTGGCATTCTGACCAGCCCCTAATTTATCATACCCAACCAGCTCGACTGTTCTTGTTGTCAGTTAAGGGCGTTGAGGATACACCAAAAGGTAGAGCAAACCGTCAATCCGATTCAACTGGTTATAGGCAATGTTTCCCATAGCTTGCTTACCCATAGCACACTGATAGGTATTCCTAGGGGACTGATTGTGATGAGGATAAGGTATCAAACCGGCACAAACACCTAAGATTGTGAAAGGCTCAATCTCAATATGTGTAAGATTGTGGAAGGCTCAATCTCAATATGTGTCGTCTCTGGTGTCACGTCCTTTTCGTATAGAGCAATCTGAAAAACATGCATTTTTGCAGTCAGTTCCAGCGTAACTAATACTCTTCAACATAAAATGCATTTTTCATTTGCTTGAGACGGACCAATGTGTTGTTCTCCTCGTTCACATCAAGATATTCTATCAAACCATCCCTTAGAAAGCTGTCGAAGTCACGCACACCATCCTTCAATAAATAAAATTAGATCAGATGTGGAATTGACATGAAAATATACAATTCAGAAGGACGATCCAGGGGTAAGATGACTACCCTCAACTCTCTCATGTGATGCTCTTTAATCCTGGAAACACCTTTGTCAGCAATGACAAGCGGGCGACAAACACGTCCACCATCTGAAGCAATGTAGACACAGCGCTGCAAGAGATTTCCTCCAACTTAAATATAATCATACTAATTATTCACCAGAAAATTTCAAATTATAAAAGCAAAGAGGGAAAATGAAATATTTTGCTAACAGCATCAGTATGGTTGAACAACGCTAACCAAAACCTACAATAGATATAAGAATTTGTCTGTAAGGCTCCTGATACAGAAGGAACAATTTTTTAGACCTTGGAATATCTATGCTCTTTCCATTAACAGAAACAAATCAAAGACATGGGACCTCCGATCTCAAAAATATATCCAGTTGCTCAATTCAGCCTCTCAAATTTCAGTTGTCCCCTTTCTTTGAGCTCCCCGTTGCGATATTACCCTTACCAACCTTCAGTTTTAATTTAATTTTTGAGCAAAACTTCAGTTAACAGCCCCATTAGTTCTTCTCTTTTTTCAGATAAATCAACAGACCGTATGCACAATAAGTACAACACAAGCAACTGAAAACGTTACCTTAATATATGCAAGTTGGCAGCAGTATGTTGTGAAAATTGTTCAGATTATTTTGGGATTTTCTCTATAATATTTTGTTTGTCTACTGCCTTTGTCCTCAATTTAGTGCAAGACAAGAGGTCTTTCTCATGGATTAGAATAAACTAAGGAAAATGTAGAGGAGAAAAAGAAGAGAATAAATAGGCTTCGATTCGAAGAAGAATGGCGAAATTGTAGTATGGAGAGAGAAATAGATCAGCTTTTAGAAAGAAGTGAGCTTCATTTTGTACATTTGAATAATAGCTAATATCATTAACATCTTTTGGTATACCCATGAGTTTCTGAAGGATGAGTGTCTTTTGAAAAGAACCATTTATTTTGTAGGTTCTCTATCATTGGTATACTTCTTGTACGTTGAAGATTTTTCCATAATTAATGAAACGTAACATATCTTATTTAAAAAATAGGAAATTATAATAACTGTGCGAAACAGTGGCTATTTCACTTCCTCTGCATATCAGTAAAAGTCAACCCACTAAACACACTCAGTTTGAGTCCAGCAGAATGATAAAACAACTCCCTGTATCAATGAAACCTTTTACTCGATTAAAAAACAAAAGAAGAACTACTTCTACCCAGAATAAGTGCACCAATGAATTATGAAGACCAACATACAGTAAGGGAAGTATGATTCTCCTCATTCATCACGTTCCAATATTCAAGACTACAAATTCTCAAAATTTTCTGCTAGCATACAACTCCAAAGTTATCAGTATTATGGTACAAAAGCAATCCCTAAATAACATATAGGCCAAAGAAAGATGCAGAACCTGTGATACCAGCAGGGTTCACCATGCTGATCCTAACCACAAAACAGTTTTAACTTTTTTTTTTTTTTTTTTTGGATAAAGTAAGGTATTTCATTCACAAAAGGGCATCCAGATGCATAGTTACAACTTGCAATGAAAGCAAAATTGACAAAAGAAACTGGAATGAAGAAAACGGAAATCCCTTTACAGTATGTCAATCAAAGACAAGGAACTAAGGAGCGCCAGAAAATGTTCGGTGCTACATACATTAGCCAATCTGGACCAGCAAAAGAGTAAGAGTAGACATCTAGTTTGGCGAGAGTGATTTCGAGTTGAGGTTCCAGCAAAACACGCCCTATTCCTGTCGTTCCAAAACAGTTCTTCGAGAGGAAAAAAAAAGAGATAACACTCAGCAAATTGCATTTAGGAAATTAAAACCCCAACTCCTGCTGCACAAATTTTTAACCTTAACAAGCTCGTAGTCACATAGAAGAAATCATTATCCCTGTGTTTTTCTTTTTGATTGATTTTTTTCTTATCAAATTAAGAAAAGAATCAGGCTAATATAAGAAGAATTAGATTAATATACTATATCTAGATTGCACATGATAATATACCCATAATTAGAAATCCTAAGGATAAAACTTTCATATTCTCATCTAGAAATCCTCATAAGGAGCTGTCTTTATGTTGTTATCACCAGTTCAATAAGAGTTTAACCTTTTCCATCACTTGTTCCTACTAGGAAAAACAAACAACTAATACGTAGCATTCCACTGGTAGATTAGTTTACAACAACAACAACAACATACCTAGCGACTAGTGTAATCTCAGAAGTGGGATCTGGAAAGGGTAGTGTCTATGCAGACCATACCCCTACCATGGAAGGTAGAGAGGCTGTTTCCGGTAGACTCTCGGCTCAAGTAAAAGCATTTCAAAGAAGTTCGAAAAAAGAAAAAATGGGAGTGAAGAAGCCATAACAAAATACAAATGCAAGCATGACAGAACATTCTTAAAAGGGTACAGTAACTCTAACACAGGTAGATTAGTTTAATTTTAAATTTTTATGTCGTAAATATGTTCAAAACATTGGGATCTATAATAATCAAGTGTAAAATCTCAGAGTTAAGAAATAGACAAACAAAAATTCAGGATACTACTTGTCCGACTTTATTAAACACTAAGATACCAGGCGGGAGAAACATAAATAATAAAGACTGTACCAAAGACATAATAGGGCGCTCATCCTCATCTGTCGTAACATGAGTCATCAACGCCAAGTTTTCCACCAGTCCACACACTTCGCCTTCTGGGGTGTCAGAAGGGCAAAGCATGCCGAACTGGCTAGGTTGCAGAGCTCTAGGACCACTAACTTTTCGAATTGTGGTGAGATCTTTGTCATGTGACCCAACGATCCAATGTATGATAACCTAGCAACAACCTGAGTCATGCCTTTCCTGTGCATCCTAAATCGTTTTACATCCCAATTGCCTGTAGATAGGGTTCTCTCCAGGCCCTGAGTAATATAGTCTTTGATTATGTATTGAGAAATGTCCAAACGGCTGGAGCGACTTGGCCTGGCAAGAAGAGCATCTATTGTCTTCCTAGCTTCATCATTCAACGTCTTGAACAAATCCTCAAAAAGGAGAGATAGCAGCTGACTGGAGAGCTCCAATCTTTTGTTCCCCACATAGTCTTTGTCATCCATTGCATCCTTGTTTAAGATTGCTTCCATCATGCGCCTCATCATTACTGCAACATATATGCATTTTTTTCGGAAATTATGCTGATGGACAGGAACATTTGCAAGAAATATGTCACGAAGAATACTCAAAGCTCGGGTTCCCTTCTCAACTGGACCAGTAGAATATAAAGGCATTTTAAGCATCTTATCACTTTCGAGGAACTCCAGTGCTTGCTGTTGTGTGTACAACTTGAGATCTGCACACTCCTTGATGATGGCAAAAGCAGAGCACTCAGCCAAGTATCTCTTCCTATCATTTGCACAACCTTTTGATCGCTCTCCATTCCCATGGCCTTCATGACAACCATTATGGGGACCTTGGTTTTGAACATATTCAACTCTAAGTATATCTTCTCTTTTTCCATTTTTATAATCGTTTTGCTTTTTGTTTTTTTCTGTGCTGTGGTTACAGATGCTTGAACACAACCTTTTTTATCTGTATCGATGATTATCCTGTTCTTCGAGAGCTGCTCTTGAATTAAAATTACCTTCTCAGTGCCTTTGATTACAAAATATCCTCCCGGATCAAGTGGGCATTCTCCAAGTCTTGCTAGTTCATCTTCATCTTTCCCATAAAGCAAAACAACTGCTTAGCATAATTGGCATCCTTCCAATGATAACATTCTTCTTTGTTGACTCTACTGTCTGCCCATGACTTCCCGTTGTGTACCTGATGGTGACATAAATAGGTGCTGCATAGGTTCTGTCAGAGAGTCGGCATTTCTGCGGACTTATTTTCTCAGTTACAGCATCAAAAATCATTGATGGTTCCCCAACGTGGACATCCATGTACCTAAGATAAATAATGGGGTGCAATGTTGATCTAATCTCCTGATTCGCTTGGACAATCTTCTTTATTTCCCTCTTAACAAAATAATTGAAGGAGTCCAAGTGTTGCTTCAACAATCCTCTCACCTTTAGGAATTCTGGAACAAGTTGAAACTTGTCCACCAAATTCTTAATGAGAGAAGCAAGGTGCTGCTTGTCAATTCCGTGGCTCGAGTCGCCTGCCGTACTGGACATGGTAGAATCATAACCCATACCTGCTGCCAATCAATTTTCCAGTAGAACAAAACCAGAAACAATGAGATTGTACAAGCAGCGAGGATGAGAGCCGAAACACGGTAAGATGATTTATTTTCCCCTGCCACAAAAAGGTATACAGCACGATTAGTTCGGGGCTAATTCAAGAGCGATTACACAACAATATACAAGTAAAACTATCAACCATCACTAGCATCTTGTATTCAGAAAGTGACATGTCCAAGTAATGAAAACGATGTACATATACATACACAAGTACAAGTGGCATTTTCCTTACAAATTTCTGCTTTACTACAACCACATTTCGAGCTTAAAAATTTCATAGCTCGCCATTTTAACACGGTACCATTTAGAGAGTATTTAGAGAATCCTAGTATTCCTTGGCATCTATCTGCAATCCTACCATCTAGAAATACAACAAGAAATACACTAAAAGTGAAAAAACAAACTAGCATGTTCGGTACTTGGGCAATATATTGAATTTCATCCAATTTCAAGACATCCCTTTTTTCTCATCTCCAACACAATTAAGGGTTGTTCGGTGGCTGGTTAAAATTATGTAGGTATTATTAATGTATGTATTAGTTATGCAGGTATTAATTATTCCACCTTCTACGCCACATAAGATAAGACACCAATCCCTCATAACTTATACATGTACTCCCTCAATTTCAATTTGTTTAGCCTATTTTGACTTGACACAAAGTTTAAGAAAATAAAGAAACATTTGAGTTTTATTGTCTTAAATTAAGATTTGTCAAATGTACCAAAATGCACTTTGAAGGGCAAAAAAAAGGGCAGCTTGGTGCACTAAAGCTCCCGATATACGCAGGGTCGAGGAAGATCCCCACCACAAGGGTGTATTGTACATAGTCTTACCTTGCATTTCTATCAGAGGTTGTTTCCAATGCTTGAACCCGTGACCTCCTGATCACATGGCAACAACTTTACCAATTACTCCAAGGCTCACCTTTGCCAATTACCAAAATGCACTTTAAGAGTTACTAAAATGGGAAAGGGTCATTCTCTTTGAAATGGACTAATAAGGAAAGCAACAACAACAACAATAATAACATACCCAGTGCAATCCCACAAGTTAGGTCTTAGGAGCGTAGAATGTACACAGACCATACAACTATCTCGTGGCAAAAGACCTTCAGCTTAAGTGCGGGTTTCTAAATTTGCAAACAAAATGCCCTACTAATTTTGTACATGAATAACTTATTTCCTAACTAGCTACCAAAACAATGTATTAATTTACTCAAAAATTAATACATGAATAAATAACCTTGTTTCTTTACTAGCTATCAAATAACGGGCAGCCCGGAGCTATTTAAGTATTTCTATTTATTATTACTTCCTAGATCCTAATTTATGTGGCCTTTTCTAGATTTTAGATTTAAATAAATTTGTTTTTAAACATAAACTTTTCACATACTTCTTCTGTTTTATTTTACTTAGTAAAATTATGAAATTAATAGAACTTTTATTATATTTTTTTTTCTATCCTTAATATTACATACTCCTCGTTTCATTTCATGTGTTGCTATTTGATCTAATACAAAGTCTAAGAAATAAATGATGAATTTATAAAGTTTACGAAATTACACCTCCTAAAGTTACTTTATTATTTACCTTTTAGTCGTCTTTTTTTATTAAGTAGACCCAGTAAAAATAAAATGGGATGATGACATTAAATAATTGTCAAATAAGAAAAAGTGATATTCTTTTTGGAACGGATCAAAAAGAAAATGACAACACGTTGAAATGGAACGGAGGGAGTAACTAAATAATGGAGTGTATTGACTAATTCAATTTGGTTTAAAAAAATTAGTCAAATTGACTCTAATCATACGAAACACGACAAATAAAATTGAGTAGAGATAGTAATTTCACTAAAATGATTTCTTATTATCAAATATTTTAATCCCTATTGCCATATTTTATGAGAAATACTCTAGTTGTTTTAATTTATGCGGCACAATTCAAATTTCACAAGTCAACTATTTAATTTTGACTTCGTGCTCAAGCATAAAATCTTTTTAAGTTTTTGAAATAAAATTTACATATTTGCCGAAAATGTGGTTTGTCGGGATATAGTTGCATTATGCAGGGTAAAATATGGAGTAAAAATGCATGTATTAGCAATGCAGGGATTAAACTGTTTACTTCCCAGATGAATTTGACAGTACCATATAGGATCAAAGCAAATGTTTGACAATATTAATATTGTTAAAGGGCAGCCCGGTGCATTAAAGCTATCGCTATGCGCGGTATCCGGAGAAGGGCCCACCACAAGGGTGTATCGTATGCAACCTTACCTTGCATTTCTGCCAGAGGCTGTTTCCAAAACTTGAACCCGTGACCTGCAGAGGGAGCCTTAATGTTTGGCAATGTTAATATTGCTAGAGAACAAATAATCAAACAATTGAACATACAGAATTAAAGCAACCAAGCTAAGTGACAAATAACACACTTCTAAAAGAAAAAAGCAGTCCGGTGCACTAAAGCTGCCGCTATGCGCGCTTTTCGAGGAAGGGCCCCACCATAGGGGTGTATCGTACGCAGTCTTACCTTGCATTTCTGCAAGAGACCATTTCCAAGGCTTGAACCCGTGACCTCCTAGTCACATGGCAGCAACTTTACCAGTTACTCCAAGGCTCCCCTTCAAATAACACACTTCTAAAGTTTCTATATTTGCGGTTGCTTTAGAAATTTGATTGAATCTGGGAAACAATAGTTTCTATAGCTGGTTCTGATCCGAAAACTGAATTCGCAATGCTTATAACACCAGCAATAGCAATAGTATTTCCATATCCCACGTTGCGTTGGTAGTGAACAAGTCCAACTGGAAAAACAACCGTATTGCCTTTACACCTACTAATTCAGCAGAAACGAAATGATGTCATGGATCAGTGACGAGTATCTGAATCAGACTCAGTTTCCGATTCCTGTTGAAAAGGATTTAATCCGAGTGTCATCACTCGAGTCTTCATTTTCATCCACCTGAGAATTGTGTGACTGTGTATCCTGTTTTGATTTCTCTACTTGTGTGAATTTGAACATCTCTGGCCTGCACAGGGATTATGTAACTAAGTGAAATGACCAACTACGTGAAATCAACACCAAGTAAAACACACACTCAGCGGAGTCTGACTATTGAGTAACTTTTGAAGCACGCGTACTTGGCCATGATAGAGAACCTGCGTAACAAGACATGCCACTTTTCTACCTGATTCGGTAAGCTTCTTCTCTGCCACTCTCATCCACCACGACAAAGTTGCCTATTGATAAAAAATAGGCATGCTCTTTTGAAATTTAGCTGGAAATATTGCTAATGATGTTTCACCTTTGGCATCTGTTACTTGAATAATGTTGGAACTTCGAAGGTCGACAACCTGTATAATGCTTTATCCTTTTTGAAGACTCAAAAATTCTTCATCCACACCCCTTTTCAAATTATCCCCCCCCCCCCCCCCCCCCCCCCGCCCTCTCATGCTTCTTCTTTCCCCAATTGGAACACACACTGCAGCATTTCCATATGAACCTTCAAGGACAGTGAGCATCTCAGTAGCTCTTGGATGAGTGTGTGGAGAGGTTAAATCGATGGTGTATAGTCAACGTGCACCAGTGAGATACCAAGTGTGTGAAGTGATGATATTTGAGCTACATTGACTAGAATGAACTTAGATCAAACTGTGTTTGATGTATTTCCAACCAAATGCACGCGCGCACCAGTGGATACCAAGAGTGTTAAGTCCTCTGCTTCGACAGACTTGAGATATTTCCAAGCTAAGTCGTTTTACTTTAGCTGAAAACAACGGAAAAATACAGTGAGAAAATTCATGAGAATCATCCATCTTCTAGTCCTAGTAAGAGGATTATGATACTCTCATCGTGATTTACTGATTTGCAATACATAAATCTTGTATTGGACTTGGTTCAAAAGCTAACACAACACAGCAGAAACAAAGTGTTATCAAATTCAGCAGAAACATGACAGTGTGATTCTTGAATACATTTGGTAGATTATGTACGCATGATGCAGTTTCTTCTATCTCTTCACATGCTAAGCACTGACCATTCCGCGATCTATATAATATACATAGAAATGGAAGGACTTAGACGACATAGGATCTGTTAGATTAAGGGTCAATGCTAAACTTTTTACATACAATTGTTCCTATAGTACAATAGTTCAGTAAACATTACGGTTAAAAAGGATTCATGTGATGTTATAAATAAAGTAGAAGAAGAAACATAAGGACGACAAAAAGTTAACGAGAAGATAATTATACTGCTGCTTTTCTGAACAAAATAAAGTAGAAGAAGAAACATAAGGACGACTAAAAGTTAACGAGAAGATAATTATACTGCTGCTTTTCTGAACAAACTCCTATGAATAAATAGGAAGCATCATGCTCTCCAAACACATATGAAACTACAATCAAGGTTCCCTTAGTTTTAATCGCGGGACAATGTTCATTGATTGGAGCTCCTGGATTAGGAGCTTGCACGCATAAGGCAACTTCATCATAGGAATATTTTCCCCGTTCTTACACATGGACAAAATCCAGTCTTCAGCTTGCAGTTGTAATATCCCAATAAACCACATTTTCTGCAAACCTGAACCTCAAACGGATCACTGGAAAGCATCAAGCGCTCGTGTATCAACATACTGGCACCATATGCAAGTAAACAATCACGTTCCATTTCTCCCACATGTAAACCTCCATTTCTACTCCTACCTTCGGTAGGTTTTCTTGTCATAGTAACACGAGGAACAATCCCACGAGTGTGAATTTTGTCTAGGACCATGTGTTTCACCTTTTGGTAATATATTGGCCCCATGAAGATGTACGCCTGTAGTGGCATACTGGTAATGCCTGAATAAAGAAAGTCCTTGCCTTTGTAGCTGTAGCCATGTTTAACAAGAGTTTCGCAGATAGCATCAACCATGTCTGCATGACCACTGGGTTCTCCGAAAGCACTGCCGGAATGAAACCTCCCACATGAAACCCCAGCTTTACTTCCGAGAAGCTCTATCATCTTTCCCACTGTCATTCGGCTTGGAAATCCATGAGGATTCATACTAAGATCAGGACCAATGCCACGTTCAGAAAACAGAAGATCTTCCTGTTGTACAATGGTGCCACAAACTCCTTTCTGCCCATGCCTGCTACTAAACTTGTCACCAATCGCAGGCCTACGAGTATCACGAATCATAAACTTGATGCTTAAATTGTTTTTTCATCAGAGTGAAGAGCCACTCCCTAAACGACAGCTAATTCCCCTTCAGTACCTTTATAAGTTTGTCTACTTGGCTTGTATGCAGTATCAGGCAAGGCCGTAGGAGACGTGCCTGGTATCGGCCTCGTGACTGTAGGGGATTCCTTGTTGATATAGATATCATGACGTCGAATAATTTCTCCTGGAGAAGTTATTCCATCATCATCCAGAATCTGCATCCTATCAGCTTCATATCCTTGACGCTGTGGTTTAATTATTCTATCTGATGTGCCATTCTCATACGTCTGATATATGGCAGCGTATTTTTTCATCACTATGCAACGCCCAAAGCCTCGATCTAACGAAGACTTGTTCATTACTATTGCATCCTCTATGTCATAGCCACTATTACTCATCACACCAACAGTGGCATTCTGACCAGCCCCTAATTTATCATAATTCATACCCAACCAGCTCGATTGCTCTTGTTTTCAGTAAAGGGCGTTGAGGATACACCAAAAGGTAGAGCAAACCGTCCATCCGATTCAACTGGTCATAGGCAATGTTTCCCATAGCTTGCTTACCCATAGCACGCTGATAGGTATTCCTAGGGGACTGACTGTGATGAGGATAAGGTATCAAACAGGCACAAACACCTAAGATTGTGAAAGCCTCAATCTCAATATGCGTTGTTTCCATTGTGGCCTCCTTTTCGTATAGAGCAATCAATGAGAGCAATCAATGAGTTGTTCTCCTCGTTGACATCAAGATATTCAATCAAACCATCCCTTAGAAAGCTGTTGAAGTCACGCACACCGTCCCTCAACTCTTTCATATGGAGCTCCTTGATCCTGGAAACACCTCTATCGGCAATTACAAGTGGACGACAAACATGTCCACCATCAGAAGCAATGTAGACGCAGTGCTGCTTTTCATTCACAAAAATGCTTACAAACTCTCCGATTTTACCAGCCCTTTGTAGCTTCCTCATAGAATTAGCAAATCGCTGCGAACTCTTGTTCTTGCCTAGCATAAGTCCATTTAATACAATGAGATAAGCAGTAGCACTGTTCCATCATGTAAAGTTCAGTTACATGTCACCGAAATGAAGTAGGAATTTTAATTACAGAATTTAGCACAAACTGAAAAGTTAAATTTTGTAGGGCTACAGAGTGTGGAAGCGTGATAAATTCAACTAAAGATTCCGAGAAATTAATAAAAACAGTAAAATTGACACCAAGGTTTTAGGTGGAAAAAACCTCTTTAAATAGAGGTAAAAAACCACCGGCGAGAGAGCCAAAGATTCCACTAATATTGACGAGAGTACAAAATATTTTCTCGGGACTAACAAGACAAAATAGCCCCTTACAAATTCTCTACGAGTATAGAAATACTCAACCAAGAAGTAGAGAAAGAAGAAAATATAAAGGAGAGATTGGCTATTGAAATGTTGTGTGGGTGTCTTTGCAAATGAAGTAGCATTGGCTTTTATAGCCAAATCTAGACCTCAAAAGTCTTGCCTTCATGTATGAATGCAGCCACTAATGTTGAAAACACAAAGTCACAAATGTCTTCATCATCCACAATTGGTTGAAATATGAGCAACAATTGTTGACAAAAGGAGAGCAACAATTGTTGACCAACAAATCTCCACCTTGATCTCCTTTTGACCAGAAATACTCTCTCGCCATGAAAACCTGTTAACAATGAATAATACCAGCTAAGTCCAAGAAATGATCGAACTTAGCGGCTGGAAGTGGTTTGGTTAACATATCTGCAGGATTTTCAGTTGTATGGATTTTTTCCACAGTAATTTCTCCTGCATCAACAATATCTCGGATAAAGTGGCGTTTAATATCAATATGCTTGGTCTTTGAGTGATGCTTGCTATTCCTGGCCAAGTGGACAGCACTCTGACTGTCGCAGAACATAACAAGAATGTGTTGTTGTAAACCAAGTTCAGCAACCAAGCCTCGGAGCCAGATAGTCTCTTTCACTCCTTCAGTAGCAGCAATATATTCTGCTTCAGTGGTGGACAAAGCCGCAATGGCTTGAAGTGATCAATACCAACTGATAGCAGAGCCGCAGAGTGTAAAGATATAGGCTGAAAGTGATCTTCTCCGATCTAAATCACCACCGTAGTCGGCGTCAACATAACCAACTACGCCTCCTGGATCAGACCTTTGTCTATCAAATACCAAACCAATATCAGGAGAACCCTTCTCACTCATGTGGCCCAACCTCAAATGCCACAACTTCGTGTTGTATTTGTTGGATGAGGCGACGGCTGCAGAACCTATAACAGTTGAACCCTGAAGCAAATACAAACTACCAGATCGAATTGCCTTTAGTAACACAAGAGCTCCTTTGGACACTTTTAAAATTCCACCTTCAGCTGAGTATCTACACCCTTGAGATTCAAGAGTGCCTAGGGAAATGAGATTCCGTTTCAAATCAGGGACATGTCTGACACTGGTCAAAGTTCTAACGACTCCATCATGTGTCTTGATTTTGATTGTGCCTTTGCCGACAACTTTGCATTGAGCATCGTTGCCCATTAAGACAAGACCACCATTAAAAGATTTATAGGTGGTAAACCAGTCTCTATTAGGAGACATATGAAATGTACAACCAGAATCAAGAACCCACTCATTTTTTGACCTTTGATCAGTACCAGAAGCAATAAAACACTCTCCATCAGATTCGGTTTCTACAAAACTAGCTTCGGCAGATTTTTCGGGTTGCTTACCCTTATCTTCTCTATTTTGCTTATTTTACAATTTGTAGCACTCAGAGATTTCATGATTTCTTTTCTTGCAATAACGGCAATACTTAGAATTTTTACCTTTGGATTTGGATTGGTTTTTACCGCTAGAACCTACTTCGTGGTTTCTCCCTCTAACTACTAGTCCCTCACCCGAACTTTCAGAATGAATTTGGGTATCAAATTTTTCTTTGGACAGTAGGTTAGACTTGACATCATCAAAGCTCAAGGTAACATTATTACCATATAGCATAATTTCTTTGAAATGTCTATATGAGGGTGGCAAAGAAACAATAAGTAGTACGGCTTTATCCTCATCATCAATTTCGACATCCAGATTTTCCAAATCAATTATGATGGAATTAAATTCACCAAGATGAGATTGGATGGGTGTACCTTGAGACATACGGAGCGTGAAAAGTCGCTCCTTTAACCGGAGTTTATTTGCAAGACTTTTGGTCATGTACAGAGACTTCAATTTACTCCATATGCCGGCTGCAGTTTTCTCATTGATGATTTCGCGTAGCACCTCACGGGATAAGCATAATTGGATTGTGGATAACGCCTTTTCATCCGTCTCTTCCCACTGCTCCTCCGTTGTAGTGGCTGGCTTCGCCGATTTGCCGGACAGAACCTTCTTTAGGCCATTCTGGGTAAGAACAGCCAGCATCTGGACTCGCCAGATAGCAAAACTAATTTTACCATCAAATTTCTCAATATCGAACTTCGTCGACATTTTTAATAAAAAAAAATTCCGGTTGAATTATCGTGTCTCTGATACCAATTTGTAGGGCTACAGAGTGTGGAAGCGTGATAAATTCAACCAAAGATTCCGAGAAATTAATAAAAACAGTAAAATTGACACCAAGGTTTTAGGTGGAAAAAACCTCTTTAAATAGAGGTAAAAAACCACCGGCGAGAGAGCCAAAGATTCCACTAATATTGACGAGAGTACAAAATATTTTCTCGGGACTAACAAGACAAAATAGCCCCTTACAAATTCTCTACGAGTATAGAAATACTCAACCAAGAAGTAGAGAAAGAAGAAAATATAAAGGAGAGATTGGCTATTGAAATGTTGTGTGGGTGTCTTTGCAAATGAAGTAGCATTGGCTTTTATAGCCAAATCTAGACCTCAAAAGTCTTGCCTTCATGTATGAATGCAGCCACTAATGTTGAAAACATAAAGTCACAAATGTCTTCATCATCCACAATTGTTGAAATATGAGCAACAATTGTTGACAAAAGGAGAGCAACAATTGTTGACCAACAAATTTCGTTGTGGTTATTAACACAAAATGCAACAAAATAGGAATATAAATATGTCTAAGATCGGGACTTTTTTAGGAACACTGTTCCGCCAAGTACCTGCAACCTCCCACCATTAATCGTACCAGGTAAGTCGGTTCATCAAGGTGGACGGAGATACCACCTATCCTACTTCAGTACACGCTTAAATACCAGGCGGGAAAAATATAAATAAAAAAACTATACCAGAGAAATAATAGGGCGCTCATCCTAATCTGTCGTAACATGAGTCATCAAGGCCAGGTTTTTCACCAATCCACAAGGTTCACCTTCTGGTGTGTCACAAGGACAGAGCATACCAAAGTGGCTAGGTTGCAGTGCTCTAGGACCCGCTAACTTTCCTAGGCTTCTCGAATTGTGGTTTGATCTTCGTCATGTTGCCCAACGTTCCAATGTATGATAACCTAGCAACAACATCAGTCACGCCTTTCTTGTGCATCCCAAATCGTTTAACATCCCAGTTGCCCGTAGACAGGGCTCTCCCCAGCTCTAAAGTAATTCTGTTATATTTCTTTATACAATATAAAATGTCCCGAGCACTGGAGCTAGCATCAAATGCCCTCTTAGATTCAGAATTCATCGTCTTGAATAAATCCTCAAAAAGGAGGGATAAAAGCTGACCGGAGAGCTCCAGTCGTTTGTTCCCAACATAGTCCTTGTCATCCATTGCATCCTTGTTTAAAATTGCTTCCATCATGCGCCTCATCATTACTGGAACATATATGCATTTTTTGCGGAAATTATGCTGATGGACAGGAACATTTGCAAGAAATATGTCACGAAGAAATATGACCGCAGAAATAAGAAGTATATCTTTTTCTTTCTCCATTTTTATAATCGTTTTGCTTTTTGTTTTTTCGGAACTACTGATAACAGATGCTTGTACACAGCCTTTATTATCCGTATCAATGATTATTCTGTTCTTCGAGAGCTGCTCTTGAATTGAAATTACCTTCTCCGTGCCATTGATAACAAAATATCCTGGGATCAAGTGGACATTCTTCAAGTTTTGCTAGTTGTTCTTCATCTTTCCCATATAGCACGCAAGAACAACTTCTTAGCATAATAGGCATTCGTCCAAGGATAACATCCTTCTCCGTTGATTCTTGTTTTTTCCCTTTCATTGTTGTTGTGTAGTCGACTGTGTCATAAATTGGAGCCACATAGGTAAGGCTAGATAGCCAATATTTCTGTGGACTTAGTTACTGATCAGTTACACCATCATAAATCATTGATGGTTCACCAATACGGACATCCCTGTACCTAAGATAAATATTGGGGTCCCTTGTCGATCTAATCTCATTATTCGCTCTGACAATCTTCTTTATTTCCGTCTTAACAAAGTAATTGAACGAGTCCAAGTGCTGCTTCACCAGTCCTCTCACCTTTAGGAATTCTGGAATAAGTTGATACTTGTCCACCGAATTCTTAATGGGAGAAGCAAGGTACTGTTTTTCATTTTTAGAATTAAGTTGTGGTGCAGAAGAATAAATACAAAGCTTATAAATTCGTAATCTTTGAAAAATCAAACAATTAGTCAAATAGGGTAATTAAAAGTGTGAATTATCTCAAATCTATTTTTTTTTTTGACTTAATCTTAGTTTCAGTTATGTCCAATCCAACTATATAATAGTAATAATCTATTAAAGTTTTCGAGTTCAAGTTTTGAAAATTTGAAGTGGAGCAAGAATTTAAAGTTTATACATCTATGTTATTTAATTCTAAATCAATATGTATATATTCAATGGAATTTTCTAGACAAATATACATTTTGGGACAAAAGCCATTGAATTCTGTTGAATTTGTAACTATATTCCAACCAAGGGCAGAGCTGGCATACACTGAGGGGTTCATCTGGAACCCCTTCGACAAAAAATTATACTATTTATATAAGGTTAAAATTATTTTTTACGTATATATAGTAGATGTTGAACTCCTTTCGATTAATTTGTGTGTGCATTTTTGAACCTCCTCAATAAAAATGACACTGACACTGATTCCAACTCCCTATCGGAAAAAGAATCGCCTTTGCGAGGAGCGTTTTACCATTCGCTTTGAGACTTCTGTGTGAATCCAAATATAATCGAAAATCAATACGGATACCAGACACCAAATTAAGTGAAATATATATATTTAAAAATGATTATCTCTCTTCTTTTGGAAATTCTTTAATCCCAAATTTCCCCATGTCACGTTTTTAAGTTCGCAAAATTAAAAAATATTTTGGCACATAATAATATGGTTAGTTTACGACTACAAGTTTCAAATGTTTTTTACTTTTTAAACTTTATATTAAGTTAAAACCAAAGAAATAAATTGAAATCGGGAAGTAAAAGTATAATCTTTCCGTGTTAGAATCAACAAATACATTTTGATTTTCCTTTAATTATGGAAAATCTTTTTCAATACTTTATGCTAAAATATTTAGACTAAATATTGATGTTTACGTGTATTATTTCAAAAAAAAAAAAGAAAAAAACTTTAAGTTAAAGAAATTTGAAGTTGTTAAGATGTTACTTAATTTAGAATAATTATCACACTGCTAATATTTACTAGTACATTTGTTTTCTTGCCATTTTTTAACAAATAACAAAACAAATATTTACTTCTAATATCACAAGATATATAGTACTCATAGAAAAAGCAAAATTTCCTTCTTTTTTATTATGGCGTCTGAAATTGTCAATAAGAAAAAAGGAAAAGCAAGGCACCTTTTCCCTATATACACTAAAAAAAGACGTTACGAATATACACGGATTAAGGTAGAATATTTCAGAATTAATAATATATAATTACTAATAATACATTGTTCATAAATGCCATGAATGATACTCACTCTGTTTCATTTTATTTAGTATATACTTTAATCGAGCGCGAAATTTAAAAAATTAAAGAAGGACACATTGATGTTTATCAAATCCTTTTTAAAAAATATACTACAACTTTGTGCCGGGGTAAAAGTAAAATGGTGTCTTTAAATAGCTATTCCCAAAAAGAATATCACATTTTCTTATTTAGCAGCTACTATCTTCGTCCCATTTTACTTGTCCCAAATTTCCTAATTTGATTTCTCATTTTACTTGTCATTTTTCACAAATTAAGAAGAGACAATTTTTTTTTTCATATTTTACACTTTGCATTAATTACTTTTTCTTCAAATTAAAATTAAACATCATTTAATAGAGATACTATGATAAATTAGTCATGTTATTAATTATTTTTCTTAATCAATATGCCAAATTAATCTAGGACAAGTAAATGAGACGGAGGAAGCATTTAAAGACATAATTTCACTTTTATCCTTATTGATCTCATTTATAAGGTATCACTCAATTAAAGATAGTAGTCTATTTTTTAATAAAGGACAATTTAGTAAATATTACCAAGTCTTTTCTTATTTCTTAAACTTGGTACCCGATTAAATTATGCCACTTAAAAAGGAACGGAGGGAGTAATACGTATAGACTTACATGGACTTTTTAATTAGTACTACCTCTATTGATACTCTCACCCGCTTCATAATTTTTTATTTTATTTGTTTGATTTTAACTTGAGACAAATTTAATAAGACTTTTCAAACTAGAAAATTTGACCAAAAATAATAATAAAAGATAAGCCATGTTACACCTACATAAGGCATGGTAAACACTTGTGTTAATTAAATGTTACTTCACACAAAACTAGAAGCAGCACTTTAATAGTTCACTTTCAAATTTTCACATATAATACTCCCACTTGCTACCAATTTAACATTTTGGAAAGAAAAAAATGTATCAACAATTTCAATTTGTTCGTATTATAACCAACAAGAATGAGAAGAATCATATTGTTACAACAACTAGTTTAGTACATAAAGCATAGAAGAAGTCACATAAATAGCAAGAACAATTCATTCATCACGCCCATAATTGCTCATATATTAGGAATTTAGTGCACTGAATCAAGCACACAACAAGAAATAATCTGTGTATTACTAATCTTTATATAACTTATTCCTACATAACTAATTCTTGCATTAGGATTCATGTATAACTTGTCTTTGAACCAAAACGCGCCGTTTATGTTAAAACTTAAAAAGGGTGTGCTTCTAAAGAGGATGGAGTTTGTTAGACAAGAACTAATTCTGATGGGTTCGTACGAATAATTTCCACTACAACCAAGAATGCGATTGCATATGCTAAACCACGATGAATATATCTCTTTAACATTTACGTATATCATAGTCTCAATCTCTGCAAAGAAAGGACACTAAATTTTGTTGCTGCCACACTTCGAGAATGAAAATTCTCTCCTATTTTTTAATTAAATGATCTGAAGGAATATTTAAGTAAAACGACTTTATTCTTCCCTCCACTAAGTCTCCCATTTTCCTTCTCTTCAGGCTAAAAGAGGTAGCAAAAATCTTCTAGAACAATTTTATTTTCCAATGTATAGGTTCCAAATACGCACACACACACTCAAAGGATAGTTCCTCAATAGTTGAGCTGGATTTTTTTTCATGGGGTTGTGTTTGATGCTTTAAAGATTG
The DNA here is from genome assembly GCA_030864225.1 of Capsicum baccatum var. pendulum. Classification (NCBI taxonomy): domain Eukaryota; kingdom Viridiplantae; phylum Streptophyta; class Magnoliopsida; order Solanales; family Solanaceae; genus Capsicum; species Capsicum baccatum. The sequence continues at coordinate 264,405,725 of CM061559.1, read as the reverse complement.
TATCTTTGGTGTATAACTCTAGTGTTACTTGTTTATTTATTAATAACTGTGGTGTCTAGGCTAACTTGGATGCACCTCAACTAAATTATTTATCCGGATACCTTCCACTTTCCACTAGCAATATATATTAGGTAGTTCCTCAACTCTAGTGTTGCTTAATTGAACCACTTTGTCCTTGTTAAGTGTTTTGGTGTATAATTTTCTTCTTGTTGTTGTCTACCCCACCCCCACAACTATTAGTTCCTCAATATTTGAGCTGAAAATTTTTAATGGGTTCTGTATTTTGCTATAAAGATTTGATCTTTGGCGGATAATAACTCTAGTGTTGTTTAATTGAATCACTTTGCCCTTGTTTGTGTTTTGATGTATAGTTTTCTTCTTGTTATTTTCTGTTATAATGATTATATCTTTGGTGTATAACTTTAGTGTTGCTTGTTGAATCACTTTGTTCTTTTTAGTGGGTTGGTTTTTATTGAATTGCTGCATTGTTATGGTACAGAGTGGAATTAGGGCAATATAACAGGACAACACAATGAGATTGGAAAAATGTTGGTTTTGTTCCTCAACTATATATATCCAGGCCACGGTATTCAATTAGTTCGAAACGATGCAAAGGTAGAATATTAATCTCTTTTCCCTTGTTGATTTAAGTCACTTTAATTTGGTTTTCATTACGTTTCCATGTTATGTACATGCCGTAGTTAGGTTTAAGAAAATGGTAATTTTAAGTTTTGAGTATAAAATAAGTAGATTTTACCAAAAAATTGACTTAATAACATGCTATAATGCATACTTTCTTGTTTGAGCTAATAATAAACTTTCACGAGCACTTGCATTTGATCCTAGAGCTCAAAAGATGCATCCATAAATTGAGGTAAACCATTTCAATGTGCCATTACTCTGCGTGAGCTCTTGGTTAGGATAGCTTGAGCTAAAATTACTAGCGGAAATGAAGTGGGCCGAGTTGCTCGGACTCTTCAAAAATGTTGTCGCACCCGTGTCGGATCTTCCAAAAATGAACTGTTTTTGAAGGATCTGATATGTGCACGCAATGACACTTTTGAAGAGTCCGAGCTACATAGGAAGCGGGTAAGTCGTGACCTTTTTATTCATGTAAAGTGTACCTTCACGAAGCCAAAATTGAAACTCATTCATATAGGTCTCCAGTAAGAACAGTTCACTCCATCTAACCTAGCACTGGTAGAGTTGTGGACTAAACACTTAAAATATTGTTTCAGAAAATGAATTGTTCTGAATTCTCGGCTGTTCATCAAGTAAAGGAAAAGTTCTCTGTTTTCTCTTTGTGCAGATCTTTCGATTCTGTAGGTCTAAGTGCCACAAGAATTTAAAGATGAAGAGGAATCCACGTAAACTTAAATGGACTAAAGCATATAGGCGGCTGCATGGAAAGGACATGACTCAGGTAAACAGGGTACCCAATATTATCTATGTGCTTTTATTGGATACTGTCATGACCCGAGCCCAGGTCCTAGCCGTGACGAGCATCTCGAACCATGAAGGCCCGGAACACCCATTCTCCATCTGGTTATCATGCACAACATTCGTAATCATAATAAAATGCGGAATTGAAACTGAGTACGGAAAACATGGTTAAGTTCTGCAACATTTCTGAATAATACTATCTGACATCAGTCTGCGAAATCTCTACTAAGAACACAAACATCTGTCTGAAAAGAAACTGGGACAAGGCCCCCAGTAAACCAAAAACATAATAAATAAGATAATGTCTGACATAATTAAGCCTTCCGAATAATAAAAGGCTCACCACTGTGAGATCGAGTCTGCAAATCCGAGAATGTCTACTGAGTAGCTGGACCCCTAGACTGTGCCTCAGAACCTGGAAGGAGGGGGGGTCAGCACAAAAGTACTGGCACGCGAAGCAATCCAAAAATAGTATAATGGAACATACGCATATATATATATATATATATATATATATATAAGTGAAAGCAATTTTTTTCATCAAGACATCCTGTATAAAACTGTTTCTGAAAAATACATGGGCACTTTCTGAAAACATGCAACCTGTCTGTTCATTTCAAATCATGATCTCTGTTTTACTTCTGAGTTAGGTGGTATTCCCCTACAAGTCTGATATTCCACGGGCTGTATGGAATCCGCCATTGACTCGGCGGGGAAGCCCCCAACCCAAGTGTGCCGCAAGGGTTAGAGTGTCTGAGTCTGATACGCCACAAGACATTTAAGTCAGCGCATAATAGTATACCTGGGTCGGCAAACCACGGTTTTAGGCAATGAGTCGCTTGAACTCAAGCCCTCTTCGGGGAACCACCTAACATCTCTGTATGCCCATTTTTAACCTTTTCTGTACATGCAACATTCTTAATGTCTAAAATCATGAAAGTCTGAAATGTCTGTTAGTCTGAGTCTGATATGACATTAGTCTGAATTGGTATCGTCATACCAAGACATTGCAAGTCATGATTTTTCTGAGCCATAATGTATTAAGCAAGAGCTTTCATTCAAAACATAGTTTAGACCACCAAAACATGTAACTGAGGTAAAAGATTTCATATTCCGAAACTTAAAGTTCAATTCATACAGAAATTTCATCAAACACCTGGTGGTCAAATGTCTTTAGCAAGTTCATGTATTCAAAATTGAAACACATTCATTCAGGAAAACCCCGCGTACCTCTATTTCCGAAAATACTAGATGTTTCTTGAAGCTCGCGGATTTTTGATTCCGAATATGTAATTATCTTCGAAAACTTACGGTCGAATCTTGAACTATTTGGGTTTTTATTTTGAAACCCTAAGGAGTGTTCTTGAGCAGTTTTAATGAATAAAGGTGTATTTTGATGTTTGAGGGATTAAATCCCGTGTTGGTGGTATATATAGGGGTGGAGGATGACCAAAATACCCCTAAGGAACAATTAAGGTTAAATCTGTCCCTTAGTTGACAGTTTGATAGTCTGGAGTAAATCGATTATAACTTTTTACCCATATAAACAAATTGGATGAAACCAACTGCATTTTAAAGAGGACTCAAAGATCTTTCGTTTGATATATTATAGCTCACACAATTCATCATATACAGGGATTTATGATTGTTTGAAGTTGACCCTGAAATGCTGAAAACTGGCAATAGGCTATGCGTGTTGCTACTGTTTTGAAATCCAAACGCAGCCTTATACCTTCCGAAAAATTCCGAAACTTATCCGAGATGAACTATGAGCTCTTCCGATCGTAACGCAACTTGAAAATCTAAAAACGGATGTCGGGAAAGTTGAAAAGTTGTATCCCGAAGATTGCCATCTAAAATGACTAAGTCTCATTTACACTTAGAAAATTTTAAGTCATTAAGTCTAAGAGCTCAATATTAAAGACTAATCTATGCACGCCTTTTACGGGGCATTACATTATCTCTCCCTTAGGATCATTCGTCCTCGAATGATGGGTAGGAACTTGTTGAAGCCTTAAAGCTATGGAATAACGCGGACATGACATGTCCTTTAATAAAGAATACACTGATCTGAAACATGACTATAAGACTGGAACTACATATGTTCTGAATTCTTATACCGGACATGCATATCTGATGCACGGGTCTGTGTCTGAGTTGTCTTCATTAACGCAGGACTGAATACACTGATAAGCTGAACTTTTTCTATTGAACATGCATTTCTAATGCAGGCATATCTGACTGAACTAACACAAGAACGTATGGCTGAATACGCAATAACAATTGATGCGAAGCTTGTAATTAGAATCTATGCATGCAACCGAATGGGGTATCTCTCCCTTGGGATCCTATATCCCTCTATGAGTGTTCAATTCACTAAGATACTCGGAAAAGGGAGGCAATGCACACAGCACCTATGATTTGATTCATAACTGAACCTATGGAATTTGAATCTAATCCATGACGCATGAACTGAGCTATACTCGCAATTACTAGTAGACTCTATCTTGGAATAGTATCATGTCTGAGATTTCGGGTAGCATGAATAAATGAAAAGACGAGAAAACAAGTCATGCGAATCTGACTGCTAAACTGACTTACTGGCTATACGGACTGAATTATGCTAGACCCTCATACTTAACTGGAGTATCTCTTCAACGCTCTCTCTAAAGAAGTTCTAGCCACAAATCTTGGGTTTGGATTACACAAGACATCCAACTGAGGAAATCACAACATTGACTCTACTCTGCAGTCTGAAATATAGACATATAACTCCTAAATTAGGATAGAATTACCAGACCTTTGGCAATACAACTTCTTACTTTCAAGCTTAGTACACTTCTCGAATAACCCTTAACTATACTATTCCCTATAAATATCATATTCATTCAATTCAGCTTAAAATTCTCATATGAGCATTGACAAATTTTTCTACTAATGTCTAAAATAGCTTAATTCTTACACCGCGATCAAGCCTAACTCTAAGTCACAAAAATACAACATGCTACACTACGTTATTATTCTAAACCATATGACGCCACCTTCTATATCTCTTTTAAAGATCGCATCCTAAGCATAACATGTCTTACCACTTCAATGACTACTCTGAACTCTTAATATGAAGTCGCTAATGCATATTGCGACCTCCCACTATAATCCCAAAACATCATTCAAGCCTATTTTATAACCACATGTTTACTTCAAGGCAATCACCCATAAATACATACTTCCCATAGTTTCTAAACTATTGTCAATATAACTCCCACGCGCTACCCTAAAACATACACACAAACTTTTCCACTAACCATCACATGTATCAAAGATTGGCCCCAAATATTACTTCATACTTATGGCCTTATCTAAACAAACGTACTATGATCTTCCATCAACAAGAAAATTTACATCATCACCACTATTATTGCATAGGGAGGGTCACTAAAAGGTTAAAACATAAGACCCTGAAGCATAAGAAGATTTTTTATGCGGGACTGAGCACACTATAAAGAGTGAGTACATGCGTCATGAGTTGCATGACCTCAACTAGAGTTCCTAACATAAGGAATGTGATTCCGACTACTTGAATGAACTAGAACTCATTATCTTGGAACTGAAAGAGTACGTGACTCTGTGTCATATACAGGAATCACGAACTATGACTACGGAACTGAAACGTAAAGTTTGAGTAGGCATTGGGATCACTGAAAATACTAAGATAAGAATGGGTTGAGTCTCACCCTCACTTTCTGACGTTCTATATCATCATGACATCACTAATAGAATCTGAAAACCTGACTTGGTTATTCATTCTATCATCTCCCCTTTGGCCTTAAGCCATCATATTAAGTTCAAAATATCCCTTATTACTAGACTCTAAGTTGAACTACACTCACCGTACTCTGGGGTCTGGAATACAACAATACACATAATTAAATAGAAATTTAACTTGAACGACCACACATGAAAGTGGAAAGCCCACTGCTAATACTACCTTCTGAGATACAATCTATATTTCGATAGCCCCAATAGTCATAGTATAATGCTTGCACACTTATTCTATCGGTTCAACCTTCAAAAGTCAAGCTTAGATGCTAACACTTAACATGGATATCACCAAGCCTTTGATGAACCATATCTCTTTCTATAGAGCATACCACTATTGCGACTCCAAATTTATATCCCTCTACTATGAGAATCAAGATCACCGCAAAAGGCCCAACACTATCAATCAAAACACCTTAACATGGCTATTTAGATCACCATGTACCATCTAACTAGTCTTTCTACACTTAACAATTCAATGGTACCACTAGCCACGCACAACAAGTAATAGCCTTAGAAAAATGCCGCAACCTCATGTCACCTTAGGCATACTTCTACATCATACATGCAATATCATACACCACTACGAATCAAATAAACTTACTCTATTGCATGCACCGTTTAAGTCTATTAGATCACTTCTATACAACTAGAATTCATTGACCAATAAATCTTCACATCCACCTTCATGGACATCAACTGTTCAAACTTAATATCTAGTGCTATGCATGATTTACAACCCAACCTTACACGAAATTTTCACTTGGAAACTATGAAATAAACATCACGAAACACTAGTGCACTAGAACTTCATAACCACAATAATCGATCATGACCTAACGGTGTTTCCTTATCATAATCCATTAGCATGTACTATTTCAACACATCAAGCCTACTAATTTAATCCACAAAACATGCATCATCAAACTCGTGCCACTATTTACCACCACACCATTTAAATTCAAGCCTATAGTTTAGTATCAATCATTTACCACCAATGAAGAATGCAACATAATATAAATATACTAATCCATCAAATTGGGATATTCTACCCAAATATCTCAAAAATCTACTACATACCTTCTCACAAGTAGCACTAGTTTACAACTACCAATGAAAAGAGGGTCATGGGGGTTAAAGCCTCATAATAGACATGGTCAACCTTATCCTTATATTATAACCCCGTACAATCGTATGTACTTATACTTCTTTCTCACATCACAATTACTTACCCAAGCGTACATTTACACTACCTTCAAAATCCACAACAACCATGAGTCTATACTTATAACCTACTGGCTAATCTGGCCATTTTCATACTTCAAGCAAGGACAATTCACCTCGCCTAATAACTCCTTCTCTGTCTTCTACTAATAAAATAACACACAAGGACGAATTGCTTCATTACCAACTCTATCTCATGCAAAAAGATTCAGCTATACATATATTCAACCAACACAAGAACCACACGTTGAGTGACAAATTGCTAGTGAATCGAAATAGGCCTCACACGGCTTCACTAGACTTTGATTTTTTTGTAGTTTGAACAAGAAAATAAGAAGAATGACAAGGCAACTATGCTAGTGAATCGAAAGAGCCCCACACGGCTTCACTAGACTTTTTAGTTTCACCAACACGATGATAAAATATTTTCAAGAGATAGAAACTTGTCACACAACATTCCATAATCTGAGAATACACATCTTAATTTGTATAGATAAAAAAAAAATCTGAGTCAAATATTTCTCCCACAGATTATCATACAATCCACACACGCTACTTGTTACCAATAGGTCATGACACCGACACTTTAACTTATACTACTATTTGGGTGGAAATATAATTCCAACACTTCTACTACACATCTTTTCCCTTAAGCATGACATCTGCAACATAAATTTCTGAAAAGGGCCGAATATACTCAATACAAAAGGCTAAAAAGCACGATTTCGTCAAGATCAAGATTCACACTAGAACCCATACACTCTCTGAAGCAATAACGGACTCTTCTCAAGTCCTTGCACAATTTTAAGATCTTATATGACGCGATCCGAAGGGACAATACCATTTACACTCTAAACTTCTGCACTTAACTCACCCCAGAAATGTGATGGGTCTGAGAACATCAGAGTAAGGAAAGAATTTGGGATGATTTTATTTTCGTATGGATGTCACCATAGCACGAATTAGAGTATGAAAGAGGAACATTCTGACTCTATTGCACTAACTAGAACATGAAGAAAAAGAGGCATTCCTAAACGCCTAGTAGCCTCCTGCTTATAAGTGTGGCGCGCTACACACCCATAAACAAGACTCTACCCGACGCGATTTCGCAGACACCCTGGGACCATGAACCGTGCTTTGATACCAAGTTTGTCACGACCCGAGCCTAGGCCCTAGCCGTGACGAGCATCCCGAACCATGAAGGCCCGGAACACCCATTCTCTATCTGGTTATCAATCACAACATTCGTAATCATAATAAAATGCGGAATTGAAACTGAGTACGAAAAACATGGTCAAGTTTTGAAACATTTCTGAATAATACTATCTGACATCAGTCTGCGAAATCTCTACTAAGAACACAAACATCTGTCTGAAAAGAAACTGGGACAAGGCCCCCAGTAAACCAAAAACATAATAAATAAGATAATGTCTGACATAATTAGGTCTTCCGAATAATAGAAGGCTCACCACTGTGAGATCAAGTCTGCAAATCCGAGAATGTCTACTGACTAGCTGGACCCCTAGACTGTGCCTCAGAACCTGAAAGGAGGGGGGGTCAGCACAAAAGTACTGGCACGCGTAGCAATCCAAAAATAGTATAATGGAACATACATATATATATATATAAGTGAAAGCAATTTTTTTCATCAAGACATCCTGTATAAAACTGTTTCTGAAAAATACATGGGCACTTTCTGAAAACATACAACCTGTCTTTTCATTTCAAATCATGATCTGTGTTTTACTTCTGAGTTAGGTGATATTCCCCTACAAGTCTGATATTCCACGGGCTGTATGGAATCCGCCATTGACTCGGCGGGGAAGCCCCCAACCCAAGTGTGCCGCAAGGGTTGGAGTTTCTGAGTCTGATACGCCACAGGACATTTAAGTCAGCGCATAATAGTATACCCGGGTCGGCAAACCACGGTTTTAGGCATGAGTCGCTTGAACTCAAGCCCTCTTCGGGAACCACCTAACATCTCTGTATGCCCATTTTTAACCTTTTCTGTACATGCAACATTCTGAATGTCTAAAATCATGAAAGTCTGAAATGTCTGTTAATCTGAGTCTGATATGGCATTAGTCTGAATTGGTATCGTCATACCAAGACATTGCAAGTCATGATTTTTCTGATCCATAATGTATTAAGCAAGAGCTTTCATTCAAAACATAGTTTAGACCACCAAAACATGTAACTGAGGTGAAGGATTTCATATTCCAAAACTTAAAGTTCAATTCATGCAGAAATTTCATCAAACACCTGGTGGTCAAATATCTTTAGCAAGTTCATGTATTCAAAATTGAAACACATTCATTCATATATGTATATAAACTGTCAAATCACTTTGGAGATGGTCAAAAGACCAAAACAATGATGTTAAAACATCTTATACATAAATATATATACATAATTTAAAACCACATTCTAAAACATGATTTTTCTATGCCCATGAGAATTTAGGAAAAACCCCGCGTACCTCTATTTCCGAAAATACTAGATGTTTCTTGAAGCTCGCGGATTTTTGATTCCGAATATGTAATTATCTTCGAAAACTTACGGTCGAATTTTGAACTATTTGGGTTTTTATTTTGAAACCCTAAGGAGTGTTCTTGAGCAGTTTTAATGAATGAAGGTGTATTTTGGTGTTTGAGGGATTAAATCCCGTGTTGGTGGTATATATAGGGGTGGAGGATGACCAAAATACCCCTAAGGAACAATTAAGGTTAAATCTGTCCCTTAGTTGACAGTTTGATAGTCTGTAGTAAATCGATTATAAATTTTTACCCATATGAAAAAATTGGATGAAACCAACTGCATTTGAAAGAGGACTCAAAGATATTTCGTTTGATATATTATAGCTCACACAATTCATCATATACAGGGATTTATGATTGTTTGAAGTTGACCCTGAAATGCTGAAAACTGGCAATAGGCTATGCGTTTTGCTACTGTTTTGAAATCCAAACGCAGCCTTATACCTTCCGAAAAATTCCGAAACTTATCCGAGATGAACTATGAGCTCTTCCGATCGTAACGCAACTTGAAAATCTAAAAACGGATGTCGGGAAAGTTGAAAAGTTGTATCCCGAAGATTGCCATCTAAAATGACTAAGTCTCATTTACACTTAGAAAATTTTAAGTCATTAAGTCTAAGAGCTCAATATTAAAGTTTAATCAATGCACGCCTTTTACGGGGCGTTACAGATACTAATCATTGTTGTTTTCTTTTGGATACTGAAATTCCTTCATGCTCTGCTGATTTTCATTTGAAGGACTCAACATTTGAATTCGAGAGGAAACGTAATAGGCCGAAGAGATATGACAGGAACGTAACTGAGAACTCTTTGAAGGCCATCAAGAAAATTGATAAAATCAGAGTCTATAGGGAGGAGAGACATATTGCAAAGCGGTTCCTTAGACTGTGCTTCACCAATTTCCATTGCTTTTTATTTATCACGTGGCTTTTCTTGCTATTAACATTACTTGGCAAACCTTACAGGATGAAAGGAAAGAAAGCCAAGGAGCAGAGAGAAGCAGTGAAGGAGCTCGAGGAGAGCATTCACTTAGTCGAAGCTCCTGCTGCACTGCTTATCAAGGTCCAGGTTCCACAAAAGCAGCCGGAGGAAAATCTCACGGAGTAATGATTATTTTGCTTCTTATACTCTATTCTCAAACTAAAACACAAATCGTTTCATGCTTATTTTTGCAGAATGTGTAATGTTTTGCTTTCCTCAACTTCCCGAATTTGTATGGTTTGGCAACTCAGTTTGGATTGATCAAAAAATATAAATTTTGAACTTCCCATATGAGGATTTGGATGAGTAACTAGAGCCAGATAATGTCTTTCACAAGGTTCCTAGTTCGGATTTTTTCTTGCATGAGGGTCTAACCAAAACAGTATCTCTACCTCTGTGGTAGGGGTAAGGTTTGTGTGCACTCTACCTTTCAGATAGGTATGCTGTCTAAGGTTCCTTTCGCCTCTGCCATCAGAGTTTCTTTTATGTACTTGTTTTGATCAACAAAAATGTTGCGATGTGGTGGTTTAGTTTCTGTTGTTGGCTTCCCTGCACTTGTGTTTATGCCAAAGAAAAACACAAAAGAGCTTTTGGCCCAGTATTGAGAAAAAGTATAACATCTCATCAGAAACAGTAAGATAGCTATATATGGGCTTCGATTAAATATGGATGAACGAGCATCTCTCGAAAAGTAATCTTTACAATCTTTTAAAACAACATAGAATGCAAGATATCATGAGAATAAAGCTATATATTAGCTATTAAATATAACAAATCAAAAGAGAATTCAAAATTTAAAGTACATTGAATCCTACAGGGCGCTCAAGTTTAATGTTGATCAAATAAAATAATAATAATAGTAATTGTGTCCACAATAAACTATTTTCTAGAAATTACAAGTAGAGATACAAGTCTCGGGGCAAATGTTGTTGGGTTCACGTGGACCAATGGGTTATAGTGTAGACCCGCCTCTGCTTGTTACCTCCCATCATGAGCATAGGTATCAGGCGGCGTTATCGAGCTAACTTGGAGGCACTTTGGACTTATTCGAGTACTTAATTTTTACCTTCCTAGTTTTGGATTCATAGACAACACTTTAGCTTCTGTCATCACTCGATTGAATCTTCAGATTCGCTTCCAGCTTTTGTCGTCACTCGATTGAATCTTCAGATTCGCTTCCATCTTCTTCCCAAGAAGCTTCAGATTCGCATCCATCTTCTTCCTGAGAAGCTTCAGATTCGCTTCCATCTTCTTCCTGAGAAGCTTCAGATTCACTTCCATCTTCTTCCTGAGAGTAGAGATTACAAAAAACAGACATTACAATATTTAGTTGAAAGATAAACATTTGGGGGAAGGTAAAAGGAAGCTACTTCAAGTGACGAACATAAACGAGTAGGTAAATATTACTATTACTATTAAGTTAAGATGGGAAAAAGTAGTAGAGTTAATTAGTTATACAGCCAGCTAGCGCCACAAGACAAACCTTAGAATTGAACCTCTGATGTATCCATTCATTCAGATCATCTACTTTCACCTCATCATCGTTCATAATTTCGAGACTTGGTGTACTCACAGATCCCTGTTGGACAAACGTCTTCATTTCAGGGCATTTACGAATCTTCACTTCTCTGAGAAATGGAAATTCAAGAGCACGCTTTGTCCGAAAGAAGTGCCCCAGCTTTGACAGCTTGTAAAGGCACAACTTTTCCAATAGGGGAAACAAGGGCTCATTACTCATTTCTTCACCTTCTTCTTCTGCTGTGATCACTTCTTCCATTAATGGGCAATTTTCTATCTTTAGTTCCTGGAGTTTTAGAACACCTCTAGCCACGGATGGAGACATCAAGTTTCTCCAATTGCCACACTTACAGTCAATGCTACAAGTTTGCTGAAGTAGCATGGAAGTTGGTGAGAGTATGGAGAAGTTATGCTGTCAGAAGTAATGACATACAGCACTTCCAGACTGGGAGAAGAAACCTGCAAATACAAAAATAAAAGTCTTATCTAACATCAAGGTAATTAGTTATACGGCGACATAAGACAAACCTTAGAATTGAACATCTTCTGTTTCGTTTTATTGAGATCAACTACTTCCACCTCATCGTTAATGTTCACACTTTCGAGACTCACAGCTCCTTGTTGGGCAAACATCTTCCTTTCAAGGCAGCCATCAATCGTCACTTTCTTGAGAAATGGAAATTCAAGAGCACGCTTTGTTAAGAAGAAATGCCATAGCTTTGGCAGATTCTGAAGCTCCAACTCTTCCAACAGAGGAAATAAGGGTTCATTATTCATGATTTCTTCTCCTTCTTGTTCTTCTTCTGTGATCACTTCTTCCATTGATTGGCATTCTTTTATCCATAGTGTTCGGAGATCCAGAAGACCTCTGGCCACTGATGCAGACATCAAGTTTCTCAATTTTTCACAATACTTTTAAGGTTACAAGTTTGCTGAAGTAGGCAGTTGAAAGTTGGTGAGAGCATAGAGCAGTTATGTTGTTGGCGTCATAGATTGATAGCTCTTCCAGGTTGGGACAATAAACCTGCAAATATTGAATGGACAACTCCATTTAGATTTAGCTTTAATTTGACTTATATTATTCGGAAGTTGGTGAGAGCCAAACGTTGAAGGAATGAAGTATCAACTCCATTTAGATTTAGCATTAATTTGACCTACATTATTTGGTAGTGTTTTCTTGCTGTGTAGAAAACTAGTAACTTGAAAGCTGAAAGAGCAGCAATGTAGAATTTAGTATTGAAAATGAAAGATCAGAGAGCGAAAATGGAGAATTTCGTATGAAAATGAAAAAGTAGCAGTGTTGAAGAATTTGATGTAAAATGAAAGCTTAAAGAGCAAGTTGTAAAGATATGGCACCTGGGCCTAAGCCAGCCCAAAAGCTAGCTCAAGAGGAAAGGATTGCCTAAGTCCATTACCCAACCAATGTCTGACTCTAATCCACTTTAACAGACCTAACTAGAGCGTAGACCGTGAGCTCAAACGAAAATGGACCTAATTCTGATACCATGTAATAGACAAGATATACAGAATAACTTGATATCTCATTCCAGGAGGTAAAGCAATATAATACATGTACATGAGGTGCTAGTTAAGGAAAGTAATACTCCCTCCGTCCCATTTTAGTTGTCCACTTTTCCTTTTACACGCATATTAAGAATTCATAAATAAGAAGGAAGTTTACTAATTCATTCCTTAAGTAAGTAAAAGAGATTCTTACAAATCTGCTATCTATATATGTTTTCATTCCTACAAAACAGTCTACGTTCATTCTGTAACACTTGCCAAGTATTCAAACATGACTTTGTGCATACATTTTTCTCCAACTTTTAACCAAGTATTTTCCAATTTCTCACAAATGACCACCTATGATATTTTATAATAATGTCTACAACAAAATGGCACCATAAAGAAATGGAAAGATAAAATGATCAGCTAGTCCACTTCTTGACTTCCTGAATGCACATAGAAAAATTTTCATCTTCAAGAATGAAGCAATAAGAAAGTAATTCCATAGACTATGAATATATCTTCTTAACATCTTTCTCATGGTCTCCATCACAGTAAATTTTATTGTATTTTGTTGCAGATACACTTGAAGCATGTTCATATATTGTGCTCAATCATAAGCCAATGCATAGGAAAAAAACACTATTAAGTGATAAGTTGAGAAGCCAAAAGTGCTTATTTAGCAAGTTGAGGTGTTTACTCAAATAAAAGAAGTATTTTAAAAAGCATCTTCAATATAGCATTCTTTAACATCTTTTAAAATGACAAATAATGCAAGATGAAATGATAAAAACAAATCCACATATTAGTTGTTAAATATAATGAAAGAAGAATTTAGAACGAGAGGTAGATTTAAAATTTGAAATTTATAGAAATCTCCAATGACCTCAAGTTAATTTACAATAATAATAGCGTTCAAAATCATGGAATCTCTAGATATTACTAATACAGATAAAAAGTCTAAGGAAAAAAGTTATTGGGTTCACGTGAACCTTTGGATTATAATATTCTAAACAAACATTACTATATGAAGATTACTATTACTATTGGATTGAAGTGGCGAAAACACCCCCAAACTTGGCAGTGAATTATTACTTTCATTCCCGTACTATGCCTAGTACTTAAAAACACCCCTATGCTTGCCTAAATGACTAAGCAAAGCAATCAAACAAGGGGTCTGTTAATGCATGACACAAATATGTATAGCATTTAGTTATAAAGTGGCACAAGACGAACCTTAGAATTGAACATCGCTTTATTGAGATCAACAACTTTCAATTCATCATCATTGTTCACACCTTCGAGATTCAGTGTACTCACAGTTCCCTGTTGAACAAACGCCTTCATTTTAGGGCATAGAGTAATATCCACTTCTTTAAGAAATGGAAATTCAAGAGCACGCTTAGTCAGAATGAAATGCCCCAGCTTTGGTAGATCAAGTTTTCCAATCAGGGAAATAAGGGCTCATTAGTCATAATTTCTTCTCCTTGTTGTTCCTCTTCTGTGATCACTTCCTCCATTGATTGGCATGATATTATCCATAGTGTTCGGAGATTCAGAAGACTTCTGGCCACAGATGGAGACATCAAGTTTCTTAGTTTTTCACAACTCCATACATCCAATTCCTTAAGTTTGCTGAAGTAGGCAGTTGGAAGTTGGTGAGAGCATAGAGCAGTTATGTTGTTGGCGTCATAGATTGATAGCTCTTCCAGGTTGGGACAAGAAATCTGCAAATATTGACAAGGTGTCAACTCCATTTCTGATGTCTTGCAAATAATTAATAAAATTCTTATTTCTGGTGTGTCTTTTATATCTAATGTCTTGTAAATCATTAGATATCAATAAAATGTAAATATATGAACATACAATATATAAATTAGTTGAAAAAACTGAAATAGTTGATTTGGTTTGATTTTGATAAAAAGTGAACCAAAATGTCCCATGTACACAGAGTCTCTCTAACCGCGCATTTAAAATAGAGGCATATTTTTAATTTTATTTTTTTAAAAAAAATATTATTTTCACCACCCTACTAGCCTCCCCTCCTCCCTCAAAAAAAAAAAATGGCATAATACATAAACAAGACATTTAACTTGACACCAAATTATAACTATAACCTGTAACTTCACCAATGCACAAATATGCCCTTTAACTATACAAAAGCTGGACAAAAAAACACTCCAATCCTACCTGGCAAAATGCGTGTATACACTCAAAAATAAGCGCGTCAGAGTTAGAATTGAAGTATTTTTTTGTTCAGCTTTTGTATAGTTAAAAGACCTACTTGTGCACTGGCAAAGTTAAAGGTTATAGTTATAATGTGTTTTTTTTATTAGGTGGTAGCATCTGAGTGGATTATTAATCCACATAGGAGCGATTGAGTTTCACACATAAAAGTTGTAGAATTGGAGTATTTTGTTGTTCAACTTTTATATAGTTAAAGGATCTATTTGTGCACTAACAAACTTAAAAGGGGCATTATATTTTGGTATCAAGTTAAAGATTATGTTTATGAAGAAAAATTCTTAAATATTTTTTAAAAAAGAAATTCAAAGCTTTTTTCTTACCCCATCTCTACCACTTATTCTGACACACCCACCCACCTACTAAACACCCCATCCAAAAAAAAAGTTTTAATTTTTTTAATTTGTTTTTAAAAAATTCAAAACTTTTTTCTTATCTCACTTTTCTCATCCTATTTGTTCTCCTGTTTTATATTAAAAAGATACAAATATTTTTAGTAAATATTTTTCTATTTTCATAATGAACACAAGAATATAAATAAGAAACAACTTTTTTCCTGCCCCATGCCGAACACACCCTAAAAAATATTTTCAAAATAAAAAATTATTTTCTAAAGAATATTTTCTACTCTTTAGCTAAACATTAAAATGTATTTTCTGAAAAATATTTTTCATTCACCAACCAAATATAGAAAAATAAGTAGGAAATCAACTTATTTTCCATGAAAACATTTTCTAGGAAAATATTTTTCACTCATAAACAAAACATAAGAAAAAAAGTAAAGACCAACTTGTTATCCATGAAAACATTTTCCTTAATAACAAATACACCCTAAGTGATAAGTTGAGAAGCCAAAAATGCTTATTTAGCAAGTTGAGGTGTTGACTCAAATAAAAGAAGTATTTTAAAAAAGCAAAACATCCTTTAAGATCTTTTGAAATGACAAAGAATGCAAGATGAAATGAGAAAAACAAATCCACATATTAGCTGTTAAATATAATGAAAGAAGAATTTAGGAGGAGAGGTAGAAGTTAATATACATTCATAATCGCATTTAAAATCATGAAAGATATCTCTAGATATTATTAATACAGATAAAAAGTTAATGGCAAAAAGTTATTACGTGAACCCTTGGATCATAATATTGTAGATTCACCAATGTTTGTTACCTTCATCAACATAGGTATAAAGTGACAAACAAAACTAACTATTTCCTCCGTTTAAAAAAAAATAATTTAGTTTGACTTAACACGAAGTTTAAGAAAAATAAAAAAGTCTTTCAAATTTTATAGTGTTAAATTAAAGATATATCAAATGTACCAAAATGTCTTTCAATCATGTGGTCCTAAACATGTCAGATGGAAAGTTAAAATAAAAAAGTTGATAAAAAGGAAAATAGTTCATTCTTTTTTTTTGAAACAGAAGAAGTATATGAAGATTACTATTAGATTGAAGTGGTGAAAACACTCCCAAACTTTGCGCGAAATGTTACCTATGTTTGACTAAATGAACATAAAAATGGCTGAATAGCATGGTTTCAGTCTAGAAATCTTTGGCTTGTTTTGTATTGGTCTGTGGTTTATTTAGTATGGGTGTGTTTAATTCTTGAATTTGGGTTAGGAAATTCGTTGGGTTTTCAGTTCCAGTCAACAGCGTTTTCTCAAAATTTTGTCATCAAGACAATTGAACAAGCAATCAAACAAGATGGTCTGCTTATGTGGCATTTTTCGTAAGCACCTCACGTGCAAAAAGAGGTTGAGACAACTTGCTAACACACGTTGTTTTGCCCTTGCTCTTACTTTCTCAGCCAGTGTTGTTTTACCAACACCACCCATACCACATATCCCAACAGCAATGACCCCCTTATCTCTCAAAGCTTCCATGACCTCTTCCTCCTTCTGTTTTCTAGAGTCGAACTCCCCATTACTGTTACTAGGTATAGCTTCAATTTCAACTGCAGATGGTGCTGGACAGGATAAAGGAGCATAATCTTTGCCTTCCTTTTGAAGATCATTCATGGCCAGCACAAATTTCTTAGCTTTCCTGCTCAGCGAGTGACGTGACTTCAAGTTTGGACACCAACCGTAGAAGCAACCTCTTTCAACCTCAACTCTACGTCCTAGTACAACCTTCACCTCAGCAGTAGTTCCATCAACACTAGTTATCCAATTCTCAACATGGGGTGGCAAGCATTCTGAGTTTCTCTTGGTAGCATCCTTTCTGTGTTGCACCCCACTTCTGATACCTTCCAGCTTCCTATTTTCATTTTCCAAAGATGTGATGTTGCGCCTATAGTAAATCAAATACCCAATCTGTCGCGCAACTGGCAGTATCAAGTGTTCTGCGACTGGGCTCAAAATAGCAATTACGATTTCCATAGCCATCTCCTTAATTAATTCTTCACTGGCTAGTCTAATAAAGAAAAACAGCCTCTTGTGTCTTTCCCTAGATCCTCTCAAGTCTGAATTCTACAATTTTTTTCTTTTCTTTTGTGGACTAGATTTACAAGGAAACAATGGTAGGAGAAAATGAGTGTTGAGGGGGAATGGAGCAAGTAGATGAAATTGGTTGGAGTAAGAATTGGTAGAAAAAACTAGAAAGTGAATACAAGAGAGGAAAAGCAAAAAACTTGAGAGTGAATACAAGAGAGGAAAAAGCTTGAGAGTGAATACAAAGATAGGAAAATGAAAGCTAATAATTGATGTACTACTATTAACTCTACCCTACATAGATCTTTTACTATTTTAAAAGCAACGAACTAGAGATTAGCATCCAGTAGCCTTAAAACTATAGTCAAAGTTGCTACGACACATTTCAAATTCATATGGGTCTTATTACCTCTAAACTCAATTTTAGTATATTTTTGTCACACTTTTGTGCTGGCACGACACCTTTATTACATAAAATGGGGCTCTTGTCAAAGGTGTAACATCAACTAAAAAGATGATAAAAATATACTAATATTGAGTTCATAAGTAATAGGACCCTGTAAAATTGGAGTATATCATAGAAAATTTGGTCATAATTCAAGAGTACTAGATGCTTTACTTCAATGAATTATAAACAAGAAACGCATGTTTGTCGTTTAACATTGACCTACCCTATGATCCATAGTCCAATATTAACCTAAACTTTCGGTAGTTTTAGAATAGATGTTTTACAAAAACTATAATAAAAGTGTTTGCTTGCAAAAAAATAAAAAAATTGAAAAAAAGTAAATTCAAACTGGTAATGTTGAGCTTATACAACTGATATCTATTCTCCTTTCAAAACATGTGTCACACCTGGAGTCTACATCCTGGGTGTCAGAACCAACACTCGATATCATTGATGGCCCGAACGTACCCATAACATGGCATAACATAGAAACATACAATAATGGAGAATGGTAATACGACAATGAAAAAGGGAAGCTGATGCACAAGCTCTCGCTATGTGCAGGATCCGGGGTTCCAACACAAGAGTATACTGTACGCAACCTTATCTTGCATTTTTACAAGGAATTGTTTTCAAGGCTTGAACCCGTGACCTTGTGATCATATGACAACAATTTTATCAGTTACTCGAAGACTCCTAATAATACAATGAAAGGTGAAAAAGCAGGAATAGTAGTAGTGGTGACTAGATAATATTTAATAGTGGCAGAAAAATAGTACTCCCTTCCTCCGTTTAAAAAAGAATGACCTACTTTTTTTTTAGTCTGTTTTAGAAAGAATAATCCTTTTCTTTTTTTGATAATACTATAATTTCAATTTTCCACATGATATATTTAGGACCACAAGATTAAAGGACATTTTGGTATATTTGACACAACTTTAATTTAAGGCTACAAGATTAAAAAATCTTCTTTGTTTTCTTAAATTTTGTGTCAAGTCAAAATAGATTATTTTTTTTAAAGGGAGAGTATTAGATAAAAAGGAAAAGTAATGTTTGCTTTTGAAATTTTCCCTCCAATTGATTAATATGTGAGTCATTGTTCTCTATTATTGAAGTGAAAATACAACATTCTCACTTCCTCTTTCTTTTCCCCCTTTCTCATTTGTTAATATTGCCTCTTGTATAATAATATTGTTTATAACATTTCATAATGGCAGGCACAGAAAAGTAGTAGTATATAAAAAGGAAAAGTAATATTTGCTTTTGGAATTTTCCCTCCAATAAAAGCAAAACAAGCTACGGAGGTGGATTGTTTCAAAAGAGTTTGAGACTTTGATTCCATATTGTAGAAAGAGAAAAGAAGTACATAAAAAGAAAAGTAGTGTTTGCTTTTGGAATTTCCCCTCCAATTGATTGAGTCATTTGAGTCTTTAGTCATTATTTGTTTTATATTTAGTATTTTTATTTGTCTTTCTTTATTATTAATTTTATAGATTGTGGCTAATATTATAATTTGATGTGTAAGATTAAAAGAATGTGAAAATAATGAAATTTAGAGCTAAAACAAATTAAAGACGAAAGATTATAAAAGAAAATTAAACAGACGGCTTAATGAAATTAATTTATTAAAATAATCAAATATGATTCTGAATTTGAATGAAAAAAATGACAAATTCAATAGTCTTCCGTGTTAGTGGCGCTACACGCAACTAGCTATAACAGTCCATTTTTATTTATCTTAATCCATTTTGAACTCAGTTATTTTATTTGGAGGTTTTTTCCTACACCTATAAATATTCTATAAAAAAAATTAGTTTTTACGTAACTTTTGGCCAAGAGAGAGTTAGAAGCCATTGTAAAGGCAGAGAAAATTGATTTCATCTTTTCTTCTCCTTTATTATTTATTTTTATATTTTTCTTTGGATAATTTATTGTAATTGCTCCATGTCTATATGGAGTTAAACTTCTCATTTTAGTCATCAGTTCACATTCCAAAATACTATTTTTTTTTCTTCTTTATTTTCACTTCATTTTTCTATTTTGTGAAGAATTATCAGTCAGTCACACATATTTTAAAAAATCAATGGACTAACACATACAAAAAAATCAAAGTACTCATTAATTCCTGTTTCGTGACACATGTGGGGTAAAAGAAGAAGCATCTGCCTTACAAAAATAATGTGCAACATTTAATAGGTTGCTCAAATAGATAACACAGCCGATCACACATATTTCAAAAATTCATGACCTAATACAAACGAAAAAATGAAAATAATTTGCAGTTAGAAAATAATTTGCAGTTCCTACCTTTTTCGCTCATTTGTCATAAAACAGTTTATTACATTTACCTCTCTGAAGCAACCTTACTCATTTAATAGGTCATCATGAGCGTAGCCATGGATTTTCAGCCAAAAATCATTAAGATGCACCTATCCCTAGAATTTCATAGGCTAACACACAGAAAAAACTGAAATAATCTACTTTGCCCTAAATTAGGCTATGTCCGCCTCTCTGAAGCAACCTTTATCATTTAATAGGTCGTCACAGGAGTAGCGATGAGTTTTTTATAAAAATAAATTTTGACGGACCTATCCCTAGAAATTCATATGCTAACACAAACAAAAAAATTAAAATAATTTGAAATTCATGCATTTTTCGTTCGTTTGTCCTAATAAAGGCTAGTTCACCACTCCAACGTAGCCCTTATCATTTAATAGGTCATCACAGGTGCAACTATGAATTTTCCCTCCAATGTGCTAGTACTCACAAAAATTGAAATAATCCTTAGTTCATGTTTCATGACATGTATGGAGTAAAACAATCTACGTTCACCTTTCAAAAAGAATGCACAATCGTCACAACTGCACCCATGAAATTTTAGCTCAATCAGAGTTCATCACACATATCCCACAATATTCATGGGTTTACACATATTACATACCGAAATAATCCTTTAACTCCTTTTTCATGACACGTATGGAGTAAAAAAGTTAAGCCAGACCTTCAATAATAATATGCATTATTTAATAACTTGATACGAACGGTCCATAAAATTTTAGCTCAAATAGAGTTGGTCGCACATATTTCAAAAAATTCATGAATCAATATACACTAAAGATAAAATAATCCTAATTCTTGTTTTGTGATATGTATAGAGTAAAAAAAAAAGCTACATCTGCCTATTAAAAATAATTTGCACCATTTAATAAGTCACCGCAGATAGACCCACAAAATTTTTGCTCAAAAGAGATGGTCACACATATTTCGAAGAATTCGTAGTTAAGGGATTAATTATCCCACCATTTATGTCTTAACGACGAGATAAGTTATTCCATAAATATGGTGAAATAACTAATCTATATTAATTATTTTGGGTTAACTTTTTCCCAATCAAATGACCCCTAAAAGTATGTTTTTTTGAATTTTTTATAAGTTTAAGTGACAACATGTCCACCACCAGGCTATCACTACAATTAATCAATTTTTTTTTAAACTTTTAGTGACAATAAAAGCGCCACAAAGAATTGTAACTAAAAGTATATATTTCATTTTTTTTTTTTATGTTTTACTGACAACAGAGTCGCCACCAAAACTTGTCACTGAAAATACATTTTTATTAGTTAGTTACAACAAAAATACCTGTCACAAGAAGTATACGAATTTTATATAAGTTTTAGTGACACCAAAGTCATCGCCAATACCTGTCACTAAAATTAAATTTTTCCGAAATATTTTTAATTTTAGTGACGACAGAGTCGCCACAAATACTTGTCACTAAAAAAAATTTTTCAAGAATTTTACAAATGTTTTAGTGACGAAAGAGTCGCCACAAATACTTGTCACTAAAAGTACATTTTTCAAATTTTATTTAATTTTAGTGACAACAAAGTCACCACCAATATCTGTCACTAAAAGTATATTTTCCAGATTTTTATAAGTTTTAGTGACAACATAGTCGCCACCAATCCTGTCACTAAAAGTATATTTTATATGTTTTAGTGACAACAAATCGTCACAAATACTTGTCAGTAAAATTATATTTTTTCGATTTTTTTATAAGTTTTAGTGACAACAAAGTCACCACAAAATACTTGTCACTAAAATTATATTTTTTCGATTTTTTTATAAGTTTTAGTGACAACAAAGTCACCACAAAATACTTGTCACTAAAACTATATTTTTCCGAATTTTATTTAAGTTTTAGACAACACAGTCGCCACCAAAAACTGTCACTAAAAGTATATTTTAAAAGTTTTAGTAACAATAATGTCTCCACAAATTCATGTCCGAATTTTATATAAGTTTAAGTGACACCAAAGTCGCCACTAATACCTGTCACGAAAAGTATATTTTTTTCCGTAATTTTTATAAGTGTTAGTGACAACAAAGTCGCCACAAATCCTTGTCACTAAAAGTATATTTTCTTGAATTTCTGATAAATTTTAGTGGCGACTCTGTCACTAAAATTATATTTTTTATAAGTTTTAGTTACAACAAAAAGTTGCAGTAAAGTATATTTTTCAGAATTATCTAACTGAAAGCATACACATCACCGCGTAGAAAAAATTCCAAGATACACGCATAGTACTATAACTACTAGGGAGGCTGCAACAAAGCATCCCTATCAACTAGTTAAAACTCGCTCCAACGATCTAACACGCATATCCTCACTAAGTCGTAACTATCATGTCATGTCTAATCACCTCTCTTCAATACTTCCTCGACCTATCTCTACCCCGCCTGAAACCATCCATAGCCAACCTCTCGCACCTCCGTAATGAGGCATCTATACCCCTCCTCATTACGTGCCCAAACTATCTCAACCTCACTTTCTGCATGTTATTTTCCACAGAAGTCACCTCCATTTTCTCCCGAATACTTTCATTTCTAACCATATCTCCACTAGTAAGTCTACATCCACTTCAACATCCTCATTTTCGCCACCTTCAACTTTACGATGTGAGAGTTGTCTGGCCAACACTTCGTTCCATATAGCATGGTCGGGTGGACTGCCACTCCGTAAAACTTGTCTTTAAGCTGAGGACGCACCTTCTTAACATACAAAAATTCAGAGACGAGACTTCATTTAATCCATCTTGCCCCAATATGATATATGACATCCTCATCTATCTCTCCATTACTCTGGATCATAGACCCAAGATTCTTGAAACTATCTCTCTTTTGAATAGCCTGAGAATCCAGATTCACTAACATCATCCTCATGCATCAAATCAATGAACATGCACTCCACGTATTCTATCTTAGTTCTGCTCAACCTGAACCCTTTAGACTCCAGGTTTGCCTCCTAACCTCTAATCTAATATTAACTCTTCTCAGAGTCTCATCAATCAAAACTGCATCATCCGCAATAACACACTATGGTGCCTCCTCTTTAATTAATATGTTACGTCAAAACGTCCATCACCAAGGAGAATAAAAATGGAGTAAGAGTAAATCCCTGGTGCAACCCGATCAAAATAGGAATTCCTCCCACCATCCTCACACGAGTCTTCACTCCGTCACACATATCCTTAATCAATCTGATGTATGACACAGGGACACCTCCAGCCTTTAAGCACCTCCAAAGAACCTCCCTAGGGACTTTATCGTACGCCGATATAACTGACTTCTATCGTTGAGTAACCCAACATAAAATTGAATTGATTCTCAGAAATAGACGTGATCCTCCTCAACCTCAGCTCGACCACCCTCTCCCAAACCTTCATAGTGTGACTCAACAACTTAATACTGTTATAGTTGTTACAACCCTGTATGTCACCCTTGTTCTTGTATAAAGGTACCATCATCCTCCATCTCAACACATTGAGCATCTTGAAAATATCATTGAACAACTCAGTCAACCACCCTATATCTGCTCTGCTCGTGCACTTCAAGAGATCCGTCAGGATCTCATCTAACCCAGTCGCCCCACCCCTACGCATCGTACAAATATCCCCCTTGACCTCCTCAACCTTTATAAATCTACAATAACTGTAATCGCAACACCCCTCTGAGTATTCCAACTCCCCTTGCACAAGGCCTTTTTCCCATCCTCCACCAATTTTATGTCATGCTTCCCCTTAATGCACTTCACTTGGTCAAGGTCACAGATATACTGTTCCCTAGCTTTGGCAAGCTTATACATCCTCTTTTTCCCGCCTTTCTCCTCTAATCCCGCATACAAGCATTCAAATGTTCTTTTTGTTTTAGCCACCGTAATCGCTAACTTAGCTTTCTTCCGAACTAACTTAAACATGGTAAAAAGGATTTTCTTATATGGTAAGCACCCTTCACCTTCAACTTCAGAGGGGTAGGAGAAAAAAATGCGGATACACAACTTCTAACTTCCAAATACATTTTTCTACTTCAGAAACTCAATGAATTCAGACGTTGAAGCTTTAAACTAACTTTTCAAATAAAGTTTTATATATTTAAAAATTACGTAAAAAGTAACATAAATCACACATCAACAACATACCTAGTATATTCCCACAAAGTGGGATCTGAGAGGATAAAGCGTGTGTGGTCCGAACCAATTATCACTACCTCATAAATGAGGTCGAGAAGCTGTTCCGATAGACCTCCGGTTCAGGACAAATCACAAAATTAAAAACTGCATAAAATATATGGAGGCATATAAAGAAAATCCAATCAGAGAAAGCTTCGCCGATTCCGAAGTTCTAACTGTGCCACACAAATTAGAAGGGAGGGAGGGAATATCTACATCTTGTTGATATTCTTCAAAGAATACATCTCTGTATGCACTTGCTCAATGATTTGCAGAATATATACATGATACTCCCTGTGATAGCTAGACAATAACCAAACAAGAGTGCTAAAATTCCAAACAAACAAGTAACGAATCTAAGCAATTTTTCACAAGTACTGTACTGAAAAACATAATCCATGGTATTGAGCTTCTAAATATAAGGGATATCTTGCTAAACCAAACACCACAATAGTCTGTAAAGACAAATCCTCATTGCATCAAGAAAACTTGAAATATATGGCATCTTCTCATCTCAGCCTTTACTCTCCTTACATCAGGAAAAACAACTAAAATAACTCAAAGCAAATCAAACCATAAAAGTAAATCATGACAACAGGGTAAACATTTTCCTGAGGTGGATTATTGTGCACCAAAATTACAAGTACCCAAACTTCCATGACTCAGCAGAGAATAGAAACTGAAATCTCAGGCAGGTAGCCCACCTCCTTGTCAATCTAACTATATCAGAAAAGGGAAACTCGATTCGATTTTCAAATGGGTTGTACTCTTCAATGGGTTCTTTCTTATTGCAGCCACTGTCACCGGCAATGTGATTGGTTGTCAGATTTGAAGATATGTTCCTCGCAATACCTTCTTTTAAGGAGAAAGGATCGGGTGTGAAGGAGAAAAGAGAGAAGCCTGAATTTCTAGACTCCTCATTTTCACCGGATCCAACGGTCGTTGATTTCTCCAGGGCATTCTGTCCTACTGGAGCCATCCTTTGCAAATTAGCTTCGTGATGGGGATCTTTCAACCTACCAACTGTTGAAACCTTGACATTTTCCTTGGAACAGCTGTCATTGGTTGGAGCAACAGACTGAAAAACAGGCACGTGAGCAGGGTTGATGGGTGGAGGGATCAGCTGTTGCAAGGCACCATGCTGCATGAAATGGGTATTTGCGTTTAAACCATATGAAAATGGACTGGCAAATACATAATGGCTTGGATGAGGAAATGGCATGAACCCATTTGCAGGAGCAGTTGCCCAAGAAGGTGGAGCTTGATAATAGTAGTCCATTGCAGGAACTTGAAACCTTGGGAAGTGCGTGCCTTGATTGTGGACTGATGGACGGAAGGATTGAGGCCGCATGCCAAGAGTCCCATTCACATTTGCATTTGCCGAAGCAGCTGTGGTAGGAAAACTTCCCACAGTAGTTGTTCCTCCAGAATTTGGCGTCAGGGAACTGTCATCCTCACTTCTATCAGTAGCATTTATTTTACCTTGTTCAACTTCGTAGCATTCAACAAAACCATTCTGTGTAATTTCAGAAGTTTCTCTTCCTTCAGAGTTTTTGCTGCAATCTTCTGAATCTGATGTCGATGATGATTCTGAATTATGAGGATTTCAGAAGGACGTAGCACTGTCTCCCTCACTAAGGCATGATGAGCAATTATCAGAATTAGAAGAGCTGCTTTGTGATAAACCCAAAGTCCTCTGAGAGGAAGACCTCAGCATCAGACATGAATCAACTTCATCTTCAGCCACTTCTTTCACATAACAAACCGATTTATCTTCCAAGTGAAAACCACTTGCGCAGTCGCTTTTTGTTTCAGAACTAGACTTTCTTAATTCTTGAATGCCCTTTTCTTCATTTATCTGAATAGGACTAGATACACCCAAATTATTAGAAATAGAAGGTTCGGGATGCTTATCAATTCCACTGCTCTCAATCAGGAAAGTTGAAGATCTCAAGGTAACATCAGAGTCAGAGCTGCTCCTTGGATATTTCTTACGTAATTCCATTGGTTCCCATACCTTCTTAGTAACAGATGAATCTCTGCTGGACAGATTATTGCGTATAGCCATTTTGCTTTTGGGTCTTGCACAATTTTCACGCACATATTCAACTTGATTATATTTGGTTCCATAGTAGGGCTTGCAGATATCTGATTCACATCCTGACTTATTCACAGGTTTATTGTTCCCGATTCCTCTGGACATGTTTGGGTACAACTTCCCCCTGTCGTCAATGTGTTGGTTACAGCTGGCAAACTGAGGAATCGTATCGGTCATACATCCTCATATTGGAACAATTTAATTTCTCCCCGAACTTGGAGGCACCATCTTTCATGCTGGATTTTGCAGCATTACTTCTTAATTGCTTATTTAACCTGTTGGTACTCCTTGAAGCTTCAAAGTTATCACAGCGATGTCTTGGCTCATATTTGCTCGCGGAACCTCCATTGCCTGAAACAACAGCAAACCGCCGTCCATCAAACCATTTCTGGCTTGAATCAGGTTCGAATTCTTTTCGAAATTTCAACCTCCCAGAATGTCTCACATGGTCAGTGGCAAATGAGTCATTCCCTTCATTCATATTAAATTCCTCAAAATAATCATCCGAGTGGATTTGCATACTTGGGTGATTATATTCATCCAAAAGTTGATCATCTTCATCATTGGGGGATAAAGAGCTGGATAAATTAACTTCACCAGCTTCACTTACAGAGTCTGTGTTGCTCATCAGATTAGGCTCCGCATCAACATTAGGTGATGATTCCTCCTTTGAAACATCATCAGGGGCAGAATTACTTTCGTTTGAGTCACAAGTTTTCTTCTCTCTGTCCTTTTCTTTTTCTCTTAATCTCTTCTTCCTCCGAAGCTTCTTTTCCTTTTCTTTTATCCTCCTCCTCTCCCTGCGTTCTTCTTCTTCACGCTTTTCCTTCTCTTCTTCCTCGAGAAGTTTCATCTGAACAGATCATCAATGATTTAGAAATATACCTCTGAAAATTGGAAAATTGCGTAATAATCCTACAAGGACAACTTTTAACACCAGAATTTAATTGCTTATACCTGCTTTTCTAAAGTAATATTCTCCTTGCAGGCAACATGTATGCGCTCCTCCAGTAAGTTCAATGCAAGACATACAAATATGCTATGTGCATTTTGCCTTTCAGTTCCTTCTCTAAAAGCTTTTTCAACCTGCAGATAATTACAGAGTCAAAACACTTTCAAGCACCACAATGACCGAAAAATGAAATCTGATTGTCTAAGAAAATCTCAGTCCAAGAAATGGAGATCTCAACTTCCCAAGGCAGCTTCATTTAATGGTCGAAAATATCAGAGCAGAATCCCATCACAGAAGGAATGAAGAACCATACTTGCAAAGACAAGTGTAAGATATTCAAGAGCCAGCTGTACATTACATTGTTTAAGGATTCAGAATTTAGAAATACCAAAGAAGGACTTGGAGGCCCGGACAACATTATACACAATGCACCCCTCACTCACTCTCCTCAAGCCCTTTGCAAGTGGATTCCGTGGAGAAATTTCTTTAGGAATACTGCCCAGTCATGAGTTTTAATAGGACGGACAACCTCCACTTAAAAAGGTACTCCTCCGTTCCAATTTGTTTGGTTTACTTTTCTTTTTAGTCCGTACCAAAAAGAATGGCTTTTTCCTTTTTTGGCAACTCTTTAATTTCAACTTTCCACGTGGCATGTTTAAATCCACAGGACTAACAGATACTTTGGTACATTCTGCATGTCATTAATTTAAAACCACAAGATCCAAAAATCGTCTTTATTTTCTTAAATGTTTTAAAGAATATTTCGGTACATTCTGCATAAGATTAGTTTAAAACCACAAGATCCAAAAATCATCTTTATTTTCTTAAAGTTCTCTGTTCAAAACCAGACAAACAAATTGAAACCGAGGGTCGAGGGAGTAACAGCCAACCTCTACTTAAAAGATTCATGTAGGTACACGATTGAATTTAACTAGGCAGCATACTGGCAAAATGGGATAGGAAGCAGACTATAAAACTCTCTATTGCTTGAGTGGCATTCAACAAAGCAAAATCAGTATTTTATTAATAACTAAAACCATGTAAATATGTTGAAGGGTAAAAAGGATCAAAGTAGAGCCACTCTTAAGAGTAGCTTGACAGTCGACTGAGGCACCTGATTAATGACAACAGAAGCAAAGGAGAGACTTGTCTGCTCCTTAAAAATTACAGTTGCAGCATCTAGAAGAAATCCCCGAGCAAGTTCAGGACTCTTGGCATGTTTTTGAGGACGAGAGCATTCACCATCCAGTTCAATTCCTTCCTTGTCCATGGAATCCTCATCCTGAAAAGAGAACAACAAACGACATCCCTAAGGTGAGAATTTCTGGCATAAAGAATATCATAGCATCCAAGGTAGCACTGATAGACAAACATAGTGGAGACAGAGGCATGATTAATAAGCCTAACAAAGTTGACAACCTCTTCTTCTTCAGCCTCTTCAGCATGCTCAAAGAACCTCCTAATGTTTTCCCCTCTTGTTATTGTAACAAAACCATCCCCAACCACAAGCCTGCAATGTACACACTGTTGCCCCTTCAATGCATGTGGTTTGACAGAAAGTTCGGTACATCTACCATCCAGCTTCCATGCCCGTAGCATGATATAGCAGGCGTTGAAACCGCTCAAGTCTAGACCACTGACTTGCACTCTTCCACTTGAGCCAACATTTTCATAGTCCAATATATCACATTTTCCTTCTCCAGTTCCAACTGCCCACTCAAAGTGATGATATGCCCCAAAGGTATCAATGAACGCCTGATGCCAATCAGCTACAATTGTATTGTGAGAAACCTGAACACAAGAGAGAAAAATGGCATTAATCTTGTTGCATATAACAGCCGCTTTCACTTTATCTGCACTAAGCTTCAGGAGTGGTAGCATATGTTGATCGGTAGCATTAGTATCTAAGGCCTCGTGGTTCCTCATTTTTTGCTCTTCTTTAATTCAACATTTGGTGGGTAGCTGGGGTGATGTAGTGGAAGGGGGAAATTGGGGCCAGTGATTCACTCTCGAGTCCTTTTTTCACAACTGAAATACCATCAATGAAATACCATCAATGATACTATTTGCCAACTCAGTAAAAGGTGTCAAAGTGGCACACTTTATACCTACTTGAGGTGCCAAAATGAAACAATGTCCATGTCACGACCCAAACCGAGGCCCTGGCCGTGACGAGCATTCCGAACCATAAAGGCCCGAAACAACCCTATTGTCTGATAATCATGCACATAATTCATGACAAAAGAAATGCGGAAGATACACAATATAACGAAAACATGGTCAAGAATCATATGAAAACGAAAATGGGGAATAGTGTCCCACAATCTAAATCAACATCTCTAAAACCGTCTGCGAAATCTCTACTACATGACTGAAACAATGTCTATCTAAAAACTGAGACAAGGCCCCCAGCAGAACCAAAACTAATAAATAATAAATCAAATAGCAGATGTCAGGCCTTTCAAAATATAGAAGGCTCACCACTTGATTCTGCGTTCTGTCGGAAGAAATTTACTGGTTATCTGGACCCCTAGACTGTGCCTCCAAACCTGTAAGGGAAGAGGGTCAATACAAAAGTACTGGTACGCAGAGAAATCAAAACAGAAGTATAATATTTTTACACAATATAGGTGAGAGCCATTATAAAGCAGTTTCATATCAAATCATTTGAAAACACATGGGCATAATGTAATTGTTTTCAATAACAATGAAATGCAGCTGAGCTAGGTGGAATACCCTACATAATTTACACCAACTGTCAATCCTCGGTTGCCTCCGAGATTAGAGTATAAGTGAGGGAGAGACACACAAGACCACAAAGCATGGTGTCTCGACCCAATGGTAGTGCCCAAGATCACTTAGCCTAGGCTCCTACCTATAATCCAAATTTGGGAATGACATAAAGTCAAGTACTCAAGATCACTTAGCCTGGTACCAAATTCCCGTGTCGGCAAACACGATTTCCAGCGATAAGCCCTTACACTCAAACGCCTTCTTCGGGCATCCACCTATCTCATGTAAAAATCAATGCATTCAAATTTTGTTCAAATCAATCACATGTCATACTCTGTAGGGTATCGTCACACCCGACTTGCAAGCCATCAATATCTCATCATTCTTCTCATTCAACCATTGTATTCAACATGAATAACCTTCTCGTTTTCAAGTCAAAATCATATCAATTCTCAAAGCATTTCATGTCATGCTCTTCAAGATGTTTTCAAACAATTTACATCATATGAACATTTAAAACAAATTCACATCAAGAGAGGAAATTTCATATCATTCATGCTCTCAAGTTAACATCTTTTCCGAATACATGCATATACATATATCATATAGCAAATCACTTTGGGAGTAGGCCTAAGGGCCAAATCAATGTCATAAAACGTTTAAAAACATAATCATATTCATAATTTCAAAACCCCCATATGAAAACATGAATTTTTAAAGCCCATGAGATTTTTGAGATAACCCCACGTACCTCTATATGCGAATATGATAGGTGCTTCTTGAAGCCTACGTTGCGGAGATTCCAAATCTTCAATTTGTTTTGAAAACCCATGGTTGAATCTTGAACTACTTGGGTTTTTATTTTGAAACCCTAAGGAGTGTTCTTGAGATAATTTGTTGAATATGATAATATTTTGGTGTTTGAGGGATTAAATCCCGTGTTGGTGGTATATATATAGGGGTGGAAAAGGACCATTTTGCCCCCAAAACTGAGTGTTTAAGTCACCTGAAACCTTTACATAGGCGCTGCCTATGCTATCGCCTATGCTATTGCCTATGTTTACATAGGCGCCACCTATGCTATCGCCTATGTTCACATAGGTGCCGCCTATGCTATCGCCTATGTTTACATAGGTGCCGCCTATGCTATCGCACATAGGCGCCGCTACTACTTTGAAAGGCCATAACTTCTTGCTCGGGTGCCAGATTTTAGCAAAATTGGTATCGTTGGAAAGCTAACTCGAAGACCTATCATTTGACACATAGTAGGCTCTCTAATTTGACATATACAGAGAGTTATGGTTGATGGTAGCTGACACAAATTACAACGTCCACTAAAACTTAATCGATCGAAATAGTTTCAACTCGTCCTTGAGTTGAAGGACCTCTATGGTCTAAATTCAAGCTTGGATGGATTCACATACTATGCAAATAATTAACATGCCATACTAGCATAGGATTTATGACTTTGGGATTATCAACGCATCGAAATCATGATTTTTATTCTAGCCCGAAATGCAGGGTGTTACAGTCCACTTGAGGTGCCTAAGTGAAAAATGGTACGTACTTAAGAGGGCTGCGTATGGATTAGGCCTTATCATTTTATAGGTTATAATGGATGCATCCATGAGTTTTCGACAAAAAATTATTCCAATGTACCTATTCCTAGAAATTCATAGGCTAACCACACACGAAAAAATCAAAATACACCGCAAGTCCTGCTATTTCGCTCATTTATCCTAAAACAGACTATGTCCTCCTCTCCGAAGTAACTCTTATCATTTAATAGATCGTCAACAACACATTCATAAGTTCTCGGCATAAATTATTCTGATGTATCTATTCCCAAAAATTCATAGGTTAACACACACGAAAAATTGAAATAAACCACAATTTCTGTTATTTCGCTCGTTGGTCCTGAAACAGGCTACTTTCACCTCTCCAAAGCAACGCTTATCATTTAGTAGGCCTTCAATGACCCATCCATTAGTGTTTGAAAAAAAATCAATCTGGCGCACCTATCCCCTTATATTTATGGGCTACATACATGAGAAAATAAAAATAATCCGCAATTTTTGTTTTTTACTCATTTGTTCGAAGACAGCCGATTTCTGCCTTTCCAAAGCAACCATATTATTTAATAAGTCATCACGGACGCATTCATGAGTTTTTGATAAAAAATTATTCCAACGCACCTATCTTCAGAAATTCATAGGCATTATACACAAAAAATTGAAATAATTCTCAGTTCCTGCTTTTTTCGTTCGTTTATCCTTAAATAGGCTGTGTCAACCTTTCTGAAGGGACCGTTAATAATTCTTAATTCATGTTTCGTGAGAGCTATGGAGTAAAAAAAAAAGCTACACACCTTTTGAAAATAATGTGCATCATTCAATAGGTCATCACAGACAAACAAAATTTTAGCTCAAACAGAACTGGTGCACATATTCCAAAAAATCAATGTGCTAAAATAATCCTTAGTTCATGCTTCGTGACATGTATGGAGTAAAACAATCTAGTCCACCTTTCGAAAATAATGCACAATCGTCACAACTGTACCCATGAAATTTTAGCTCAATTAGAGTTTGTCGCACATATTCCAGAATTTCCATAGGTTAATGTTATGAATCGGACAGAATAAGAAAACCACAAGCAAAATGAAAAACAAGAACACACAAATCTATGTGAAAATTCTTGTGGGAAAAACCATGGACAGTGGTAGAGGAATTCACTATAATGGAGAGGAGTACAATAGTCTCAATTTCGTGTATATAAGAACGACCCGAAACAGCCCACTAAACACACTTATATAATACGTGCATACTGTTAAGTTTGCTCAGGGATCCATGTATAATGCAGAGAAACTAAAACTGTTATTGCTCTTGTTGTATTGATAATGAGTTGATTACATTAAACTGTGATGTAGCTAAGTATTTATAGGCAATCATATTGTGTTCTAGAATCTTCTAATTCTAACTAACAAGCTAACTAACTCACTAGGCTGTGACTCACCACATGTAAAAATATCAACTCTCAGTAACTAACTCAATGAAATAGTAACAACTAACTAACAAACTAATGCAACAGTGCAGCAGCTACTTCTGCAAGTTAACTACTTAACTAACTACTTAATTTGTACATTTTATCACTCCCCCTCAAGCTGAAAGATGCAAGATGTTAAGCACACCAAGCTTGTTTAACAAATGATAATGTTGTTCTTGACTGAGACCTTTAGTGAGAATATCAGCCACCTGATGTTGAGTAGGAACATACATAGTTTTCACCAATCCTGCTTTAATCTTGTCCCTGATGAAATGACAATCAATATCTATGTGCTTTGTCCTTTCATGAAAGATGGGATTAGCTGCTAATTGCATAGCAGACTTGCTATCACTCAGAATATTGATAGGTTTAACAACAGGAACATTTAATTCAGCAAATAACCCTTCTAACCATGTCACTTCTGCCAATGTTGTGGCCATACTTCTATACTCTACCTTAGCTGAACTTCTAGACACTGTATGCTGCTTCTTAGATTTCCAGGACACCAAGGATTCCCCAAAAAGTATGACATATCTGGTCACTGATCTCCTTGTGTTAGGGCATGTAGCCCAGTCTGAATCACACCAACAAGTTAATTCAGCAGTAGTCTGTGTCTTCATCCATATGCCTTGGCCTATCGTACCTTTTAGATACCTGACTACTCTGTTAGCAGCTTCCATATGAGACATCTTTGGTTGTTGCATGAACTGACTCAAAGTTTGCACAGCAAAGCTAATATCTGGCCTAGTGATGGTTGCATACATGAGCTTACCAACCAACCTTTGATATGATGTTGCATCCTTAAGAGCAACATCTCTACTAACACCGACAGTTTTATCAAATTCCATAGAGTTAAGTTTTACATTTGACTCCAATGGTGTCACAGCAGGCTTTGCACCTGCAAGTCCTGTCTCAGATATGAGCTCCAGAATGTACTTCCTTTAATTCAGTATAACTCCTTTTGCAGACCTCAATATTTCAATACCTAGGAAGTATTTAAGCTCTCCCAGATCATTAAGCTTAAAATGTTTGTGTAAGGTCTCTTTAACTTCACTTATCATGGTTGCATTGTCCCCGGTGATGAGTAAATCATCCATATACACTAGTATGATAACCATTCCTGCTTCCATCTTTAAGGTAAAAAGAGAGTAATCATAAGTACTTTGGATAAAACCTGCCTTAATTAGTGTTGCGGTAAGTTTGATGTTCCACTGCCTTGAAACATGTTTGAGTCCGTATAGTGATTTGATCAATCTGCATACTTTGTGTGGTCCTTTTTTTTGGAACCCTTCTGGTAGTTCCATGTATACTTCTTCATCTATATTTCCCTACAAGAATGCATTATACACATCCATTTGATACATACGCCAACCCTTTGAAACTGCCAATGCAACCACACATCTTACAATAACCATCTTTGCAACTGGAGAAAAAGTATCATGGTAATCTAACCCATCTTTCATCTTCAGCAACTTGGCTATAGTATTGTGGTTCAACCAATGCAGACAAGACTAATATATATTTCTGACACTTAGGAGTAACATTCTGATAGGAAACATTCTGATAGGAAAGGTAATTAGCAATATGATATCTTGTCCGTTTTCCCTTCCCTAGCATTTCATAATCATTCATCCAAATAGGTTTCTTGATCAGCCTAGGAGTTCTTTATGGTATATCACTTGGTATGGGTGAAGCAGGCATCAAACTAGCATTACCAGGTGAATTTAAAGGTAACTCATCTGTAGGTGGAATATGTTGAACATCCTCAGCAACTACACTTGGTACATCAGATGGTGAGGAAGGGTCTTCTTCATAAGAAGTTGCATTTGTATAATCAGCAGCACCGAGTTATTCTTGTAGGAAACCTGAAGGGAATTCTATTGTTTTTTCAGTTGCAAAGGGGAACACATGTTCCTGGAACACAACATCTCTAGTCACAAATAACTTGTCAGTGGCTAAGTCCATTAACAAATAGCCCTTTGAGTAAAAGAATGGCCCATCAAGACTATTGGTTTGGCTCTTTTGATAGCTTGTCACCCGTTGGTAGTACAGATGCATAGCATAGACAACCAATAACTTTCAAATGTGTTAAGGATGGAGGTTTAGAAAAGAGCAACTCAGAAGGACTTTTTCCTTCAACAATGGGAGAAGGTAGTCTATTGATTAGATAGACTGTTGCCTTAACATTAAGACCCCAAAATTTAGCAGGCATTTGTGACTGAAATTTAATGGCTCTAGCTACATTTAAAATATGCATGTGCTTCCTCTCAACTACACCATTTTGTTGAGATGTATATGCACAGCTACTCTGATATATGATACCTAGAGACCTAAATAAGTCATTGCACGGTGAGTTGAAAAATTTTGTGCCATTATCAGATCTCACAATTTTAATATGTGCATTAACTGTGTCTGTATTATGCATACAAAAGTCTTGAGAGCCACAATTGTTTCAGACTTTAATTGCAATAGATGAACCCATGCGTATCTACTGTAATCATCAACCATTGTTAGGAAATAATATTTATTGTCATATGTAGGTATCTTATAGGGTCCCCTAAGATCCATGTGTATAATGTTAAAACACTTAGCAGGTCTAGTCTTACTTAGAGGAAATCTTAGTCTAGTCTGCTTAGCTAAGGGACAGATATGACAATTATTCAAACCTTCTACATCCTTATTATGCTTCAAGATGTCCAGTAACTTTAGTACTTGAGCTGATGGATGGCCAATTCTTCTATGCCAAAGGCTACAATCTTGCACAACTACTTCTGTTTCTGCTATGCATCTGTGAATCTGAGTCTGAGAGGCTTGTACTTTGTGCTCCGTATATTGTCCTTTGAGAACATATAATCCACCTGTTTCCTTACCAATCCCCTTCACCCTGCCACTGTGAAGGTCCTGAAAGACACAGAAGTTAGAGTAAAAGTAAATAAACCATGAAAGTTGCCTAGTCATTTTGGATACTAACAACAAATTAAGTTTGAAGTTAGGCACAAACAATACATCTTTCACAGTTCCATCTCTAAATATGTGTGCCTCTCCAGTATGAGATATATCCACCTTAGCACTAGTGGGAAGATGTACCTTATCCCTTTCTGATCTATCTACTTTGTAACACCTTAACAGAATATTCTTACTTGCTGCAACATGATGTGTTGCACCAGAATCCACTATCCATTCCTGTGACGTCTGATGAAATAATGAACAAACAATTTTACCTGTTATATTGCTGTGGTTGGTATCAGGTGTGTCCTTATTCAGCATGTCCATGATTTGTTTATACTTTCCATCAGTGAATGTTTGACCCTTAGGTAGAATTGCATTGTGAACTTCCTTGTTATCTTCTTGACTAGTTGAAGCAACTTGTCTTGCTCCTCCATAGACCTTATCACCAGTCACATTGTCGGTGGAATGTTGAGCATGCATATGTCCTCCATACTGATGTCCATGACTACTATATCCACCATGTTTTCCATAGAATTGAGTATTTCCCCTTCCATAATTAGAGCCTTGATGCAATCCTTTTGGTCCACCACTGTAGCCTCCTCTTTTCCTTTGCCTCCAATCATTAGGATAGCATATCAACTTATAGCCATTGTCTCTGGTGTGACCACTAAAATGGCAGTAATCATATGTTTTTTCTCTATTGTTTTGTGCTCTATAGTTGCTTACTGAACTTCTACTCACTTGCATTGTGATTGGATCAGTCTTTTCACCAATGACATTTGCACAGGCCAGTTGCTAAATCTCATCCTCAGTTATCATTGCATAAGCTTGGTTAAGTGTAGGAGTGATCCCTTTTAACAAGATCTGTCTTCTTACTTGATCATATGACTCATTCAGCCAACTCAAAAACTATATCAGTCTTAACTCAAATAAGTGTTTTGCATAGTCTTTGGACTTTGGACAAACACATGATGGAGCCGGAACTATTGCATCATACTCACTCCATAGACTCTTTAATTTTGTGAAGTAAGCTGATACTGAATCTGTACCCTGTGACAAGGTGTTGATCTCTCTATGTAGTTGATACAACCTCATTCTATTCACCTTATCAAACCGTTCTTTAAGGTCTTCCCACACCTCAGATGTATTTGTTGCATAAACGATCCCACTGAGTAGCTCTGTACTCACAGAACTCATAATCCACGATAGTACTATAGCATTACATGTTTCCCATTGATCATGGAACTCTTCTCTATATGTATCTTTGCTACATGTTCCTGTCACAAATCCATACTTCTTCTTACCTAAAGTGCAATTCTCATTGACCTACTCCACACTCCATAGTTCTCAGATCCTACAAGTTTGATTGGTATTAAGGTAGCACCAGATACATCTGATGCTCTTATGATCAGGGGATCACTAGGATCTATCTTAGGTGCCATTTTCAATTTCAACATAACTTCAGCAATTATGTGTCTATAGGAACAACAAACTCACTGTCTTACTTCTCTATAGCTATCAACAATGAAATTACAAACCCAGAAAATACTTCAATACTTCAAAATCTAAGAAGGACGAACTCAGAATATTAATCGAAATCACAAAGGAACTTCTACCACAGATGTTAGCTGAGAACTGGGATCGAAGACAACTTCTTGCTACAATGGAGATCTAAACTCCATAGATGATTTCTCTTCTCCAGAATCGAGCTAAGTCTTTGATACCATGTTAAGTTTGCTCAGGGATCCATGTATAATGCAGAGAAACTAAAACTGTTATTGCTCTTGTTGTATTGATAATGAGTTGATTACATTACACTGTGATGTAGCTAAGTATTTATAGGCAATCATATTGTGTTCTAGAATCTTCTAATTCTAATTAACAAGCTAACTAACTCAGTAGGCTGTGACTCAGCACATGTAACATTATCAACTCTCAGTAACTAACTCAATGAAATAGAAACAACTACGTAACAAACTAATGCAACAGTGCAGCAGCTACTTCTGCAAGTTAACTACTTAACTAACTACTTAATTTGTACATCTTATCACATACAAATAAGTCCTAGGCCCGATCCCTACGCTATCACCACAGACCCCATGAAAAATCACAAAATGGGTCGCACCGTGAAATTTTTAGGGCCAGATCAACAAAATTCGGGTCACAATTCTAACAATTAACACATTACATACCGAATAATCCTTAATTCCTGTTTTGTGGCACGTATGAAGTAAAAAAGCTACGTCTATATTTCAATAAAAATGTTTATTATTTAATAGGTCGATGCGAACGACCCATCTTTAGCTCAAACAGAGTTGGCCGCATATATTTCAAGAAAATTCATGGATTAATACACACGAAAGATAAAATAATTCTTAATTCTTGTTTCCTGACATGTATAGAGTTAAAAAAAGAAGAAGTTGCATCTACCTTTCAAAAATAATTTGCACCATTTAATAGGTCATCACATATGGACCCACAAAATTTTGCTCAAAAGGGACGGTCACACATATTTTGAAAAATTCATTGTTAAGAGATTATTTATCCCACCATTCATGTCTTAACGATTAAATAAGTTATCCCATAAATATGGTGGAATAACTAACCCGGAATTAATTATTTCAGAATAACTTGTTCTCAATCAAACGACCCCTAAAAGTATATTTTTTCAATTTTTTTATACGTTTTAGTGACAAGACATTACAGTGACAAAAAGCTGTGTTTTTATAAGTCATAGTGACAAGATAGTCGCCACAAAAGGTTTAAAGTATAATTTTCCGAATTTTACAAGGTTTAGTGACAACATAATCGCCATAAAAAGCTGTCACAAAAAGTATATCTTTTGAATTTTTATATCTTTTAATGACAAGACAGTCGCCACAAAAACCTGTCACGAAAAGTATAGTTTCCCCCTTTTTATGAGGTTTAGTGACAAGTATATTTTCCTGAATTTTTTAAGTTAGTGACAACACAGTCGCCACAAAAAACTGTCAGTAAAAGTATATTTTTACAGGTTATAGTGACAACATAATCGCCACAAAAAGTTGTCACTAAAGGTATATTTTCCCAATTTTTTATGAGTTTTGCTGACAATATAGTCGCCACGAAAGGCTGTCACTAAAGGTATATTTTCCTGAATTTTTAAGTTAGTGACAACACAGTCGCCACAAAAAGCAGTCAGTAAAAGTACATTTTTACATGTTATAGTGACAACATAATCGCCACAAAGATTTGTCACTAAAGGTATATTTTTCCAAATTTTTTATCAGTTTTAGTGACAATATAGTCACCACAAAAAGCTATCACTATTTTGCTGAATTTTTATTAGTTTTAGTGACAACATAGTCGCCACAAAAGGCTGTCACTAAAAGTATATTATTCCAATTTTTTATAAGTTTTAGGACAATACAGTCGCCACAAAAAGCTGTCACTAAAAGTATACTTCTCCAAATTTTAATAAGTTTTAGTGATAACATAGTCGCCACAAAACGCTGTCACTAAAAGTATATTTTTCCGATTTTTTTGTAAGTTTACTGTCACTAAAAGTATATGTTTCTGAATTTTTATAAGTTTTAGCGACAACATAGTCACCACAAAAAGTTGTCACTAAAAGAATATTTTCCCTAATTTTTATAAGGTTTAGTGACAACATAGTCGCTACAAAAAATGTCAGTAAAAGTATATTTTTCTGAATTTTTATAAGTTTTAGTGACAACATAGTCGCCACAAAAATTTATCACTAAAAGTATATTTTTTTGAATTTTTTATGAGTTTTAGTAACAAGCTGTCACTTAAAATATGCTTTTTTGAATTTTTACAAGTTTTAAAGACAACACCCAATGAATTGGCTCAGTCATTTTTGTTTTGCCCGTTTGACCACTTAAATGGCTCTACCAACCTCGTTGGGCCACCCTCACCCGCTCCACACCCCGTCGAGGGGTAGCCTGCCGATTTTCGATTCAAACCGTACCCGGGCCCGTCCCACCTCAAGAACCGTGGGCTAACACCCACCGAATTGGCTCGAAAATGGCTCATTCATGCCGTTTCTTTTTGTTGATGTTTTCGATTAGATTTACAAGGAACAAGGAGATTAAATTTTTTTGGAGTAGGAATTAATTAGTTGAAAACAGCTTGAGAGTGACTAAAAACTCACACTTGGACTTTAAGGGCTCTGAGGGGAATAGCATTTTAATGCCATGAATGATACTCACTCTGTTTCATTTTATTTAGTATACTTTAATCGAGCGCGAAATTTAAAAAATTAAAGAAGGACATAGTGATGCTTATCAAATCCTTTTTAAAAAATATACTACTATTTCGTGCGGATTAATAAGGGTAAAAGTGAAATTATGTCTTTAAATAGCTATTCCCAAAAAGAATGCCATATTTTCTTATTTTGTTGCTACTCTCTCTGTCCCATTTTACTTGTCCCGAATTTTCTAATTTGATTTCTCATTTTACTTGTCATTTTTTACAAATCAAGAAGAGATTTTTTTTTTTTCATATTTTATACTTTGCATTAATTACTTTTTCTTCAAATTAAAATTAAACATCATTTAATAGGGATACTATGGTAAATTAACCATGTAATTAATTACTTTTCTTAATCAATATGCCAAGTTAATCTAGGACAAGTAACATGAGACGGAGGAAGCATTTAAAGACGCAATTTCCCTTTTATCCTTATTGATCTCACTTATAAGGTATAACTCAATTAAAGAAAGTATAGTCTATTTTTTAATAAAGGACAATTTAGTAAATATTACTAAGTATTTCCTTATTTCTTAAACTTCGTACCCGATTAAATTATGCCACATAAAAAGGAACGGAGGAAGTAATACATATAGACTTGACTTTTCTTTGCTTTCCTTCCTCTCATTTT
Source organism: Capsicum baccatum var. pendulum (assembly GCA_030864225.1). NCBI lineage: Eukaryota > Viridiplantae > Streptophyta > Magnoliopsida > Solanales > Solanaceae > Capsicum > Capsicum baccatum. Next base: position 264,364,412 of record CM061559.1, on the reverse strand, counting down.
GTAGTTGGTAAATGAAGTTTATTTTCGTTTCAATTTGTTTGTCTTACTTTCTTTAATCGGTTTAGAAAAGAACATTTTTTTCCCTTTTTTGGCAACTTATTTATTCAAACTTTTATGTTAAATACCATAAGTCTAAATGACACTTTGATACATTATCCATATCTTTAATTTAAAATCATAAAATTTCAAAAGTTTTTTTGTTTTTTCAATCTCTTTATCAAGTCAAAATCAGACAAATAAGCGTGAAGCTCCAAGTTATACAAATACTAATAACCTAGAAGAAGATGAAATAAATGTTTGGCTGTTAAAGCTTTATTGGAAGTCCTTTTAATAACTGATGATGCATAAACAAAATAATATGGTGAAATAAATCTAACGAAATAATTGATAATAATATAATTGTGTGATGATGCAAAACGAATAGAATAATGTTCGAAAACATTTGAGGTACTACTCTATTACTACTCTCTCACCCACTCCACAACATGGACTTTTTACTTAGTACTACCTCTATTATTACTCTCTCACCTCCAGAATGTTTCAATTTATTTATTTGATTTTAACTTGATACAGAATTTAAAAAGACTTTTTGAACTAGATAATTTGACCAAAAATAATATTAAAAGATAAACCATGTTACACCTACATAAGACATGGTAAACACTTCTGTTAATCAAATGTTACTTCACACAAACTAGGAGCAGCCTCCATAGTTGTTGACTTTAATAGTTTACTTTCATATTTCTACATATAATACTCCCACTTGCTACCAATTTAACATTTTGCAAAGAAAAAAATGTATCAACAATTTCAGTTTGTTCGTATTATAACCAACAAGCATGAGAAGAATCATATTGTTACAACAACTGGTTTAGTACATAAAGCATAAAAGAAGTCACATAAATAGCAAGAACAATTCATTCATCACGCCCATAATAGCTCATACATTAGGATTTTAGTGCACTGAATCAAACACACAATAAGAAATAATCTCTGTATTACTAATCTTTATAGAACTTATTCCTACATAACTAATTCTTGCATTAGGATTCATGTATAACTTGTCTTTGAACCAAAACGTGCCCTTTCTGTTAAAACTTAAAAAGGCGGAAACGGTGTGCTTCTAAGAGTTTGTTACACAAGAACTAATTCTGATGGGTTCGTTAGTACAACCAAGAATGCGATTGCATATGCTAAACCACGATGAATATATCTCTTTAACATTTACGTATATCATAGTCTCAATCTCTTCAAAGAAAGGACACTAAATTTTGTTGCTGCTACACTTCGAGAATAAAAATTTTCTCCTATTTTTTAAGTAAATCTGAAGAAAGATTTACGTAAAACGATTTTATTCTTCCCTCTGCTAAGTCTCCTATTTTCCATATCTTCAGGATAAAAGAGGTAGCAAATTCTTTTAGAACAATTTTATTTTCATATTTTACAAGACATTCAAGGATGTATAGGTTTTTGCAGAAAATTATTACTACTACATAAGCATCACAACTACCTGTCACTTCCCACTAGAAATGTATGTTAGGTAACTTTGTCCATCAAGACTAAGACAGATTCGAAGAATCACCCAAATACACACACACACTCAAAGGTAGTTCCTCAATAGTTGAGCTGGATTTTTTCATGGGGTTGTGTTTTATGCTATAAAGATTGTATCATTGGTGTATAACTCTAGTGTTACTTGTTTATTTATTAATAACTGTGGTGTCCGAGCTAGCATGTGCTCACCTTGACTAAATTATTTATTAGGATACCTGGCACTTCCCACCCACCAGCAATGTATATTATTTAACTTTGTCCACCAAGACTAGGACAGATTGGAAGGTAGTTCCTCAATAGTTGATCTAGAATTTTTATGGAGTTGTGGATTTTGCTATAAAGATTTCATCTTGCTTGTGTGCACCTTGACTAAAATACTTAGAATACCTTCCCTCGCAACAACGACAGATATTAGGTTATTTTGTCCACTAAGACTAGAACAGATGGGAAGAATCACGTAGTGTTTTTATCTCTGTTGGGATTTGAACCTGAGAACTTTAGTTCTGTTGTAAAATCACTTCATTACTATAGTATTGTTTATTGAATCAATTTTGTCCTTGTTAGTGTTTTGGTGTATAATTTTCTTGTTGTTGTCCCCCCAAACCCAACCCAAAGGTGATTGCTCACTAGTTGAGCTAGAATTTTTGTGGGTTTGTGTTTTCTGCAATATAGCTCTAGTGTGTTGCTTAATTGAATCACGGCAGATTGGAAGAATCACCCCCCCACCCCCCCCACACAGAGGTAGATCCTCAATAGTTGAGCTAGAATTTTTATTGGGCTGTGGTTTTTGCAATAAAGATTTCATCTATCTTTTGTGCACCTCGACTAAATACTTAAAATGCCGGCCCTCGCAGTAACAGTATATATTAGATAACTTTTTCCATCATGGCTAGGACAGATGGGAAGAATCACGTAGTGTTTTTTTGTATAATAGCTCTAATGTTGCTTAATTGAATCACTTTGCCCCCCCCCCTCGTCCACACCCACCCACCCACCTATGGTTCCTCAATATTTGAGCTGGAATTTTTATGGGGTTGTGTTTTGTGCTATAAAGATTATATCTTTGGTGTATAATAACTCTAGTGTTGCTTAACTGAATAACTTTGCCATAGTTCGGTTTAAGAAAATGGTACTTAATTTGCCGGACTCATTGTTTTCTGCAGCGAAATTATAAAATAAGTAGATTTTAAGTTTTGAGTATTCCCAAAAAATTTGACTTAATATCATGCTATGATGCAAACTTTCTTGTTTGAGCTAACAATAAACTTTCACAAGCACTTCCATTTGGTCCTAGAGCTCAAAAGATGTGTCCATAAATTGAGCTGAACCATTTCAATGTGCCATTACTCTGCGTGAGCTCTTGGTTGGGATAGCTTGAGCTAAAGCTATTAGGGGAAATCCTGAAGCGGGTCAGTCATGACCTTTTTATTCATGTAAAAGACACTGTTTTAAGAAATCTAACCAAGAGTATATTCAATCTCTCAATGTAGTTTCACTAATTATAAAGTATACCTTCACGAAGCCAAAATTGAAACTCATTCGTATAGGTCTCCAGTAAGAACGGTTCACTCCATCTAACCTAGCACCGGTAGTTATGGACTAAACACTTAAAATATTGTTTCAGAAAATGAATTTGTTCTGAATTTTCGGCTGTTCATCAAGTAAATGAAAAGTTCTCTGTTTTCTCTTTTTGCAGATCTTTCGGTTCTGTAGGTCTAAGTGCCACAAGAATTTTAAGATGAAGAGGAATCCACATAAAGTTAAATGGACTAAAGCATATAGGCGGCTGCATGGAAAGGACATGACTCAGGTAAACAGTTACCCCGATATAATCTATGTGCTTTTATTGGATACTAACCTTTGTTATTTTTTTTTTGTTGGATTCTGAAATTCTTTCATGCTCGCCTCATTTTCATTTGAAGGACTCAACATTTGAATTCGAGAGGAAACGTAATGTTAGGATCGATTAGCAGTTCACACACTAAATTTATGGAGAGGATGAAGAAAACTAGAGAGAGTTCTTGAGGAGAGAGAGAGAAGTAATTTTGTGGTAACACCCGTAAGCAACCTCCACGGCGGACGGGCTATTTATATTAATGACTCGGAGTATGTACAATTACACAGAGAATGAAAATAAAAGGTACAACCTAAAATTTTGGTGGGGGCTCATATTAATCAGGCTCCACAACCTAACAATTCTCCCACTTGGAGACTGATTCTATCATCCAAGAATTACATTCTCAAAAAAAATAAAAAAATATTCCTCCATCATCAATATATTCGCCGCACCACAACATTTGTAGACACAACTACAGAAAACCAACTAAGGTTTTGCACAACCTTAGTTTACCAACATCAAAATATTTAGTCAACATGTCTGCTGGATTCTTTGCACCCTCTATCTTTTCCAAACACATATCACCTTCTTCCACTGCCCTGCGAGTGAAATGGTACCGTCTTCTAATGTGCTTTGTCTTCGAATGATAGACCAGGTTCTTCACCAACTGTATGGCACTCTAGCTATCTGTGTAAAGAATCTTCTTAAGCTGCTTCTTTCCCAGTTCTTCCAGATAATCTGTCAGCCATATCATCTCCTTTCCAGCTTCAGCTATTGCCACATACTCAGCCTCAGTAGATGAAAGAGCAACGCACTTCTGAAGCCTGGACATCTAACTCACTGTTGTACCACCTATGGTATGGCGTAAATGTATCCGGAAGTGATCATGCTTGAGTTCACATCCCCACTAAGATCAACATCAACAAAACCTTGCAGAATCACTTCACCGTTGCCAAAACAAACTGAAGTACTGGATGTACCTTTCAAATATCTTAGAAGCCACTTCACAGCTTCCCAATGCTCTTTCCTGAGATTTTTCATGTACCTACTAACAACTCCCACTGCATGTGCTATGTCAGGTCTAGTGCAGACCATAGCATACATCAGACTCCCAACTGCAGAAGCATATGGAACAAGTGTCATGTGTTCCCGCTCCTGAGCTGTCTTCGGTGACTGCTCCTTTGATAATTTTATATGATTTGCCAATGTAGTAGTCCTAGGTTTAGCATCATTAAATCTGAATCTGGCCAGCACCTTCTCAACGTACTGCTCTTGGGATAGATTCAAAGTGCTAGTAGTTCTATCCCGAGAAATCCTCATCCCAAGAATCTGTTTCGCTGCACCTAAATCTTTCATCTCAAACTCAGAAGACAGACTTTCCTTCAGAGAGTTTATCTCCTTCATACTGGATCCTGCAATCAACATATCATTCATATACAAGAGTAAAAATACATAAGAGTCAGTTATTTCTTGAAGTAGCATCACTGATCCTTCTCACTCCTGAGGAAGCCACTCTTGCACATAAAGGAGTTAAACTTCTTGTACCACTGTCTAGGTGCTTGCTTCAGCCCATACAAGATCCTGTTGAGCTTCCACACCATGTGTCTCTTGCCTGGAACTGCGAACCCCTCTGGCTGCTGCATATAGATTTCCTTGTCCAAATCTCCATGTAAAAACGCAGTCTTTACATTCATTTGCTCAAGATGCAAATTCACCAATGCAACAATGCTCAATAAAATTCGGATAGTAGTTAATTTCACAACAAGAGAAAATATTTTAGAATAATCAATACCTTTCCTTTGTGAATATCCTTTAACTACTAACCGAGCCTTAAACCTTCTTTTGCCATCTGGTTCTGCCTTGATTCTTAACACCCACTTGTTCAATAAGGCTCTCTTCCCTGTAGGTAAATCAGTCAACATCCACGTGTTATTCTTCTCAAGTGAGCTCATCTCATCATCCATGGCTTGCTCCTACTTGATTGAATCCTCCACCTGCAGGGCCTCGCAACAAACTCAGGTTCCCCTTCATCAGTCAACAACAGATAATGTAATGATGGTGTATACCTATTTAGTGCTCTAATGGTCCTGGATGATCTCCTCTCAGCCTTCTCAGGTGTCACTTGTTCCACCTCTGGTTCCTTAACGACAGTCTCTAGAGTTTGTTGAGTATCTACTGCAACATCTTTGGGTGTACTCTTCGGCAACTCAAGCTCAACTCCCACTTACTTTGTAGTTTCTTGAACCTTTTGCTCTCTGTCCTTGTACAAGACATTTTCATCAAATGTCACATTACAATGTCTTAGGATTTTCTTGTTCCTGTTATCCCAAAACCGGTACCCGAAGATGTCAGAATCATAACCTATAAAGTAGCACTTTACAGCTTTAGCATCAAGCTTATCTCTTTTCTCTAATCATTGCAACCAAAGGTTCTCAATTGAGAATACTTGAGCTCTTTTCCTATCCATTCTTCTTTAGGAATCTTGAACCCTGGAGGAACTGATGGTCCCCTGTCGATCAAGTATGCAGCTGTGCTCATAGCATCGGCCCAAAACATCTTAGGCATCCTACAGTGTATCCTCATGCTCCTTGCACGCTCATTCAATGTTTTGTTCATCCTTTCAGTAACTCCATTCTGCCTTGCCTTCCCGGGAACTATCCTCATCAATCTGATTCCCTCAGTTGCACAGAATTGTTTGAATTCTGACTTGTTATATTCTCCTCTATTATCAGACCTCAGGCATTTGATTTTTAAGCCAGTCTAATTTTCAACTTCATCTTTCCACCTCTTGAAAGTAGCAAACACATCTAACTTATGTTTCAAGAAGTAAACCCATACCTTCCTGCTGAAATCATCAAAGGTGACATAGAATCTGGATCCACCAAGTGATGCAACAGGAGATGGTCCCCAAATGTCTATATGGACCATTTCCAACCGTACTTGCTTCGGTCCTCTCGCAGTCTTCATGAAGCTTACTCGCTTCCGTTTAATCACAATACAACTCTCACAAAGACCCATATCAATATATTTTAGCCCCTCTAAAGCTCTTTTTGCAGCCAACATCTTTATTCCTTTGGCACTTATGTGTCCAAGTCTGTTGTGCCACAGACATGAACCGGAAGCACCCTCAGTAACAGTAGCCATGTTTATACACCCTGCAGTGGTGTACAAAGTTCCAGATTTTGTGCCACGTGCTACAACCATAGCACCCTTCACAATCTTCCACGAACCTTTCCCAAACTCTGTTGCGCAGCCTGTGCTATCCAACTGACCAATAAAGATCAGATTTTTCTTAAGACCAGGAATATACCTGATACAAGAAAAACTTTGGAAGACTCAAAAACTACTCAAAAATAGTCCACAAATCAACTAGAACCCGAGGACCCCTTTGAGAGCAACTTTCAGCCAACAATAACAACACAAGGATTACAAGATACAAGGTATATTTTAACAGCAAAACAACAAAAACAACAAGAACAAGATGAACACAAGATCATAAAAAAGAATACACAAGATTCAGATTTAACAATAACAACAAGGGCACAAGATTACAACACAAATAATAAACAAGATTACAAGAAGGTAAAAGGATAGATAGATAGACCACATGAAGGTATAATCTTAAGAACACAAGAATGGACAATCTTGGACCCTTAACACTATACACAACAATAAACCTATCTCTTAAAAAGACACAAGATCAGAATCCACCTCCCAAGCATCAATGTTTCCAAGCAAACAACAACAAAAGAGAATCCACCCTATTGTTGTATCCTAGTTTCGGTTTTTCCTCCAAAGAGAAGAGAGGACTTGTGTTTTCAAATGTCTTAAGACTTACAACATAATCAATAAACTAAATCTAAAAACCCTACAATGTTCCTTTTATAACTATTATAAAATATAAGTTAAAATGACCAAAAGGCCCTTCAAAGAGTGGGCATCCATCTAGTGTAATTTATGGGCTGATTTGGGTGCATTTTGGGCCTCTTTTACACTTCAATTGCACATGCTAAGGCTAGGGTCCAACACACACTATCCTAAGTCCATATCTGAGATTATTCCTGTATCAATATCTGACATCCTCCAATGTCCACTGGTTTCCTGCTGGAGTTTTTATGTAGATATCCCTTTTTTCTTCAATCGCCAATGGCTTGTTGTCAGCAGGATACACCTTTCCAAAATTTCCAGACTTGAAGTTTTGGAACAATTCCTTGCTAGGAGATGAATGAAAATATTCACCATAATCCAATATCCAGGATTCAACCGGGCTGTCCACACTAAGGATTAGAGCATCCCCAATGTCTTCTGTTGAATTAATAGAATCATTATCATATCTAGATTTCCGATTCTTCTTCTTCTTGGGTTTCTTGCACTCTGTCCGAAAGTGTATTTCTCTCCATAATTCCAACATGTCATGTTGGATTTTTTTGGAGATTTTCCATGATTCTTTGATTTTGATTTGTCATGTGTATTATTACCCCTCGATTGGTCTCTCCCCCTTCGGTCAACACTGAGAGCACTACCAAATGATGACTTAATTTCTCATTTGCAAATGCTTTTGCTAAGAACAACATCTCAGATTTTTATCAAACTTCAATTTCTTAGATCCACGGGAACTGCTAATCGCAGCAACAACAGTATCCTAAGACTCGGGCAGAGATGATATCAAAATCAGTGCTTTAATTTCATCTTCAAAATTAATATCCACAGAACACAATTGACTAATAATTACATTGAACTCATTTATATGATCAGCAGCAGATCCATTCTCAGGCATCTGAAAATTGAACAATCTACACATCAAATATACCTTGTTCATCGCAGATGGCTTTTCGTACATATTTGATAGTGCCTTCAACAGATCGGATGTGGTTTTCTCCTTGACAATGTTGAACGCCATATTTCTCGACAAAGTCAACCGGATCAACCCTAGAGCCTGTTGATCCTTGAGCTTCCAGTCCTCCTCCTTCATGGACTCCGGCTTCACCCAGGTTAAGGGTTCGTGAAGATCTTTCAGGTACAGATAGTCTTCGATCTGCATCTTCCAGAAATTGAAATCAGATATATCAAACTTCTCGATTCCAAACTTTGATCCTTCCATCTTCAGTGATCGTGATAAATCTCCCAATCTCTGATACCAGTTGTTAGGATTTATTAGCAGTTCACACACATTAAATCTATGGAGAGGATGAAGAAAACTAGAGAGAATTCTTGAGGACAGAGAGAGAGAAGTAATTTCATGGTTACACCCGTAAGCAACCTCCACGGCGGATGGGCTATTTATATTAATGACTCAAAGTATATGCAATTACACAGAGAATGAGAATAAAAGATACAATCTAAAATTTGTATATAACAATACGTCACATATCTGTGAGAGCTTGGCCCAATGTGAACAATATCATAATAGTTCGGAGTTACACGCGATCCCAATAAGTGGTATTAGAGCCTAGATTTGGGTGTATCAGAGTGGTGGATTGCGGTTGGTGAGAATCTCCTGGTATAAAGACAAGACTAAAGATCTGCAGGTGGTGCCTTATGTTGAAAGTCTTCCTGGTGAGTGGTGGTCAAGCGACGTGTCCCGTTAGGTAATAACGGGGGTACAATATAGTGCCTTGTGTCAAAAGTCCTTTTGGAGAGTGGTGGTTAGGAGGTGTGTCCCATTGGGTGATACGGCGGTACAAGATGATGCCTTATGTCGAAAGTCTTCCTGGCGGGTGGTGGTCAGGAGGCGTATCCCGTTGGGTGATAACACGGTGGTACAAGATGTTTGGCAGATCATGTGAAGTGACCTATAACGCCCCGTAAAAGTCATGCATGGATTAGCCTTTAATAGTGTGCTCTTAGACATAAAACTTGAAAATTTTTCTAAGTGTAATGAGGACTTAGAGTCATTTAGCTGGCAATCTTCGGGATACAACTTTTCAACCTTTCTGACATCCATTTTTGGATTGCCTTGTTGTGTTGTGATGGGGAAAGGTTGTAGTACATCTCAGAAGAGTTTTAGAATTTTAGACGAGCTTAAGGACAAGTTTGGATTTCCAATCCAGTAGCAGCGCGCGATAGGCCCGCGCCGCCTGCTGATCGCATGCACTGGACCTTAGCCCGCGATTGAGAGGGCGACACCTGCTTAATCACAGTGCACTAAGGCCCGCATCGTGTACTATATCGCTCTAGGTATAATTTCAGCCTCCTCCGAGAAATTAATGGTAATTTGGTAATTTACCAATCTCCTATCAACTTAAACACGAGATTTAATCCCTAAAGAGCCAAATTACAATCTTATTCACCAAAATTGCTCAAGAACTCTCTCAAGGGTTTCAAAATAATAACTCAAGCAACTCAATATTCAACCGTGAGTTTTTTAAACTAATTGCATATTTGGAATCCCCAGAACGTAGGCTTCAAGGAGCACCTATTATCTTCTCAAATAGAGGTACGTGGGGTTATCTCAAAAATCTCATGGGATTAAAAAAATTCATGTTTTTATAATGGGGGGTTTTGAAATTATGAATATGATCATGTTTTAAACATTTCTATGATATTGATTTGGTCTTTAGGCCTATCCCCAAAGTGATTTGATATATTTCATATGTATATGCATGCGTTTCAAAAAGATGTTTACTTGAGAGCCTGAATTATATGAAACCCCTCTCTTGATATGAAATTGTTTTGAATTTTCATATGATGTGAATTGTTTGAAATCATCTTGACAAGCATGACATGAAACATTTTGAAAGTGGATATGATTTTTGGCATGCAAGGAGAGGGTTGTTGTGTTGAAATATGATGAATATAATGGTTGCATGAGAAAATGAGGTAATATTGATGGCTTGCAAGTCGGGTATGACGATATCCTACAGAATAAGATATGTAATTGAATTAAATAGAGTTAAATGCATTAATTTTTCATGAGATAGGTGGATGACCGAAGAAGGCATTTGAGTGTAAGGGCTCATCGTTGGAAACCGCATTTTTCGACATGGGAATTTGGTACCCTGCTTTGTGATCTTGCATACCTGACTTTAGGTCATTTCAAAATTGGGACTATGGTTAGGAACCCTACTTTGTGATCTTGTGCACTACCATACTTTATTGGGTCAAGACACCCTGCTGTGTGATCTTGTGTGTCTTCCCCTCACTTATACTCTACTCTCAGCGGCAACCGAGGTTTGACAGTTGGTGTAAATATGATATGTAGGGTATTCCACCTAGCTCAGTTGCATTGCATTATTATTGGAAAATTATTACATTATGCCCATGTGTTTTTCAAATGATTTGATATGAAACTGCTTTATAATGGTTCTCACCTATATTTTGTAAAAATATTATATTTTGTTTAGTATATTTGTATTGACCCTCATCCCTCCCAGGTTCGGAGGCATAGTCTAGAGGTCCTAATAATCAATCGATTCTTCAGACAGATTTGCAGAGTCACTTGGTGAGCCTTCTATATTCTAGAAGGCCTGATTGTTTAGCAGTTTCATTTATCATTTAGTAGTTTTGGGTCTACTGGGGGCCTTGTCCCAGTTTTCAGACAATTATTTATTTCAGTCATGTAGAAGAGATTTCACAGACGGTTTTCCTGATGTTGATAGAGATTGCGGGACATTATATTCCCATTATTGTTTTCATGTGATTCTTGACCATGTTTTCGTAATATTGTTTATCTTTCGCATTTATTTTATCATATGAATTATGTGCATGATTACCAGACAGATAGGGGTGTTTCGGGCCTTTATGGTTTAGAATGCTCGTCACGGCCAGGAAACCGGTTCGGGTTGTGATAAACTTGGTATCAAAGCACGGTTCATGGTCCCAGGGTGTCTGAAAAATCACATCGGGTAGAGTATTATTTATGGGTGTGTAGCGCGCCGTACTTATAAGCAGGAAGCTACTAGGCATTTAGGAAATGTTTCCCTTCTTTGTGAATTAGTTCGTGCTTCAGAGTCAAGTTTGTTCCTAATCATAAATCTTTTGTCTTACAGAAATAACAATCATGCCTCCTCATCACAATACTAATCTGAGTGATCGGAATGATGAAGTCCGTCCCACTCATGGGATGAGGACACATAATAGAGCTCCTACTCCAGACCCTGTACCTACTCTGGGAGTCCCTCCAGTCCCAACCAGTCCACCTCGGGCTCCATGGACCAATGTTAACCGTCCCTCGGCTAATCAAAGAGATATTTCAAATGCAGAATTCAGACAATCCATTCATATGTTAACACAGCTGGTGGCTGCACAGACTCAGCAGTCAGAAGATACTAGGTATACTTCTATTACTTCTGAAGCTACACGGGTGAGTCAATTCACGAGGATGAATCCTCCCAAATTTACCGGTACTAAAGTAGAAGAGGATCCGCAGGAATTTGTAGACGAAATAGAAAAGATCTTTAAACTGATGCATGTTGATGAAGTAGAAGGGGTAGAATTGTCCGTGTATCAGTTGAAAGAGGTGACGAATCAGTGGTACAATGATTGGGAAGATGCGAAGGGCGACAATGCTGAGCCCTCGGTGTGGAGTGAGTTTGTAGATATTTTTCTTGACCAGTTCTTTCCTTTAGATTTGCGGGTGGTAAAGGCTGAGGAGTTTATGAACCTTAAGTAGGGTAAGATGAGTGTTCAAAAGTATACTCTAAAGTTCATCAGTTGGCCCGTTATGCACCTGAGATGACAAGCAGTATGAGGGCCCGAATGAGGAAGTTTGCGTCCGGCCTTTCTAATGATCTGGTACTTGAGTGCCAGGGAGCTATGCTGAACAAAACTTTGCTAGGCTGGCAGTTCACATGCAATAGGTAGAAGAGAAAAAAAGAAGATTTCAGAGGCTAGGGAGATAGAAAGACAGGTAAAAAGAGCAAGATCTATCGACCAGGGTCACAGCTAGCCTCAAAGTGGTAGTGAGGGAAGAAATGGCAGAAGAAGAAAAATTGGGGTAACGCATAGTCTGCTGCTAGGCCCTAGCGCCCAGACCACCAACAGATAAAATATCTCAGAGTTTCTAGACTCGTCATAGATCCAGATCCCCAGATACTCAATCGCAGGGCAGTGTGGCCTAGCAGCGTCGTACTTATCCACGGTGTGAGCTTTATGGAAAGAATCACCCAAGGAGGTGTTATTTAGAGGGGAGAAACTTTTATACTTGTGTCAAGGTGGGTCATCTTCAGAGAGATTGCCCTTCTGCCAGAGAAAATACAGGGGGCTAAGCCCCAAGCTGCCTCCATGGCTCCTCCTCCTAAGGGTGCCCCTTCAGCTGCCGGAAGCGGTCGTAATCAGTTATATGCTTTGGCTAACCGCCAAGAGGTGGAAGCTTCCCCATATATTGTCACCGTTACATTATTAATCTATTCCCATTATGTTTATGTGTTACTTGATCCCGGGTCTACCTTATCCTATGTGACCCCTTATGTGGCTGTTGGATTCGGGTTTGAGCCCGATATGATTTCTGAGCCTTTTTCTATTTCCACTCCGGTGGGTGATTCTATTGTTGCGAAAAGGGTGTATTGAAATTATGTTATGTGTATTCTTAGTCGGGATACTGTGGCAGACCTTATAGAACTTGATATGGTAGATTTTGATGCTATCCTTGGGATAGACTGGCTCCATTCATGTTATGCCACACTTGATTGCAGGACCCGAATGGTTACTTTTTCTTTCCCAAATGAGACACCAATTGAGTGGGCAGGAAATTCTTTGGCATCTAGAGGTCACTTTATCTCTTATTTTAGAGCCCGAAAGCTCATCTCCAGAGGTTGTATGTATCATATAATCCGAGTAGAAGACTCAACGGTCAAAAATCTTTCTCTTCAGTCAATCTCTGTAGTGAATGAGTTCCCAGAAGTCTTTCCTGAAGATCTCCCAGGGATACCACCTGATAGGGAGATAGATTTTGGCATTGACGTGTTGCCAGACACTCATCTTATTTCCATTATGCCATATAGAATGGCTTTCGTGGAACTGAAATAGTTAAAAGAACAGCTCACAGACCTCCTAGATAAAGGCTTTATTCGTCCTAGTGTTTCCCCATGGGGTGCACCTGTACTTTTCGTGCGAAAGAAGGATGGGTCCCTTTGTATGTGCATAGACTACCGCCAGTTGAATAAGGTCACTAATAAAAAAAATATCCTCTTCCTAGGATTGATGATCTTTTTTACCAGCTTCAGGATGCTAAGTGTTTTTTGAAAATAGACCTTCTTTCGAGTTATCATCAGTTAAAGGTTAGGAAGTCAGACATTCCCAAAACAGCCTTTTGAACCCGATATGGTCACTATGAGTTCTTAGTCATGTCCTTCGGGTTGACTAATGCCCCTGCAGCCTTCATGGATCTTATGAATAGGGTGTTCCGTCAGTTTCTAGACTTGTTCTTCATAGTTCTTATTGATGATATTCTGGTCTATTCCAAAAGTGAGGAGGACCATGCCAATCACCTCCGAATTATCCTTCAGACCCTTAAGGATCATCAGTTATATGCTAAGTTCTCCAAATCTGAATTATGGTTGAATGTTATTTCTTTCTTGGGGCATATTGTGTCTAGTGATGGGATTAGGGTGGATCCATAAAAGATTGAGACGGTGAGAAAATGGCCCAGACCCACGACTCCAACAGATATTTGAAGCTTCTTGGACCTGGTTATTATAGAAGGTTCGTAGAGGTTTTTCTTCCATAGCTGCTCCACTTACTAAATTAACTCAGAAAAAGGTGAAATTTGTGTGGTCTGATTCGTGTGAAAATAGTTTTGAGAAGTTGAAAAACAAGTTGACTACTGCTCCCATTTTAACTCTTCCTGAGGGTGCGGATGGTTTTGTGGTATACTGTGAAGCATCCCGTGTGTGACTTGGTTATGTTTTAATATAGCATGGTAAGGTGATAGCTGATGCAACTAGGCAGTTAAAGGTGCATGAGCAAAATTACCCCACACATGACTTGGAGTTAGCAGCCATGGTGTTTGCACTTAGAATCTGGAGGCATTATCTCTATAGTGTACATGTCGATATTTATACTGACCACAAAAGTTTGCAGTACATTTTCTCGCAGAAAGAATTGAACCTCAGGCAGAGGCATTGGATGGAGCTTTTGAAAGACTATGATATGAGCCTGCATTACCATCCGGGCAAGGCAAATATTGTAGCCGACGCTCTCAGTAGGTTGTCTATGGGCAGCCTTTCTCATGTTGAAGAAGGGAAGAAAGAGATGGTGAAGGATATTCACTGCCTTGCAAATCTGAGAGTGCGACTCTTAGATTCTGAAGATGGAGGGGTGATTATTCATGAGTTAGCTAAGTCATCCCTATGTGCTAAAGTTAAAGAGAAGCAAGTTGAAGACCCCATCTTGATGCAAATCAAGAAATATATGGGCCAATAAAAGGTAATGTTGTTTGAAATTGGTGGTGATAGTATTCTGAGATATCAGGGTAGGTTGTGCATTTCGAATGTTGATGGACTGCGGAAAAGAATCCTTGATGAGGCTCACACTTTAAGGTATGTTGTTCACCCGGGCTCTACTAAGATATACCATGATTTGAAAACTTTGTACTGGTGGAATAATATGAAACGTGACGTAGCTGATTTTGTTACCAAGCGTTTGAACTGTCAACAAGTGAAGGTAGAACATTTGAGACCAGGAGGTACATCCCAAGAGATAGCTCTGCCTTTATAGAAGTGGGAGATGATAAATATGGATTTTATTACTGGACTTCCGAAGTCCCGAACCAGTATGACTCCATTTGGGTGATTGTAGATCGGTGACAAAGTCAGCTCACTTTTTGCCTATGAGGACTAATTATTCGGGAGATGATTATGTGAAGCTGTACATTGAGGAAATAGTCCGTTTTCATGGAGCTCCTATCTCTATTATATCTGACCGAGGTACGCAGTTTTCTTCTCAGTTTTGGAGATCGTTTCAAAAAGGTTTAGGTACCCAGGTGAACTTAAGCACGGCATTCCACCCTCAGACTGATGGGCAAGCTGAGAGCATTATTCTGACCCTTGAGGATATGTTGAGGGCTTGTGTAATAGATTTCAAAGGTAGTTGGGTAGATCATTTTACGTTGGTTGAGTTTGCTTACAATAATAGCTACCATGCCAGTATTAAGATGGCACCATTTAAAGCATTGTTTGGGAGGAGATGCAGGTCCCCTATAGGGCGGTATGAATTTGGTGAGACGCGGTTGTTTGGGCCTAATCTTGTTCATCAGGCAATGGAGGATGTGAAAATCATCAGAGAAAGACTTAAGACGGCTCAAAGTCATCAGAAATCCTATGCCGACGTTAGAAGAAGAGAGTTAGAGTTTAAGGTTGGAGATTGGGCATTCATTAAGTTTTCTCCCGTGAAGGGAGTTATGCACTTCGGGAAGAAAGGTAAGTTGAGTCCTCGCTATTTAGGATCATACCAGATTGTAAAGAGGATAGGCAGAGTCGCATATGAGTTAGAGTTGCCTGCAAATTTGGGTTCTGTTCACCCGGTATTTCATATATCCATGTTGAAGAAGTGCATTGGAGATTATTCTTTAGTGTTGCCTGTTGAGGAAATCAAGGTGAACGATTCCTTGACTTATGAAGAAGAGCCTGTAGTAATCTTAGATTGCCAAGCTAAAAAATTGAGGAGCAAAGAGATAGACTCGGTGAAAGTATTGTGGAGGAATAAGAAAGTTGAAGAAGAAACTTGGGAATCAGAAGATGACATAAAAGATAGATACCCAGACTTATTTGACCCGGTGAACGATAAGATGGAAGGTACAACTCTTGCCTTATTTTTCTTTCCTATGCCTGATATGCTAGAAATCGTGCTTTTCTATTTTCTGTATCATCATTCGAGGATGAATGATCCCACGGGGGGGATAATGTAATGCCTCATAAAAGTCGTGCATGGATAAGCCTTTAATAGTCTGCTCTTAAACTTAAAACTTGAAAATTTTTCTAAGTGTAATGAGGACTTAGAGTCATTTAGCTGGCAATCTTCGGGATACAACTTTTCAACCTTCCCGACATCCATTTTTGGATTTCCTTATTGCATTGCGATGGGGCAAGGTTGTAGTACGTCTTGGAAGATTTTCGAAATTTTAGACGATCTTACGGGAAAGTTTGGATTTTCAATCCAGTGGCAGCGCGCGATAGGCCCGCGCCGCCTACTGGATCGCATGTACTGGACCTTAGCTCGCGATTGAGCGGGCGATGTCTGCTTAATCGCAGTGTACTAAGGCCCGCGTCACCTACTATATCGCGCCAGGCTTAATTTCACCCTCCTCCGGGAAATTAATGGCAATTTGGTAATTTACCAATCCCCTATCAACTTAAACACAGGATTTAATCCCTAAAGAGACAAATTACAATCATATTCACCAAAAATGCTCAAGAACTCTCTCAAGGGTTTCAAAATAAAAATCCAAGAAACTCAAGATTCAACCGTGGGTTTTTGAAACTAATTACATATTTGGAATCCCCAGAACGTAGGCTTCAAGGAGTATCTATTATCTTCTCATATAGAGGTACGTGGGGTTATCTCAAAAATCTCATGGGCTTAAAAAATTTCATGCTTTTATAATGGGGGTTTTGAAATTATGAATATGATCATGTTTTAAACGTTTCTATGATATTGATTTGGTCTTTAGGCTTATCCGCAAAGTGATTTGATATATTTCATATGTATATGCATGTGTTTTGAAACGATGTTAACTTGAGAGCATGAATTATACGAACCCCTCTCTTGATATGAAATTGTTTTGAATTTTCATATGATGTGAATTGTTTGAAATCATCTTGACAAGCATGACATGAAACATTTTGAAAGTGGATATGATTTTTGACTTGCAAGAATAGGGTTGTTGTGTTGAAATATGATGAAATATAATGGTTGCATAAGAAAATGAGGTGATATTGATGGCTTACAAGTCGGGTATGACGATATCCTACAGAATAAGATATGTGATTGAATTAAATGGAGTTGAATGCATTGATTTTTCATAAGATAGGTGGATGCCCGAAGAAGGCATTTGAGTGGAAGGGCTCATCATTGGAAAATGTATTTGCCGACATGGGAATTTGGTACCCTGCTTTGTGATCTTGCATACCTGACTTTATGTCATTCCCAAATTGGGACTATGGTTAGGAGCCCTGCTTTGTGATCTTGTGCACTACCATACTTTATTGGGTCGAGATACCCTGCTGTGTGATCTTGTGTGTCTTTCCCTCACTTATACTCTAGTCTCGTCGGCAATCGAGATTTGATAGTTGGTGTAAATGTGATATGTAGGGTATTCCACCTAGCTCGGCTGCATTGCATTGTTGTTGGAAAATTATTACATTATGCCCATGTGCTTTTCAAATGATTTGATACGAATCTGCTTTATAATGGCTCTCACCAATATTTTGTTTTGATTTCTCTGCGTACCAGTATATTTGTATTGACCCCCTTCCCTCCCAGGTTCGGAGGCATAGTCTAGAGGTCCTAATAATCAATCGATTCTTCAGACAAATTTGCAGAGTCACTTGGTGAGCCTTCTATATTCTGGAAGGCCTGATTGTTTAGCAGTTTCATTTATCATTTAGTAGTTTTGGGTCTACTGGGGCCCTTGTCCCAGTTTTCAGACAGTTATTTGTTTCAGTCATGTAGTAGAGATTTCGCAGACGGTTTTCCTGATGTTGATAGAGATTGTGGGACATTATATTCCCATTATTGTTTTCATGTGATTCTTGACCATGTTTCCGTAATATTGTTTATCTTCCGTATTTCTTTTATCATATGAATTATATGCATGATTACCAGACAGATAGGGGTGTTTCGGGCCTTTATGGTTTGGAATGCTCGTCACAGCGAGGACCCCGGTTCAGGTCGTGACATGACCTTAGTAGTAGAAATCTAACGGTTGATGCCT
The DNA here is from genome assembly GCA_030864225.1 of Capsicum baccatum var. pendulum. NCBI lineage: Eukaryota > Viridiplantae > Streptophyta > Magnoliopsida > Solanales > Solanaceae > Capsicum > Capsicum baccatum. The sequence continues at coordinate 264,346,152 of CM061559.1, read as the reverse complement.
CATAACGAAAATCTTCTTGACAAGTGATCATCAAGCGGTGTGTCCCACTGGTTGGTAGTGGCGGTATGGGAGGTCACAAGTGATGTGGTCTTGGTTTGAGGGGGGATTGTTGAGAAGAAAACACAATTCCACATCAAAAAAATAGAGGGAACATGTCCAATATTTAAAGTGTCACCCAACTCCACTAGTATGAGGCTTTTTGGGAGGTGCCCAAAAACAAATCCGTGAGGGCTTTGCCCAAAGCGGACAATATCATACTAGTGCGGAGTTACACGCGGTCCCAACACATAATAGGCTGGAGAGATATGACACGAACGTAACTGAGAACACTTTGAAGGCCATCAAGAAAATTGATAAAATCAGAGTCGATAGGGAGGAGAGACATGTTGCAAAGAGGTTCCTTAGACTGCGCTTCACTAATTTCCATTACTTTTTATTTATCATGTAGCGTTTCTTGTTACTAACATTACTTGGCAAACCATACAGGATGAAAGGAAATAAAGCGAAGGAGCTCGAGCAAAGTGATACAAGATCAACAAAGGAGACACGAAATACACTTTAAAATCAGTTCACAAGATCAAGGATCCGAGGACCCTTTTGAAGACTACTCTCAGATTCACTAACTAGAACAAAATGAAGAGATAACAAGGTGTGAATCACACCAGAAAAGCCACATCAACAATAGATAATCAAGAATATAACAAGAATAACAATACTAGGATAACAACAATCCAACGTTACGAGATTACAAGGCAACAAGAACTAACGGTTTCCCTAAACAACACTAACTAAGACATGAAATGTAGAGATAGAAAGTGAGACATACACTACAATAAGACCCAATAACCCAAAGATATATTAAATCTAAGGACCCCTAAGACTTACAATAGCAACACCACACTCTTACGAAGACACGAGAGGGATTCCACTGCTCAAGCACCATCGTTTCCAAGCAATACACATTCACAAGTGAGTCCACACTTGATCATGTCCTAGTTTTGTCCTAGGGAGGCTCTCTCTCTTAAGAGAACTTTCATCAATATTCAATAATTCCCCCAAAATGAAAGGAAAACTAGCTATTTATAGCCATGGGCTATTTATTAGACAATGGGCCCCAAAGTGACCCTAAAATGCTATTGGGGCCAAAAGTGACCCAAGAGCCCAAACAATGCAATGGCACCCATGCTCTCCCATGGATTCGTGGACCTCGTAGTCTCCACGCTATCTTCCAAATGCGATGTGTCTCAATACTCCATGGGATGATGTCATCAAATATAGCTTTTTCCGCGCTCCAACCTAGCCAAGATTCAAAATGAAGATGTTGGCCTAGATTTTCTGTTATTGAGCTTGCGGGTTCTCCATGTTTTGTGGACTGTTTTGAGTGGCTTCCTTTAAGTGGCCAATTGAACGAGGTGAAGCCATGAATTTGTGGGCAAATTCCTCTCAAGATGGAGAGGATGATATAAGAATAATCACAGAGATGAACTTATGAGAGTGCATGTCGAACCCGAGACTCAAAGCATGCAAGTGAAGTGCAAAGGAACACCATATCACACACCAAGAACGGGCCATACACTACACTCTATAGGCACCTTTTGTCTTCCCTTCATTAAGGGCTTTTGGGACATTTCACTTATGTTTGTAATAAGTCTATAAATAGACTAGTTTTAGGTCTTTAGTTATTTAGTTGTTAAATGATATTGAAAGACTATTCTCTAGAGAGAGAGTGAGTTGTCGCCGAAACTAGGGCAAGAACAAGTGTGGTACTCACTTGTGTTACGAAATTGGCTAGAAACGTTGGTGCTTGAGTGGTGGATTCCCTCTTTTATCTTCATAGAAGTGTGGTGTTACTATTGTAAGTCTTAGGGGTCCTTGGATTTGAGATATCCTTGGGTTCTTTGGTCTTATAATAGTGTATGTCTCACTACCTATCTTTACTTTTATGTACTTGTTTGTTCTTGTTTTAGTGAAAACTGTTGGTTCTTGTTATCTTGTGTTGTTATTCCTCTTGTTATCTTGTGTTGTCCTTGAGTTTGTGGGTTGTTCTTGTATCATTTGGGCGTAGATCCCAAAAGAGTGAAGCCCATTGAGCTTGTATCACAGAGCATTCACTTGGTTCCTGCTGCACCCAACGAATATCCATCACTTAAACTGCCTGCCAAGGTCCCGGTTACACAAAAGCAGTCGGAGGAAAATCTCATGGAGGAATGATTATTTTGCTTCCTATACTCTATATTCTCAAACTAAAACACAGATTATTTCATGCTTATTTCTACGGAATATGTAATGTTTTGCTTTCCTCAACTTCCTCAATTTGTATGGTTTGGCAACTCAGTTTGGATTGATCAAAAAATAGAAATTTTGAACTTCCCATATGAGGATTTGGATGAGAAACTAGAGCCAGATTTCACAAGGTTCCTAGTTCAGATTTTTTCTTGCCAAGGGTCTGACCGAAGTAGTCTCTCTACCTCTGTGGTAGGGGTAAGGTCTTTATGCACTTTACCCTTCCAGATGGGCATGTTGTTGTAAGGTTCCTTTCGCCTCTGCCATCAGAGTTTCTTTTGTGTCTTCGTTTTGATTAACAAAAATGTTGCGATGTGGTTGTTTAGATTATGCTGTTGGCCTTCTTGTTGGCTTCTCTGCACAAGTGTTTATGCATCTTCTGCAAATCAAACACACAAAAGAGCTTTTGGCCCACTGACTAGAAGAATTGTAACATCCCTTCACAAGTAGTAAGATTGATATATATAGGCTTCGATTAAATATGGATGAATGAGCATCTCTCGAAAAGTAATCTTTACAATCTTATAAAACGACATAGAATGCAAGATATCATGAGAAAATAAAGCTATATATTAGCTATTAAATATAACGAAAGAGGAATTTACAATAAACTACTTTCTAGAAATTACAAATAGAGATACAAGTCTCTGGGCAAAAGTTTTTGGGTTCATGTGAACCAATGGGTTATAGTGTAGACCCACCTCTGCTTGTGATACCAAACTCTCCAAGAACACAACAACACAAATACCAAAATCAGTCCACTAGTTCAAGAACTATGGACCCTTTTGATGACCTCTATCAGATTCACAAGAAGGGAAGTGATATCAAGAGTAAAACACATTAAAACAGCAACAACACTTGATGAACAAGATGCAATAACAACAACACATGGTTACAAGACAAGAACACAAACGAATTACACTAGATATAGACAAACGATTACAAGAAAGTAAAGATAGATAGATAGATAAATAGACAAAGAGATGGTACAATATTAACAACCCAAAAGCTTATTCCACTTTTGGACCTTTAATATCACATATAATCTAAACCTATCTCTTATGTGACCTCAAAGGAACTGGAATTCCCAAGCAATCTCCGTTTCTAAGAAAATGATCAACACAAGGATTCCACCTTGTCCAAGGATTCTTCCTTGCTAAAGACTCTCAAAGAGGCTACAAAATATATTCTCCAAAAATCTCCCAAAAATGACCTAATGAGGTCCTATTTATACCTGGGTTAACTTATTACAAATGACTAAAAAACCCTTCCAAAGGGCGGATAAACAGTGAATGTGGATGAACAGTAAACAGTTTTGGAGCTTGTGGGACTTGTTCTATACACTTCAAAGCTTGTTCCTTGGATGGTCAGCCCTCCGAGCTCGAGTCTTGATGCATTGAACCCCGATCATGATCGTACCTGTATTATCCTCCCCTCCTTAGAAAGGATTCGTCCTCGAATCCGAACTTTGCAAAGCAATAGGAAGGACAAGCAAACAAAAGTTCCTCAAGGTATGAGGGTTAGAATTAGTGTAATCAATCATAGCATCTTGCCAAGGTGGCTCAAACTTCACATATACCCAAACATCCCTCTTACCCGAATACCCTACCAAGGGAGAATCAACTAGTTTATCCACATAAGTGTGACAAGAAACAAGGAACAAGTGTCGCTTATCAAGTGGAAAACATAAACTCTTCTTAGAACAACAATTAGACTTGAAAGCCGAGAGAAGAAAGCCATACATTCCATGCACATACAATTCATTCCAAAAGACATCCTCATCACCACACTTCAAATGATCACCAGAATCAAATGGGTAGAGTGTCTATGGACACGGGTTGGGAATACACTTCCTTACCTCAATAATACTACAATAATGATCAAATGTCCCATCTATACTATCATGGCCAATAACAAAAACAACTAGAGGGTCATCCTTAGTCATTCGGCCAACATGTTCAACATCATCATTTTCACACACAAGTTGATCTTCATGACTTCCATATGACAATGTACTACCACTTTCCACAATGGCTTCAATGCTAGGTGAATCAACTAGTGTATCCACAATCTCAAGTTGTACATTATCATCACAAAATGAAGGCACATTCGGCTCACTTAAAGACAAACTATCATTCACACTTAGTTGGCTATTATCCTCATTCACTAGAGTGCAAAAGTTAGTTTGATTACCTTGTAGCTCATGTGGAGTATGGCCACTCACGGGAATTTGATTAGGAAGGCTTGGATGCTCCATCAAGTTATCCAACTTCTTGCACAGAGAGCCTTCCGTCCCTTTCAATCTTCCTTCCATTCTGTCCATTATTCACCTATCTATGGCATCAAACCTTGCCATGATGGATTTAACCCAACTAGGCATTTCAGCTTCATTCTCCATTGTACCCATCAAGAGCTACTAAGCAAACAATACGAAAACAATAAACACATTAAAGATTAGCAAAAATCAGTCCACGATTCATCACAAAACAGTCCACAATGCGTCTCAAAATAGTCCACAATCCCTCACTTTCAGACTTTGGATTTTTCACTCTATTGGCCTTACAAGTGTTGATAACTCGCTTATACTCCAATGAGGTTACTTGGTCCCAATTGTGGCTCGAGGTTGGAGTAGATTCTTGTTTCAAACGACTCAAATAAGTAATGTACGAACTTGAACCAAAAAAGATACTACAACTCAAAAATGAGAAAAGCACACAACAAACAGCGTTAACACGAAGAACGTACACAAAACTAACTTACAAGCTAGTAGGGTATTACTAGGTTGTCAATTAGTGTCGAGCAAACAAAAAAAACTAGGAAACAATAAAATAAAACTAAGAAATCTAAAATTTGAACTCAAAAACATCGTGTGAACAGTACTTTAGTGATGTGGCAGTCCACTATTGGCCTCGGGTTTGTCAAAAAATTACTTGCCAATTTCAAGTCTTGACCATTTCATAATTTGGACTTGGTGGATTTGGTTAATTGAGGAAATTGTAGTCTTGGAGCTTCTTTTTCAAATTCAAAACAAGACTTGGACTTTCTTGTATTCCTCCTTATAACATGGGTCCTTGAATCATGGAAGTTGTTGGTAAATGGTTGTTAAAGTCTTTGAAGTGATAGGGACAAGTCTTTCACTAACAACTGCTACAAGCTTGTCTTTCACCTTTTTAGATCTAGTTTGCACTTTAAGGATTAACAAGAAGAACCTTAAGAACACAACAACAACTCCAATAACAACAACAATTTTAGTTTCCAACTCCACTACAATAATACCATAAAATCGGCCAAGGTTTAGGTAACAACAATATCCAACTCGGCCACACCTTGTTCACATCCATAACTTCAACAAGTTCAAGTTCAATCCTAGATTTGGACACTTTTTAGTGTTGATGAGAAAGAAACCAACACTAGAAACACTCTAAACAAACAAAAGACTACAAGTTCTAGATACACAAAAACAAACCTTGGCCAAGATAACAACACCACAATTTTCGGCCAAGAATACAAAATGGACAGATTTGCATTTTTCTGGAAAAAAAATTTCAGTTTTCAGCTTCTTCTTTTTTTAATTTTCGTCCAAGAGAACCCAAGATTGGTAGTGTAGGAACATAACCATCCTTTCTTTGATACCAAATGATATCAAACTCCCCAAGAATACAACAATACAAACACCAAAATCAGTCCACTAGTTCAAGAACTATGGACCCTTTTGATGACCTCTCTCGGATTCGCAAGAAGAACAAGAAGGGAAGTGATATAAAAGAGTAAAACACACTAAAACAGCAACAACACTTGATGAATAAGATGCAATAACAACACACGGTTACAAGACAAGAATACAAACGGATTACACTAGATATAGACAAACGATTACAACAAAGTAAAGATAGATAGATAGACAAAGAGATGGTACAATATTAACAACCCAAAAGATTATTTTACTTTTGGACCTTTAATATCACACACAACCTAAATCTATCTCTTACGCGACCTCAAGGGAACCAAAATTCCCAAGCAATCTCCATTTCTAAGCAAATAATCAACCCAAGGATTCCACCTTGTCCAAGGATTCTACCTTGCTAAAGACTATCAAAGAGGCTACAAAATATATTCTCCAAAAATCTCTCAAAAATGACCTAATGAGGTCCTATTTATACCTAGGTTAACTTATTATAAATGACTAAAAAACCCTTGCAAAGGGCGGATGAACAGTGAACAGTTTTGGAGCTTGTGGGACTTGTTCTCTACACTTCAAAGCTTGTTCCTTGGATGGGCAGCCCCCCCGAGCTCGAGTCTTGACGCATTGGACCTCGATCATGATTGTACCCGTATCAGCTTGTTACCTCCCATCATGAGCATGGGTATCAGGCGATGTTATCGAGCTAGCTTGGATGCACTATGGACTTATCGTCGAGTACTTAATTATTACCTTCCTAGTTATGGATTCATAGACAAAGCTTCTGTCGTCACTCGATTGAATCTTTAGATTCACTTCCATCTTCTTCCTGGGAGTGGAGATTACAAAAGAACAGACATTACAATATTTAGTTGAAAGATAAACATTTGGGGTAGGAAAAAGGAAGCTACTTCAAGTGATGAACATAAATGAGTATCTGAATAGTACTATTACTATTAAGTTAAGATGGAAAAAGAGCAATAGAGTTAACTATTTATATAGCCAGCTAACGCCATAAGACAAACCTTAGAATTGAACCTCTGATGTATCCATTCATTCAGATCATCTACTTTCATCTCATCATCATCATTCACATTTTCGGGACTCGGTGTACTGACAGATCCCTATTGGACAAACGTCTTCATCGCAGGGCAGTCAAGAATCTGCACTACTCTGCACTACACAGGAGGGATGCTGGGTATATAAGTGAGAAAGCCTTACTCCCTAGTGATGCGTTTTAAAGTCGTGCGGGCCTTGGTCCAGAGCAGACAATATCACTAGTGGGTTGGGGAGTGGCAGGGGTATCTCGGGCCTGTGTGGTTCGGTATGCCCGTCACAGCCAGATCCTCGGGTCGGGTCGTGACAGCAGGTGACAAACAGAAATAACTATGTGAAGATTGCTATTACTATTAAATTGAAGTGGTGAAATAACTCCCAAACTTGGCGCGAAAAGTTACTTTCATCCCCGATCTATGCATAATACTTGAAACACCCGTATGTTTGACTAAATGAACATAAAAATGCCCCCTATTTCTTACCTGAATAGCATGGTTTCAGTCTAGAAATCTTTGTCTTGCTTTGTATTGGTCTTTGGTTTATTTAGTGTGGGTGTGTTTAATTCTTGAATTTGGGTTAGGAAATTCGTTGGGGGTTTTCAGTTCCAGTCAACAACGTTTTCTCAAAATTTTGTCATCAAGACAATTGAACAAGCAATCAAACAAGATGGTCTGCTTATGTTGCATTTTTCATAAGCAGCTCACGTGCAAAAAAGAGGTTGAGACAACTTGATAAGTCACATGGCAGATCATGGGCGTTTTAAAATTCATTTAGTCAAGTGTATGGGTGTTTTAACTACTAGGCACAGTTCAAGATAAAAATAATAATTCATGCTAAGTTTGAAAGTGTTTCCACCACTTCACTCTACTATTACTATAACTATTTGCTAGTTAAACCAGAAAGATAGCGGTAGACCAGGGGTCTGTTAATGCATGACACAAATATGTATAGCATTTAGTTATAAAGCGGCACAAGACAAACCTTAGAATTGAACATCGCTTTATTGAGATCAACAACTTTCAGCTCATCATCATTGTTCACACTTTCGAGATTCAGTGTACTCACAGTTTCCTGTTGGATAAATGTCTTCAGTTTAGGGCATTCAATAATATCCACTTCTTTAAGAAATGGAAATTCAAGAGCATGCTTAGTCAGAATGAAATGCCCCAGCTTTGGCAAATTGTAAAGTTTCAGCTCTTCCAACACGGGAAATAAGGGGTCATTACACATGATTTCATCTCCTTGTTCTTCTGTAATCACTTCCTCCATTGATTGGCATTCTTGTATCCATAGTGTTCGGAGATTCAGAAGACCTCTGGCCAATGATGGAGACATCAAGTTTCTCAATTCTCCACACCTCCTCACTTTTAATTTTTCAAGTTTGCTGAAGTAGCCCATTGAAAGTTGGTGAAAGCATAGAGCAGTTATACAGTTAGCCCCAACGAGTTCTAGCTCTTTCAGGTTGGGACAAGAAACCTACAAATGTAGTATTTTATATAAGGGATGAAAATTCAGTAGTGATTCAAGTACAATACAAAATATGAAGCTTATCTCATCTTACATCTTGATAAAAACAGGCGAAAATCTAATTACTTAAAGGAATGCCCCAGCTTCAAGTGACAAGCACAAACAACTATCTGAAGATTACTATTATTATTCGCAGGTTAAAACAGGAAAAAGAGAATTAGATCAGGGGTGCATTAATGAATGACACAGATATATAAGTTAAACCACGGCACAAGACAAACCTTAGAATTGAACATCGTATCAACTACTTTCAGGTCATCATCATTGTTCACACTTTCAAGAGTCGGTGTGCTGACAGTTCCCTGATGGATAAATGCCTTCATTTTAGGGCATACACGAATATCCAATTTTTTAAGAAATGGAAATTCAAGAGCTTGCTTAGTCAGAATGAAATGCCCCAGCTTTGGCAGATCGTGAAGCTTCAACTTATCCAACACGGGAAATAAGGGGTCATTACACATGATTTCATTTCCTTGTTCTTCTTCTTCTGCGATCACTTCTTCCATTGATTGGCATTCTTTTATCCATAGTGTTCGGAGATTCCGAAGACCTCTGGCCACTGATGGAGACATCAAGTTTCTCAATTCTTCACAATCCAATACTTCCAAGGTTACAAGTTTGCTGAAGTAGGCAGTTGTCAGGATTTCTTCTCTTTGTTGTTCCTCTTCTGTGATCACTTCTTTCATTAATGAACAATGTTTTATGTTTAGTTTCCGAAGATTCAGAAGACCTCTGGCCACTGATGGAGACATCAAGTTTCTCAATTTTCCACAATATTCTACTTCCAAGGTTTCAAGTTTGCTGAAGTAGGCAGTTGGAAGTTGGTGAGAGCATAGAGCACTTATGTTGTTGACGCTCTCGATATATAGCTTTTCCAGGTTGGGACAAGAAACCTGTAAACATTGACAAGGTATCAACTCCATTTCTGATGTCTTGCAAATAATTACTAATAAAATTTTTATTTTTGGTGTGTCTTTTAATGGTATTTTATTACAATAAGTTAAATCATTAGATATCAATAAAATATAAATATATGCATATACAATATATAAAATAATTGAAAAAATCGGTATAATTAATTTGGTTTGATTTTAATAAAAAGTGAACTAAAACGTCCCATGTACACACAGTCCCTCTAACTGTGCATTAAAATAGAGGAATATTTTGTAAGGAATTCCCAATAGCTACTCTATTATACTTCAAAAGAATTTCAAATTATAAGTTAGAAATTTTATCTATTATTAAAAGAGAGGACAAAGCCTCTACAATAAGCCTAGTGACAATCTTTAAATTTGACACATGTATTCTTTTAGCTAAAGTTGGTTAATTAAGTAATAATTAATTATTATTTACTTTTCTTTTTCATATTTTTTAAACCTTTAAATTTACATTTACAGTTAGTTTATGTTTTTTCAATATTTTTATAGCTAAGTTTTACAGAAAAAAATAAAAGATCAAAAAAATTGAGACTTTGCAAAAATTTCTAAGTTTATCCATTTATGTTTGGTTATTTAATTTACGTTTAAGTTTTAAAAGATAAAAATATTCACCCCTAAATACGTGCAACCATAATCCAAGACATGTTGGACTATTTATTTGGAAGGTATAATTTTTTAATTAACTGTACATATCTAAATGTAAAAAATTAAGTTTTCAAATATAAAAACAAATAATTTTTATATTTTGAGTTCAAAACAGTTACAACTTCTTTACTTTATCCCAAATAAAAAAGACGTTATTTGACCATATAACTGTTGTGAGGTTGGAGGATCTTGAAATAGACATAATTTGACAATCATCCCCCTATTTGAGATAATTCTATTTGACTGATGAAACTGATAGAAGTGAAGATGATGAAAATATAATGGATATGCAATTATGGGTATCTTTAAACTATTTATATATAATCTTCTTCTGATTTTTGAAAAATAATGAATTTCTCTTTACTTAACATGATTCTCTAACTATCTTTTACATCTTATCATATATAAAATAATGGGATTCATTTGAGAACCATTACTATTTGAAATTTAAGGTGCATTGGGCATGATAGATTTACAACAGATTATCATTTTAGTGAATTTAAAATGAGGCAATTCAGAAAGTATGATGGTAATTAATCCCACAAGAAACATGATATTTATTGACCCACAAGTCATAAAACATTTTTTTTTTTTTTAACTTCTTTTAAAACTTTCTTCAAATGTTTTATAATGACCATAAAAATTGAGCCGCATGTATGATTTTTCCTTGAAAGCCTCTCGATGCACTATGTAAGTCATCTTTCCAGTTTTCTGACTATGATATTGTTGACTATTGTTGTTATATAGTATCATCTTCCTTTCAATATTTGAGTTTTCTAAATTTCATCAAGCCTCGTTATCTTTCTTCTTTCTGCTTTTTGGATGGTCCCCTATAAAATATGTCATTTATATACAGTATAGTATTTTTATTGTTCCACCAACGGAGAAGGGGTGAGGGAAAAGAAATTGAAAGAAAGAACTAAAAAAAAGTGTTAAACTCTCTTAATTTATTTTGCTAAAATTTCTTTTCTCTGAATCTTTCGATTCTCTATCATCTGTACTAAGTCAAAGTAATACTAGAAGTCCATTTCGAAAAGTTGTACATTCTATTACAATTTTCATGTTTTCTTTCTTTCAGATACTTAATTTTGTTTCTCCATATTTGAATTATTCTTAGTAGAGATTTGATAATGGACTTCAACGTGGCGAATATAAATTCATAAAAACAAGGAATGGATAGATGATACTTTTAAAGATATTCAGAATTTGATTGAAAGATTTGAACTTTTCGGAGTAATATAAACTGCTTAATAGACCGTCATTGAATTTGAATAATTATTTACAAATAACCATAATTGTCAGGTTGTTGATGATGAATTGCATTATCATGATTCAATTAGGTCTCCAATCTTGATTAATTTGTTATTTTGCCGAGAACTTGCTGTGGCAATAATTTAGCTTACAAGACTTTATTTTTTTTATTAACTATTATGTTTTAAATTTTTGTGTTAAACGTGTATCCATTTGGCTTTAGTATGATTTATTTTAATTAGTTTTAAGAATACGTTATACTACCTCTTTCATCTTAAAAATGTACTTCTAAGCAAATTTATTATATACTGACTATTTATTATGTTTGTTTACAGAAATTAGTCAAAGTTATACAGAGAAGAAAACATATTATATTTAAATTTATCTATGAGTATAATCAATGTTTAGTATGATTTATTATATTTAAGCATATTACATTTTAAAGATGTATTTTGTAAGCAAATTTATTATATACTTACTCAACTATAGCCGTTAAAATTGATTATATTTATTGTGTTTGTTTACTGAAACTATTCAAAGTTGTACAGAGAGAAATACACATTACATTTAAATATATCTATGAATATAATCAATGTTTTGTTGATGAAGAAACAATTATTTTTTACTTTTGCCGTTGCAACTCTTATATTGCCTTTACAGAAAATTTAGCTATTAAGCCTCTTCAAGTTTCCAATTAGCAAAATGGCCTACCCTTTTCAAGTTTTCAATTAGCAAAATGACTTACTACTATTTTCTCTTTTGTCGGATTGATAATCGATCTGTCTATATATTTGTCCGGCAAATAATAGATCTGTCGGACAGATAATAGATCTGTCAGATTGATAATTGATCTGTCTATATATCTGTTAGACAGATAATAGATCTGTCTCAAAAATGGGTCTATGTTTATTTTTAAAATGTACATATATATAAATTGTGTTTACACACAAATTTTGAATTTATAGGATCTATCTTATTTCCGGTGCAAAATCTATTTGCAAGTTAGTAAAAGTGAAAATCAAAATATGGACCTACTGAAAAGAAAATTAACGAGAAAAGTATCAATTGCATTAGACTAATAGTGTAGCGTTAAAAACAAGCGAGGAATAAAGATCATTAATTTTTCAATCATGTTGGAAAAAATATTGATAAAATATTCATGACAAGATGAGTGTATCAACTTTACGGGCAATGCGAAACCATGTATAATTTTTAGATTAAATGTATTTTTGAATTTGATTTGAAATATAAACCTCTAAATTGAGTGTATCAGTTTAAAGTATTAAAGCAAATAAATTAGATAGAATAATATAAATAAAATATGTGACTAATAAATAATCTATTCTTGAATTTTTTTATTTTTTTTTACAAAATTTAAAATATATTCACTACAAATATGAATGTGAGTTGTGAGAGTGGGAAGAGCTTAAGATCAAGAGAAACACTATAATCTTTCTACTTAAGAATATGGATGAATTTGTTCTAGTATCATGTATAAGATATTTGTGAAGGTTTTACTCTAAAATTTTTCGCGCATCGCACGAGTACAAATACTAGTACTTTATTAATTATAATAAAAAAAAAACAAATGATAGAGAATTAGGTATGTTGTTGTATATCTATAATCTATATCTACATAAAATAGTGATTTGAACTTTTGTACAACAACAACAACAAACCCAGTGCATTCCCACATAGTGAGATCTGGGGAGGGTAAGATGTATGCAGTCCATACTTCTACCTCTAAAGAAGTAGAAAGTCTGTTGATTTGAACTTTTGTACTTTATTAAAAGTTTTCATTTTAGACAAAATCGTTTTTCTCTTATTTATTTATTTATTTATTTATTTTATAATAGATAAAACTTATAATTCATTGAAATTTGATTATCAAACCTTTCATTATTTGAATTATATACCTTAAATATAGGCTTTTGATATAAATTAATATTTTACCTTAAGTAAATCTTCAACAACAAAAAAAATTAATTGGAAGCTTGGCACGTTATTACATAAAAAGTACTATAAACGCTATATGTACTTTTTGAATTACTTTTGTATGGAAATTGCTAAGTAACATGTAGTTGTATTCTTAATAGACAAATTATTTTTCAAAAAAAAAAATAAAAAAATTAAACTCAATGTTATGTATACTTAATATTTTTAAAATTATTATTTAATTATCTTTATAATATTTAAAATTAAGGAGTTCTAAAATATATGGTAAGAGACAAAATATATGTAAATTTTTTAGAAAAATTAATAATTAATGATTCTTAAAATTTGTGGTGATAAAAATATATTTTAAAAATTAAGAAGTCCTAAATTTGTGTAAGATTTTTAAGTTTTCTCCATAAGAAAAGATGTTAACTGAGGAAATATTAATATTTCTTTTAATTCAACTTATTTGTTAAATTTGACATATAAGATTTTAATTAAGTGTTAAATTTTGAGATATAGAGCTTTTATTTGGATGAAGAAGTTTAGGATTATAATTGACTCTTTCAATTTAGGACTTACTAATTTATCAAGTACATTATTTATGTAATATGCTTAGTAATTGATTAAATTTATTTATTTTGTAACTCAAATATATTGCTTAGTAATATTTATGTAGTTTTAAAAGTTATGCGCTCAATGATATAAGTCGCACACTAATAATTTGCTCATTTTATATACATAATTTTATTATTAACCTGGCACATATACTAGTAATTAAAAAATAGAGATTGTTTAAGTAAAGTTCTTCAATGCTCAAGTTAAAGTTAAAATATTAGTAATTCATAAAAACCCTTCAAATAAAACCAAACTTTTTGGTGTAGAAGCAAACCTTTTCAATAAAAAGAGGATTTGAGTCGGTGATTGCATTGTTTGCTGTTGGCCAGAAATTTTGGAACTCTGGTAATCTCCCGAGATACATTTCCCGTAACAGAGGGAACTCAATGCCCTCAACAGTGTTACTGCAAAAGTGTGTGAGGCATCCCAGATTATCAAGTTCCAAGCGATATAAATTGGGGAACTTGATTACGTCAGGTCTGATATGTGTCCTTCGAGAGATCCCCTCTTCTTCATCATCTGGGCAAGCCAAGGACACCCGAAAAAGATGATGTGGATGATAACACCAACGTACCTCCAGCCTTTTGAGTTTGGGGAATGGAATATCGCTTTGACAGTGGATATTCAATGAATCACAACGAACCAGCCTGAGATGTTTCACATTCTGCAACTCGACCACTACATTCTTGGAGCCCTTTCCCGTTGAACATACAAATTCGCTATTCCTCAACAGGAGGCGGATCCAATCACCCAATGGAGTGCTCTCTGTGACCTCTAGAGTGATAATCTTGTCGTAAGTTTTAATGGATGAAGTATTTGCGTAGACTCTTCCACCCACTTCAAGAGCATACCGTGTCAACTTGGAGGAAAGGCCCAAGTTACTGTAAATCACATCTACGGAGCATCTATCTAATGTCAGTGCAGTCAATCTCGATAAGGATTCCAGCTCCCTCAAGGTGGAGTAACTACAAGATTCTACTCTCACCATATGTAGTTCCTCCAATCGAACTAGTCTTGTTAAGACCCCTGGTGAAATCCTCATACGTTTTCCTGGTGGATTCCAAAACTCTAGCATCGTTAGATTGGTTAAGCTTCCTATCTCCACTGGAAGCTTGTCTAAGTAAGAATCTCTGATGCTGAGAATTTCTAAAGTGACAAGTTTCCCAATAATGGATATGTCATTCAATCTTAAATTACTCAGATATAGCGTCCGCAGATTTGACAACCTCTGAATGGATGATGGAAACAGCAGATTGGATTTTCGACCATATCCACACAGGCTTATGACATTGAGTTCACGCATTCCATCAAAAAAATCATCCTGTAATTTGAATGGCTTAGAAAAGAGTTTTAACATCAGAAGCTTCAGTTGTGGGCAAGATATTGGTTTATGAAGTTTATCAAATTCACTTGCAACAATTGACATGTGACTGTATTGCTCGTAAGAGTCTTTTCTTGGGAACTCTTTCGAGGACACATCGTGACTTACCATAAAAATATGTTTGCCCTCAGATGCAATGTCTATAGCCACGTCACGGACCACATCATGCATTTTGACATAATCTTTGTCTGAACCTTGGGATAGCAAGAAACTATCTCTGAGTGTTTCTAACAGAAGACACACCATATTTCTTGCATGATTCATATCTTTTGCAGTTTCAGAAAAGATGTGAAGCCCCACTCCATATCTAAGTAATTCTCCAGTCCAAATGTCACTATCTTCTTGGAACAAAGAACAGAGCAAAAACAGGTACCTGACTTGATGACTTCCCAAGAAATCATAGCTTAGCTTCAGATGTTTATATACCTTTATATGCACTCTAGAGATATTGCTTGGTTCTGCATCCTGCAATTGTTTATGGGCAGCCTCCCATGAAGGCATTTCTTTGCCCTTTAGCGCTCCTGCAACTGTAACAATTGCAAGTGGCAGTCCCTTGCATTCTTTGGCAACGGCTTCTGCTATCTCAGGAAGAGAGGAATGATCAGCTGAATAGCCGACTTTCTGCCTAAAATGAATCCATCCTTCTTCTTCAGATAAGATTGCAACATCTACAATCTTTTGAGCATCCATATTGACACAAACATCTCGGAAGCGAGTCGTCAATGCCACTTTGCACTGATAGTTGTGGCTGCTGCCAGCGGGAATTCCAAGTTTCTCCAGATCATCAAGAGCCTCCCAAACATCATCCAAAATTATAAGGACGCGACTTCCCTTCTGCATTAACCTTGCACGCAGCTGATCTCCACGACTTAACAAATTGTCTCCTTGCAACGACGTCAGCCCGACCTCTTCGGCGATCTCACCCTGAATTCTTTTCAGGTCTTGTTGTTGACTGACAGTTATCATGACAACATAATCAAACAACCCTGCTTGTTTTGCCCTTGCTCTTACTTTCTCGGCAAGTGTTGTTTTACCAACACCACCCATACCACATATCCCAACAATAGTGATCCCCTCATCTCTCAAAGCTGCCATGACCTCTTCCTCCTTCTGTTTTCTGGAGTCGAACTCCTCATTACTGCTACTAGGTATAGCTTCGATTTCACCAGCTGGTACAGGATAGCAGAAAACAGCATGCTCGTTACCTTCGTTTTGAAGTTTAGTCAATTCCAGTGTAATTTTCTTGGCTCTCCTGCTAAGCAAGTAACGTAACTTCAATTTTGGACACCAACCGTAGATGCAACCCCTTTCAACCTCAGTTCGACCTCGCATTACAACTGCCACATCAGCAGTAGAAGTATCAACGCTAGTTAACCAGTTCTCAACATGGGGTGAAATGACTTGTAAGTTTCTCCGGGCA
This sequence comes from Capsicum baccatum var. pendulum, assembly GCA_030864225.1. NCBI lineage: Eukaryota > Viridiplantae > Streptophyta > Magnoliopsida > Solanales > Solanaceae > Capsicum > Capsicum baccatum. The sequence goes on along the minus strand of CM061559.1, from coordinate 264,329,419 downwards.
GCCTCCGCTCTTTGCTGCACCCCACTTCTGATACCCTCCAGCTTCTTAGATTCTTCATCCAGAGACCTGATGTTGCTCCTATAGTAAAATAAATACTCAATTTGTCGCGCAACTGGCAGTATCAAATGTTCTGCGACTGGGCTCAAAATAGCAGATAAGATTTCCATAGCTATCTCCTTAAGTAATTCTTCACTGGCTAGTCTAATAAAGAAAAACAGCCTCTTGTGTCTTTTCCTAGATCCTCTGAAGTCTAAATTCTATGAATTTTCTTCTTTTTTTTTCTTTTGTGGACTAGATTTACAAGGAAACAAAGGTAAGAGAAAATGAGTGCTGAAGGGGAATGGAGCAAGTAGATGAAATTGGTTGGAGTAAGAATCAGTACAAAAAACTAGAAAGTGAATACAAGATAGGAAAATGAAAGCTAATAATTGACATACTACTGTTAACTCTACCCTACATGGACCTGTTACTATTTTGAAAGCAATGAATTAAAGATAAGCAGTAATTTCAAACTATGAGCAAAGTTGCTACGATACTCTTTAATTTCACATGGGTATTATTATCTTCTGAACTCAATTTTAATATACTTTTGTCACTCTTTTGTGCTGGCATGAAACCTTTATTACATAAAAATGAGGCTTACATCAAAGTTATCACATCAGATAGAAAGGATGATAAAAATACACTAAAATTGAGTTCAGGAATAATAAGATCCCTGTAAAATTGGAGTGTATCGTAGCAAATTTGATTATAGTTCAGAAGTAGTAGATGTTTTACTTCAATGAATTATAAACAAGAAACGCATGTTTGTCTTTTAACATTACCTACCCTGTGATCCATAGTGCAATATTAACCTAAACTTTCTGGTAGTTTTAGAATAGATGTTTTACAAAAATTATAATACAAGTGTCTGCTTGCAAAAAAAAATTGAAAAAATGTAAATTCAAACTGGTAATGTTGAGCTTATTCAACGTATATCTATTCTCCTTGCAAAACAAGTGTCACACTTTGAGTTTATATCCTGGGTGGCCGAACCAACACTCGATATCATTGATGGCCCGAACGTACCCATAACGTGGCATAACATAGAAACATACAATAATGGAGAATGGTAATATGGCAATGAAAAAGGATTTTTGCTAGGTGCAAAATTCAAGAAAGAATCCCACCATAAAAACATATTATATGCAATCATATCGTGCATTTTCCGAAGTAATGGGTCAAAATGACAGCATTATTAAAGTGGGAGCTAGTGGTGATTAGATAACATTTCAAAGTGGCAGACACAGAAAAGTAGTAGTAGATATAAAGGAAAAGTAATGTTTGCTTTTGGAATTTTCCCTCCAATTGATTAATAAGTGAGTCATTGTTCTCTATTATTGAAGTGAAAATACAACATTCTCACTTCCTCTTTCTTTTTCCCCTTTCTCATTTATTAATATTGCTTCTGACAAGAGAGCGTAGCTCAAGTGTTTTAAGCACCTCCACCTTCAATCGGTAGGTTAAGGGTTCGAGTCACGCTGGAGGGAAAGTGTGGAAACACTATTAATCCTCTTGGGGGGTGGGGGTGGAAAAAAAAAAAAAAATATTGCTTCTTGGATAATAATATTTCAAATAGCTAGTATAGTTTAGTAATAACCCTTTTTCTACTCTGAATTCTGAACTCAGCTAAATTTTCTACTATTTCTTTTTTAATTCACTTTTTTTGACTGGTTCTCTTAGTTTTAAAGGGCAGTTTTATGCATTAAAGTTTTTGTTATGTGCGGGGTGTAAAAAAAGGCCGAATCACAATGATTTATTCAATAAACTTTATTATATGCAATCTTACCACACATTTCTGCAAGAGATTGTTTCCACGGTCCATCACCTCTTGATCACATGACAACAACTTTACTAGCTACTCCAACCGTCTCATTCAATTGATTGTCTAAATAGTTAGTGCGAAGTAAAGGTGATAGTGAATGAATGGAAGCTAAACAAGAAGTGGAGTTGGATTGTTTGGTGTAAAATGAAAGGTGAAAGAGCAATAATGGAGAAGTGGGGACGAAATGACAGCATTATTCAATAACATTTCAAAAAAGTTTGATTCCATATGGCAGACATAGAAAAGTAGTACCTAAAAAGGAAAATGTTTGCTTTGGGAATTTTGCCTCTAAAAATTCTGTATTATTGAAGTGAAAAGGGGAGGCCTTGAGCATTACCTGGAAAATCGCCATTATATTTAGAAGGGAAATTGACAATGGAGCTACCCGTTACAGTACCAATTTTTTAGTTTGCGTACAACAAATACAAACTGAAGCAGTGAAATATTGACAGTTACGCATTGAAATCTAGAAAATTAAACCGAATCGAGTAAAGTGAATAACTAAATAGTATTAGATATTTTCTGGAATTCTCGCCTATGGCACAACCCCTTCTGTTTTCCATTTTCATAGTATATGTGTGTCTGTGTGTTTACAGTGTGCTTTTGTTTTAATGGTGGAAGATATGGTGGTGTGTTAAATTGTAAAAAGCAACGAATTAGTTAAATTGTGGTACATTTTTACTAGCATAATAAATAGTTGTTGAGAAAAAAGTTAAAACAAAGGAAAAAGGCTTAATACTACAAATCACTGATAATACTAATATTATCAAGTTAAATTGTGGTTAATTTCCACCGGATTTGTGCATTTTCAGGCCAAAGTGATTTTTAAGCAGGATGTGGGTAAAATCAAGTGATTTTTATGTCAACATTTAAGTTTATATGCATATAATAAGGTAATTTTTATGTAATGAAAGATAGAAAAGTGATTTTTGTGATGTGAACATATATTTGAGTGACGTTTCATGAAATTGACTCCTTGCTATAGCGAAACTTCACGATGGAAAAAGTAAGGAGCCCTTGTAACTGGACTACCCTTAACATTCCAATTGGCAGGAAATATTTTAGCTAGGGATGTAAGTTCTAATTAAAATGTGAGAAAAAGAATAACTAAATGTATGCAATTTTGGCAGGCAAAGAATACTAATGATTGCCACCGCGGGCATGGACAAAGGCCAGCAAAAGAAGGCGATGAAGAAAATCCAGCTCTCGGATCCTCCGCCGGCAAAGATGAACCAGCAAGCCAGACGTATGGAGGACACTATCGCCGATAGGGGCAATGGTGTGATGAATGAGGTACTAAGTGGGGAAAGCTCAGCTAGTCGAATTCAAGCAGAAATGGTGCAGTTGGGAGTGACAGCAACTCCGCCTAACAATTCCACGACTAATAGTCCTGTGGCTACCGCGATATCAACTCCTAGGGTTAGCGATTTGAAGAAACCCACAGAAAAAGTTGGGAGCTCGGCAAGGCAAGTTATGCCGATACAGATCCCTAGCCAGCAGATCTCTCCGGCAAGGGTTACTGATGCAACACGGGGAGTCCCAATAACTAATGTGAAGGAACTGCAACCAACATCACAGAACACTAACAAGAGGCTCAGCTCAACGCAGAGCATGTTCAGGCTCCCAAATGGTATAGAGACTGACAAATGGAAGCAGGTTAAAGGGAAATCCAAGCAAGCTGATATAATGTCTAGTGAGTTGGAGAGGGTGGATAACAACTTTAGTCCTCTACAAGATAATACCTTCCAACAGTTTTTTGAAGCAGCTTTGCACAGGGTTGAACAAGGGAATAACAGTAAGGGAGGTAGTGGTAATCCTCCTGATACTACACAATTGATTACATGATGGTAGCCTCCTGGAACGTGAGGGGCTTTAATAAGCAGTTCAAGCACAAGGAGCTACAAAAGATAATAAAGAAGGAGAGTATAGTTGTTTTAGCTATTTCAGAGCATAGAGTTACTGGGCAAAGAGGATCTACTATAATATAAAAGGTATTTCCTCACTGAAGCTGAGCTGAAAATTATGATCAACAAGATAGAGGGAGGATATGGTTGCTATGAGATCACAATCAGGTGAATTCAAATGTTATTAGCACTAGCCCCCAACTTATGCATTGTTCCATTCAGGGAAAGAAGGATAGCATTGGTCTTTATATTATTGATGATAGGAAGGAAATGTGGAGGCAGATTGAAGTGTCAGAGGCTGGTATTCAGAGACCTTGGCTCATAATGGGTGACTTTAATGCCATCCTTAATCATGATGATAGAATAGGGTGCTCTTGTCAAACTCTCGTGTCCACGGTAGAATTGACAAAGCTCTTGTCAATCCTACTTGGCTTAACATGTATCCACATCTTGAAGTTGAAGCAAAAGGTCCTCAGTTTTCTGATCATGCCTTGATTAGTGTTACATTGTAGAACCACCAGAAAAACATGCTAGACCCTTCAAGTTTCTTAATCATTTGGGTAACCATAAGGATTTTATTTCCATTATGGGAGAAACCTGGTCAATGCCAACTTAAGGGAATTATATGGTCAAGGTATGGAATAAGTTGAAAAGGATGAGAGAAGCTATGAAGATATTATACAAGAAAGAATACTCAAAGGTGGAGCAAAGGATTAAAGTCATCATAGTCCTGTTACAAGATGTACAGGAGCAGCTTAGAGACTGTTTTCATGACCAATCTTTGAGGGACTCAAACATTTGAATTCGAGAGGAAGCATAGTAGGCCGGAGAGATATGACAGGAACGTAACTGCGAACACTCTGAAGGCCATCAAGAAAATTGATAAAATCAGAGTCTATAGGTAGGAGAGACATATTGCTAAGAGGTTCCTTAGACCGTGCTTCACTAATTTCCATTACTTTTTATTCATCATGTGCCTTTTCTTGCTATTAACATTACTTGGAAAACCATACAGGATGAAAGGAAAGAAAGCCAAGGTTCTGAGAGAAGCAGCGAAGGAGCTCGAGCAGACCATTCGCTTAGTCCCGGTTCCAGAAAAGCCACCAGTTACACTGCCTATCAAGGTCCCGGTTACACAGAAGCAGTAGGAGGAAAATCGCATGGAGGAATGATCATTTTGCTTCTATACTCTATATTCTCAAACTAAAACACAAATCATTTCATGCTTATTTTTACGGAATGTGTAATGTTTTGCATTCCCCAACTTCCCGAATTTGTATGGTTTGGCAACTCAGTCTCGTGAGTATTGAAACACTTATTATAATGATCAGAACATAGAAATTTTGAACTTCCCATATGAGGATTTGGATGAGTAACTAGAGCCACATAATATGTCTTCCACAAGGTTCCTAGTTCAGATATTTTCTTGCCGAGGGTCTAGCCGAAACAGTCTCTCTTCCTCTGTGGTAGGAGTAAGGTTTGTGTACACTGTACCCTTCGAGACGAGCATGTTGTTGTAAGGTTCCTACAAAAATGTTGTGATGGTCTAGTTTCTACTATTGGCCTTGTTGCTGGCTTCCCTGCACTTGTGTTTATGCATCTTCTGCAAATTAAATCAAACAAACAAAAGAGCTTTTGGCCCACTGTATAACATAACATCCCATCAGAAACAGTAAGATAGCTATATATAGGCTTCGATTAAATATGAATGAACGAGCATCTCTTGAAAAGTAATCTTTACGATCTTTTAAAACAACATAGAATGCAAGATATCATGAGACAATAAAGCTATATATTAGCTATTAAATATAACGAATCAAAAGAGAATTTAAAATTTAAAGTTTATAGAATCTTACGGGATCCTCAAGTTTAATATAATAAGGAAAAGGCTCAAATATGTCACTCAACTATTAGAAATAGCTTATTTATGTCATCCGTTAAAAGTTGGGCTCATTCATGCCATCGCCGTAATAAAAATGACTCATCCATGTCATTACTTTTAACAGCCGGTTTTTAGAAAATAGTTTTGCCACATGACAGCATATTAGAGGCCCACGTCATTTTTTTAAATTTTTTTTATTTTTTTATCCATTAAAAAGAATCCACCCAATTTTGTAATCCATTAAAAATTAGTTTGATCTATGACAGATTAGGTTAATAGTAGAGTCAAAATTTTCATTAAAAGATTTTAAAATAACATAAAAATATATATGAAGAAATCAATGAACATATATATATATATATATATATATATAGATAGATAGATAGATAGATAGATAGATAGATAGATAGATAGATAGATAGATAGATAGATAGATAGATAGATAGATAGATAGATAGATAGATAGATAGATAGATAGATAGATAGATAGATAGAATAACAATTAATTTATTTTATACTCCTACACAAATATATACTCTCATGTTATCTAACCTATCAAAAATTGGATTTACTTTTATTTATATATATGTCAACTGGTCTTACACTATATTATACAAATTCTATGTATCTTCATTTTATTCTTTCTTCTTAGATATTTTATTTCATTAAAGAGAAAAGAAAAATAAAATTTTAGAATTAATCAATTCATTGAATTAAGTATATAATGAAATGATAAAGACTATACATACATCATACTTGTGAGTTGTAACTTGCATGTATGGCTAATATATTATTTTTATTCAATTTCTAATTAGGATTGGACCACTTAAAATTAATTATATAAGGATATAAAACTATGACGTCTCACCAATTTTTATGTAACTATATCATTAAATCAAATTGTAATTTAAGAAAAACATAATTGTAATTTAGACAAATATTCTACCTCCGATGATTAATGTTGATTGTCAAATAATTATCTTAATATATGATTGTGTCAAAACATTAAACGACATATTAAAAAAAGATGAAAGGGAGCAGTATAATGAGTGTTTGAGAGAGCAATGTCCCACGTGAAAAGTAAAAAACAAATGAAATTATTTATAAAATGTCGGATATTTATGGTCTCTTGAAAAAAAAAATGTCAATTTGGTTCAAAGCGAATGATATCATACAATATTAAAAGTATTTTATGGTAATTAATTAGCACAATAATTGATATCAACACCACTGTACTAAAATTTTTGCATGATCGGTATGAGGATGATAGAGTGACAGCATGAAACGTATTGTCTTATTGTCTTTGTTTGTCTGTGGATCAATTTACTATATTTGACCACAATTTTAAGCCGCATACAACCAAAAAAAAAGTCGATGAGCTTGGTAACTATAAATACTCGGATAATATGAGGCGATACACAAATAATCTCAAAATTAACTCATTAACAGTAATTAATCAAGTAAAATTTAGTTCAAAGGGAGATGATCATATTATTGATCCGTAGTGTGAATAGAGTCACACGTGAAAGCTAGAAAAGGAAAAAAAAACTATTGATATGGGGCAATATACAAATAATCTCAAATTTTAAAAGTATAGATCAAACTAATTTTTAATGGATCAAAAAGTTGGTTGGATTCTTTTTAATGCATCAAAAAAAATTTATTTTTTAAAAAAAATTAATTTTTTTAAATTAAAAAAATGACGTGGACCTCTAATATGCTGCCACGTAGCAAAGCTGTTTTTTAAAAATTGGTTGTTAAAAGTAATGGCATGGATGAACCAGTTTTGTAACGGCGATGGCATGAATGAGCCCAACTTTTAACGGATGATATAAATGAGTCATTTCTGATAGCTCAGTGGCATATTTGAGCCTTTTTCCATATAATAATAATAATAATAATAATAATAATAATAATAATAATAATAATAATAATAATAATAGTAATTGTTTTAAGGAAAAAGGCTCAAATATGTCACTGAACTATCAGAAATGACTCATTTATGTCATCCGTTAAAAGTTGGGCTCATTCATGCCATCGCCGTTACAAAATTGGCTCATCCGTGCCATTACTTTTAACAGTCGGTTTTTAGAAAACAGCTTTGCCACATGTCAGCATATTAGAGGTCCACGTCATTTTAAAAAAATATATTTAAAAAAAAATTAAAAAAATATATATATTTTTTTGATGCATTAAAAAGAATCCACCCATCTTTTTGATTCATTAAAAATTAGTTTGATCTATGCTTTTAAAATTTTAGATTATTTGTATATTGTCCATATCAATAGTTTTTTTTTCCTTTTCTGGCTTTCACGTGTGACTCTGTTTACAATACGGATCAATAATATGATCATCTCCCTTTGAACTAAGTTTTACTTGATTAATTACTATTAATGAGTTAATTTTGAGACTATTTGTGTATCGCTTCATATCATCCGAGTATTAATAGTTACCAAGCTCATCGACTTTTTTGGGGGGGTTGTATGCGGTTTAAAATTGTGGTCAAATATAGTAAATTGATCCATAGACAAGCAAAGACAATAAGACAATACGTCTCATGCCGTCACTCTATCATCCTCATACCTATCCTGTAAAAATTTCAGTACAGTGACGTTGATATCAATTATTGTGCTAAGGAAAAAGGCTAAAATATCAGAAATGGCTCATTTATGTCATCCGTTAAATGTTCGGCTCATTCATGTCATCGCTGTTACAAAACTGGCTCATCCATGCCATTACTTTTAACAGCTGGTTTTTAGAAAACAACTTTACCACGTGGCAGCATATTAGAGGTCCACGTCATTTTATTTATTTATTTATTTAAAAAAATTTTAAAAAAATATTTTTTTTTTATGCATTAAAAAGAATCCACCCAACTTTATATTAATTCTCACTTTATTTGAGTGATATTTTTTATCATTGGTCTTTTATCAACGGTAAAACTGAATATCCATGCTATAATTTGAACTTAGTAAATATTATTCAGGTTTATGGTAGAAAAGAAAAAATGAACTATTAAAATTACAAGTATATTATCTAATATTGATGATATTGCAGGAGCCTAACAAGAAGAAGAAAATATCAAGGAATTGTGCAAATATTGATGACTGCTTCAATAAGCTATCTGGTGGCATTTCTTTGAATAGATGGAAAGAAATTGCAGACACACCTTCTGATCATCCGTGCTTGTCAGGTCTGTTAGTAGATGAATGTATGTATTGGTTGACTCTATGTTATCCTTATTCCCATACTAATCGGATTATTTCACTTGATTTTGAAAATAAAAAATTCACCCATCGCCTTTTGGAAGTATTTTTGGTCTGGGTCTAATGGATTTGAAAGGGTTGCTTTGCGTGCCAGACGCACGTCGCTTTCGTAGGAGTTCAATTCTAGACTTGTGGATACTTAAGGATAAAATAAGTTGCACTTGGGTAAAGGAATATAGCATCGATTTGGTCAACTATGGGTCTAATTAGAAGATCACGTCTTTCTTCAAGACATGGAATGAAGAAATAATATTTACGCATTTGGATATGGTCGTGATCTATCACTTGGAAAGAAAATGTTTCAGACTAGTGAAGAGTACTGTGTTTAATCATTGTTATGGAATTTACTCAAAAAGTTTGTTTTCTTTAGGAAGCACCATATAGGATGTCCTTCCCTCTATGGCTCTATGTATTCATCCCGCGTTTATTTTATGTTACATGGCAAAGGATTCATGTTCACGATATCACTTACTTTAGTATAACATTGTTTATGTTTCAACAATACTTATTTGCATATTATTGGTCTGAGCTTTAACTTTCAACATTAAAATAATAATGGGTGTTCGGCATGAAAATTACGGTTTCCATCAGTACAATTTTTGAGTAAAATTCTACTTTTTTTTTCATAGAATTAAACAGTTTGGGGTTGTTTAAAAGTAAGTTTCTTGAGTTGTTAGTACAATTTCTTGGTGTTTAACTGTTTACATGATATTTTTTCTTGAAGTGTAACAATAATGTTATCTCTTTTATGATGTTGGTGTTGTTGAACATATGCATTGTTTAACATGTGATCTTTTTGCAAGATTCTAGGTTGTAAATCTCTTTATTCGGCATGAAATTTATAGTTAATCTTAATCGTCTGTCTGTTTTTAAAAATTTAATATTAGAGAACCTCATTTTCCTACCAATTTTAAAAGCATAGATAAAACTAATTTTTAATGGACCAAAAAGTTGGGTGGATTCTTTTTAATGCATCAAAAAAAATTTAACTTTTTTTAAAAATTAAAAAAAATAAAAATGATGTGGACCTCTAATATGCTGCCACGTGGCAAAACTGTTTTTTAAAAAATGACTGTTAAAAGTAATGGCATGGATGAGCCAGTTTTGTAACAGCGATGGCATGAATGACCCAACTTTTAACGGATGACATAAATGAGCCATTTTTGATAGTTCAGTGGCATATTTGAGTCTTTTTCCTTGTGTTAATTAATTACGATAAAATACTTTTAATATTGTATGATATCATTCGCTTTGAACCAAATTGACATTTTTTTTCAAGAGACCTTAAATACCCAACATTTTATAAATAATTTAATTTTTTTTTTACTTTTCATGTGGGACATTGTTCTCTCAAACACTTATTATACTGCTCTCTTTCATCCTTTTTAATATGTCATTTAATGTTTTGACACAATCATATATTAAGATAATTATTTGACAATCAACATTAATCATTAGAGGTAGAATATTTGTCTAAATTACAATTATATTTTTCTTAAATTACAATTTGATTTAATGATATAGTTACATAAAAATTGGTGAGACGTCATAGTTTTATATCCTTATATAATTAATTTTAAGTGGTCCAATCCTAATTAGAAATTGAATAAAAATAATATATAAGTCAAGCGTGCAAGTTACAACTCACAAGTATTATGTATGTATAGTCTTTATCATTTCATTATATACTTAATTCAATGAATTGATTAATTCCAAAATTTTATTGTTCTTTTCTCTTTAATGAAATAAAATATCTAATAAGAAAGAATAAAATGAAGATGACATGGAATTTGTATAATATAGTCTAAGGCCAGTTGACATATATAAAAACAAAAATAAATCCAATATATTTTTGAACTGGGAGTATATATTTGTGTGGGAGTATAAAATAAATTAATGTATATATATATTTTATATATATATATATGTTCATTGATTTCTTCATATATATTTTTATGTTATTTTAAAATCTTTTAATGAAAATTTTGACTCTACTATTAATCTAATCATAATAGATCAAACTAATTTTTAATGGATCAAAAAGTTGGGTGGATTCTTTTTAATGGATTAAAAAAAAAATGACGTGAACCTCTAATATGCTGCTACGTGGCAAAATTGTTTTCTAAAAATCAGCTGTTAAAAGTAATGGCATGGATGAGCCAGTTTTGTAACGGCGATGGAATGAATGAGTCAACCTTTAACGGATGGCATAAATGAGCCATTTCTGAGATTTCAATGGCATATTTGAGTGTTTTCCTTTGTTTTAACAATAAACTATTTTCTAGAAATTACAAATAGAGATATAATTTTCTGGACAAAAGCTGTTTGGTTCACGCAAACCCCATGGGTTATAGTGTAGACCCACCTCTGCTTGTTACTTCCCATCACAAACATAGGTATCAGACGATGTTCGAACTAACTTGGATGCACTTTGGACTTATCGTCGAGTACTTAATTATTACCTTCTTAGTTTTGGATTCATGGACAACACTTTAGCTTTTGTCGTCACTCGATTGAATCTTCAGATTCGCTTCCATGAGAGTAGAGATCACAAAAGAACGGACATTACAATATTTACTTGAAAGATAAACATTTGGGGCAGGTAAATGGAAGCTACTTCAAGTGATGAATATAAATGAGTTTCTGAATATTACTATTACTATTACTATTAAGTTAAACATGGAAAGAGAGCAGTAGGGTTAATTAGTTATACAGCCAGTTAGCGCCACAGGATAAACCTTAGAAATGAACCTCTGATGTATCTATTTAGTCAGATCATCTACTTTCACTTCATCATGATTATTCACACTTTCGAGACTCGATGTATTTGACAGATGCTAAGGCAGTCTTCAATATTCACTGCTCTAAGAAATGGAAATTCAAGAGTACGCTTCGTCAAAAAGAAATGCCCCGGCTTTTGTAGCTTACGGAGTATCAGCTTATCAGGAAATAAGGGCTCATTAGTCATGATTTCTTTTCCTTATAGTCATGATTTCTTTTCCTTGTTGTTCCTCTTCTGGGATCACTTCTTGGCAATATTCTATCTTTAGTTTCCAACGGACAATATTCTATCTTTAGTTTTAGGAGATTCGGGACACCTTTGGCCACTGACGGAGACATTGGAAGTTGGTAAGAGTATAGAGCACTTATATGTTGTTAGCAACATTGAAAAGATGAAATATCAACTTCAATTATATTTAGGTTTAGTTTCACCTATATTATTTTGGTAGTTATTTAATTGTTGGATACAAAATGGAAGCTGAAAGAGCGGCACTGTAGAATTTCGTATGAAATGAAAGAAAAATATATATCAACATCTCAATAAAATTAGTGAAAAAGTCAAATTTTAATCCGAGGCTCTCTATATACATAATAAATAAAAAATTAATATTATTTTTTCTTGTTTTTTCATAATTGTTGTTTTTAGTGTAGTATTATATTATTCCACATAGTAATATTATTATTTATAATAGTAAGGATTGATTCATATTAATAATATGTCAAACATGCATTTTTAATATATTACTTTGGATGTCATTGTAAATATATTATTTATTATTATAAAGATATGAGTAGTTAATTCAAAGTTTCGAAATATTTTCAGTGAATGATGATTGATTTTTGTAACTATATTCAATATTATCAAAAAGAAAATAAAATTATAAATTAAAATTGAGGCCTTAAGATTTTGGGGCCTAAAATAAAGATTTTACTAGTATCACCCTTGATTCACCCGTGTACAGTAGTAATGTTATATAGCTAGCGGTGTTGAAAAAAGTACTACAATATTGATATGGAACTGAAATTAATAATTATAATAAAATAGTCACAAATGTTGTGTCGTGGCAAGCAACTGCCTTGAAAGCGATTTTGGTCCGACTCTGGTGCAAATCCATCTAGCCGGTCGCTCCCCAAGGTTCCACAGCTACTTCCAAACACGTGCACTCATGGTTGGAAGTTTGGGAATTGCTCAAAACTATTGCCCAAAAGTAGAGAACTTAGGAGGAAGACATTTTTCTTTTACTTTGTTGGTGTCTCTTCTGTTCTCAAATAGAGTGGTTTATATAGGTGAGGAACAAAGAATGTTACAAGAGTGAGTTAATGGTGAATTAACTCATCAAGAATTATCTCACAAATTAATTCATCCGTTCAAGAAATGAATCAACTCATCAAATGAATTCATCCGTTCAAGAAGAATTGAAAACACACAATTACAAAAGAATTAAGAAGTTACATTTTCTCAAAGTGTATCTTGTAAATGTTTTTGATAACAATGTATTTGAACTTCTCTGTTTGGATAAGCTTAAAGAAGCTTTAGACTTTGACTTTACATTCTAACCATTTATTAAAAATGTTTTCAAGCGGCACAAGACAAACCTTATAATTGGGCATAGAATCAACTTTCACCTCATCATCATAGTTCACACTTATGAGACTTAGTGTACTTACAGATCCCCGTTGAACATACGTCTTCATTTCAGGACATTTACGAATATATTCACTTTCCTGAATTAATAACTGTAGGCAACTGTTGACTACAAAAATCAAAGAACGATCTTGAACAAAAATCATTTTATAGGTCGTCACAGGCGTAGCCATGAGTTTTCGATAAAAAATCATTCCAACACATGTAACCTCGAAAATTCACGGGCTAACACATGAAAAACTGAAATAATCTTCAAATCCTGCTTTTTTCACTTAACTGCTCAAGTATTTTTTTCAGATTTTTATAAGTTTTGGTGACAACATAGTCGCCACAAAAAGCTGTCACTAAAAACATATTTTCCAGAGTTTTATATGATTTAGTGACAATATAATTGCCACAAAATGTTGTCATTAAAAGTATTGCAAATTTCTTATAAATTTTAGTGACAACAGAGTCGCCACAGAAGCTGTAACTAAAAGTATATTTTCCCGATTTTTTATAAGTTTAAGTGACAAGAGAGTCGCCACTAAAAGTTGTCACTAAAATTGCATTTCTTATAAGTTTTAGTTACAACAAAGTGTCAACAAAAAGTTGTCAGTAAAGTATATTTTTCAGAATTATCTAACTGAAAGCACACACATCAACACGTAGAAAAAACTACAAAGTACACACATAGCACTACCACTACTAGGAAGGCTACAACAAAACATCCCTATCAACTAGCTAAGACTCGCTCCAAAGATCTAACCCTCTATCCTAATCAGCATCCTCTATACCTTCCTATCGATCTAGAGTCATGTCCTCACTAAGCCGTAACTGCTCCATGTTATATCTAATCACCTCCCTTCAATACTTCTTCGACCTACCTCTACCCCACTTGAAATCATTCATAGCCAACCTCTCTCACCACCGTAATGAAGCATCTACACCCCTCCTCATCAGATGCCCATACCATCTCAAACTCACTTCTTGCATTTTGTCTTCCACAAAAGTCACCTCCACTTTCTCTGAATACTCTCATTTCTACTCATATCTCCCCGAGTAAGTCCACATCCATCGCAACATCCTCATTTTCGTCACCTTCAACTTTAGGATGCGAGTGTTATTAACTGCCAACACTTTGCTCCATATAGCATGGTCAAATGGACTGTCACTCTGTAAAACTTGTCTTTAAGCTTAGGAGTTACATTCTTATCATACAAAAATCCAGAGACGAGCCTCTATTTAATCAGTCCTGCCCTACATGATCAATGGCGGATCCAGGATTTTTGTTCAGGAGGTTCGACATATAAAGAAGCAACCATATATAAAAAGTACTTTGTAAAAACAAAGTGAACACCCGCTAAATTTTAACTTGTCTTATCATGTCCTTTTAACACTACTTTCAAGTTTTACTTTGCAAGCCTTCGTAAAAAATAGTGTCTTTTATTTCTTTCACTTTATAGTTTTATTTTATTTTAATTTTTTTTCTTTCAAATTAATACCCTCACACAGAAAAAAAAGGTTCTTGAAAAGTGTAAGCATTGAATTATTTATATTATAATATCTATTTAGTACTCAATAAAAAAGACTGAACAACATCAATATTAATATGTTGAATAATAAAATATATTTTAAAAGAACGAGCTATATAATTCGATAAAATAATCTTTAAACGTTGACAGAGCAAAAATTTTGTATATTATGTAAAACTAGTCAAATATATGAAGCTATTTTGAACAAACGTGACACATAACGTATAAAAAATAATATGCATCATATTTTTTATTTGTTTATTTATTTATTTGAGGGTGGGAAGGGGGTTGAGAATTAATTTGAAAATTCTATAATTTTAGCTATGACTTTAAACTAGTATTGAGAGTATCGAAAAAGAAAAAGTTGAAATACCCAAATACTTGAAAAATAATAAATAAATATTTTTTAAAAAAATATATAAACAAATACAGTAATTTTTCTATTATTCAGGCCCAGTTGCCAACGTGAAACGGGCGAAGTCCAATTGGACATTAAATAGGAAAAAGATTGAGAAGTGGAAAAGATTTTAAAGAACTACTGAAAGAGCTGCTGCAAGTGAGGTTCGAACCCACGATGTGGGTCTCAAAATGAACCCCCTGTGCCACTGAACTGCACCTTTCTATTTTACTGATGTGGTTCATTAAAAACTTTATATCCTTTTACTTCAACTTTGTCCTTATATACATAACAGAATTTTTTGGTTGAGGGGGTTCGGGTGAACCCCCGCACCCCAACGTAGATCCGCCCCTGTACATGATGTGTGAAATTTTTTATCTATCTCTCCATTCCCTGGATCATAGACCCAAGATACTTAAATTATCTCTCTTTTGAATAGCCTGAGGATCCAGATTCACTATCACATCGTCCTCATGCGTCAAATCGCTGAACTTGCACTCTACGTATTTCGTCTTAGTCCTGCTCAACTTGAACCCTTTAAACTCCATGGTTTGCCTCCAAATCTCTAATCTATTATTAACTCATCTCTGAGTCTCATCAATCAAAACTACATCGCATGCAAATAATATACACTTGACACCTCCCCTTCAATATGCCGTGTCAAACATCCATCACCAAGGCGAATAAAAATGGACTAGAAGTAGATCCCTGGTGTAATCCTTTCAAAACGGGATTGCTTTGAACCTCCTCCCACCGTCCTAATACGAGTCTTCGCTCCATCATACATACCCTTAATCAATGTGATGTACGCTATGGGGACACCTCTAGCCTCCAAGCACCTCCAAAGACCTTCCCTAGTGACTTTGTTTGTAACGCCCCGTACTTAATTACGTGCATTAACCATTGTTATATGTGTTGGAGTATATGTATTGATCCTAAGTTAGGTATATATGAGTTTGAGTATTGATTATTTTGAGATGGTTTCAAGTGTATATTTTGATTATATGCGTATAGGAATCGACCTTATTTATACCGGAATTTGCCCGTCGATATTTCCATACGAAGGTTGTTGAATAATATTTCCGACGATATAAAGATTTTCAAAAACGGATAAGTTTCGGATATAAGCGAGCACGTTCGAAACTATAAAATCGTGGCCGGGATGTGAACAGTAAATTTGCAGGAAAATTGCCAGTTTTTGGGTCAACTTTGAACGATCATAACTCCCTCAATATAATGAACTGGGCGAGATACCACATATCAAAAGAAAGATATTTGAGTCTTATTTCTAATGAAATTGGTTTCATCCAAATCCAATATCTTAGTAAGGAGTTATACTCGTTTTACTTCAGCCTCTCAAAACAGATTTTTGTGAACAGTAAATTAGCAGGAAAATACTGAGGCATTCCAGTTTTTGGGTCAACTTTGAACGATCATAACTCCCTCAATATAATTAACTGGGAGAGATACCACATATCAAAAGAAATATATTTGAGTCTTCTTTCCAATGAAATTAGTTTCATCCAAATAAAACATCTGCGTAAGGAGTTATACGCGTTTTACTTCAGCCTCTCAAAACGGATCTTTAGGGTCAACTTCAAACGATCATAACTCCTTGTACAGGACGAACTGGGTGGCATAATTTATAGGAATTAAAAGAGCTTTGAATTATCTTTCCAATGATACCAATTTCACCCAAATCTGATATCGGAGCAAAGCTTTATGGTCTATCTACTTCGGCTTGTCAAAACGGTCCACCGGAGGACATATTTGACATTATTTAAATTTTAAAGGCACTTTGGTCATTTCCTATGATATTATGGACGGAAATATCTGTATATATACATGTATATGAGTTCAAAAACTCATATTCATCATCAATCATAGGAGAGAACAAACCCTAGCCAAATTTGACCTTCAAATTACTTGTGATTCAACCGTGGAAAGTCCAAATTGATTCCATAGTTGTGTTCATCATCTCAAGGGCTTCGAGAAGCACCCCTTATTTGTGCCAACAGGACTTCAAAACCCAAAGGGACATTCTATGGTAAGGATGTAAATTATGTTGGTGTTATTTATATGGATATGTATATATATATATATATATATATATATTTATATATGCATGTGAGCATAAGAAGTATGTTGTTTGATTGTTGTTGAAAGATGATTGGAAATGATATTGGATCATTCTTGTGCATGGTTGGATTATGTTGAATTGTGAAGGGATGATGTGGTATTGATGATGTGGTATTGAAATGATGATTATATATATGTATACACATAAACCTATTGTTCAAGTTGGTTTTTGGAATGCTTTGCAAATATTGGTTTATGGAATTATGGAAGAGAATTGTAGTGTTGGGTTGCTAATACTAGATGCCAAATATTTCATTGTAGATAAGTGATTTGTAAAGGCGGGAAGTTGTGTTGAATTGGTATCCGAATCTACAACGAGGTATGTAAAGCATACTCTAACGATGTTCTTTGGCATGAAAACACCAATGTTCCATCAAGTAAGATTCCGAGGTTATCCAAACACATGTATTGTTCTACATTACCAATGAAGTTGTTTCCATTCTATAAAGTGTCAAAATGTTTCATTGATATACCAAAAGGCTCCTATTTCATTGTTGTGATATTGATGATTCTGAAACATATTGTTGATGTACCAATGAGTCCTTATTACATCGTTATTGTATAGAAGGTATATTACTTGATTCCTATTGATATATCATTGTTCCAAAGGTACTATATTGGCATGAACACTAATGTAATAATCTCAAAAGCTTTTGAACTAAGTTATTGGAAAAATCTCTTATGTGTTACTTGATATACGTGTGGGTGGTATCCCAGGGGCATAAGCCTAGCATGGGTCGATCCCTATTTATGTGTTTATGGGTGGTATCCCAGGGGCATAAGCCTAGCATGGGTCGATCCCAATTGATATGTACTGGGGGCAGCCTAATGGTCACAGTATGGTACAGTATTGATTATTGTTAGGTGGTTGGAGGTTCGGGAGGAGGAGGTAATGGCGAATAATAATTGTAAAGAATGCAATGAACGAATGTATACCGTTCCACAAATGTGTTTGAATTCAAGAACCCAATTCAAATTAATGATAATGTTCATGATCCTAAAAATGTTTATGAACTGTGGTTCACTTCTATTATGATTTATTCACTTGTGTCTGATTTTCTTGATCCCCCATATCACATATGATTATTTATAGCTTTACATACTCAGTACATATCTCGTACTAGCATCCCTTACGGGGGACCTGCATTTCATGCTGCAGGACCAGTAGGAGCCAGGTCATATAGCTACTGTTGGTGAGCTCCAGTTTACTTCGGAGCTTTCCGAGTCGGTTCCTTATATTTTGTTATTGTACAGGAGTCATGTGTGGGCGGGGGTTTGTCCCGGCCCTAGTTATGTCATGTATATCCTAGAGGCTTTGTAGACATAAGAAAGGGTAAAGTCATGGAAGTTTATATAGTGATGTTATATTCGTATATGGGGTGGCCCCGACGGCCAAGTATTATATATATATATATATATATATATACATATATATATATACATATATATATATATATATGTGCGTGTTGTGCTGATACAGGTAATTAGACCCTTTTATATGCAGCGAAGTTCTGCCCAAATTTTTGGTGGCATGTAAGTGAAAGCACAGGTATTTGAACGGGTTCTCCCGGGCCTTCTCAGCTTCGGGTGCCAGTCCGGCCCGATGGGATTTTAGGCCGTGACAAAAGTGGTATCAGAGAGGTTCGTCCTAGTGAGTCTACAAAGCCGTGTCTACGTAGAGTCTTGTTTATCGGTGTGTTGTTCACCACATCTATAAACAGGAGGCTATGGACATTTAGGAATTGTTTCTTTTCTTCATGTCTTAGATCGTGCGATAGAGCTTATATTGTATATGAAGTCATAGTTGACCACCGAATCACTTTGTTTCTCTTATTATAGTAATGATGCCGGTTACCAGAAGCAAGAATACCGGTAAGCAAGTAGATGTGGCTGCCGGAGAGGGGACTAGTAAGTCACCCACTGTACCAGCTAATCAAAGTAAGGCTCCAGCTGAGCATGCATCAGAAACTTCCCCCAGTCCAGAAGAAATAAGAGGGAGGAGAACTATATCCCCAGAGCCACCTATTAATGTTGTTGATCAAGATCTTAGAAATGCAGTGCAACTTTTGACTCGTATAGTTGTTGGGAAAGTCCAAGGGCAAGCCATTCCTGTCGCGGGTTCTAGCGGTACTGATAGGGCAGCTAGTCTTCGGACGCAAGATTTTCTTAAGATGGATCCACCTACTTTTACCGAATCCGATCTTAATGAAGATCCGCAGGACTTTATTGATCAGATCCAAAGGGCCCTAGAGGTGATGCATGTATCGGGCAGAGAGACAGTGGAGTTAGCCGCGTATAGATTCAAAGGTGAGGCTATATATTGGTATGAAGACTGGAAACGGTCGAGGGGAATTGATGTACCCCCAGCTACTTGGAAAGAGTTCAAAGAGGCATTTATTGATCATTATCTTCCATATGAGACTCGTCAGGCCCGTGCAGATCAGTTCTTAAATCTTCGGCAGGGTAATACAAGTGTGAGGGAGTATAGTCTTCGATTTAATTCCTTGTCCAGATATGCTCCTAATGTTATAGCTACTATGGATGACAGAGTTCATCGGTATGTGAACGGATTGGATCCGTATTTGGTTAGGGATTGTACTATTGCTGCACTGAATAAAGATATGGATATATCTAAGATCCAAGCATTTGCACAGAAAATGGAAGATCAAAGGCAAAGAAGAAGAACACAGGAATTTGAAAGCGGATCTTCTAATAGGTCCAGATCTACAGGGCAGTTTATGGCGCCACAGGGAGGTTTTAGACCTCAATTTTCTGCTAGACCACCTAGGCCATTATTTTCTTATTCTACAGCTAGTGCTCCACCACAGCATCAGGGGTTCAGAGGCAGTCAAATTGGGCAAAGAAGTAAGGGTCATAGTTCGCGATCAGTGGGTTATCATGGGCAAAGGAATATGATCTAACTGAGACCTCCTCGAGAGACATGCAATAAATGTGGAAGGCATCATATGGGCACATGTCTAATGGGAACAAATATTTGTTATTGGTACGGTATGATGGGGCATATGATGAGAGAATGCCCATGAAGGGGCGCAGGTGGTGTAGCACGACCTTTGGGATCAGCTGTTGCATCATCGTCACCGGTATCTTATTCTGGTAGAGGCGCATGACCTGTGGGTCATGCTAGGAACGAAACAAGAGTCACCAGTTCCAGCGGGACTCAGAATCGTACTTATGCTTTAGCGGATCGACAGAATCTAGAGGCTTCCCCAGATGTGATTACGGGTACGTTGTCCATATTTTCATTTGATGCATATGCTCTAATTGATCCCGGTTCTACATTATCATATGTTACTTCTTTGGTTGCTGGAAAGTTCAAAAGAACCCCCGAATTGTTAGATAAGCCGTTGGAAGTGTCTACCCCGGTTGGGGAATCTATTATTGGTAGAAGAGTTTATAAAGATTGTGTAGTAACTGTGTGTGGTCGAAACACGATGGCCAATCTCGTGGAACTAGAAATGGTAGACTTTGATGTTATAATGGGTATGTATTGGTTGGCGTCTTGTTATGCCAAAATTGACTGTTTTATAAAAAAGATGTATTTACATTTTTCGAATGAAGCAGTTATTGAATGGCAAGGTAAGATTGGCGCACCAAAAGGTAGATTTATTTCTTATTTCAAAGCAAGAAAAATGATTTCCAAGGGATACCTATATCATTTAGTTAGAGTAAGGGATACAGAAGCGGAGCCACCAACTCTTCACGTTGTTCCGGTGGTAAATGAATTTCCTGATGTATTTCCTGAAGATCTTCCAGGTTTGCCTCCTGAACGAGAAGTAGAGTTTGGTATTAATGTAATACCAGGAACCCAACCAATCTCCATTTCTCTATATAGAATAGCCCCAGCAGAATTGCGAGAATTGAAAGAGCAATTGAAAGATTTGCTAGAGAAGGGATTCATAAGGCCTAGTATGTCCCCCTGGGGAGCACCAGTGTTATTTGTGCGCAAAAAGGATGGCTCGCTGAGGATGTGTATTGATTATCGGCAATTGAATAAGGTGACTATTAAGAATAAATATCCTCTCCCAAGAATTGATGATTTATTTGATCAGTTACAGGGCGCCAAGTGCTTTTCTAAGATTGATTTGAGGTCAGGTTACCACCAAGTGAGGGTCAAAGAAAAAGACATACCCAAAACAGCTTTCCGAACAAGGTATGGTCATTATGAGTTTCTAGTTATGTCATTTGGGCTAACAAATGCACCTGCAGCTTTTATGGATTTGATGAATAGGGTGTTTAAGCCATTCCTGGATGTATTTGTGATAGTTTTTATAGATGATATTCTAGTTTATTCTAGATCAGAAGAGGACCATTCTAATCACTGACGACAGACATTGCAGACTCTTCGTGATTGTAAGCTTTATGCAAAGTTCTCTAAATGTGAGTTTTGGTTAAAGTCGGTGTCATTTTTGGGTCATATTGTATCTAGTGAAGGGATAAAGGTTGATGCTCAAAAGATAGAAGCTGTGAAGAACTGGCCAAGGCCCACAACGCCGACGGAGATTCGTAGTTTTCTCGGGTTGGCCGGTTATTATAGGAGATTTGTTAAAGACTTTCTTCCATTTCAGCACCCTTAACCAAGCTAACGCATAAATCATCCAAGTTCCAATGGAATGATACGTGTGAGGAGAGATCCAAGAATTGAAAAATAAGTTGACTTCTACACCTGTGTTGGCGCTTCCAGAAGGTACAGAAGGGTATACAGTGTATTGTGATGCTTCTATAATTGGTTTAGGATGTGTATTGATGCAGCATGGTAAGGTAATAGCATATGCTTCTAGACAATTGCGGCCACATGAGAAAAATTATCCTACACATGATCTTGAGCTGGCAGCAGTTATCTTTGCTTTAAAAATATGGCGCCACTATTTATATGGGGTTCATGTTGATATATATACTGATCACAAGAGCTTACAATATATTTTCAGTCAGAAGGATCTAAATCTGAGGCAGCGAAGGTGGATGGAACTATTAAAAGATTATGATGTTGATATTTTGTATCATCCAGGGAAAGCGAATATAGTAGCTGATGCTTTAAGTCGTAAGGCTATGATGATGCCTGTAGAAAGGCAAGGGATGGTTAAAGATGTTCACCAGTTAGCTAGTTTGGGAGTTCGCCTTCTTGAAACTCCGGACAAAGAGCTTATCGTACATAATGTTGCGGAATCTTCATTAGTAGCTGAAGTGAAAGAGAAGCAATATGCAGATCCTATTTTATTACAGCTTAAGGAGAACGTTCAGAGTGGTGCAACCAAGGCATTTGAGCTTACGCGAGAAGGAGTACTTCAGTGTCAAAACCGATTATGTGTGCCGGATGTAGACGGGCTAAGAAAGAAGATTATGACAGAGGCACATTTTTCAAGGTATTCCATTCATCCAGGATCAACCAAAATGTATCAAGATTTGAAAGATATGTATTGGTGGAATAACACAAAAAGGAACATCGCAGAATTTGTAGCTGGATGTCCAAATTGCCAACGAGTTAAAGTGGAACATCAAAAGCCCGGAGGCTATATGCAATGCATAGATCTTCCAACTTGGAAGTGGGACATGATCAACATGGATTTTGTTACAGGTTTGCCTCGTACAACTCGGAAATTTGATTCTATATGGGTGATTATGGATAGGCTTACTAAATCCGCACATTTTTTACCCGTTAAGACCACTTACACAGTTGAAGAATATTCGAAGCTGTATGTTAAAGAAATAGTCCGATTACATGGAGTGCCAACTTCTATTATATCAGATCGGGGAATTCAATTTACTGCAAACTTTTGGAAGTCTTTCCAACGGAGTTTGGGAACACAAGTGAATCTGAGTACAGCATTTTACCCTCAGACGGATGGACAAGCAGAGCGAACCATACAAACACTTGAAGATATGCTACGAGCATGTGTTATAGATTTTAAAGGCAGTTGGGATGATCATTTACCTCTTATTGAGTTTGCCTACAATAATAGCTATCATTCAAGTATCAAAATGGCACCATATGAAGCTTTATATGGGAGGAAGTGTATATCACCAATAGGATGGTTCGAAGCGGGTAAAGCTCTTATGTTCGGACCGGATCTTGTGTATCAAGCCATAGAAAAAGTCAAGATGATTCAGCAACGGTTGAAAACAGCCCAAAGTCGACACAAGTCATATGCGTATAGTAGAAGAAGAGGGCTAGAGTTTTCGTTAGGCGATTGGGTATTTTTGAAGGTATCGCCAATGAAAGGGGTGATGAGATTTGGCAAGAAAGGAAAGTTGAGTCCACGATATATAGGCCCATATAAGATTATTCGAAGATGTGGGCAAGTTGCTTATGAATTAGAGCTACCCCAGGAACTCTCATCAGTGCATCCAGTATTTCATGCATCGATGCTTCGAAAGTGCATCGGAGATCCGACCCTTATTACTTCTACTGAAGATGTGCAAGTAACAGAAGATCTTACCTATGAGGAGATTCCTATTGCTATATTAGATCGTCAAGTTAAGAAGTTGAGAAATAAAGAAGTAGCATCGGTGAAAGTACTTTGGAGAAATCAACAAAGGGAAGAGATTACATGGGAAGCGGAGGAAGCAATGAAATCGAAATACCCTTATTTGTTCAAAGGTGAAAAAGAAGTGCAAGGAGTGGAACTGGGACACTAACAAGTAAGATTTTACATATGCATAATATCTATATGATGACGTGAATATCAATTATGAATTCGAACTTGTTTCGGCTAAATAACTACATTCACATTCGAGGACGAATGTCCTTAAGGGGGGAAGGATGTAACACCCCATACTTAATTATGTGCATTAGCCATTGTTATATGTGTTGGAGTATATGTATTGATCTTAAGTTAGGTATACATGAGTTTGAGTATTGATTATTTTGAGATGGTTTCAAGCGTATAGTTTGATTATATGCGTATAGGAATCGACCTTATTTATACCGGAATTTCCCCGTCGATGTTTCCATACGAAGGTTATTGAATAAGATTTCCGACGATATAAAGATTTTCAAAAATGGATAAGTTTTGGATATAAGCGAGCACGTTCGAAATTATAAAACGGTGGCCGGGATGTGAACAGTAAATTTGCAAGAAAAAATTGCCCGTTTTTGGGTCAACTTTGAACGATCATAACTCCCTCAATATAATAAAATGGGCGAGATACAACATATCAAAAGAAATATCTTTGAGTCTTATTTCTAATTAAATTGGTTTCATCCAAATCCAACATCTGAGTAACGAGTTATACTCGTTTTACTTCAGCCTCTCAAAACAGATTTTTGTGAACAGTAAATTAGCAGGAAAATACTGAGGCCTGCCAGTTTTTGGGTCAACTTTGAACGATCATAACTCCCTCAATATAATGAACTGGGAGAGCTACCACATATCAAAAGAAATATATTTGAGTCTCCTTTCCAATGCAATTAGTTTCATCCAAGTAAAACATCTGCGTAAAGAGTTATACGCGTTTTACTTCAGCCTCTCAAAACGGATTTTTAGGGTCAACTTCAAAAGATCATAACTCCTTGTACAGGACGAACTGGGTGGCCTAATTTATATGAAATGAAAGACCTTTTAATTATATTTCCAATGATACCAATTTTACCCAAATCCGATATCGGAGCAAAGAGTTATGGTCTATCTACTTCAGCTTGTCAAAACGGTCCACCGGAGGACATATTTGACATTATTTAAATTTTAAAGGCACTTTGGTCATTTCCTATGATATTATGGACGGAAATATGTGTATATATACATGTATATGAGTTCAAAAACTCATATTCATCATCAATCATAGGAGAGAACAAACCCTAGCCAAATTTGACCTTCAAATTACTTGTGATTCAACCGTGGAAAGTCCAAATTGATTCCATAGTTGTGTTCATCATCTCAAGGGCTTCGAGAAGCACCCCTTATTTGTGCCAACAGGACTTCAAAACCCAAAGGGCCATTCTATGGTAAGGATGTAAATTATGTTGGTGTTATTTATATGGATATGTATATATATATATATATATATATATATATATATATATATTTATATATGCATGTGAGCATAAGAAGTATGTTGTTTGATTGTTGTTGAAAGATGATTGGAAATGATATTGGATCATTCTTGTGCATGGTTGGATTATGTTGAATTGTGAAGGGATGATGTGGTATTGATGATGTGGTATTGAAATGATGATTATATATATATATACACATAAACCTATTGTTCAAGTTGGTTTTTGGAATGCTTTGCAAATATTGGTTGTATGGAATTATGGAAGAGAATTGTGGTGTTGGGTTGCTAATACTAGATGCCAAATATTTCATTGTAGATAAGTGATTTGTAAAGGCGGGAAGTTGTGTTGAATTGGTATCCGAATCTACAACGAGGTATGTAAAGCATACTCTAACGATGTTCTTTGGCATGAAAACACCAATGTTCCATCAAGTAAGATTCCGAGGTTATCCAAACACATGTATTGTTCTACATTACCAATGAAGTTGTTTCCATTCTATAAAGTGTCAAAATGTTTCATTGATATACCAAAAGGCTCCTATTTCATTGTTGTGATATTGATGATTCTGAAACATATTGTTGATGTACCAATGAGTCCTTATTACATCGTTATTGTATAGAAGGTATATTACTTGATTCCTATTGATATATCATTGTTCCAAAGGTACTATATTGGCATGAACACTAATGTAATAATCTCAAAAGCTTTTGAACTAAGTTATTGGAAAAATCTCTTATGTGTTACTTGATATACGTGTGGGTGGTATCCCAGGGGCATAAGCCTAGCATGGGTCGATCCCTATTTATGTGTTTATGGGTGGTATCCCAGGGGCATAAGCCTAGCATGGGTCGATCCCAATTAATATGTACTGGGGGCAGCCTAATGGTCACAGTACGGTACAGTATTGATTATTGTTAGGTGGTTGGAGGTTCGGGAGGAGGAGGTAATGGCGAATAATAATTGTAAAGAATGAAATGAACGAATGTATATCGTTCCACAAATGTGTTTGAATTCAAGAACCCAATTCAGATTAATGATAATGTTCATGATCCTAAAAATGTTTATGAAGTGTGGTTCACTTCTATTATGATTTATTCACTTGTGTCTGATTTTCTTGATCCCCCGTATCACATATGATTATTTACAGCTTTACATACTCAGTACATATCTCGTACTGACGTCCCTTACGGGGGACCTGCATTTCATGCTGCAGGCACAGGTACCTCAGCTCATACACCGCACCAGTAGGAGCCAGGTCATACAGCTACTGTTGGTGAGCTCCAGTTTACTTCGGAGCTTTTCGAGTCGGCTCCTTATATTTTGTTATTGTACAGGAGTCATGTGTGGGCGGGGGTTTGTCCCGACCCTAGTTATGTCATGTATATCCTAGAGTCTTTGTAGACATAAGGAAGGGTAAAGTCATGGAAGTTTATATAGTGATGTTATATTCGTATATGGGGTGGCCCCGACGGCCAAGTATTATATATATATATATATATATATTTGTGCGTGTTGTGCTGATACAGGTAATTAGACCCTTTTATATGCAGCGAAGTGCTGCCCAAATTTTTGGTGACATGTAAGTGAAAGCACAGGTATTTGAACGGGTTCTCCCGGGCCTTCTCGGCTTCGGGTGCCAGTCCGGCCCGATGGGATTTTGGGTCGTGACATTGTTGCATGCCTTCTCAAGGTCGATGAAACTATGTGTAAGTCCCTCTTCCTCTTCCTATACTGTTCCACTAATTTTCTCACGAGGTGAATGGCCTCTATCGTCGAGTGACCCGACATAAAATCGAATTGATTCTCAGATATAGACGTGATCCTCCTCAACCTCAGTTCGACCACCCTCTCCCAAACCTTCATACTGTGACTCAACAACTTAATACCCTTATAGTTGTTGCAACCATGTATGTCACCCTTGTTCTTGTATAAAGGCACCATCATCCTCCATCTCCATACCTTGAGCATCTTTGCCATCCTAAAAATATCGTGGAACAACTCGGTCAGCCACCTTATACTTGCTCTGCTTGTACTTTAAGATATCCACCGGGATCTCGTCTAGCCAGTCGCCCTACCCCTACGCATCCTACAAATAGCTCTCTTGACAGCCTCAAGATTTATACGTCTACAATAACTGTAATCATGACACCCCTCTGAGTATTCCAACTCTCCTAGCACAATGCCTTTGTCCTCGTCATCATTCAATTATTTATGAAAATAAGACTGCCACCTCCTCCTAATGAGGACGTCCTCCACCAACACTCTGTCATCATCCCCCTTGATGCACTTCACTTGGTTAAGGTCACGGGTCTTCCGTTCCTTAGTTTTAGTAAGCTTATACATCCTCAGCTTTAGTAAGCTTATACATCCTTTTTTTCCCGTCTTTCTCCTCTAATCCCACATACAAGCTTTCGAGTATTGTTGTTTTAGCCACCGTAATTGCTTACTTAGCTTCCTTCCTAGATAACTTATACTTCTCCATATTCGTCAGCTTCTTCTCTTCATCCTTACTCTCAACCAACACATCCCTTCTGTGTGGACATGTTTTCACTGGCCAGTGAGCGAAGTGCAAAGGAATCCAATGAAATAGAGAAGCAGTAAATTGGAACATGGAAAATTTGTATAAAGTTGAATAAGTACACACGCATTCTACATGGCATCTATGTAGTAATTCACATAGGATTGTAATGTAGATGCCACATAAGACTCGTGTGTCTACTTGCTCTGCTTTATACAAGTTTAAGTGTGTTTGTGCATACCCGATGTTGAATGACATAGATGTCAATTGAGGTGATACGAGAATAATCATGAAAATAGACTTATGTGGGTGTGCATTGAAAGCAACCAAGTGTATGTGCAAGAGAAGTGTAATTAAAGGTCTAAATACATACCAAAATAGCCCACTCCATACACTAGAGGGGCAGCCCATTCTTGAAGGGCTTTTTTGGTCATTTTAACTTCTATTTGTTTTGTAATATATAAGGAACATATTAGGGTTTATTCACTTAGTTTTTGAATGTTGAAAATGGTAGAACATATTAGTTGTGATTATGTTTGTTGTGATTATGTTTTGTTGGACTTTGTTGACGTTGATTGTTATGATCATGATGTTTGGTGGGTCGATTTTTTTTTGTGGTTTGAAGATTGAATTTGATCATGTTATAATGGATTGATAAGGGAATTTAGGGAAGGAATGGAAAAATTGATAAAAGTCGGACGTAGATTGATGTTGGTTTGTTGTCTTTTGTTCCCTTCGGTGTAAGGGAATGTGATAGATTTATGTCATAATGAAAAATGGATAGGCAATATAGGTTCGGGTAGGCAAGAATTTAAGATTGATGTTTTGGTTGGATGTTGGAATGTGCGCATGAATATTTCTCTTTAGTTTTATCGTATTTAATTCAGTTGTATAATTTGGCCATGGAATGCCCCAAAGTATTTGTATATATTTATTCACCGGGGAATGCCCCGAGGTATCATGTTCCCGGAGGACATCTGTGATGAAGGCCCGAGGCATCGGGCAAAGCATTAGTTTAGGACTAGCGTAGGTTTATTTTCAGTCCCTTTCTATTTCGGGTTGTAATAATTGGACTGGACTTACATTTCGGTTTGTTTTGTTTTGTTTTGTTTGATTGTTTTGCGTGCTTTTTCTGTGGTTTATACACTTCATAATGCCAAAATAGTCGATACACTCCACCAAGTGACCGTGGTCGAACCACGGGATCGAGGGGTGCCTAACACCTTCCCCTCGGTCAACAGAATTCCTTAGCCGAAATCTCTGTGCGCAAACCGGTTTAAGAGTCAATTGGTTTCGAAAAGGGATTTTCCAAAGGTGACTTGGCACACCGGATTATGCCAAGTGGCGACTCTGAATAAAAAATGTGAATAATCCCTTTTCCGAAGCAAATTTTCATTTCTTGTCACTTAAAATAATAAAATCCTTTCGAACTTTAAAAATATTACAATGTTTTGGAGTACGCGTAAAAAAGGGGTGTGACAGATATCATGACGTCGAATAATTTCTCCTGGAGAAGCTATTCCATCATCATCCAGAATCTGCATCCTATCAGCTTCATATCCTTGACGCTGTGGTTTAATTATTCTATCTGATGTGCCATTCTCATACGTCTGATATATGGCAGCGTATTTTTTCATCACTATGCAACGCCCAAAGCCTCGATCTAAAGAAGACTTGTTCATTACTATTGCATCCTCTATGTCATAGCCACTATTACTCATCACACCAACAGTGGCATTCTGACCAGCCCCTAATTTATCATAATTCATACCCAACCAGCTCGATTGCTCTTGTTTTCAGTAAAGAGCGTTGAGGATACACCAAAAGGTAGAGCAAACCGTCCATCCGATTCAACTGGTAATAGGCAATGTTTCCCATATCTTGCTTACCCATAGCACACTGATAGGTATTCCTAGGGGACTGATTGTGATGAGGATAAGGTATCAAACAGGCACAAACACCTAAGATTGTGAAAGCCTCAATCTCAATATGCGTTGTTTCCATTGTGGCCTCCTTTTCGTATAGAGCAATCAATGAGAGCAATCAATGAGTTGTTCTCCTCGTTGACATCAAGATATTCAATCAAACCATCCCTTAGAAAGCTGTTGAAGTCACGCACACCATCCCTCAACTCTTTCATATGGAGCTCCTTGATCCTGGAAACACCTCTATCAGCAATTACAAGTGGACGACAGACATGTCCACCATCTGAAGCAATGTAGACGCAGTGCTGCTTTTCATTCACAAAAATGCTTACAAACTCTCCGATTTTACCAGCCCTTTATAGCTTCCTCATAGAATTAGCAAATCTCTGCGAACTCTTGTGCTTGCCTAGCATAAGTCCATTTAATACAATGAGATAAGCAGTAGCACTGTTCCATCATGTAAAGTTCAGTTACATGTCACAGAAATGAAGTAGGAATTTTACTTACAGAATTTAGCACTTCGTTGTGGTTATTAACACAAAATGCAACAAAATAGGAATATACATATGTCTAAGATCGGGACTTTTTTAGGAACACTGTTCCGCCAAGTACCTGCAACCTCCCACCATTAATCGTACCAGGTAAGTCGGTTCATCAAGGTGGACGGAGATACCACCTATCCTACTTCAGTACACGCTTAAATACCAGGCGGGAAAAATATAAATAAAAAAAACTATACCAGAGAATTAATAGGGCGCTCATCCTAATCTGTCGTAACATGAGTCATCAAGGCCAGGTTTTTCACCAATCCACAAGCTTCACCTTCTGATGTGTCACAAGGACAGAGCATACCAAAGTGGCTAGGTTGCAGTGCTCTAGGACCCGCTAACTTTCCTAGAGTTCTCAAATTGTGGTTTGATCTTCGTCATGTTGCACAACGTTCCAATGTATGATAACCTAGCAACAACATCAGTCACGCCTTTCTTGTGCATCCCAAATCGTTTAACATCCCAATTGCCCGTAGACAGGGCTCTCCCCAGCTCTAAAGTAATTCTGTTATATTTCTTTATACAATATAAAATGTCCCGAGCGCTGGAGCTAGCATCAAATGCCCTCTTAGATTCAGAATTCATCGAATTGAATAAATCCTCAAAAAGGAGGGATAAAAACTGACCGGAGAGCTCCAGTCGTTTGTTCCCAACATAGTCCTTGTCATCCATTGCATCCTTGTTTAAAATTGCTTCCATCATGCGCCTCATCATTACTGGAACATATATGCATTTTTTGCGGAAATTATGCTGATGGACAGGAACATTTGCAAGAAATATGTCACGAAGAAATATGACCGGAGAAATAAGAAGTATATCTTTTTCTTTCTCCATTTTTATAATCGCTTTGCTTTTTGTTTTTTCGGAACTACTGATAACAGATGCTTGTACACAGCCTTTATTATCCGTATCAATGATTATTCTGTTCTTCGAGAGCTGCTCTTGAATTGAAATTACCTTCTCCGTGCCATTGATAACAAAATATCCTCCAGGATCAAGTGGACATTCTTCAAGTTATGCTAGTTGTTCTTCATCTTTCCCATATAGCACGCAAGAACAATTTCTTAGCATAATAGGCATTCGTCCAATGATAACATCCTTCTCCGTTGATTCTTGTTTTTTCCTTTTCATTGTTGTTGTGTAGTCGACTGTGACATAAATTGGAGCCACATAGGTAAGGCTAGATAGCCAATATTTCTGTGGACTTAGTTACTGATCAGTTACACCATCATAAATCATTGATGGTTCACCAATACGGACATCCCTGTACCTAAGATAAATATTGGGGTCCCTTGTCGATCTAATCTCATTATTCACTCGGACAATCTTCTTTATTTCCGTGTTAACAAAGTAATTGAGCGAGTCCAAGTGCTGCTTCACCAGTCCTCTCACCTTTAGGAATTCTGCAATAAGTTGATACTTGTCCACCGAATTCTTAATGGGAGAAGCAAGGTACTGTTTTTCATTTTTAGAATTAAGTTGTGGTGCAGAAGAATAAATACAAAGCTTATAAATTCGTAATCTTTGAAAAATCAAACAATTAGTCAAATAGGGTAATTAAAAGTGTGAATTATCTCAAATCTATTTTTTTTTTTTGACTTAATCTTAGTTTCAGTTATGTCCAATCCAACTATATAATAGTAATAATCTATCAAAGTTCTCGAGTTCGAGTTTTAAAAATTTGAAGTGGAGCAAGAATTTAAAGTTTATACATCTATGTTATTTAATTCTAAATCAATATGTATATATTCAATGGAATTTTCTAGATAAATATACATTTTTGGACAAAAGCCATTGAATTGTGTTGAATTTGTAACTATATTCCAACCAAGGGCAGAGCTGGCATACACTGAGGGGTTCATCTGGACCCCCTTCGATGAAAAATTATACTATTTATATAAGATTAAAATTATTTTTTACGTATATATAGTAGATGTTGAACTCCTTTCGATTAATTTGTGTGTGCATTTTTGAACCTCCTCAATAAAAATGACACTGACATTGATTCCAACTCCCTATTGGAAAAAGAATCGCCTTTGTGAGGAGCGTTTTACCATTCGCTTTGAGACTTCTGTGTGAATCCAAATATAATCAAACCTCAATACGGATACCAAACACCAAATTAAGTGAAATATATATATATATATATATTTAAAAATGAGTATCTCTCTTTTTTTGGAAATTCTTTAATCCCAAATTTCCCCATGTCACGTTTTTAAGTTCGCAAAATTAAAAAATATTTTGGCACATAATAATATGGTTAGTTTACGACTACAAGTTTCAAATGTTTTTTACTTTTTAAACTTCATATTAAGTTAAAACCAAAGAAATAAATTGAAATCGGGAAGTAAAAGTATAATCTTTCCGTGTTAGAATCAACAAATACATTTTGATTTTCCTTTAATTATGGAAAATCTTTTTCAATACTTTATGCTAAAATATTTAGACTAAATATTGATGTTTACGTGTATTATTTCAAAAAAAAAGAAAAAAACTTCAAGTTAAAGAAATTTGAAGTTGTTAAGATGTTACTTAATTTAGAATAATTATCACACAGCTAATATTTACTAGTACATTTGTTTTCTTGCCATTTTTTAACAAATAACAAAACAAATATTTACTTCTAATATCACAAGATATATAGTACTCATAGAAAAAGCAAAATTTCCTTCTTTTTTATTATGGCGTCTGAAATTGTCAATAAGAAAAAAGGAAAGGCAAGGCACCTTTTTCCTATATACACTAAAAAAAGACGTTACGAATATACACGGATTAACGTAGAACATTACAGAATTAATTATATATAATTACTAATAATACATTGTTCATAAATGCCATGAATGATACTCACTCTGTTTCATTTTATTTAGAATATACTTTAATCGAGCGCGAAATTTAAAAAATTAAAGGACACATTGATGTTTATCAAATCCTTTTTAAAAAAATATACTACTACTTTGTGCGGATCAATAAGGGTAAAAGTAAAATTGTGTCTTTAAATAGCTATTCCCAAAAAGAATATCACATTTTCTTATTTAGCAACTACTCTCTCCGTCCCATTTTACTTGTCCCAAATTTCCTAATTTGATTTCTCATTTTACTTGTCATTTTTCACAAATTAAGAAGAGACAATTTTTTTTTCCATATTTTACACTTTGCATTAATTATTTTTTCTTCAAATTAAAATTAAACATCATTTAATAGAAATACTATGGTAAATTAGCCATGTTATTAATTATTTTCTTAATCAATATGTAACGTCCCGTAAAAGTCATGCATGTATTAGACTGTAATTTCTGAGCTTTAGACTTAAGTTTTTAATTTTTTCTAAGTGTTGAAATGACTTAGACTCATTCTTAGCTGGCAACCTTCGGGATACAACTTCTCGACCTTCCCGACCTTTATTTTTAGATTTTCAAGTTGCGTTACGATCGTAAAATCTCATAGTACATCTCGGATAAGTTTTGAAATTTTTCGGAATGCATAAGGCTGCGTTTGGATTTCAAAACAGTAGCAAAACGCATAGCCTATTGCCCAGTTTTTCAGCATTTCAGGGTCAACTTCAAATGATCATAACTCCTAGTATATAATGAACTGTGTGAGCTATAATATACCAAACGAAAGATATTTGAGTACTCTTTCAAATGCAGTTGGTTTCATCCAATTTTTTTATATGGGTAAAAAGTTATAATCGATTTACTCCAGCCTATCAAACTGTCAACTGAGGGACAGATTTGACCTTAATCCCTCAAACACCATAATACACATGTTTTCCTCAAAATTGCTCAAGAATTCTCCTTAGGGTTTCAAAATAAAAACCCAAATAGTTCAAGATTCGACCGTAAGTTTTCAAAGATAATTACATATTCGGAATCACCAATCCGCAAGCTTCAAGAAACATCTATTATCCTTGGAAATAGAGGTACGCGGGGTTTTTCCTAAAATCTCATGGGCCTAGAAATCATGTTTTAAGAATTGGATTTTCGAATTCATGTACATACTCATGTTTTAGAAGCTTTAATGATACTGTTTTGGCCTTTTGGCTTTCCCCCCAAAGTGATTGAAAATTATATGTATACGTATATATGTGTTTGTCCTGAAATATGAATTTAGAGCATGATTTTCATGAAACCCCTCTCTTAATGAAAAGTTTTCCATGTTTCACGTAATATAAATTATTTTGGAATGTGATTTTGAACACGAAAGAGAAGGTTGTGAATGTTGAATATGCATGTAATGAAAGAATGCATGGTTTTGCCAAAATGCACATGACCACCATATGTTTGATGAAAGTTTTGCATGGATTTGATTTGAGTTTCGGAACATGACATCTTTAATGTAAACTACATGCTTCGGTGGTCTGAAACGTTATTTCTATGAAAAATCGTGCTAAATGCACTATGGCTCAGAAATAGGACTTGCAAGTCTTGGTATGACGATACCAACTCAGACAAATGCCATAACAGATACAGATTGGTACAGAAATCAGATTTTTATCAGACTCAGACTAACAGATATTTCAGACTTTCATGATTTTAGACATTCAGAATGTTGCATGTACAGAAAAGGTTTAAAATGGGCATACAGAGATGTTAGGTGGTCCCCCGAAGAGGGCTTGAGTTAAAGCGACTCATTTCCTAAAACCGTGGTTTACCGACCCGGGTATATTATTATGCGCTGACTTAAATGTCCTGTGGCGTATCAGACTCAGACATTCCAACCCTTGCGGCACACTTGGGTTGGGGGCTTTCCCATCGAGTCAATGGCGGATTCCATACAGCCCGTGGAATATTCAGACTTGTAGGGGAACACCACCTAACTCAGAAGTAAAACACAGATCATGATTTGAAATGAACAGACAGGTTGCATGTTTTCAGAAAGTGCCCATATATTTTTCAGAAACAGTTTTATACAGGATGTCTTGATGAAAAATTTATTTCACTTATATATATATATATATATATATATATATATATATATATGTTCCATTATACTATATTTTGGATTGCTTCGCGTGCCAGTAATTTTGTGCTGACCCCCCCCCTTTGGATTGTTGTTCCTTAGTTGACAGTTTGATAGTCTGGAGTAAATCGATTATAACTTTTTACCCATATAAACAAATTGGATGAAACCAACTGAATTTTAAAGAGGACTCAAAGATATTTCGTTTGATATATTATAGCTCACACAATTCATCATATACAGGGATTTACGATTGTTTGAAGTTGACCCTGAAATGGTGAAAACTGGGCAATAGGCTATGCGTTTTGCTACTGTTTTGAAATCCAAATGCAGCCTTATACCTTCCGAAAAATTTCGAAACTTATCCGAGATGAACTATGAGCTCTTCCGATCGTAACGTAACTTGAAAATCTAAAAACGGATGTCGGGAAAGTTGAAAAGTTGTATCCCGAAGATTGCCATCTAAAATGACTAAGTCTCATTTACACTTAGAAAATTTTAAGTCATTAAGTCTAAGAGCTCAATATTAAAGACTAATCTATGCACGCCTTTTACGGGGCGTTACATTATCTCTCCCTTGGGATCATTCATCCTCGAATATTGGGTAGGAACTTGTTGAAGCCTTAAAGCTATGGAATAACGCGGACATGACATGTCCTTTAATAAAGAATACACTGATCTGAAACATGACTATAAGACTGGAACTACAGATGTTCTGAATTCTTATACCGGACATGCATATCTGATGCACGGGTCTGTGTCTGAGTTGTCTTCGTTAACGCAGGACTGAATATACTGATAAGCTGAACTTTTTCTATTGAACATGCATTTCTAATGCAGGCATATCTGACTGAACTGACACAAGAACATATGACTGAATACGCAATAACAATTGATGCGAAGCTTGTAATAAGAATCTATGCATGCAACCGAATGGGGTATCTCCCCCTTGGGATCCTATATCCCTCTATGAGTGTTCAATTCACTAAGATACTCGGAAAACGGAGGCAATGCACACGGCACCTACGATTTGATTCATAACTGAACCTCTGGAATTTGAATCTAATCCATGACGCATGAACTGAGATATACTCGCAATTACTAGTAGACTCTATATTGGAATAGTATCATGTCTGAGATTTCGAGTAGCATGAATAAATGAAAAGACGAGAAAACAAGTCATGCGAATCTGACTGCTAAACTGACTTACTGGCTATACGGACTGAATTATGCTAGACCCTCATACTTAACTGGAGTATCTCTTCAACGCTCTCTCTAAAGAAGTTCTAGCCACAAATCTTGGGTATGGATTACACAAGGCATCCAACTGAGGAAATCACAACATTGACTCTACTCTGCAGTCTGAAATGTAGACATATAACTCCTAAATTAGGATAGAATTACCAGACCTTTGGCAATACAACTTCTTACTTTCAAGCTTAGTACACTTCTCGAATAACCCTTAACTATACTATTCCGTATAAATATCATATTCATTCAATTCAGCTTAAAATTCTCATATGAGCATTGACAAATTTTTCTACTAATGTCTAAAATAGCTTAATCCTTACACCACGATCAAGCCTAACTCTAAGTCACAAAAATACAACATGCTACACTACGTTATTATTCTAAACCATATGACGCCACCTTCTATATCTCTTTTAAAGATCGCATCCTAAGCATAACATGTCTTACCACTTCAATGACTACTCTGAACTCTTAATATGAAGTCGCTAATGCATATTGCGACCTCCCACTATAATCCTAAAACATCATTCAAGACTATTTTATAACCACATGTTTACTTCAAGGCAATCACCCATAAATACATACTTCCCATAGTTTCTAAACTATTGTCAATATAACTCCCACGCGCTACCCTAAAACATACACACAAACTTTTCCACTAACCATCACATGTATCAAAGATTGGCCCCAAATCTTACTTCATACTTATGGCCTTATATAAACAAACGTACTATGATCTTCCATCAATAAGAAAATTTACATCATCACCACTATCATTGCATAGAGAGGGTCACTAAAAGGTTAAAACATAAGACCCTGAAGCATGAGAAGATTTTTATATGGGACTGAACACACTATAAAGAGTGAGTACATGAGTCATGAGTTGTATGACCTCAACCAGAGTTCCTAACATAAGGAATGTAATTCCGACTACTTGAATGAACTAGAAATCATTATCTTGGAACTGAAAGAGTACGTGACTCTGTGTCATATACAGGAATCACGAACTATGACTACGGAACTGAAACGTAAAGCTTGAGTAGGCATTGAGATCACTGAAAATACTAAGATAAGAATGGGTTGAGTCTCACCCTCACTTTCTGACGTTCTATATCATCATGACATCACTAATAGAATCTGAAAACCTGACTTGGTTATTCATTCTATCATCTCCCCTTTGGCCTTAAGCCATCATATTAAGTTCAAAAGATCCCTTATTACTAGACTCTAAGCTGAACTACACTCACCGTACTCTGGGGTCTGGAATACAACAATACACATAATTAAATAGAAATTTAACTCGAACGACCACACATGAAAGTGGAAAGCCCACTGCTAATACTACCTTCTGAGATACAATCTATATTTCGATAGCCCCAATAGTCATAGTATAATGCTTGCACACTTATTCTATCGGTTCAACCTTCAAAAGTCAAGCTTAGATGCTAACACTTAACATGGATATCACCAAGCCTTTGATGAACCATATCTCTTTCTATAGAGCATACCACTATTGCGACTCCAAATTTATATCCCTCTACTGTGAGAATCAAGATCACCGCAAAAGGCCCAACACTATCAATCAAAACACCTTAACATGGCTATTTAGATCACCATGTACCATATAACTAGTCTTTCTCCACTTAATAATTCAATGGTACCACTAGCCACGCACAACAAGTAATAGCCTTAGAAAAATGCCGCAACCTCATGTCACAATAGGCATACTTCTACATCATACATGCAATATCATACACCACTACGAATCAAATAAACTTACTCTATTGCATGCACCGTTTAAGTCTATTAGATCACTTCTATACAACTAGAATTCATTAACCAATAAATCTTCACATCCACTTTCATGGACATCAACTGTTCAAACTTAATATCTAGTGCTATGCATGATTTACAACCCAACCTTACACGAAATTTTCACTTGGAAACTATGAAACAAACATCACGAAACACTAGTGCACTAGAACTTCATAACCACAATAATCGATCATGACCTAACGGTTTTTCCTTATCATAATCCATTAGCATGTACTATTTCAACACATCAAGCCTACTAATTTCATCCCA
This sequence comes from Capsicum baccatum var. pendulum, assembly GCA_030864225.1. NCBI lineage: Eukaryota > Viridiplantae > Streptophyta > Magnoliopsida > Solanales > Solanaceae > Capsicum > Capsicum baccatum. The sequence goes on along the minus strand of CM061559.1, from coordinate 264,290,727 downwards.
CAAAACATGCATCATCAAACTCGTGCCACTATTTACCAGCACACCATTTAAATTCAAGCCTATAGTTTAGTATCAATCATTTACCACCAATGAAGAATACAACATAATATAAATATACTAATCCATCAAATTGGGATATTCTACCCAAATATCTCAAAAATCTACTACATACCTTCTCACAAGTAGCACTAGTTTACAACTACCAATGAAAAGAGGGTCAAGGGGGTTAAAGCCTCATAATAGACATGGTCAACCTTATCCTTATATTATAACCCCGTACAATTGTATCTACTTATACTTCTTTCTCACATCACAATTACTTACCCAAGCGTGCATTTACACTACCTTCAAAATCCACAACAACCATGAGTCTATACTTATAACCTACTGGCTAATCTGTCCATTTTCATACTTCAAGCAAGGACAATTCACCTCGCCTAATAACTCCTTCTCTGTCTTCTACTAATAAACTAACACACAAGGACGAATCGCTTCATTACCAACTCTATCTCATGCAAAAAGATTCAGCTATACATATATTCAACCAACACAAGAACCACACGTTGAGTGACAAATTGCTAGTGAATCGAAATAGGCCTCACACGGCTTCACTAGACTTTGATTTTTTTGTAGTTTGAACAAGAAAATAAGAAGAATGACAAGGCAACTATGCTAGTGAATCGAAAGAGCCCCACACGGCTTCACTAGACTTTTTAGTTTCACCAACACGATGATAAAATATTTTCAAGAGATAGAAACTTGTCACACAACATTCCATAATCTGAGAATACACATCTTACTTTGTATAGATAAAAAAAATCTGAGTCAAATATTTCCCCCACAGATTATCATACAATCCACACACGCTACTTGCTACCAATAGGTCATGACACCGACACTTTAACTTATACTACTATCTGGGTGAAAATATAATTCCAACACTTCTACTACACATCTTTTCCCTTAAGCATGACATCTGCAACATAAATTTCTGAAAAGGGCCGAATATACTCAATCCAAAAGGCTGAAAAGCACGATTTCGTCAAGATCAAGGTTCACACTAGAACCCATACACTTTCTGGAGCAATAACGGACTCTTCTCAAGTCCTTGCACAATTTTAAGATCTTATATGACGCAATCCGAAGGGACAATACCATTTACACTCTAAACTTCTGCACTTAATTCACCCCAGAAATGTGATGCGTCTGAGAACATCAGAGTAAGGAAAAAATTTGGGATGATTTTACTTTCGTATGGACATCACCATAGCACGAATTAGAGTATGAAAGAGGAACATTCTGACTCTATTGCACGAACTAGAACATGAAGAAAAAGAGACATTCCTAAACGCCTAGTAGCCTCCTGCTTATAAGTGTGGCGCGCTACACACCCATAAACAAGACTATACCCGACGCGATTTCGCAGACACCCTGCGACCATGAACCGTGCTTTGATACCAAGTTTGTCACGACCCGAGCCTAGGCCCTATCCGTGACGAGCATCCCGAACCATGAAGGCCCGAAACACCCATTCTCTATCTGGTTATCATGCACATCATTCGTAATCATAATAAAATGCGGAATTGAAACTGAGTACGAAAAACATGGTCAAGTTCTGCAACATTTCTGAATAATACTATCTGACATCAGTCTGCGAAATCTCTACTAAGAACACAAACATCTGTCTGAAAAGAAACTGGGACAAGGCCCCCAGTAAGCCAAAAATATAATAAATAAGATAATGTCTGACATAATTAGGCCTTTCGAATAATAGAAGGCTCACCACTGTGAGATCAAGTCTGCAAATCCGAGAATGTCTACTGAGTAGCTGGACCCCTAGACTGTGCCTCAGAACCTGAAAGGAGGGGGAGTCAGCACAAAAGTACTGGCACGTGAAGCAATCCAAAAATAGTATAATGGAACATACACATATATATATATGTGAAAGCAATTTTTTTCATCAAGACATCCTGTATAAAACTGTTTCTGAAAAATACATGGGCACTTTCTGAAAACATGCAACCTGTCTGTTCATTTCAAATCATGATCTGTGTTTTACTTCTGAGTTAGGTGGTATTCCCCTACAAGTCTGATATTCCACGGGCTGTATGGAATCCGCCATTGACTCGGCGGGGAAGCCCCCAACCCAAGTGTGCCGCAAAGGTTGGAGTGTCTGAGTCTGATATGCCACAGGACATTTAAGTCAGTGCATAATAGTATACCCGGGTCGGCAAACCACGGTTTTAGGCAATGAGTCGCTTGAACTCAAGCCCTCTTCGGGGAACCACCTAACATCTCTGTATGCCCATTTTTAACCTTTTCTGTACATGCAACATTCTGAATGTCTAAAATCATGAAAGTCTGAAATGTCTGTTAGTCTGAGTCTGATATGGCATTAGTCTGAATTGGTATCGTCATACCAAGACATTGCAAGTCATGATTTTTCTGAGCCATAATGTATTAAGCAAGAGCTTTCATTCAAAACATAGTTTAGACCACCAAAACATGTAACTGAGGTAAAGGATTTCATATTCCGAAACTTAAAGTTCAATTCATGCAGAAATTTCATCAAACACCTGGTGGTCAAATGTCTTTAGCAAGTTCATGTATTCAAAATTGAAACACATTCATTCATATATGTATATAAACTGTCAAATCACTTTGGAGATGGTCAAAAGACCAAAACAGTGATGTTAAAACATCTTATACATAAATATATATACATAATTTAAAACCCCATTCTAAAACATGATTTTTCTATGCCCATGAGAATTTAGGAAAAATCCCGCGTACCTCTATTTCCGAAAATACTAGATGTTTCTTGAAGCTCGCGGATTTTTGATTCCGAATATGTAATTATCTTCGAAAACTTAGGGTCGAATCTTGAACTATTTGGGTTTTTATTTTGAAACCCTAAGGAGTGTTCTTGAGCAGTTTTAATGAATGAAGGTGTATTTTGGTGTTTGAGGGATTAAATCCCGTGTTGGTGGTATATATAGGGGTGGAGGATGACCAAAATACCCCTAAGGAACAATTAAGGTCAAATATGTCCCTTAGTTGACAGTTTGATAGTCTGGAGTAAATCGATTATAACTTTTTACCCATATAAACAAATTGGATGAAACCAACTTCATTTTAAAGAGGACTCAAAGATCTTTCGTTTGATATATTATAGCTCACACAATTCATCATATACAGGGATTTATGATTGTTTGAAGTTGACCCTGAAATGCTGAAAACTGGCAATAGGCTATGCATTTTGCTACTGTTTTGAAATCCAAACGCAGCCTTATACCTTCCGAAAAATTCTGAAACTTATCCGAGATGAACTATGAGCTCTTCCGATCGTAACGCAACTTGAAAATCTAAAAACAGATGTCGGGAAAGTTGAAAAGTTGTATCCCAAAGATTGCCATCTAAAATGACTAAGTCTCATTTACACTTAGAAAATTTTAAGTCATTAAGTCTAAGAGCTCAATATTAAAGACTAATCTATGCACGCCTTTTACGGGGCGTTACAGATACTAATCATTGTTGTTTTCTTTTGGATACTGAAATTCCTTCATGCTCTGCTGATTTTCATTTGAAGGACTCAACATTTGAATTCGAGAGGAAACGTAATAGGCCGAAGAGATATGACAGGAACGTAACTGAGAACTCTTTGAAGGCCATCAAGAAAATTGATAAAATCAGTCTATAGGGAGGAGAGACATATTGCAAAGCGGTTCCTTAGACTGTGCTTCACCAATTTCCATTGCTTTTTATTTATCACGTGGCTTTTCTTGCTATTAACATTACTTGGCAAACCTTACAGGATGAAAGGAAAGAAAGCCAAGGAGCAGAGAGAAGCAGCGAAGGAGCTCGAGCAGAGCATTCACTTAGTCGAAGCTCCTGCTGCACTGCTTATCAAGGTCCAGGTTCCACAAAAGCAGCCGGAGGAAAATCTCACGGAGTAATGATTATTTTGCTTCTTATACTCTATTCTCAAACTAAAACACAAATCGTTTCATGCTTATTTTTGCGGAATGTGTAATGTTTTGCTTTCCTCAACTTCCCGAATTTGTATGGTTTGGCAACTCAGTTTGGATTGATAAAAAATAGAAATTTTGAACTTCCCATATGAGGATTTGGATGAGTAACTAGAGCCAGATAATGTCTTTCACAAGGTTCCTAGTTCGGATTTTTTCTTGCATGAGGGTCTAATCAAAACAGTATCTCTACCTCTGTGGTAGGGGTAAGGTTTGTGTGCACTCTACGCTTTCAGTATGCTGTCTAAGGTTCCTTTCGCCTCTGCCATCAGAGTTTCTTTTATTTACTTGTTTTGATCAACAAAAATGTTGCGATGTGGTGGTTTAGTTTCTGTTGTTGGCTTCCCTGCACTTGTGTTTATGCAAAAGAAAAACACAAAAGAGCTTTTGGCCCACTGTTGAGAAAAAGTATAACATCCCATAAGAAACAGTAAGATAGCTATATGGCTTCGATTAAATATGGATGAACGAGCATCTCTCGAAAAGTAATCTTTACAATCTTTTAAAACAACATAGAATGTAAGATATCATGAGAAAATAAAGCTATATATTAGCTATTACATATAACGAATCAAAAGAGAATTCAAAATTTAAAGTTTATTGAATCCTACAGGGCGCTCAAGTTTAATGTTGATCAAATAAAATAATAATAATAGTAATTGTGTCCACAATAAACTATTTTCTAGAAATTACAAGTAGAGATACAAGTCTCGGGGCAAATGCTGTTGGGTTCACGTGGACCAATGGGTTATAGTGTAGACCCGCCTCTGCTTGTTACCTCCCATCATGAGCATAGGTATCAGGCGACGTTATCGAGCTAACTTGGATGCACTTTGGACTTATTCGAGTACTTAATTTTTACCTTCCTAGTTTTGGATTCATAGACAACACTTTAGCTTCTGTCGTCACTCGATTGAATCTTCAGATTCGCTTCCATCTTCTTCCCAAGAAGCTTCAGATTCGCATCCGTCTTCTTCCTGAGAAGCTTCAGATTCGCTTCCATCTTCTTCCTGAGAAGCTTCAGATTCACTTCCATCTTCTTCCTGAGAGTAGAGATTACAAAAAACAGACATTACAATATTTAGTTGAAAGATAAACATTTGGGGGAAGGTAAAAGGAAGCTACTTCAAGTGACGAACATAAACGAGTAGGTAAATATTACTATTACTATTAAGTTAAGATGGAAAAAAGTAGTAGAGTTAATTAGTTATACAGCCAGCTAGCGCCACAAGACAAACCTTAGAATTGAACCTCTGATGTATCCATTCATTCAGATCATCTACTTTCACCTCATCGTCATCGTTCATAATTTCGAGACTTGGTGTACTCACAGATCCCTGTTGGACAAACGTCTTCATTTCAGGGCATTTACGAATCTTCACTTCTCTGAGAAATGGAAATTCAAGAGCACGCTTTGTCCGAAAGAAGTGCCCCAGCTTTGACAGCTTGTAAAGGCACAACTTTTCCAATAGGGGAAACAAGGGCTCATTACTCATTTCTTCTCCTTCTTCTTCTGCTGTGATCACTTCTTCCATTAATGGGCAATTTTCTATCTTTAGTTCCCGGAGTTTTAGAACACCTCTAGCCACGGATGGAGACATCAAGTTTCTCCAATTGCCACACTAACTTACTGTCAATGCTACAAGTTTGCTGAAGTAGCATGGAAGTTGGTGAGAGTATGGAGAAGTTATGCTGTCAGAAATAATGACATACATCACTTCCAGACTGGGAGAAGAAACCTGCAAATACAAAAATAAAAGTCTTATTTAACATCAAGGTAATTAGTTATACGGCGACATAAGACAAACCTTAGAATTGAACATCTTCTGTTTCGTTTTATTGAGATCAACTACTTCCACCTCATCGCTAATGTTCACACTTTCGAGACTCACAGCTCCCTGTTAGGCAAACATCTTCCTTTCAAGGCAGCCATCAATCGTCACTTTCTTGAGAAATGGAAATTCAAGAGCACGCTTTGTTAAGAAGAAATGCCATAGCTTTGGCAGATTCTGAAGCTCCAACTCTTCCAACAGAGGAAATAAGTGTTCATTATTCATGATTTCTTCTCCTTCTTGTTCTTCTTCTGTGATCACTTCTTCCATTGATTGGCATTCTTTTATCCATAGTTTTTGGAAATCAAGAAGACCTCTGGCCACTGATGCAGACATAAAGTTTCTCAATTTTTCACAATACTGCACTTTTAAGGTTACAAGTTTGCTGAAGTAGGCAGTTGAAAGTTGGTGAGAGCATAGAGCAGTTATGTTGTTGGCGTCATAGATTGATAGCTCTTCCAGGTTGGGACAGGAAACCTGCAAATATTGAATGGACAACTCCATTTAGATTTAGCTTTAATTTGACTTATATTATTCGGAAGTTGGTGAGAGCCAAACATTGAAGGAATGAAGTATCAACTCCATTTAGATTTAGCATTAATTTGACCTACATTATTTGGTAGTGTTTTCTTGCTGTCTAGAAAACTAGTAACTTGAAAGCTGAAAGAGCAGCAATGTAGAATTTAGTATTGAAAATGAAAGATCAGAGAGCGAAAATAGAGAATAGAGAATAACTAGAGCGTAACTTGATATCAATAATAACTTGATATCTCATTCCAGGAGGTAAAGCAATATAATACATGTACATGAGGTGCTAGTTAAGGAAAGTAATACTCCCTCCGTCCTATTTTAGCTGTCCACTTTTCCTTTTACACGCATATTAAGAATTCATAAATAAGAAGGCAGTTTACTAATTCATTCCTTAAGTAAGTAAAAGAGATTCTTACAAATCTGTTATCTATATATGTTTTCATTCCTACAAAACAGTCTACGTTCATTCTGTAACACTTGCCAAGTATTCAAACATGACTTTGTGCATATATTTTTCTCCAACTTTTAACCAAGTATTTTCCAATTTCTCACAAATGACCACCTATGATATTTTATAATAATGTCTACAACAAAATGGCACCATAAAGAAATGGAAAGATAAAATGATCAGCTAGTCCACTTCTTGACTACTTAAAGCTGTCTACATCAACACTCAAGCATTAAGAACGTGACTTCCTGAATGCACATAGAAAAATTTTCATCTCCAAGAATGAAGCAATAAGAAAGTAATTCCATAGACTATGAATATATCTTTTTAACATCTTTCTCATGGTCTCCATCACAGTAAATTTTATTGTATTTTGTTGCAGATACACTTGAAGCATGTTCATCTATTGTGCTCAATCATAAGCCAACGCATAGGAAAAAAACACTATTAAGTGATAAGTTGAGAAGCCAAAAGTGCTTATTTAGCAAGTTGAGGTGTTTACTCAAATAAAAGAAGTATTTTGAAAAGCATCTTCAAAATAGCGTTCTTTAACATCTTTTAAAATGACAAAGAATGCAAGATGAAATGATAAAAACAAATCCACATATTAGTTGTTAAATATAATGAAAGAAGAATTTAGAACGAGAGGTAGATTTAAAATTTGAAATTTATAGAAATCTCCAATGACCTTAAGTGAATTTACAATAATAATAGCGTTCAAAATCATGGAATCTCTAGATATTACTAATACAGATAAAAAGTCTAAGGAAAAAAGTTATTGGTTCACGTGAACCTTTGGATTATAATATTGTAAACAAACATTACTATATGAAGATTACTATTACTATTGGATTGAAGTGGCGAAAACACCCCCAAACTTGGCAGTGAATTATTACTTTCATTCCCGAACTATGCCTAGTACTTAAAAACACCCCTATGCTTGACTAAATGACTAAGCAAAGCAATCAAACAAGGGGTCTGTTAATGCATGACACAAATATGTATAGCATTTAGTTATAAAGTGGCACGGGACAAGCCTTAGAATTGAACATCGCTTTATTGAGATCAACAACTTTCAGCTCATCGTCATTGTTCACGCTTTCGAGATTCAGTGTACTCACAATTCCCTGTTGGATAAATGTCTTCATTTTAGGGCATTCACGAATATACACTTCTTTAAGAAATGGAAATTCATGAGGGCGCTTAGTCAGAATGAAATGCCCAGCTTCGGTAGATCCTTGAGGTACAAGTTTTCCAATCGGGGAAATAAGGGCTCTTTAGTCATGATTTCTTCTCCTTGTTGTTTCTCTTCTGTAATCACTTCTTCGATTGATTGGCAGGATATTATCCATAGTTTTCGAAGATTTAGAAGACCTCTGGCCACAGATGGAGACATCAAGTTTCTCAGTTTTTCACAACTCCATACATCCAATTCCTTAAGTTTGTTGAAGTAGGCAGTTGGAAGTTGGTGAGAGCATAGAGCAGTTATGTTGTTGGCGTCATAGATTGATAGCTCTTCCTGGTTGGGACAAGAAATCTGCAAACATTGACAAGGTGTCAACTCCATTTCTGATGTCTTGCAAATAATTAATAAAATTCTTATTTCTGATGTGTCTTTTAATGTTCTTTTATTACAGTAAGTTAAATCAATTTTAGAGTAAATCATTAGATATCAATAAAATGTAAATATATGAATATACAATATATAAATTAGTTGAAAAAACTGAAATAGTTGATTTGGTTTGATTTTGATAAAAAGTGAACCAAAATGTCCCATGTACACAGAGTCTCTCTAATCGCGCATTTAAAATAGAGGCATATTTTTAATTTTATTTTTTTAAAAAAAATATTTTTTTCACCACCCTACTTGCCTCCCCTCCCCCCTCAAAAAAAAAAATGGCATAATACATAAACAAGACATTTAACTTGACACCAAATTAATACTATAACCTGTAACTTCACCAATGCACAAATAGGCCCTTTAACTATACAAAAGCTGAACAAAAAAACACTCCAATCCTACCTGGCAAAATGCGTGTATACACTCAAAACTAAGCGCGTCAGAGTTAGAATTGAAGTATTTTTTTGTTCAGCTTTTGTATAGTTAAAGGGCCTACGGGTGCACTGGCAAAGTTAAAGGTTATAGTTATAATGTGTCTTTTTTATTAGTGTAACACCCCGTAAAAGTCATGCATGGATTAGTCTTTAATAGAGTGCTCTTAGACTTAAAAACTTGAAAATTTTTCTAAGTGTAACTTAGAATCATTTTAGCTGGCAACCTTCGGGATACAACTTCTCGACCTTCCCGACCTTCATTTTTAGATTTTCAAGTTGCGTTACGATCGGGCAATTTCATAGTACATCTCGGATAAGTTTTGAAATTTTTCGGAATGCATAAGGCTGCGTTTGGATTTCAAAACAGTAGCAAAACGCATAGCCTGTTGCCCAGTTTTTTTTTCAGCATTTCAGGGTCAACTTCAAACGATCATAACTCCCTTTACATAATGAACTGTGTAAGCTATAATATATCAAACGAAAGATCTTTGAGTCCTCTTTCCAATGAAACTGGTTTCATCCAAATCCCACATCTGAGTAAGGAGATACATCCGTTTTACTTCAGCCTGTCAGTTTGTCAACTGAGGGATAGTTTCGACTTTTCTTGTTTTCTTAGGGGCATTTTAGTCATTTCACTTCACCCCTAATTCGTCTATAACATCTGATTCAGCTCCAAATTCAGCAAAATATACCCTTTTTCTCTCAAGAACACCCTTTAGGGTTTCAAACAAAATCCCAAATAACTCAAGATTCAACCATTGATTTTGGAATATAATTTCAAATCTGGAATCCTCTCGACGTAGGCTTTGATAAACACCCAAAATTCGTGGAGAACAAGGTATGCGGGGTTTTCCTAAATTCTCATGGGCATAGAAATCATGTTTTAAGAAAGGGGTTTTTGAATTCAAGTACATATTCATGTTTTAGAAGCTTTATATGATATTGTTTTAGCCTTTTGGCTTTCCCCCAAAGTGACTTAAAAATGATATGTATATGTAGATATGTGTTTTGCCTTGAAATATGATTTGAGAGCATGATTTACATGAAATTCCTCTCTTGATGTAATTGTTCCATGTTTCATATGATATAGATTGTTTTGAAATAAGTCTTGAAAAATCATGATGTGAAATGCTTTGGCTTTGCTATGTTTCAAATGCGATTTTGAACATGAAAGAGAGGGTTGTAAATGTTGAATATACATATGATGCAAGACTGCATGATTTTGCCAAAAGCACATAACCACCATATGTTTGATGAAAGTTTTTGCATGGTTTTGACTTGAGTTTCGGAACATGAACTCTTTTATGCAAATTACATGTTTGGGTGGTCTGAAACTACACTTTTATGAAAGATCATGCTTAATGCATTATGGTTCAGAAATAGAACCTGCAGGTCTTGGTATGACGATACCAACTCAGATAAAGGCCATATCAGACTCAGACTAACAGACTTTTCAGACTAGTTCAGAAATCAAAGTTTTATCAGACTTTCATGATTTTAGACATTCAGAATGTTGCATATACAGAAAAGGTTAAAAATGGGCATACAGAGATGTTAGGTGGTTACCCGAAGAGGGCTTGAGTTCAGACAACTCTTTGCCTAAAACCGTGGTTTGCCGACCCGGGTATATTATTATACGCTGACTTAAATGTCCTGTGGCGTATCAGAATCAGAAACTCCAACTCTTGCGGCACACTTGGGTTGGGGGCTTCCCCGCCGAGTCAATGGCGGATTTCATACAGCCCGTGGAATTTTTAGAAATGTAGGGGATACCACCTAACTCAGAAGTAAAACACAGATCATGATTTGAAATGAATAGACAGGTTGCATGTTTTCAGAAAGTGCCCATGTATTTTTCAGAAACAGTTTTATACAGGATGTCTTGATGAAAATTGCTTTCACTTATATATATGTATGTATGTTCCATTATACTATTTTTGGAGTGTTTCGCGTGCCAGTACTTTTGTGCTGACCCCCCCCCCCCTCCTTCCAGGTTTTGAAGCACAATCTAGGGGTCCAGCTACCCAGTCGACATTCTTGGGCTTGCAGACTTGATCTCACAGTGGTGAGACTTCTATTATCCGGAAGGCCTAATCATGTCAGACATTATCTTATTTATTATGTTTTGGTCTACTGGGGGCCTTGTCCCAGTTTCTTTTCAGACAAATGTTTATGTTCTTAGTAGAGATTTCGCAGACTGATGTCACATAGTATTATTCAGAAATATTGCAGAACTTGACCATGTTTTCCGTACTCAGTTTCAATTCTGCATTTTTATTATGATTATGAATGTTGTGCATGATAACCAGACAGAGAATGGGTGTTCCGGGCCTTCATGGTTCGGGATGCTCGTCACGGCTAGGGCCTAGGCTCGGGTCGTGACAAACTTGGTATCAGAGCACGGTTCATGGTCCCAGGGTGTCTGCGAAATCGCGTCGAGTAGAGTTCTGTGTATGGGTGTGTAGCGCGCCACACTTATAAGCAGAAGGGTACTAGGCGTTTAGGAATTTCTCTCTTTCTTCATGTTCTAGTTCATGCAATAGAGTCAAAATGTTCCTCTTTCATGCTCTTATTCGTGCTATGATGTCGCCCATATGAAAGTAAAAAGTCATTCCAAATTCTTTCCTTACTCTAATGTCCTCAGATATGTCTCATTATTGAGATGATGCAAGTGTAGAAGTTTAGAATCTAAATGGTATGGTCCTTTCTGATTGAACCATATAAGAGTTAAAATTTGTGCAAGGACTTGAGAAGAGTCTGTTAGTGATTCAATGTGTATTGATTCCGATGTAGACATTGATCTTGATGGAATCGTGTTTTTCAGCTTCAGGTATTAATTGCATTTAGTCCCTTTCAAATTTATGTTACAAATGTCTTGCTTAAGGGAGGATGATGTGTAGTAGAATGTTGGAACTGTATTTCCACCCGAATAGTAGTATGCGTTAAAGTGTTGTTGTCATGACCTATTGGTAGTGAAATTTGACCAAGAAGTTGGTGATGTGAAGTCACAAAGTTAGAAGTCAGAGTGAGGGTGACTTTTGTGTAAATGAATGTTTTAATTGAATAACCGATGTTCGAGAATGATTTACCCCCCCTTATGGTGATAGACTAATGTGGTAACTAGTAGCATGTGTGGATGGTATGGTAGTCTGTGGAGGAAGTGTTTGACTCCGATTTTATTTATACAGAGTAAGATGTGTATTCATAGTTCATTGGATATTGCGTATTAAATTTCTATCTCATGTAATCTTGTCATCAAGGTGTTGTTGAAAAAAAAAAATAAGTCTAGTGAAGCCGTGTGGGGCTCTTTCGATTCACTAGCATAGTTGACTTGTCATTCATTTCATTTTCTTGTTCAAAATACAAAATCAAAGTCTAGTGAAGCCGTGTGAGGCCTATTTCGATTCACTAGCAACTTGTTGTCCAACTTCTTGTTCATGTGTTTTTTTTTAATATATGTACAGCTGAATTTGTTTGCATGAGATTGAGTTGGTAAAGAGGTGATTCGTCCTTGTGTGTTGTTTAGTAGATGGTAGAGAAGGAGTTGTTAGTAAGGATGATTTGTAGGTTGCTTGAAGTGTGAAATGGCTATATTAACCAGTAAGTTGTAAGTATAGACTCATGGTTGTTTATGGAATTTGAAGGTAGTTTAAATGTATGCTTGAGTAAGTAAGCGTGATGTGAGAGGCCGTATAAGTAGATAAGATTGTATGGGGTTATGGTATAAGATTAATGTCGATCATGTCTATTATGTGACTTTACCCCTTGACCTTCTTTTCCTTGGTAGTTATAAACTAGTACTACTAGTGAGAAGATATGTAGTAGATTTTTAAGGTATAGTAGAAATGTTATAAAGGTGCTTTGGTCGTGGATAGTATCTAGATAAAATCAAGTATTTGGGGTAGAATGTCCCAATTTGATGGACTAGTAAATTATGTTGTATTCTTCATGGGTGGTATTTACTGAATAAAACAAGTATGAGCTGATGCCTATGATACCTTACAGCATGTATTTATAGTACCTAAAAGTCCCTAAGTCAACAAGGTACAAAAATGCAAGCTATACAATTATCAACTTCAAGCTGAAAATCTGAAAATCCTGCACATGCTTGCCAACCTTTGTGGACCTTTTAAAGTGGAAAATTTGCAGTTTCATACCAGCCCGTGTGAACTTCCTAAAGTCTAATAAATGTGCTGCTAGCCTATTTTGACCATCTAGAAGGTGCTGGAACGTTGGCAGCAATGCGGAGCATTTATCGAAGCCCCGCCAAGCTCGAAAATGCGCCCGAATAGTCCGAAACATGCCGAAAACGTGAGGAGTTTAATGGGTTGTGACGTTGAGCGTCACAATGTGGTTGTAATAAAATAGTGACTTAAGATTAATGATGTATGTTTTGTAAGAATTGTGTATAAGGTTGGGTTGTAAATCATGTTAAGCGCTAGACATTAAGTTTGAACAATTGATGTCCATGAAGGTGGATGTGATGATTTCTTGGTTAATGATACTAGTTTTATGGAAGTAATCTAATAGGCTTGAATGGTGTATGCAAGAGCCTAAGTTTAATTGATTCGTAGTGAAGTATGATGTTGCATATATAATGTAGAAGTATGCCCAAGGTGATCTGAGGTTGCGGTATTTTCTAAGACTATTACACGTTTTGTGTGACGAGTGGTACCGTTGATTTGCTAGGTGGGAAAAGACTAGTTAGACGGTATATGGTGTTCTAAATAGTCAAGTTAAGGAGTTTTGATTGATAGTGTTGAGCCTTTTTATATGATCTTGATTCTCATAGTAGAAAGATGTAAGTTTGGAGTCACGATATTGATAGACTATGTCGGAAGTAGTATGATTCCTTGAAGGCTTGGTGACATCCATGTTGAGTGCTAGATTCTAAGTTTGAGTTTTTGAAGGTTGAACTAATAGAAATAAGGGTCAAAGCACTAGAGGGTGTGCAGTCCGACTATGGGGATACTCATGAAGACCCGAAATTAGTAAGTGTACAAGTATTATATGATGACTGCTGGGTCTATAGAATGATAAAGTGTATATCAGAAGGTAGTATTGACAGTGGGTTTTCCACTTTCAGGTGTAGTCATTTGGGTTAAGTTCCATGATATGCGTGTATAGTAGTTTTTCAAACCCCAGAGTGCAGTGAGTTTACTTCAGTTTAAAATCTAGTAAGGGATCTCCCAAACTTAATATGATGGCTTGAAGCCAAGGGGGAGATGATAGAGCGAATAACCAAGTCAGACCTTCAGATTCTAGTCGTGATGTCATGATGATATAGAACATCAGGAGGGAAGGGTGAGACTCAACCCATTCCTTTCTCACTATTTTATTTTGTTATCCTAATACCTACTCATACCTCATGTTTCAGTTCCATGATCATAGATCATGTTCATGTATATGATAGAGAATCTCGTGCTCTTCCAGATTCCTAAATGAGGAACTTCAGTTCATTCAGCAGTTAGGATCACATTCCATATGTTATGAACCCTAAATTGAGGTCATGCAACTCATGATTCATGTATTCACGCTTTATAGTGTGCTCAGTTCCCATAATTCATGCTATACTCTTTATGATGGGCGAAATATAGTCCATAGCCATGTATGCCTCAATTCAGATTTTTTTTTCTCTTTGATAAATCCTTGTTATTGATTTGCTATTCCTCAGGCCTCAGTTAAGTGTCAAGTTTCATATAATATCCTTCCATGCTTCAACATCTTATGTTCTAATCTTTAGCGACTCCTCTTTATGTGATGATAGTGGTGATGAGTAAATGTTTCTTGTTGATGGAAGATCAAAGTATTCGTGTTTTAGATAAGTTCATAAGTGTGAAGTAAGGTTGGGGCCAAGTCTTTGATGCATGTGATGCTTAGATGAAAGGTGTGTGTATGTTCTTGGGGTAGCATGTGGGAGCTATATCGATAGATGGTTAGTAGAATATGTGAAGTGTATCTTTACGGGTGTTTTCCTTGAAGTCCATATGTGGTAATAAAGATAAGCTTGAATGACATGTTGGGATTTATGTGGAGGAACACAATATGCGCTAGTAAATCCATAGTAAAGAGTTCGGAGTTAGTCATTGAAGTGGTAAAGCACTTTATGCTTAGGGTGTGATCTTTAAAAGGATATGGAAGATTGAATCATATTGTTTAGACTAGTATCATGGTATGACATGTTGTATTTTTTGTGACTTGGAGTTAGGCTTGATCGCAGTGAAAGGATTTAAGCTACTATAGACATTGTAGAAAGAGCTATCAATTCCCATATGAGAATTATAAGTTGAATGGAATGAATATGGTATTAAAAGAAGTGTGCTAAGCTTGAAAAAAAAACAAGAAGTTGCATTGTCCAAGATTTTTTGCCCCATAATGCCACTAGAATTTCTTTAGACAGAGTGTTGAAGAAATACTCCCGTTGAATATAAGTTTCCGGTGTATTTCAGTTTAGCAGTCAGGCAGACAAGTTACGGTGGTTTTCCACCTTTTCACCCAATCCTGCTATCCGAAGTCTCATGCGTTTGACCATCCCAATATATTTCATTCCTAAGTTGCGAATTCAGTTCAGTCAAAGCATCATGTTTCAGATTCAGCTATTTAGTCGTGACTCAGTTCTTAAATGTTCAGTGCATAATCTCAAATACTTCCAAGTATTTTAGCCCAATTAGTACAATACCCTGGTACGATCTAAGTCTTGATGCCTCATGATTCGTAATTGCATAAGTTATCACTTCTCAATTCAATATGTATGATTGGATTATGAACACACTTCAAGGGAATCCTAAAATCTTAGCATGAGAGCGTCTTGAAGCAAGTAAGGGCAAGTCAACTCAGAATTCAGTTTCGTGATAGAATTGTAAATGTTTCGGATCAGTTATATACTTTCTTAGAAGACACATCATGTCAGCGTCATTCTATACCTTTGAGCTTCAACATTTCCAATCCATCATTCGGGGACGAATGATCCCAAGGGGGAGATAATGTAACACCCCGTAAAAGTCATGCATGGATTAGTCTTTAATAGAGTGCTCTTAGACTTAAAAACTTGAAAATTTTTCTAAGTGTAACTTAGAATCATTTTAGCTGGCAACCTTCGGGATACAACTTCTCGACCTTTCCGACCTTCATTTTTAGATTTTCAAGTTGCGTTACGATCGGGCAATTTCATAGTACATCTCGTATAAATTTTGAAATTTTTCAGAATGCATAAGGCTGCGTTTGGATTTCAAAACAGTAGCAAAACGCATAGCCTGTTGCCCAGTTTTTTTTTCAGCATTTCAGGGTCAACTTCAAACGATCATAACTCCCTGTACATAATGAACTGTGTAAGCTATAATATATCAAACGAAAGATCTTTGAGTCCTCTTTCCAATGAAACTGGTTTCATCCAAATCCCACATCTGAGTAAGGAGATACATCCGTTTTACTTCAGCCTGTCAGTTTGTCAACTGAGGGATAGTTTCGACTTTTCTTGTTTTCTTAGGGGCATTTTAGTCATTTCACTTCACCCCTAATTCGTCTATAACATCTGATTCAGCTCCAAATTCAGCAAAATATACCCTTTTTCTCTCAAGAACACCCTTTAGGGTTTCAAACAAAATCCCAAATAACTCAAGATTCAACCATTGATTTTGGAATATAATTTCAAATCTGGAATCCTCTCGACGTAGGCTTTGATAAACACCCAAAATTCGTGGAGAACAAGGTACGCGGGGTTTTCCTAAATTCTCATGGGCATAGAAATCATGTTTTAAGAAAGGGGTTTTTGAATTCAAGTACATATTCATGTTTTAGAAGCTTTATATGATATTGTTTTAGCCTTTTGGCTTTCCCTCAAAGTGACTTAAAAATGATATGTATATGTAGATATGTGTTTTGCCTTGAAATATGATTTGAGAGCATGATTTACATGAAATTCCTCTCTTGATGTAATTTTTCCATGTTTCATATGATATAGATTGTTTTGAAATAAGTCTTGAAAAATCATGATGTGAAATGCTTTGGCTTTGCTATGTTTCAAATGCGATTTTGAACATGAAAGAGAGGGTTGTAAATGTTGAATATACATATGATGCAAGACTGCATGATTTTGCCAAAAGCACATAACCACCATATGTTTGATGA
Source organism: Capsicum baccatum var. pendulum (assembly GCA_030864225.1). Classification (NCBI taxonomy): domain Eukaryota; kingdom Viridiplantae; phylum Streptophyta; class Magnoliopsida; order Solanales; family Solanaceae; genus Capsicum; species Capsicum baccatum. The sequence continues at coordinate 264,273,706 of CM061559.1, read as the reverse complement.
AAGTTTTTGCATGGTTTTGACTTGAGTTTCGGAACATGAACTCTTTTATGCAAATTACATGTTTGGGTGGTCTGAAACTACACTTTTATGAAAGATCATGCTTAATGCATTATGGCTCAGAAATAGAACCTGCAGGTCTTGGTATGACGATACCAACTCAGATAAATGTCATATCAGACTCAGACTAACAGACTATTCAGACTAGTTCAGAAATCAAAGTTTTATCAGACTTTCATGATTTTAGACATTCAGAATGTTGCATATACAAAAAAGGTTAAAAATGGGCATACAGAGATGTTAGGTGGTTACCCGAAGAGGGCTTGAGTTCAGACAACTCTTTGCCTAAAACCGTGGTTTGCCGACCCGGGTATATTATTATACGCTGACTTAAATGTCCTGTGGCGTATCAGAATCAGAAACTCCAACTCTTGCGGCACACTTGGGTTGGGGGCTTCCCCGCCGAGTCAATGGCGGATTTCATACAGCCCGTGGAATTTTCAGAAATGTAGGGGATACCACCTAACTCAGAAGTAAAACACAGATCATGATTTGAAATGAATAGACAGGTTGCATATTTTCAGAAAGTGCCCATGTATTTTTCAGAAACAGTTTTATACAGGATGTCTTGATGAAAATTGTTTTCACTTATATATATGTATGTATGTTCCATTATACTATTTTTGGAGTGTTTCGCGTGCCAGTACTTTTGTGCTGACCCCCCCCCCCCTCCTTCCAGGTTTTGAAGCACAGTCTAGGGGTCCAGCTACCCAGTAGACATTCTTGGGCTTGCAGACTTGATCTCACAGTGGTGAGCCTTCTATTATCTGGAAGGTCTAATTATGTCAGACATTATCTTATTTATTATGTTTTGGTCTACTGGGGGCCTTGTCCCAGTTTCTTTTCAGACAAATGTTTATGTTCTTAGTAGAGATTTCGCAGACTGATGTCACATAGTATTATTCAGAAATATTGCAGAACTTGACCATGTTTTCCGTACTCAGTTTCAATTTCGCATTTTTATTATGATTATGAATGTTGTGCATGATAACCAGACAGAGAATGGGTGTTCCGGGCCTTCATGGTTCGGGATGCTCGTCACGGCTAGGGCCTAGGCTCGGGTCGTGACAATTAGGTGGTAGCATCCGAGTGGATTATTAATCCACATAGGAGCGATTGAGTTTCACACATATAAGTTGTAGAATTGGAGTATTTTATCGTTCAACTTTTATATAGTTAAAGGGTTTATTTGTGTACTAACAAACTTAAAAGGGCGTTATATTTTGGTATCAAGTTAAAGGTTATGTTTATGTATTATGACAAAGGAAGAAAAATTCTTAAATATTTTTTTAAAAAGAAATTCAAAGCTTTTTTCTTACCCCACCTCTACCACTTATTCTTACACACCCACCCACCTACTAAACACCCCGTCCAAAAAAAAAGTTTTAATTTTTATAATTTGTTTTTAAAAAATTCAAAACTTTTTTCTTATCTCACTTTTCTTATCCTATTTGTTCTCCTGTTTTATGTTAAAAAGATACAAATATTTTGAGAAAATATTTTTCTATTTTCATAATGAACACAAGAATATAAGTAAGAAACAACTTATTTTCCTGCCCCATGCCGAACACACCCTAAAAAATATTTTTCAAAATTAAAAATTATTTTCTAAAGAATATTTTCTACTCTTTAGCTAAACATTAAAATGTATTTTCTGAAAAATATTTTTCATTCACCAACCAAATATAAAAAAATAAGTAGGAAACCAACTTATTTTCCATGAAAATATTTTTCACTCATAAACAAAACATAAGAAAAAAAAGTAAAAACCAACTTGTTATCCATGAAAACATTTTCCTTAATAACAAATACACCCTAAGTGATAAGTTGAGAAGCCAAAAATGCTTATTTAGCAAGTTGAGGTGTTGACTCAAATAAAAGAAGTATTTTAAAAAACCAAAACATTCTTTAAGATCTTTTGAAATGACAAAGAATGCAAGATGAAATGAGAAAAACAAATCCACATATTAGCTGTTAAATATAATGAAAGAAGAATTTAGGACGAGAGGTAGAAGTTAATATACATTCATAATCGCATTTAAAATCATGCAAGAAATCTCTAGATATTATTAATACAGATAAAAAGTCAATGGCAAAAAGTTATTACGTGAAACCTTGGATCATAATATTGTAGATTCACCAATGTTTGTGAACTTCATCAACATAGGTATCAAGTGACAAACAAAATTTACTATTCCCTCCGTTTAAAAAAGAATGACCTAGTTTGACTTGGCACGAAGTTTAAGAAAATAAAAAAGACTTTTGAATTTTGTAGTGTTAAATTAAAGATATGTCAAATGTACCAAAATGTCTTTCAATCATCTGATCCTAAACATGTCATGTGGAAAGTTAAAATTAAAAAGTTGCTAAAAAGGAAAAGAGTTCATTCTTCTTTAAAGAGAAGTAGTATATGAAGATTACTATTAGATTGAAGTGGTGAAAACACTCCCAAACTTTGCGCGAAATGTTACCTATGTTTGACTAAATGAACATAAAAATGCCTGAATAGCATGGTTTCAGTCTAGAAATCTTTGGCTTGCTTTGTATTGGTCTGTGGTTTATTTAGTGTGGGTGTGTTTAATTTTTGAATTTGGGTTAGGAAATTCGTTGGGTTTTCAGTTGTAGTCAACAGCGTTTTCTCAAAATTTTGTCATCAAGACAATTGAACAAGCAATCAAACAAGATAGTCTGCTTATGTGGCATTTTTCATAAGCACCTCACGTGCAAAAAGAGGTTGAGACAACTTGCTAAGTCACGTGGAAGATCATGGGCGTTTTTAAATTCATTTAGTCGAGTCTATGGGTGTTTTAACTACTAGGCACAGTTCAGGACAAAAATAATTTGGAAGTGTTTCCACCACTTCACTCTAACTATTACTAATACTATTTGCTAGTTAAACCAGAAAGAGAGCAGTAGACCAGGGGTCTGTTAATGCATGACACAAATATGCATAGCATGTAGTTATAAAGCGACAGAGGACAAACCTTAGAATTTAACATTGCATTATTGAGATCAACAATTTTCGGCTCGTCATCATTGTTCACAATTTCGAGACTCGGTGTACTCACAGATCCCTGTTGGACAAACGTCTTCATTTTAGGGCATTTACGAATCTCCACTTCTTTGAGGAATGGAACTTCAATAGTACTCTTCGCCATAATGAAATGCCCCAGCTTTGGCAAATCGTCAAGTTTCAGCTCATCCAATCGGGGAAATAAGGGCTCATTACACATGACTTCATCTCCTTGTTGTTCTTCTTCTGTGATCACTTCTTCCATTGATTGGCAGTCTTGTATCCATAGTGTTCGGAGATTCAGAAGACCTTGGGCACTGATGGAGACATCAAGTTTCTCAATTCTCCACACCTCCTCACTTCCAATTTTTCAAGTTTGCTGAAGTAGCCCAGTGAAAGTTGGTGAAGGCATAGAGCAGTTATACAGTTTGCCCCATCGAGCTCTAGCTCTTTCAGGTTGGGACAAGAAACCTACAAATGTAGTTTTTTTATATGAGGGATGAAAATTCAGTAGTCAAATCAAGTACAAAACAAAATATGAACCATATCTCATATCTTACATCTTGATAAAAACAGGTGTAAATCTAATTACTTAAAGAAATGCCCCAAGACAAACCTTAGAATTGAAATCTACTTTTGCCTCATCATCGTTGTTCACACTTTCTGTAACACTTGCCAAGTATTCAAACATGACTTTGCGCATACATTTTTCCCCAACTTTTAACCAAGTATCTTCCAATTTCTCACAAATGACTACTGATGATATTTTAGAATAATGTCTACAACAAAATGACACCATAAAGAAATGGAAAGATAAAATGATCAGACAGTCCACTTCTTGAATACTTAAAACTGTCTCCATCAACACCCGAGCATTAAGAACGTGACTTCCTGAATGCACATAGAAAAAATCTCCAAGAATTAAGTAATAAGAATGTAATTCCGTAGACAATTAATATATCTCTTTAACATCTACGTATCTCATGGTCTCCATCACAGTAAATTTTATTGTATTTTTTTGCAGATACATTTGAAGTATGTTCATTTATTGTGCTCAGTCATAAGCCAACACATAGGAAAGAAAAAAACACCAAGTGATAAGTTGAGAAGCCAAAAGTGCTTATTTAGCAAGTTGAGGTGTTTACTCAAATTAAAGAAGTATTTTGAAAAGCATCTTCAAAATAGCATTCTTTAACATCTTTTAAAATGACAAATAATGCAAGATGAAATGATAAAAACAAATCCACATATTAGCTGTTAAATATAATGAAAGAAGAAATTAGAACGAGAGACAGATTTAAAATTTGAAATTTATAGAAATCTCCAATGACCTCAAGTTAATATACAATAACAATCGCGTTCAAAATCAAGGAATCTCTAGATATTACTAATACAGATAAAAAAAGTCTATGGAAAAAAGTAATTGAGTTCCTTGGATTATAATATTGTACATTCACTTATGTTACCTCCTCAACATAGGTATCAGGTGACAAAAAAGGTATAATGTGGCAGTTTTCTTAAGGTTGAGGCCACTTGCTATGTCAGGTGGCAGATCATGGGCATTTTTAAATTCATTTGGTCAAGTCTGTGAGTGCTTTAAGTACTAGGCATAGTTCAGCGACAAAAATAATAATTCGCATTAAGTTTGTAGGTGTTTCCACCAGATCACTCGAACTATTACTATTACTATTTGCTAGTTAAACCAGAAAGAGGCAGTAGACCAGGGGTCTGTTAAAGAATGACACAAATACGTATAGCATGTAGTTATAAAGCGGCACAAGACAAACCTTAGAATTGAACATCGGTTTATTGAGATCAACAACTTTCAGCTCATCATCATTTTTCACACTTTCGAGACTCGATGTACTGACAGATCCCTGTTTGACATACGTCTTCATTTCAGGGCAGTCATGAATATCCACTTCTTTAAGAAATGGAAATTCAATAGTATGCTTAGTCAGAATGAAATGCCCCAGCTTTGGTAAATTGTGAAATTTCAGCTTTTCCAACTGGGGAAATAAGGGCTCATTACACATGATTTCTTCTGCTTGTTGTTCCTCTTCGTCTATCACTTCTTCCATTGATAGGCAGTGTTTTATGCTTAGTGTTTGGAGATTCAGGAGACCTCTGGCCACAGATGGAGACATCAAGTTTCTCAGTTTTTCACAACTCCATACTTCCAATGATTCAAGTTTGCTGAAGTAGGCAGTTGGAAGTTGGTGAGAACATAGAGCAGTTATGTTGTCAGCACAATCGATATGTAGCACTTCCAGGTGGGACAAGAAACCTGCAAATATTGACAAGGTATCAACTCCATTTTTCATGTCTTGCAAATAATTAATAAAATTCTTATTTCTGGTGTCTTTTAATGTTCTTTTATTACCGAGTAAGTTAAATCCTTTTTATTCATGTAAAAGACACTGTTTTAAGAAATCTATCCAAGATTATATTCAATCTCTCAATGTAGTTTTCAATATCGTTCAACAACTACTAATTATAAAGTATACCTTCACAAAGCCAAAATAGAAACTCATTCATATAGGTCTCCAGTAATAACGGTTCACTCCATCTAACCTAGCACTGGTAGTGTTATTGACTAAACACTTAAAATATTGTTTCAGAAAATGAATTGTTCTGAATTCTCAGCTGTTCATCATTTAAAGGAAAAGTTCTTTGTTTTCTCTTTGTGCAGATCTTTCGGTTCTGTAGGTCTAAGTGCCACAAAAATTTAAAGATGAAGAGGAATCCACGTAAACTTAAATGGACTAAAGCATATAGGCGGCTGTGGTAGGGGTAAGGTCTGTGTGCACTCTACCCTTCCAGACGGGCATGTTGTTGTAAGATTCCTTTCGCCTCTGTCATCAGAGCTTCTTTTATGTCCTTGTTTTGATCAACAAAAATGTTACAGTGTGGTGATTTAGTTTCTACTATTGGCCTTGTTGCTGGCTTCCCTGCACTTGTGTTTATGCATCTTCTGCAAATCACACACACAAAAGAGCTTTTGGCCCACTGTATAACATAACATCCCATCAGAAACAGTAAGATAGCTACATATAGGCTTCAATTAAATATGGATGAACGAGCATCTCTTGAAAAGCAATCTTTACAATCTTTTAAAACGACATAGAATGCAAGATATCATGAGAAAATAAAGCTATTTATTAGCTATTAAATATAACAAAAGAATAATTTAGAACCAAAAGAGATGAAAGAAGAATTTAGAACCAAAAGATAATTCAAAATTTAAAGTTTATAGAATCCTACATGGCGCTCAAGTTTAATATTGAGCTAATATAATAATAATAATAATAGTATAAGTGTTAGCAATAAATTATTTTCTAGAAATTACAAATAGAGATAAAGGTCTGGGCAAAAGCTCATTGGGTTCATGTGGATCCGTGGGTTATAGTGTAGATCCACCTTTGCTTGTTACCTCCCATCACGAGAATAGGTATCAGGCGATGTTCGAGCTAACTTGGATGTACTTTGGACTTATCGTCGAGTACGTAATTATTACCTTCCGAGTTTTGGATTCATAGACAACTCTTTAGCTTCTGCCGTCACTCGATTGAATCTTCAGATTAGCTTCCATCTTCTTCCTGAGAGTAGAGATTACAAAAGAACAAACATTACAATATTTAGACGAACATAAATAAGTATCTGAATATTACTATTACTATTAAGTTAAGATGAAAAGATAGCAGTGGAGTTGATTAGTTATACAGCCAGCTAGCGCCATAAGACAAACCTTAGAATTGAACCTCTGATGTATAGGTTCATTCAGATCACCTACTTTCACCTCATCATCAATTTTCAAACTACTGAGACTCGGTGTACTGACAGATCTCTGTTGGACAAATGTCTTCATTTCAGGGCATTTATGAATCTCCACTTCTCCGAGGAATGGAAATTCAAGAGCACGCTTTGTCCGAAAGAAGTGCCCCAGCTTTGACAGCTCGTAAAGGCACAGCTTTTCCAATAGGGGAAACAAGGACTCGTTACTCATTTCGTCTTCTCCTTCTTCTTCTGCTGTGATCACTTCTTCCATTAATGGGCAATTTTCTATCTTTAGTTCCCGGAGTTTTAGAACACCTCTGGCCACGGATGGAGACATCAAGTTTCTCCAATTGCCACACTTACTTATTGTCAATGCTACGAGTTTTCCGAAGTAGCATGGAAGTTGGTGAGAGCATGGAGAAGTTATGCTGTTAGAAGTTATGATATACAGCACTTCCAGACTGGGAGAAGAAACCTGCAAATACAAAAATGAAAGTCTTATCTAACATCAAGGTAATTAGTTATACAGCGACATAAGACAAACCTTAGAATTGAACATCTTCTGTTTCTCTTTATTGAGATCAACTACTTCCACCTCATCATTAATGTTCACACTTTCGAGACTCACAGCTCCCTGTTGGACAAACATCTTCCTTTCAAGGCAGCCATCGATCTTCACTTTTTTGAGAAATGGAAATTCAAGAGCACGCATTGTTAAGAAGAAATGCCATAGCTTTGGCAGATTCTGAAGCTCCAACTCTTCCAACACGGGAAATAAGAGCTCATTATTCATGATCTCTTCTCCTTGTTGTTCCTCTTCTGTGATCACTTGTTCCATTGATTGGCAGTGCTTTATCCCTAGTACTCGGAGATTCAAAACACCTCTGGCCACTAATGGAAACATCAAGTTTCTCAATTTTTCACAACTATCTACTTCCAATTTTTCAAGCTTTCTGAAGTAGGCAGTTGGAAGTTGGTGAGAGCATAGAGCAGTTATGCTGTGAGCCCCATTGATAAATAGTTTTTCCAGACCAGGACAGGAAATCTGCAAACGTTGAAGGAATGAAGTATCAACTCCATTTAGATTTAGCATTAATTTGACCTACATTATTTGGTAGTGTTTTATTGTTGTGTAGAAAACTAGTAATTTTGAAAGCTGAAAGAGCAAGTTGTAAAATGAAAATGAAAGATCAGAGAGCGAAAATGGAGAATTTGGTATGAAAATGAAAAAGTAGCAGTGTTGAAGAATTTGATGTAAAATGAAAGCTTAAAGAGCAAGTTGTAAGGATATGGCACCTGGGCCTAAGCCAGCCCAAAAGCTAGCTCAAGAGGAAAGGATTGCCTAAGTCCATTCCCCAATCAATGTTTGACTCTAATCCACTTTAACAGGCCTAACTAGAGCGTAGACCGTGAGCTCAAACGAAAATGGACCTAATTCTGATACCATGTAATAGACAAGATATAGAGAATAACTTGATATCTCATTCCAGGAGGTAAAGCAATATAATACATGTACATGAGGTGCTAGTTAAGGAAAGTAATACTCCCTCCGTCCTATTTTAGTTGTCCACTTTTCCTTTTACACGCATATTAAGAATTCATAAATAAGAAGGCAGTTTACTAATTCATTCCTTAAGTAAGTAAAAGAGATTCTTACAAATCTGCTATCTATATATGTTTACGTTCCTACAAAACAGTCTATGTTCATTCTGTAACACTTGCCAAGTATTCAAACATGACTTTGTGCATACATTTTTCTCCACTGATGATATTTTAGAATAATGCCTACAACAAAATGGTCAGCCATTCCACTTCTTGACTACTTAAAACTGTCTACATCAACACCCAAGCAATAAGACCGTGACTTCCTGAATGCACATAGAAAAAGTAATTCCATAGACTATGAAAACTTGATGTCTCCATCACAGTAAATTTTATTGTATTTTGTTGCAGATACACTTGAAGCATATTCATCTATTGTGCTCAGTCATAAGCCAACACATAGGAAAAAAACACTATTAAGTGATAAGTTGAGAAGCCAAAAGTGCTTATTTAGCAAGTTTAGGAGTTTACTCAAATAAAAGAAGTATTTTAAAAAGCATCTTCAAAATAGAATTCGTTAAGATTTTTTAAAATGACAAAGAATGCAAGATGAAATGATAAAAACAAAATGCACATATTAGCTGTTAAATATAATGAAAGAAGAATTTAGACTTAGAGGTAGATTTAAAAGTTGAAATTTATAAAAATCTTTAATGACCTCAAGCTAATATACAATAATAATCGCGTTCAAAATCAAGGGATCTTTGACAAACAAAACTAACTATTCCCTCCATTTCAAAAAGAATGATCTAGTTTGACTCGACACGGAGTTTAAGAAAATAAAAAAGATTTTTGAATCTTATGGTGTTAAATTAAAGATATGTCAAATGTACCAAAATATCCTTCAATCTTGTGATCCTAAACATGTCACGTGGAAACTTAAAATTAAAAAGTTACTAAAAAGGAAAGAAGAACAGAAGGAGTATATGAAGATCACTATTAGATTGAAAGGGTGAAAACACTCCGAAACTTTGCGCGAAATGTTACTTTCATCCCCGATCTATGCCTAACACTTTAAACATCCCTATGTTTGACTAAATGAACATAAAAATGCCTGAATAGCATGGTTTCAGTCTAGAAATCTTTGGCTTGCTTTGTATTGGTCTGTGGTTTATTTAGTGTGGGTTAGGAAATTCGTTGGGTTTTCAGTTCTAGTCAACAGCGTTTTCTCAAAATTTTGTCATCAAGACAATTGAACAAGCAATCAAACAAGATGGTCTGCTTATGTGGCATTTTTCATAAGCACCTCACCTGCAAAAAAGAGGTTGAGACAACTTGCTAAGTCACGTGGCAGATCATGGGCGTTTTTAAATTCATTTAGTCACAGTTCAGGACAAAATAATAATTCACGCTAAGTTTGAAAGTGCTTCCACCACTTCACCAAGAAAGAGAGCAGTAGACCAAGGCTCTGTTAATGCATGACACAAATATGTATAGCATTTCGTTATAAAGCGGCACAAAACAAACCTTAGAATTGAACATCGCTTTATTGAGATCAACTACTTTCAGCTCATCATCATCATTCACAATTTCGAGACTCGGTGTACTCACAGATTCCTATTGGACAAATGTCTTCATTTCAGGACAGTCACGAATATCCACTTCTTTAAGAAATGGAAATACAATAGCATGCTTAGTCTCTGGCCAATTTTCCACAATTTTCTACTTTCAAAGTTACAAGTTTGCTGAAGTAGGCAGTTGGAAGTTGGTGAGAGCATAGAGCAGTTATTCTGTTAGCCTCTTCGAGTTCTAGCTTTTCAAGGTTGGGACAAGAAACCTGCAAACATTGACAAGGTATCAACTCCATTTCCAATGTCTTGTAAATAATTAATAAAATTCTTATTTCGTTTGTCTTTTAATGTTATTTTATTACAATAAGTTAAATTATTTTTAGACTAAATCATTAGATATTAATAAAGTCATCTAAATATTAAAAAATTAATAATATTCACTGTTAAATTAACTTGATATCTTAGATGACGCCACTTAATTTTTTTTCACAAGTATTTTTTATAGTAATTTTGCTATATCACTTTTAATTACTCGTGGTTATTATAAGTCATTTAAAACATGTATGCTTCGTTGGTTCAACTGTGATTTTACTATGTCACCCCTAACTAATTATTATGGTCATCGAAGCATTGTGTCACCTTAATCGAAATAAAAGAAAAAATATTATAAATCACAAGTAAGAAATTGAAATATTTAGAAAACATAATTGACTATTAATGCCACAAAAGTTTAGACAAGGAGATTAACATATATTATTTGAAAATTACATAAAAAGTATTATAAATTACAATAGTTAACCACTTAAATATCTAAAAGTAATTAATCTGTTATATATTCCACAAAAATACGTAAAAAATACTATAGATCACAATAATTAACAATTTAAAAAATTTCAAAGATATAAAATATTTGATTTACTCTCAAAATTATATCAGTGCTACTTAAATTGAAATAGTTAAAATTATAATTAACTATCAATGTCAAAAAAATTTGAACAAGGATAGCAACATGCATTATTTTGAAAATTGCATAAAGAGTATTATAAATTATAATAGTTAACAACTTATAATATCTAAAAAAAAATCCGCTATCTAAATACGTTTACATTCCTACGCAACAGTCTACGTTCATGCTGTAACACTTGCCAAGTATTCAAACATGACTTTGTGCATACATTTTTCGCCAACTTTTAACAAAGTATTTCCAATTTCTCACAAATGACTACTGATGATATTTGTTACAGTTATAAGGTTGACTTCAACTCTTTGAAGTCAAGACAAAGAAAGAAGAGAAGAGCAAAACAAATCCACATATTAGCTGTTAAATATAATGAAAGAAGAATTCAGAATGAGAGGTAGATTTAAATTTGAAATTTATCGAAATCTTCAATAACCTTAGGTTAATATACAATAATAATCGCATTTAAAATCAAGGAATCTCTGAATATTACTAATACCGATAAAAAGTCAATGGAAAAAGTTATTGGGTTCACTTGAACCCTTGGATTAATATTGTAAATTCACAAATGTTTGTTACCTCCATCAACATAGGTATCAAGTGACAAACAAAAATAACTATATGAAGATTACTATTACTATTACAAGCAATCAAACAAGATGGTCAAGAGGAAAATTGAGTTCAAGCTTGAGAGTTCTAATGGAGGAAATAATAATTCGCGCTAAGTTTGGAGGTGTTTCCGCCACTTCACTCTAACTATTACTATTATTATTACTATTACTATTACTATTTGCTAGTTAAACCAGAAAGAGAGCATTAGACCAGGGATCTATTAATGCATGACACAAATATAAATTAGCATTTAGTTATAAAGCGGCACAAGACAAACCTTAGAATTGAACATCCCTTTATTGAGATCAACAACTTTCAGCTCATCATCATTTTTCACACTTTCGAGATTCAGCGTACTCACATTACCCTGTTGGATAAATGTCTTCATTTTAGGGCATTCACGAATATCCACTTCTTTAAGAAATGGAAATCCAATAGCATGCTTAGTCAGAATGAAATGCCCCAACTTTGGCAAATTGTAAAGTTTCAGCTCTTCCAACACGGGAAATAAGGGGTCATTACACATGATTTCATCTCCTTGTTCTTCTTCTTCTGCGATCACTTCTTCCATTGATTGGTATTCTAGTATCCATAGTGTTCGAAGATTCAGAAGACCTCTGACCACTGATGGAGACATCAAGTTTCTTAATTTTTCACAATACCGTACTTCCAAGGTTACAAGTTTGCTGAAGTAGGCAGTTGGAAGTTGGTGAGAGCATACAGCACTTATGCTGTTAGCATCATTGAGTTTTAGCACTTCCAGGTTGGGAGAAGAAACCTGCAACCATTGACAAGGTATCAACTGTTGGGTTCATAGTGTGTTGAATGGAAAATGGAGAAACCAAAGTGAAGGGAAGGAGACACCCAAATTGGAAAGTGTACTCTTTGCTAAGGAAAGTTTACTCTTCTCCCACATTGGTGGAAGAAGAGAACTTTAAAGTGTTTAAAAGTGAAACACTTACTTCACATGGTAAGTGAGGCAAAGAAATAGAGATGCCTCGCGCCGTTGTTGCTCTGCTCGGCTTCGGATTTGGATTTGGATTTGGTCAAATGATCGATGAGATCTATTTTTTGGACAAATTTTATTTGACGAAAATATGCAGTGAACTGCTGCAGAAACGTTAAAGAGTTGCAATGTTTCCAGATATAATGTTCTTCAGCAGATGCACTGTTTCACGAACAGATGTTGCTGAAAGTTGCGATTCTTCATGAAATAACACACTGTTTCATCCGAAATGACATGCCTGTTCAGAAACAGTCACACTGGTTGGCCGAATGGACATGAATTTTCAGAAAAGGTAACACCTTTTTGATGAACCTTTGTCTCTTTTCGGAAGAGACATCACTTGGCTATAAAAACCTGCTTTGATTCACAGGTTTTGATATAGAAATTTTCAGATTACTAAACATTCTTCTTGTCTTAAAAATATTCCAAGTGTGATCATTCAAACCGTGAGTGTGTTCGAAGAATCCGCCTATTTGAGGTACCACTATAGTCGGATTGAAGGCCATTTTATCCTGGGAGGAAAATTCCACAACCTAGGGTACAGTGAGGGAAATTATTTCCTTAAGGAAAATCCGTGAATTCGGACGACTTGGCCTTAACAACATTTCTGTTTCATCTAATTTTTCTGGAAAAAAAAACACACTTCTTTGAAAGATCTATTTTGATCTTGTGTTGAGGGTGTTACTTAACTTCATAACGTTCTTGTTTTGTACTTGAACTAGTGTTGAAGTTCTGATTCTATATTATACAGATTCTACGTACCCGTATCGGCGGAATCTAACATCAACTCCATTTCTGATGTCATGCAAATTATTAATAAAATTCTTATTTTTGGTGTGTCTTTTAATGTTATTTTATTATAATAAGTTAAAAATCATTTTTAGACTAAATCATTAGATATCAATAAAATGTAAATATATATGAATACACAATATATAAATTAGTTGTATTATCCATTTAACTATGAATTTGATCGTTCGATTTCTAATAAAATGCAGAAACTAATAAATATTCTACTTGAGAAAATGTCAAGAAATTATTTTTTCTTAATGATCAAGTAGAACAGTAGAAACACACCTTTTCATCATCAAAAGTGTCAATTGATCATTTGTTCTTTCAAACTCATATTCATATTTCAAGATATTTTCTTCGAATTTAAGATGATGTATTATCAGTAATTTTAAAAATTGAGTAAAGTTTATCAGTTTTGGGGCTTTATAATAACGTATATATTATTAAAATTTGGTCAAGTTTGAATACGTCCATCATTGCAAAGCTATTATTAGACTCAAAAAATAACAAATATATGTTTAACAGTATATATGGATTTGTTAATTTGCCAGTTACCACTAATTTTTTATTAATTTATTAAAACTTTATCTATAACTCCATAAAATTGAAATGAAATAATGTTCATGTGACAAAAGAACGAAAAACTTTGAAAAAATTGGTATAGTTGATTTGGTTTGATTTTGATAAAAAGTAAACCAAAGCGTCCCATGTACACACAGTCCCTCTAACTATGCATTAGAATAGAGGCATATTTTGTAAGAAATTTCCAATGGCTACTCTATTATACTTCAAAAGAATTTCAAATTATAACTTGGAAAATACTTTATTAATTATAATTAAAAAGCACACACGATAAAGAACTAGGTATGTTGTATATAATTTTAAAAAATAGACATTCTCTTATTTTATAAGAGGGAGTGAGCAGCTTCCAGTCATTCTGCTTGCCGATCATTTAGCTGCTTGCTTCGTGATTTTTTTACATCACCCTTAATTAATTATTATATGTCATTTATGTATTAGAAAATTACTAATATTTAATAAAACAAGTAAAACAGACATTCATGACATGTTTGCTGCAACTATTTCAACCGTAATTTTACTATATCACTTCTAATTAATTGAGTATTATAAGTCATCTAAGTATTAAAAAATTCATATTAAAAACTTATTGTAAAGTATCTAAATATTAACAAAAATTAATAATATTTAATGTCAAATTAACTTAATGTTTTATATAACGACAATCACTTATTTTTTTCACAAGTATTTTTTATAGTAATTTTGTTATATTATTTCTAATTAGTTATTATAAGTCATTTAAGACATGTATGCTTTGCTGCTTCAATCGTGATTTTACTATGTCACCCCTAATTAATTATTATGGTCGTCGAAGTATTGTATCAGTTAAATTGGAATAGAAGAAAAAATATTATAAATCACAAGAAGTAAGAAATTAAATTATTTAAAAAATATAATTGACTATCAATGCCACAAAATTTTGGACAAGGAGATTAACATATATTATTTGAAAATTACATACAAAAGTATTATAAATTACAATGGTTAACCACTTAAATATCTAAAAGTAATTAATCTATTATATATTCCACAAAAATACGTAAAAAATACTATAGATCACAAGGATTTCAATACTCTAACACAATTAGATTGGTCAAGTTTCTTATCTCCACTGGAAGCTCCTCTAAGTAAGAATCTCTGATGCTGAGAATTTCTAAGGTGACAAGTTCCCCAATAATGGATATGTCATCCAATCTTAAATTACTCAGATATAGCGTCCTCAGATTTGACAACCTCTGAACGGATGATGGAAAGGGCAGAATGGAGTTTTGATCATATCCACGCAGGCTTAAGACATTGAGACCACTCATTCCATCAAAAAAATCATCCTGTAATTTGAAACCATCTTCGAAACAGAGTTTTAACATCAGAAGCTTCAGTCGTGGGCAAGATATTGGTTTATGAAGTTCATCAAATTCACTTGCAACAATTGATATGTGACTGTATTGCTCGTAAGAGTCTTTTCTTGGAAACTCTTTTGAGGTCACATCATGACTTACCATAAAAATATGATCGCCCTCAGATGCAATGTCTATAGCCACATCACGGACCACATCATGCATTTTGACATAATCTTTGTCTGAACCTTGGGATAGCAAGAAACTATCTCTGAGTGTTTCTAACAAGAAGACACACCATATCTCTTGCATGTTTCATATCTTTTGCAGTTTTAGAAAAGATGTGAAGCCCCACTCCATATCTAAGTAATTCTCCAGTCCAAATATCACTATCTTCTTGGAACAAAGAACAGAGCAAAAACAGATACCTGACTTTATGACTTTCCAAGAAATCATAGCTTAGCTTCAGATGTTTATATACCTCTATGTCCATTCCAGAGATGTTTCTTGGTTCTGCATCCTGCAATTGTTTAAGGGTAGCCTCCCACGAAGGTGTGGCGTTGCCCTTTAGCGCTCCTGCAACAGTAACAATTGCAACAGTAACAATTGCAAGCGGCAGCCCCTTGCATTCATTGGCAACATCTTTTGCTACTTCAGGAAGAGAGGGATTGTCAGCTGAATAACTGGACTTCTGGCTGAAAAGGACCCATGCTTCTTCATCAGATAAGATTCCAACATCTACAATCTTTTGAGCATCCATATTGACACAAACATCTCAGCGACGCGTCGTCAATGCCACTATGCACCGATAGTTGTGGTCGCTACCCGTGGGAATTCCAACTCTCTTTAATCAACAACCTTCTAAACATCATCCAGAATTACAAGGACGCGGCTGTCCTTCTGCATTAACCTTGCACGCAGCCCATCTCCACGCTGTAACAAATCGTCCCCTTCTAATGTCAGACCGATCCCACCCTGTATTTTTTTAATGTCTTGCTGTTGACTGACAGTTACCATGACAACATCATTAAACAACCCTTCTTGTTTTGCCCTTGCTCTTACTTTCTCAGCCAGTGTTGTTTTACCAACACCACCCATACCACATATCCCAACAACAATGACCCCCTCATCTCTCAAAGCTTCCATGACCTCTTCCTCCTTCTGTTTTCTAGAGTCGAACTCCCCATTACTGTTACTAGGTATAGCTTCAATTTCAACTGCAGATGGTGCTGGACAGGATAAAGGAGCATAATCTTTGCCTTCCTTTTGAAGATCATTCATAGCCAATACAAATTTCTTAGCTTTCCTGCTCAGAGAGTGACGTGACTTCAAGTTTGGACACTAACCGTAGAAGCAACCTCTTTCAACCTCAACTCTACGTCCTAGTACAACCTTCACCTCAGCAGTAGTTCCATCAACACTAGTTAACCAATTCTCAACATGGGTGGCAAGCATTCTGAGTTTCTCTCGGTAGCATCCTTTCTGTGTTGCACCCCACTTCTGATACCTTCCAGCTTCCTATTTTCATTTTCCAAAGATGTGATGTTGCGCCTATAGTAAAACAAATACCCAATCTGTCGCGCAACTGGCTGTATCAAGTGTTCTGCGACTGGGCTCAAAATAGCAGTTACGATTTCCATAGCCATCTCCTTAATTAATTCTTCACTGGCTAGTCTAATAAACAAAAACAGCCTCTTGTGTCTTTCCCTAGATCCTGGGTGTCAGAACCAACACTCGATATCATTGATGGCCCGAACGTACCCATAACGTGGCATAACATAGAAACATACAATAATGGAGAATGGTAATACGACAATGAAAAAGGAAAGTTGATGCACTAAAGTTCTCGCTAAGGATTCCAACACAAGGGTATATTGTACGTAATCTTACCTTGCATTTTTGTAAGGAGTTGTTTTCAAAGCTTAGACCCGTGACCTTCTGGTTATATGGCAACAATTTTACCAGTTACTCGAAGACTCCCTAGTAATACAATGAAAGGTGAAAAAGCTGGAATAGTTGTAGTGGTGATTAGATAATACTCTCTCCGTGTGGTCTTAGGCATGCCACGTGGAAAGTTAAAAGTAAAAAGTTGTTAAAAATAGAAAGAGATCATTCTTTTTTAAATTGATTAAAAAGGAAAATAGTTCATTCGTTTTTAAACAGAGGGGAGTATTTAATAGTGGCAGATAGAAAAGTACAGTATAACCTCGATAAATTAATACTGTTGGGACCGTCAAATTTTATTAATTTAGCGAGGTATTAATTAATCGTATAAATTAATAATTATTATTTTATAAATTATATACTTTTTGGGTCCATATTATGAATGTACCTAGGTGTACGTGAAAACTAATTTCTACATTGACTATTAATTATGCATACTTAACCAAATTCATGTATTTTTGCTGATACATTTTCAATATTCTATGTATATCTTAATAAAATATATAAATCTACTTAATTATTAATATAGTTACATGCTACATTCATTAAAATGTATAAATCCACTCAATTATTAATGTAGTTACACGTACATACATTAACTAAGTTACTATATAAATAGATGTATTATGCAAGTCTTCAAATCAAAAAATAAAAAAAATGGCTTCTCATCTCAAAGATGTTAAAAAATCAACCATGACTAATGGTATACGTAGAGAACTGTGTGAGTATAAACAACAAAATCTAGCATGCACTCAAAAGCAATTGCAACAATGGGTGTTAGAGAAGTTTAATTTGCAAGTGAGTCAAGCCACAATATCAAACACGATCAAGAGGTCAGCAACTTGATGCAAAAATGGACGGCAGGAAAATTCTTTTAATTTTTGATAATTGTCCTGCTCATCCAAAAAATGTCGAAGGTTTGAGAAATGTTGAATTGTTTTTTTTACCACCTAACACAACATCAAAGATTCAGCCTTGTGATGCAGGGATCATAAGAGCTTTTAAGATGCACTATCGTAGGCGATTTTATCGAAATCTTTTGGAGGGTTATGAAATTGGGATCTCAAATCCAGAAAAGATTAATGTTTTAGATGCAATGAATCTTGCAATCTCGGCATGGAAAATGGATGTCAACTCAAGTACAATTGCAAATTGTTTTAAGCATTGTAAACTTAGGTTGTTAGATGATGAATCCTCAGAAAATCAAGAACAGTTGAATAATGATGGCTTACAACAATTGCAGAATCTAATCAATGGATTGAAGTATCGAAATGCAATGAATGCTGAAGATGTTTTGAATTATCCGGGAGAAAATGATACGAGTTTTGAGCTACCTACGGATGAACAAATAATTGAGAGTGTTATGGAAACACATAAAGAAGATGAAGTGGAAGATGATAGTGTGGAATTAGAACAAGTTTCGCGCAAAGATGCTCTGAAAGCAACAATCACCTTACATCACTTCCTTTTGCAATATGAGAAGACTACACCTGATATTCTTAATGCAGTAAGAACGGTTAGAGATGAGATTCAAGGTTAGAGATGAGATTCAAGGTGATATTGATTTCAAGAAGAAACAAACAACATTAGATTCATATTTTCAGAAACCTGTTTAGTTTACTTATGTATTATGTATGAAATATTTTGATACAAATGAATTATTAATTTATATATTAAATGGGACCTATATGAATTTTTTTTTTGTATTATCTTATAAATTTAGCGAATTATTAATTTACCACGTTGATCCCGACTCGGGACCAAAAAAAATTATTATTTTAGCGAGGTTATTAATTTATCGAGGTTATACTCTAGTAGTGAAAATACAACATTCCCACTTCCTCTCTTTTTCCCCTTTCTCATTTGCTAATATTGCCTCTTGTAAAATAATATTGTTTATAACATTTCATAATGGCAGGCGCAGAAAAGTAGTAGTATCTAAAAAGGAAAAGTAATGTTTGCTTTTGGAATTTTCCTTCCAATGAAAGCAAAACAAGCAATGGAGGTGGATTGTTTCAAAAAAGTTTGATTCCATATGGCAGAAAGAGAAAAGAAGTACATAAAAAGGAAAAGTAGTGTTTGCTTTTGGAATTTTCCCTCCAATTGATTGTCATTTGAGTCTTTAGTCATTATTTGTTTTATATTTAGTATTTTTATTTGTCTTTATTGATTATTAATTTTGTAGATTGTGCCTAATATTATAATTTAATGTGTCAGATTAAAAGAATGTGAAAATAATAAAATTTAGAGCTAAAACAAATTAAAGACGAAAGATTATAAAAGAAAATTAAACAGAGAGCTTCATGAAATTAATTTATTAAAATAATCAAATATGACCCTGAATTTGAATGAAAAAAATGGCAAATCCAATAGTCTTTCATGCTAGTGGCACGACACGCAACTAGCTACAACAGTTCATTTTTATTTGTCTTAATTCTTTTTGAACTCAATTATTTTATTTGGAGGTTTTTTCCTTCACCTATAAATACTCTATAAAAAAAATAATTTTTACATAACTTTTGGCCTAGAGAGAGCTAGAAGCCATTGTAAAGGTCAAAGAAAATTGATTTCATCTTTTCTTCTCCTTTATTATTTATTTTTACATTTTTCTTTGGATAATTTGTTGTAATTGCTCCATGTCTATATGGAGTTAAACTTCTCGTTTTAGTCTTCAGTTCACATTCCAAAACACTATTTTTCTTCTTTATTTTCACTTCATTTTTCTATTTTGCGAAGAATTAAACACTATTTTTCTTCTTTATTTTCACTTCATTTTTCTATTTTGCGAAGAATTATCAGTCAGTCACATATATTTTGAAAATTCAATGAACTAACACACAAAAAAAATCAAAGTACTCATTAATTCTCGTTTCGTGACACATGTGGGGTAAAAAAAGAGGCATTTGCCTTACAAAAATAATGTGCAACATTTAATTGGTCACTCAAATAGATGACACAGCCGATCACACATATTTCAAAAATTCATGGCCTAATACATACGAAAAAATGAAAATAATTTGCAGTTCAAAAATAATTTGCAGTTCCTACCTTTTTCACTCATTTGTCATAAAACAGTTTATTACATCCACTTCTCTGAAGCAACCTTGCTCATTTAATAGGTCATCATGAGCGTAGTCATGGATTTTCAGCCAAAAATCATTATGTTGCACCTATTCCTAGAATTTCATAGGCTAACACACAGAAAAAACTGAAATAATCTGCTTTGTCCTAAATTAGGCTACGTTCGCCTCTCTGAAGCAACCTTTATCATTTAATAGGTCGTCACCGGTGTAGCGATGAGTTTTTTGTAAAAATAAATTTTGACGGACCTGTCCCTAGAAATTCATATGCTAACACAAATGAAAAAATTAAAATAATTTGAAATTCATGCTTTTTTCGTTCATTTGTCCGAAAAAGGGCTAGTTCACCACTCCAACATAGCCCTTATCATTTAATAGGTCATCACAGGTGCAACTATGAATTTTCCCTCCAATGTGCTAGTACTCACAAAAAAATTGAAATAATCCTTAGTTCATGTTTCGGGACATGTATGGAGTAAAACAATCTACGTTCACCTTTCAAAAAGAATGCACAATCGTCACAACTGCACCCATGAAATTTTAGCTCAATCAGAGTTCGTCACACATATTTCAGAATATTCATGGGTTTACACATATTACATACCGAAATAATCCTTAACTCCTTTTTCATGACACGTATGGAGTAAAAAAGTTAAGCCAGACCTTCAATAATAATGTGCATTATTTAATATGTCGATACGAACGGCCTATAAAATTTTAGCTCAAATAGAGTTGGTCGCACATATTTCAAAAAATTCATGAATCAATACACACGAAAGATAAAATAATCCTACTTCTTGTTTTGTGACATGTATAGAGTAAAAAAAAAAAAAAAGCTACATCTGCCTATTAAAAATAATTTGCACCATTTAATAAGTCATCGCAGATAGACCCACAAAATTTCTACGCAAAAGAGATGGTCACACATATTTCGAAGAATTCGTAGTTAAGGGATTAATTATCCCACCATTTATGTCTTAACGACGAGATAAGTTATTCCATAAATATGGTGAAATAACTAATCTATATTAATTATTTTGGGTTAACTTTTTCCCAATCAAATGACCCCTAAAAGTATGTTTTTTTGAATTTTTTATAAGTTTAAGTGACAACAAATTCACCACCAGGCTATCACTAAAATTAATCAAATTTTTTTAAAACTTTTAGTGACAATAAAAGCGCCACAAAGAATTGTAACTAAAAGTATATATTTCAACTTTTTTTATGTTTTACTTATAACAGAGTCGCCACCAAAAATTGTCACTGAAATATATTTTTATTAGTTAGTTACAACAAAATTGCCACAATACCTGTCACTAGAAGTATACGAATTTTATATAAGTTTTAGTGACACCAAAGTCATCGCCAATACCTGTCACTAAAATTAAATTTTTCCGAAATATTTTTAATTTTAGTGACGACAGAGTCGCCACAAATACTTGTCACTAAAACTATATTTTTCCGAATTTTATTTAAGTTTTAGTGACAACAAAGTCGCCACAAATACTTGTCACTAAAAGTACATTTTTCCAAATTTTATTTAAGTGTTAGTGACAACGAAGTCACCACCAATACCTGTCAGTAAAAGTATATTTTCCAGATTTTTATAAGTGTTAGTGACAACAAAGTCGCCACAAATACTTGTCCGTAAAATTATATTTTTCCGATTTTTTCATAAGTTTTAGTGACAACAAAGTCACCACAAAATACTTGTCACTAAAATTATATGTTTTTTTAATTTTATATAAGTTTTAGGGACAACAAAGTCGCCACAAATACTTGTCACTAAAACTATATTTTTCCGAATTTTATTTAAGTTTTAGTGACAACAAAGTCGCCAGCAATACTTGTCAAAACTATATTTTTCCGAAATTTTGTAAGTTTTAGTGACAACAAAGTTGCCACAAATCACTAAAACTATATTTTTCGAATTTTATATTAGTTTTAGTAACAACAAAATCGCCACAAATACTTGTCACTAAAACATATATTTCAGAATTTATACAAATTTTAGTGACAACACAGACGCCACCAAAAATTGTCACTAAAAGTATATTTTTAAAAGTTTTAGTAACAACAATGTCTCCACAAATTCATGTCACTAAAAGTATATTTTCCCGAATTTTATACAAGTTTAAGTGACACCAAAGTCGCCACTAATACCTGTCACGAAAAATATATTTTTTTCCGTAATTTTTAAAAGTGTTAGTGACAACTAAGTCGCCACTAATTCTTGTCACTAAAAGTATATTTTCCTGAATTTCTGATAAATTTTAGTGACAACAGAGTCGCCACCAAAAGGTGTCACTAAAATTATATTTTTTATAAGTTTTAGTTACAACAAAAAGTTGCAGTAAAGTATATTTTTCAGAATTATCTAACTGAAAGCATACACATCACCACGTCGAAAAAATTCCAAGATACACGCATAGTACTACAACTAATAGGAAGGCTGCAACAAAGCATCCCTATCAACTAGTTAAAACTTGATCCAACGATCTAACATGCATGTCCTCACTAAGTCGTAACTAGCATGTCATGTTTAATCACCTCTGTTCAATACTTCCTCGACCTATCTTTACCCTGCCTGAAACCATCCATAGCCAACCTCTCTCACCTCCATAATGAGGCATCTATACCCCTCCTCATCACGTGCCCAAACTATCTCAACCTCACTTTCTGCTTCTTATTTTCCACAGAAGTCACCTCCATTTCTCCCGAATACTTTCATTTCTAACCATATCTCCACTAGTAAGTCTACATCCACTTCAACATCCTCATTTTCGCCACCTTCAATTTTAGGATGTGAGAGTTGTCTGGCCAACACTTCGTTCCATATAGCATGGTCGGGTGGACTGCCACTCCGTAAAACTTGTCTTTAAGCTGAGGAGGCACCTTCTTAACATACAAAAATTCAGAGACGAGACTTCATTTAATTCCTGCCCCAATATGATGTGTGACATCCTCATCTATCTCTCCATTACTCTGGATCATAGACCCAAGATTCTTGAAACTATCTCTCTTTCGAATAGCCTAAGAATCCAGATTCACTAACATCATCCTCATGCGTCAAATCAATGAACATGCACTCCACGTATTCCGTCTTAGTTCTGCTTAACCTGAACCCTTTAGACTCCAGGTTTGCCTCCTAACCTCTAATCTAATATTAACTCTTCTCCGAGTCTCATCAATCAAAACTGCATCATCCGCAATAACACACTATGGCTCCTCCCCTTTAATTAATATGCTACGTCAAAACATCCATCACCAAGGCGAATAAAAATGAAGTAAGAGTAAATCCCTGGTGTAACTCGATCAAAACGGGAATTCCTCCCACCATCCTCACACGAGTCTTCACTCCGTCATACATATCCTTAATCAATCTGATGTATGACACAGGGACACCTCCAGCCTTTAAGCACCTCCAAAGAACCTCCCTAGGGACTTTATCGTACGCCTTCTCAAGGTCGATGAACACTAGGTGTAAGTCCTTCTTCCTCTCCCTATACTGCTTGTAAGTCCCTCTTCCTCTCCCTATACTGCTCCACTAATCTCCTCACGAGATAACTGACTTCTATCGTGGAGTAACCCGACATAAAATTGAATTGATTCTCAGAAATAGACGTGATCCTCCTCAACCTCAGCTCGACCACCCTCTCCCAAACCTTCATAGTGTGACAACAACTTAATACTGTTATAGTTGTTACAACCCTGTATGTCACCCTTGTTCTTGTATAAAGGTACCATCATCCATACCTTGAGCATCTTGAAAATATCATTGAACAACTCAGTCAGCCACCCTATACCTGCTCTGCTCGTGCACTTCAAGAGATCCATCGGGATCTCATCCAGCCCAGTCGCCCCACCCCTACGCATCCTACAAATAGCCCCCTTGACCTCCTCAACCTTTATACATCTACAATAACTGTAATCGCAACACCCCTCGGAGTATTCCAACTCCCCTAGCACAAGGCCTTTTCCATCGTCATTCAAGTGTTTATGGAAATAAGGTTGTCACCTCCTCCTAATGAGGATGTCCTCCACCAATTCTCTGTCATGCTTCCCTTTAATGCACTTCACTTGGTCAAGGTCACAGATATACTGCCTAGCTTTGGCAAGCTTATACATCCTCTTTTTCCCGCCTTTCTCCTCTAATCCCGCACACAAGCTTTCAAATGTTCTTGTTGTTTTAGCCACCGTAATCGCTAACTTAGCTTCCTTCCTAACTAACTTAAACATGGTAAAAAGGATTTTCTTATATGGTAAGCACCCTTCACCTTCAACTTCAGAGGGGTAGGAGAAAAAAAATGCGGATACACAACTTCTAGCTTCCAAATACATTTTTCTACTTCAGAAACTCAATGAATTCAGACGTTGAAGCTTTAAACTAACTTTTCAAATAAAGTTTTATATATTTAAAAATTATGTAAAAAGTAACATAAATCACACATCAACAACATACGTAGTATATTCCCACAAAGTGGGATCTAAGAGGATAAAGCGTGTGTGGTCCGCACCAGTTATCACTACCTCATAAATGAGGTCGAGAAGCTGTTCCGATAAACCTCCGGTTCAGGACAAATCACAAAATTAAAAACTGCATAAAATATGTAGAGGCATATAAAGAAAATCCAATCAGAGAAAGCTTCGCCGATTCCGAAGTTCTAACCGTGCCACACAAATTAGGAGGGAGGGAGGGAGGGAATATCTACATCTTGTTGATATTCTTCAGAGAATACATCTCTGTATGCACTTGCTCAATGATTTGCAGAATATATACATGATACTCCCTGTGATAGCTAGACAATAACCAAACAAGAGTGCTAAAATTCCAAACAAACAAGTAACGAATCTAAGCAAATTTTTCACAAGTACTGTACTGAAAAACATAATCCATGGTATTGAGCTTCTAAATATAAGGGATATCTTGCTAAACCAAACACCACAATAGTCTGTAAAGACGAATCCTCATTGCATCAAGAAAACTTGAAATATATAGCACCTTCTCAACTCAGCCTTTACTCTCCTTACATCAGGAAAAACAACTAAAATAACTCAAAGCAAATCAAACCACAAAAGTAAATCATGACAGCAGGGTAAAAATTTTCCTGAGGTGGATTATTGTGCACCAAAATTACAAGTACCCAAACTTCCATGACTCAGCAGAGAATAGAAACTGAAACCTCAGGCAGGCGGCCCACCTCCTTGTCTATCTAACTATATCAGAAAAGGGAAACTCGATTCGATTTGCAAATGGGTTGTACTCTTCAATGGGTTCTTTCTTATTGCAGCCACTGTCACCCGCAATGTGATTGGTTGTCAGATTTGAAGATATGTTCTTCACAATACCTTCTTTTAAGGAGAAAGGATCGGGTGTGAAGGAGAAAAGAGAGAAGCCTGAATTTCTAGACTCCTCATTTTCACCGGATCCAACGGTCGTTGATTTCTCCATGGCGTGCTGTCCTACTGGAGCCATCCTTTGCACATTAGCTTCATGATGGGGATCTTTCAACCTACCAACTGTTGAAACCTTGACATTTTCCTTGGAACAGCTGTCATTGGTTGGAGCAACAGCCTGAAAAACAGGCACGTGAGCAGGGTTGATGGGTGGAGGGATCAGATGTTGCAAGGCACCATGCTGCATGAAATGGGTATTTGCGTTTAAACCATATGAAAATGGACTGGCAAATACATAATGGCTTGGATGAGGAAATGGCATGAACCCATTTGCAGGAGCAGTCGCCCAAGAAGGTGGAGCTTGATAATAGTAGTCCATTGCAGGAACTTGAAACCTTGGGAAGTGCGTGCCTTGATTGTGGACTGGTGGACGGAAGGATTGAGGCCGCATGCCAAGAGTCCCATTCACATTTGCATTTGCCGAAGCAGCTGTGGTAGGGAAACTTCCCACAGTAGTTGTTCCTCCAGAATTTGGTGTCAGGGAACTGACATCCTCACTTCTATCAGTAGCATTTATTTTACCTTGTGCAACTTCGTAGCATTCAACAAAACCATTCTGCGTAATTTCAGAAGTTTCTCTTCCTTCAGAGTTTTTGCTGCAATCTTCTGAATCTGATGTCGATGATGATTCTGAATTATGAAGATTTGAAAAGGACGTAGCACTGTCTCCCTCACTAAGGCAGGATGAGCAATTATCAGAATTAGAAGAGCTGCTTTGTGATAAACCCAAAGTCCTCTGAGAGGAAGACCTCGGCATCAGACATGAATCAACTTCATCTTCAGCCACTTCTTTCACATAACAAAGTGATTTATCTTCCAAGAGAAAACCATTTGTGCAGTCGCTTTTTGTTTCAGAACTAGACTTTTTTAATTCTTGAATGCCCTTTTCTTCATTTATCTGAAGAGGATTAGATACTCCCAAATTATTAGAAATAGAAGGTTCAGGATGCTTATAAATTCCACTGCTCTCAATCTGGAAAGTTGAAGATCTCAAGGTAACATCAGAGTCAGAGCTGCTCCTTGGATATTTCTTTCGTAATTCCATTGGTTCCCATACCTTCTTAGTGACAGATGAATCTCTGCTGGACAGATTATTGCGTATAGCCATTTTGCTTTTGGGTCTTGCACAATTTTCACGCACATATTCAACTTGATTATACTTGGTTCCATAGTAGGGCTTGCAGATATCTGATTCACATCCTGACTTATTCACAGGTTTATTGTTCCCGATTCCTCTGGGCATGTTTGGGTACAACTTCCCCCTGTCGTCAACGTGTTGGTTACAGCTGCAAACTGAGGAATCGTATCGGTCATACATCCTCATATTGGAACAATTTAACTTCTCCCCGAACTTGGAGGCACCATCTTTCATGCTGGATTTTGCAGCATTACTTCTTAATTGCTTATTTAACCTGTTGGTACTCCTTGAAGCTTCAAAGTTATCGCAGCGATGTCTTGGCTCATATTTGCTCGCGGCACCTCCATTGCCTGAAACAACAGCAAACCGCCGTCCATCAAACCATTTCTGGCTTGAATCAGGTTCGAATTCTTTTCGAAATTTCAACCTCCCAGAATGTCTCACATGGTCAGTGGCAAATGAGTCATTCCCTTCATTCATATTAAATTCCTCAAAATAATCATCCGAGTGGATTTGCATACTTGGGTGATTATATCCATCCAAAAGTTGTTCATCTTCATCATTGGGGGATAGAGGGCTGGATAAATTAACTTCACCAGCTTCACTTACAGAGTCTGTGTTGCTCATCAGATTAGGCTCCTCATCAACATTAGGTGATGATTCCTCCTTTGAAACATCATCAGGGGCAGAATTACTTTCGTTTGAGTCACAACTTTTCTTCTCTCTGTCCTTTTCTTTTTCTCTTAATCTCTCCTTCCTCCGAAGCTTCTTTTCCTTTTCTTTTATCCTCCTCCTCTCCCTGCGTTCTTCTTCTTCGCGCTTCTCCTTCTCTTCTTCCTCGAGAAGTTTCATCTGAACAGATCATCAATGATTTAGAAATATACCTCTGAAAATTGGAAAATTGCGTAATAATCCTACAAGTAGAACTTTTAACACCAGAATTTAATTGCTTATACCTGCTTTTCTAAAGTAATAATCTCCTTGCAGGCAACATGAATGCGCTCCTCCAGCAACTTCAATGCAAGACATACAAATATGCTATGTGCATTTTGCCTCGCAGTTCCTTCTCTAAAAGCTTTTTCAACCTGCAGATAATTAGACTGTCAAAACACTTTCAAGCACCACAATGACCGAAAAATGAAATCTAATTGTCTAAGAAAATCTCAGTCCAAGAAATGGAGATCTCAACTTCCCAAGGCAGCTTCATTTAATTGTCGAAAATATCAGAGCAGAACCCCATCACAGAAGGAATGAAGAACCATACTTGCAAAGACAAGTGTAGGATATTAAAGAGACAAAGCTCTACATTACATTGTTTAAAGATTCGGAATTTTAGAAATACCAAAGAAAAACAAAGATTCGCTTTCCCAATACAAGTTACTAACTTAATTAAGCATAAAAAAAATCTAAAACCCCAGACAACGTTATACACAATGCACCCCTTAGTCAGTCTCTTCAAACCCTTTGCAAGTGGATTCCGTGGAGAAATTTTTTTAGGAATACTGCCCAGTCATGAGTTTTAATAGGACGGCCAAGCTCCACTTAAAAAGGTACTCTGTTCCAATTTGTTTGGTTACTTTTCTTTTTAGTCCGTACCAAAAAGAATGGCTTTTTCCTTTTTTCGGCAACTCTTTAATTTCAACTTTCCACGTGGCATGTTTAAATCCACAGGATTAACAGATACTTTGGTACATTCTACATGTCATTAATTTAAAACCACAAGATCCAAAAATCGTCTTTAATTTCTTAAACGTTTTAAAGAATATTATGGTACATTCTACATAAGCTTAGTTTAAAACCACAAGATCCAAAAATCATCTTTATTTTCTTAAAGTTCTCCGTTAAATCCAGACGAACAAATTGAAATGGAGGGAGTAACAGCCAACCTCTACTTAAAGAGTCATATAGGTACATGATTGAGTTTAACTACGCAGCATACGGGCAAAAAAGGATAGGAAGCACACCATAAAACTCTCTATTGCTTAAGTGGCATTCAACAAAGCAAAATCAGTATTTTATTCATGACTAAAACCAAGTAAATAGGATCAAAGTAGAGCCACTCTAAGAGTAGCTAGACAGTTGACTGAGGCACCTGATTAATAACAACAGAAGCAAAGGAGACTTGCCTGCTCCTTAAAAATTACAGTTGCAGCATCTAGAAGAAATTCCCGAGCAAGTTCAGGACTCTTGGCATGTTTTTGAGGACGAGAGCATTCACCATCCAGTTCATTTCCGTCCTTGTCCATGGAATCCTCATCCTGAAAAGAAAACAACAAGAGACATCCCTAAGGTGAGAATTTCTGGCATAAAGAATATCATAGCATCCAAGGTTGCAATGATACACAAACATAGTGAAGACAGAGGCATGATTAATAAGCCTAACAAACTTGACAACCTCTTCTTCTTCAGCCTCTTCAGCATGCTCAAAGAACCTCCTAATGTTTTCCCCTCTTGTTATTGTAACAAAACCATCCCCAACCACAAGCCTGCAATGTACACATTGTTGCCCCTTCAATGCATGTGCTTTGACAGAAAGTTCGGTACATCTACCATCCAGCTTCCATGCCCGTAGCATGATATAGCAAGCATTGAAACCGCTCAAGTCTAGACCACTGACTTGCACTCTTCCACTCAAGCCAACATTTTCATAGTCCAGTATATCACATTTTCCTTCTCCAGTTCCAACTGCCCACTCAAAGTGATGATATGCCCCAAAGGTATCAATGAACGCCTGATGCCAATCAGCTACAATTGTATCGTGAGAAACCTGAACACAAGAGAGTAAAATGGCATTAATCTTGTTGGATATAACAGCCGCTTTCACTTTATCTGCACTAAGCTCCAGCAGTGGTAGCATAGTTTGATTGGTAGCATTAGTATCTTAGGCCTCGCTGTTCCACAGTTTTTGCTCTTCTTTAATCAACATTTGGTGGGTAGCTGGGGTGATGTAGTGGAAGGGGGAAATTGGGGCAAGTGATTCACTCTCGAGTTTTCCACAACTGAAATACTATCAATGATATGATATGCAGAAATGACTATAAACCACAATGGTAACGATTTACTAATAATCCATGAATCTAAAAATTAAAAAGGTGGAAGAAAAAGTTAAAATCAGTTAAAAACTAAACGGTAAAAAAGCCAAATGCCAGTCGCCAATAAGATATGCATGCAAAAATGATATCAGGCACAAATTTAGCAGTGCGTCCACTTCATAATTTGCACACCACATGAACAATGAAACAGATGAACTTGAAGAATTGATCACACCTCATACTGGAATGCTGCATCAGCAACACAAAACCAACTACTGCAATGAGGTTCTCTGCGCATGCGTTTCAATTCCTTCAACTCCTTGAATTCACGGATAACATTCCTTCTACAATCTCTACAAAACCTCTTGCTATCAAACCTGTGACAAGTAACAAACTGATAGAAGTTAATCATCTGACAGAATTGCCTTCAAGTACATTAGAGATATTAGGACGTTTCAAAATTCAGCAGCAGGGAAACCAAAAGAAACCTGCAAACTGGAATATTTAGATAAAGGGGATAAGATCGCTGTTTTTACAATTTACAATAAGCAGTTAAAATCATTTTTTGTGTATCCTATATCAATAAAATATTAACTTTGCTAACACAGAGCAGGCAATTATAAAGATGTCCTGTATAATTTTTCCTAGAATATAATATCACATCACAACCTGAACTTTTGAGTGAACTTCAACTTCCACCATGGTAAAAAGTAGAACCAGACGGGCATAGCATTGCTGATATTAAGTGAACAAGTCCATTTAGAAATTGTTATCTATGATTAAAAAGGTAAACAGTGATTTGATGCTTCAGGTCAGAAACAGTTTAGCTCTTGCACATTATCCCATTACTCTAGAGGCTTCTAGACCATGCCAGCGTAACTTCTTGAACCATAACAATAATTCCAAATTATTTTCCCAACAACTGTACCACATTATATATAAACACACATCCCACCACTCTTCATTGGAAACAGTAAGACGCCAGTAATTCTATCACAACGCAAAAGTCATCTTCACCATTCCTGAAACCCAAATTGCAAAGAACGACCGCTACCAAAGACCTACAGTAACAAAAAAGATCATTTGCCGATGACACAGCACTTATGACTTGGCAGAATCCTAAACCCTACCACGACCTCATGTATAATGCAATTACTTCTCCAAACCACGATAACATATAGACAGAGAGAAGGCAAGGTATCTGATTGAACTTCATACAAAATTGAACCCATGGCAAACTAATATATGTGGGCTTAATATTGAAGATCAGGACATTCACCGACAGGCATCACGCAAATGAAAGAATATTTAGCTGCCAAATGCCCATATCCTTAAACTTGGGGAAGATAATCAAAGGCTAGTAATTCCCAAGCTCCAACAATAAAAAAGGAGGGTACTCTTTTTTTTTTTATAATTGTGGTGCCCGGGCCAGCTTTCGCGCACCTCAACTAAAGGGAGGGGGGGGTACTGCCATCATCTTTATATTTAATCTGGTTATATTCCCAACTTCTGTACAGAAAATAAACAAGTGCCAAGCAAGAGAAGATGTAGTGCACATAAGAAACTTAATGGAACTCTAATTATTGCATCCATCATCAAGTTAGTGACCAGGAGAGCTTCCAGTGCCAAGAAGAAAGTCCTTAATAAGCATAAACTTAGACAGCTTTACAACTGATTTCTTATTATTTTTCAAAAGGTCTTCGCCTAGCAAGATACGTCTAGTTCTCCCTCCACATGGCTACGTCAGTAGGAAATTGGAAGAGTCTCTGCTTCGAAGGAAATAGTGGTTCAAAATCTTCATATACATCATCCATTTTGATAAGGAAAAGATTATAACAATAAAGCCTGACACTTCCAAAATTCAAGGCGGCAGAACAACATATATCACCCTGAACATACTTGAAGCAGGTACAGTCTCTAAAATAGGTAGCCGCTATTGAAAAATCACACCACCTGCATTTATTGGAGCTACCTTATTCAAGCTCTGTTACTCAATCTGGTACACATTATCAGGAGAAAGGACTCCATGTGCTATTGATGACTGAAGTATGATCCCTTTCAAGCAAGTGAAAATTGATCTTTTTTATACACTTCTCTATGTTTACCAGTCATTCGTCTTTTAGATAACTTACAACTCAAGTGAAATCCATCCTGAAACTCATCATATCTTGATTTCAACTTGGGTATGGTCCTCCAGTCAGTCATATGGCTTTTTAACTTAAAGAAGAGAAGTACTAAAACCAGACTTCGAATGGTACAAATCCAGAAGCCATCTGATCGTAGAGTCCATTGTTCTTCATTGGATGATTTGAAATAATTGAACCCCTCAATTAAACTTGCAATCCCAGATTTAATTACAATTAATAATTCAGCATATCTAATGTTTAAATTATATTTAATGGAAAAGATGAACAGAGAGAATACTAGTAAGCGGTTAAACAAGAACAAGTTAAAGAAAGGGCCCCATACGCACCGGTACATGAGCCTTTCAATAAAGTCCTCTTCCTTCATTTTAAGAAGAGAATGCCGTGTCTCTTCGCCTAGGGCAGTCCAGAAGTCTACCAATGTGTCTACAGAAAGTCTGGTAGTATGAAGAGCACATGTTTCTCTTGTTCCATGCCCTCTGCCATATGTTGCCATCCCTTGGCTTATCCAACCCCTAGCACCCCCACCACAAGCATCAGGATAAAGCAGTTCTCTCTCTCGTTCCCTTGCACGTGAACAATCAAACACCTGATTCAAAGGGAAGGTCAGAAAAGAAATGACGAAAAGAAGGAGAAGATATTTATGACCTAAAATAACTTTACATTTTGAAGACCCTTCAGGGATTTGGTATATAGATAACAATCCAACAAGGTGAGCATCCCATCTCGTGTTGTGGTTAGACCTCCCCATGGATGGACAGATGGATCTTGAACATCATACTCAGAACCTGTTGTTGCACGCAACTCTCCATCACATTGATCCTTCAAGGTCCTTACTCTGCTACAAGGGCGGTGAGCACCTGCATTCTCATGCTGCAAAGACTTCCCATACATGACAATTTGGAAAAAACCTTCAAGCAGTAATCCATTGCATCTAGAACAGTACATGTTCTTACGAGCTTGCTCAAAAAGGGTTTGTTTATCAATCCTTAGAAGCTTCTGCCGAGCTTGTGGTGATAGCTCACTCCAGAACTACAACACAACCAAGAAATCTTTAACATTTACTAGCTATTATAACCAAGACGATATTCCTGTTTGATACTAAAGCAATTAAAACTAAAGTAAAATAAAAATCAACATATGCCAAAAAAGAATAGGGTGAAGTTTGAGGTAACCAAGTTTTTCTTTCCTTTAATCACCGATAAATCCCGTCAGTCGTGAGTTAACTGACCCAACTCTAATTGTTCTCACATGTTCGAAACTCGGGGAATTATAGACCCGCCCCTCTACACTGCTCCATTTAAATACCAACTCCGTGTCAACGGGAAGGCCCAAACTCATGATGTGCGCTCAATCCACACATTTCACGTTGCATCCCTACCACTAGATCAAAACCCTAGGGGCTTAAGGTAACCAACCCATCCCAGCAAAATACTATATAGCACTTAATTCATAGATGAACATCTCTCTAAATGTGCCGCTGCTGCATTTTGACTAATCTCACTTCGAATTATAATGACTGTTTGAGTGGGTATCGAACTGAACTAACCAGCAAAAGGGACAAGAGAAATAAGATAGGTTCGTAAGATTGATATGTAATTAACGGTAGTTTCATGAAAGCCTCTCTGATACAGATTCAGTGTAATATACAAACATTATCCAAAATTATTGAAAGTGATTAATTCAACCCCCTATTTTTTTATTGTGTCCAGCTTACATAACAATGACATTCTTTCCATTTTGGAACATATGAAATTTGTTCAAAACTGCTTCATTTTTACACAACTTTCACATTTCATTAAACAATTCAAATTGAACCCACAATTCAATTTGATCTCTTCTCTACCAAAATAACCTTTTACCTACTATTACATTAATATTTTCTTCAATTACACCAAGTACACTATATAAATCAAATTAACATCACAACTCCATGTCCAGTCAAATGCTCGCAACAAACAGTAGCTCATTAACCTTTTACGGACAATTGCATAGCTCAATTAAAACCCATATGCATACATACATATACTTTCTATTGTTACCCCTCCTTAGGAACTCCCAACCTTTTTGCTCCCTTGGCGACCCGTACTCACAACCTTAGGATTGGAGGTGAGGGTAGCTTACCATCCGAGCAACTACATATATCACTTGAAACTCCAGAAAACAATTAATCTCTCATAATCTTCAAACATAACTAAAAATTCACTAATCAAAACTCAACAAAAACAATAAATAGTAGAGTAGCTCATTAACCTGTAAACCTACAAACATGCACCAACAATCACCTAGCTCAATCAAAAAACCATCTACAGATATATTATTTTTATTTTTTATTTATTTTTACCCTTCCCTAGAAGCTCCCAACCTTTTTTGCTCCCATGGTGACTCGAACTCACAACCTTAAGGTTGAAGCCGAGGGGTACTTACCATCCGAGCAACTACATATATCACTTGAAACTCCAAAAAACAATTAATCTCTCAAAAGAATCAACATAACTAAATTAAATGAATCAAAACTCAATAAACAGTAGCTCAATAACCTGTAAAACCTATAAACTACATTTACCGACAATCGCACAGCTCAATCAAAAACCACTGTGCATATACATTTTCTAAACCCTCCTTGGGAGCTCCAAACAGTTATGCTCCCCTGTGACTCGAACTCACAACCTTAGGGGGGTTCAAAGTGAGGAATGCTTACCAACCCAGCAACTACATATATCACTTATAACTCCAGCAAACAATTAATTTCTCAAAAACTCCACACCTAACTCAAATTCACTAATCAAAACTCATCAAAAATAACCCCGAAAAATAATAAATTCAACAAAAAATATTCCCAAATTATCAATAAAATCAAATTACTACCTTCTCAAGCTGATTATAACTAAAATTTCACTAATCAAAATCCATCAAAAACAACAAAAACAAATAAATTCAACAAAAAGTATTCACAAATTACCAATAAAATTGCTACCTTCTGCAGCTGATTATAACTAAAATTTCACTAATCAAAACTCACGAAAAAAACAAAAAGAAAATTAAATAAAAATCCAATACAGATTACTACCTTCGGAAGCTGATTACAGCTAAAATTTCACTAGTCAATACTCATCAAAAACAACAAAAAAATCCAATAAAACTACTACCTTCTAAAGCTGATTAATACTAAAAATTTCACTAATAAAGCTCAGCAAAAAAAACAAAAAAAAATCAATCAAATTACTACCTTCTGCAGCTGATTATAGCTAATATCCTCACGATGCTTTGACCAAAATCCACTACTCGATAACGATTTACTACAACCATTCTCATTTTCCTCATCATTTCTCTGCGCCGTTAACCCTGGCATTTTTCCACCTCCTTATCAATAATCAATCAATTCAACTTTCATCAATCAATCACAACCGTCCGATTCAATTTTTCCGAATTACCGATTCAATTTTAACCGATTTCCCCCCCAGTAATCATAGATCGAAAAATAAATCTAAAATTAAATCATATCAAAATCCGATTAATTAATTAAACCTTACAAATTAAAAAAAGGATCGAAGAAAATGGAGAATTTAGAGAAAAAAAAAAGGGGGAAAAGGGGAAATGAGAGATAGAGGTTTTCGCTTGATGAGATTTGGTGTGCAAATTTGTGTGTGTATGTGTGTGTATTTATGTATGTACCAAAAAAATGTTTGATTTTAGGGAAAGGGGAGAAACTAACATGTGGGATTTTTGGTAAGGATTGAAATTGCAAAAAATTGTGAAGGTTTGTTGTTTGATAGGAAAATGTCCAAAATAAAATTATCATCATATTGATTTTATGATATCGTAAGTGTGAAAAAGAAAAAACATTGATTTTATCTTTTGATTTGAGTCAGTTTGTACGTAAGTCGATTAATTTTATGAGGTATGTGGAGTTTTGTGCAGTTAGATTGATTTAAGGCGTTTTCAGTCAGTAATAGGTGTTTTATTTACGAGACATGCCACCTCCTGCTTCTCGGTTAATGCATTTTATTTTTAAAATGTTTAAATTAGTTTTCACGCAAATCGATTAATTTTATGAAGTATATGGAGTTTGGTGTAACTGGGCTGATTTATGGTGCTTTATGCCAATAATAGGTGTCTTATTCACGAGATATTTGACACCTCGCGCTCCTCGATTAATTCATTTTACTTTTAAAGTGTATGTATTAGTTTGCACGCAAATCGATTAATTTTATGAGATATGTGGAGTTTTGTGTAGCTGGAATGATTTATGGCGCTTCCCGGCAATAATAGGTGTTTTATTCACTAGATACATGTCCTCGCACTCCTCGGTTAATTCATTTCACTTTTAAAGTGTCTGAATTAGTTTGCACGTAAATCGATTAATTTTATGAGGTATGTGGAGTTTTGTGCAGCTTGACTGATTTATGGCGCTTCTCGATAATAATAGGTGTCTTATTCACAGGATACATGTCACCTCACGCTCCTCGATTAATGCATTTTATTTTTACAGTGTCTGAATTAATTTGCACGTAAATCGATTAATTTTATGACGTATGTAGAGTTTTGTGTAGCTCTACTGATTTAAGGTGCTTACAGTTAATAATAGGCGTCTTATTCACGAGATACATGTCACCTTGCACTTCTAAATTAATTCATTTCACTTTTAAAGTGTCTGAATTAGTTTGCATGTAAATCGATTCATTTTATGAGATATGTGGAGTTTTGTGTAGCTCGACTAATTTATGGAGCTTCCCATCAATAATAGGTATCTAATTCACGAGATATCCAACACCTTGCACTCCTCAATTAATTCAGTGTTTGAATTAGTTTGCACGAAAATCGATTAATCTTATGAGGTATATGTAGTCTTATGTAGCTCGGCTGATTTATGATGCTTAATTCCCACCAATAATAGGTATTGAATTCACGAGAAACTTGTCACCTCATGCACCTTGATTAATTCATGGCACATTTAAGGTGCGTGATTCAGTTTTCACTTTGATTAATTTCACGAGATACTTGACGTCTTGTGTGACTTGAGTAATTTATGTCATCTCCGACTAACAACAAGCACCTAATTTCACGAGATGTATGCCACCTCGGGCACGTGGGTTGATGCATGTCATCTCTCACAAGCAACATGTGACAGATAACTTTGTCTATAACGATGAACAAATGAAAAAAAAATATCTAGCATTTTGTCCTGGTTAGAGTTTAAATCTAAGACTTCGGTTGTTTCACCCATTTCATTGACCATTAGATTGTGCTCTTAGGTGCCTCTAATGCAATTAATATATTATTTGGTAGCCATCTTCTATATAAACGAAATTCCATAATGAGCTAGATGAATACTGCATATATCTAAATAGGGATAATACCCACAAAAATATACTGAACTTTATGGGGTCCTATTATCTCCCTAGACTTTTTTTTTCCGTATTTTAATATCATATATTTGTTCACTTGGACACATGTAAAAATGAGATTTGGCGCGTATATTACATGCGTCAGTGTCGAATCTGGGTATAAAGTTTCGGGGGAAAATTAAATCCACTTTAAAAAGTTTAGGGGGTAATAGGATCCCCGCAAAGTTCAGTATACTCAACTGGAAATCCGATCAAAGTTCAGGTATTTTCGTGGATATTATTTTAAATATTTCGGGAAAAAAATTAAATGAGCCTATTTATTTTTGGGGAAAAGATTCGAAATATAAATAAACTTAGGCGAAATTTACTGTAACACGCCTCAACTTTGCGAGGGTCTATGACCCCCTCGATTATTTATTACCATATTTCTCTAATATATATTCACCTAGCTGAAGCACTGCGTGAATACACGCACACTAAGCGTGTAAGAGTCTGAAATGGTCCAAATAGATAAATACATGCCACAGAAATACTGTAATAAACAGTTGAGGGGCTCATAGAACCCTGTCAAAGTTCCCATGTGTTACCGTAAATTTCCACAAATTTTTCATATGCAATTTTCGAATATGTTACTGAAATACTTAACGAGGTCCTATATAATGTATAATAACAAGTAATTTTAAATTAGAAGGAATTTGATTAAATAATTTTTTTTTTAACCTCTTCAATTGATAAAAAGACTTTTATCCAGATGTAACTTTTTATATTAGTGCTCAAATATATAGGTATTATGAATAAATACAAAGCAATTTCATAATGGCAAGAGTATAAATGTGTAGCTAAACTAAAATACTTGATAGGAGTAATTAAATTATTTGGCAATCCCCTCAATTTAATAAATTTCTAATTAACTACTTCCATTCACTAGTATAATCTCTTGTAAAGATATTTGTAATTTGTAAGATTTAGAATAACAAAACATTAAATAAAATATGAAGAAAAAAAATCTTTTAAATAATTAAATCTAACATGTATTTGAAGATGAAACACATAATCATATTACAACAACATACACAGTATGTTTTTATAAGGAGGTGGTGCTGAAACACATATTTGTGAGTAAAGAGAAAAAAAAATAAAAAAATTAATCACATAAAATAAACAACTATCTTTTTTGTGATTCCTCAAATATTATTTTTATGGTGCGTGATTGTAATATTTAATTAATAATTTCGAGCGAAAAATATATTAAGCAAGAACATGAATATTTTTCAAAGGTTATAGAAAGTTAATTTAGAGGTTGCCAAATAGATATGAGCTTTGTGGAGGATATTTCTCAGGTTACATGATATGAAAATTAAATTATAAATATTTGTTAGAAAGATGATTAAAATGAATCAATATTTTAAACATGAAGATCAATAATGCCTCATCTAAAAGAAAATTATAAATAATTTTTCATAATAAAACATAAAAAAAAGGCAGCTCGATGCACTAAAACTATCACTATGTATGGTGTTCGAGAAAGGGCCCCATCACAAAGGCGTATCGTATGCAGCCTTACCTTGCATTTCTATCAGAGACATAGCGTGGTGTTCAGAAAAGGGACCCACCACAAGGGCGTATCGTACTCAACCTTACCTTACATTTCTGTCAGAGGCATAACATGGTGTCTGAAAAAGGATCCCACCACAAGGGTGTATCGTACGCAATCTTACCTTGCATTTCTACCAGAGGCATAGCGCGGTGTCCGAGAAAGGGCCCCACCACAAGAGTGTATCGTACGTAGCCTTACCTTGCATTTCTGTCAAAAGCTATTTTCAAGGCTTGAACTCGTAATCTCCTGATCACATGGCAACAACTTTATCAATTACTTCAAGGCTCTCGTTCAGTTTCCATAATAAAACATAAGTTTATAATTTGATTAAATTATAAGTAACCTACTAATATAAATTAATTTCCATTCATTGTATAAAGACATTTTGATACTTTGAGGTGCCAATAAAATAGGCCACCAAATTGGACTAGGATGAACTTGTTGAGGTGATGATGTCGTCATTTCACAAGGTTATGGTATATATAAATATTATTTTTTTTTACAGTAAATAGTGTTGTCATCGTGACAAAATGTGAAAATTATGTGGTCTAGCTTTAAGAAAATACCACAATAATAATATTGTATCTTTTTGTAAATTACAATTTAGCTAAATTGTCTAACCACCATAAAACAACTAAGTTCTCTCGGATACGGAGAAAACTCTGTTGAAAGTGTTGTTACCTTAAAAGGCCTTACAATGCGCGATCCGAATAAGTCGAGTTCCATTGCGAACACCGGATAGAAAACAAAAAAAACAAGTTCTATCTAAACAGGGTTAATTGCATACTATTAATTGATGAAATTATTTGTTTTTTCTCTTGTATACTTTCTTGCAATTAGTTCTAACAAATGCAGTTCACGATTAAGTTATTTCGTTTTTGATTTAAATTGAAAACATTTGAAAGATATTAATTGAAAATTTTAAGTACTCCTCAACCTTCTCTACGAGAATTTGATGATTTTAAAAAAAATCGCGATGTGATTCGGTGTGAGTTTGTGCGAATATGTGTGTGGACGGATTTACGCAAATTTAAAAGTTATACGTGCGATGCAGGGCGGTTATTAAATTCATGGATTAAGAAAATAATCGCACCACACCCGCACCATTGTCATTCCTAGTAAAAAAACAACTTTGATCGAAACTGACCAATACTTTTTTCGAACGTACATATGACATTAAAATTGATGGTGATGAAAAAAGGGGTTAGGAGCTTATGATTGACATGTTTTGTTTTTACGAGTTGTTGAAGGTGATGAAAAATTATCGTTAAACATGAGTTAAAACATAGTGACGTGGGATAATTTATCTTGAGATAGCTAGTCTCGAACAATTAATTTTGGGATAATTTGTTTTCAACCAAACAACCTCAAAATATAATTACTATTGAGAGTTGAGGGGTTCAGATGATAAAAGTTAAGTAGGAATATCCACTTTACAAATTAGATCAAGTACAAGGGTCCACCGAGCTATTTTACCTTTGAATTACTATATTTGAGCCGATGATTTTTCGAAAACAACTTTTTCACCTTTACGAGGTAGTGGTAAGGTATGCTTACACATTATTCTTTTCAGATCTCATTTGTGAGATTTTACTGGGTTTATTTATGGACAAACAACATAAATTCCTATAGTTTGAAGTTTAATTACAGAAAATCCTAATATTTTACATAATTATTGAAAATTTTGATGTTTGGTCTTTCAAGATATATAATTAGCTCCCGATACACCCAATGAAGCTGTCTTTTTTGTAAAGATACATAATTAGTTGCTAATACATTTTTTTTACGATTTTGAATTTGTCGAAATATATAATACATCCTATAAAAATATATTTTTTCCTATGTAAAGATACATAATTAGCTCTCAATACAATTTTTTTTAATTTTGAGTCTGTTGAGATACATAAGAAGGATGGAGATTTATGTAAATATAGTAAGTTAAAATGTATGTTTATGTTATATTTTTTAAAATTTATTATCAAAAGCCCAATAAAAAAGTTACATTATCCTTGGATATTTCACTTCTTTTAATATTCCATGATAACTTATCCCCAAATTATAATACATTATGCTTATTCAATATTAAGGTTGAAATAACAGAATCATCAAATTACTGATATCAAAATAGGCTAAACACATCGACAACCTCCTAAATTTGATACCATCTTTCACTTTGGCACCTCAAGTGGACGTTGTTCACTTTTAGCACCTCAAGTAAAGTGTGGACGTTGTTCACTTTTGGCACCTCTAGTAGCCATAAAGTGTGTCACTTTGACACCTTTTACTAAATCAGTGAAATCTACCGTGTGCATGTATTACACACGCTGATGACGTGGAAAGGGATCAATTATAAAACGAAATTTGTCATTTTTATAAAAATAATTTTTACATAATTAATTTAAATAAAAAAATATTAATACCCCCTTCCCTTATATCATCTTCCTAACCACCCCACCCCCTCCCATATATCTTCCTCAACCCACCCCATCCTCAAATGGTTTACCGCCACCTCACCCTCCCCTCCCCCCACCCACCCACCCACCCACCCACCCACCCCCTCTATGACTTCAACCTTAACTTTTTTCCCCTAAACTCCATGTTGTCTCTTTTTCGATTGTTCAAGCTTATCTAACTTTTTTCTTACTCAACTCGTCTGTCTTTTGTCGTGGTATGAAAGAGGTGGTTGATATTGTGTATTTATGGAGAAGGTCGTATGTGTCTGCTCAGTAGGTAAAAGAAAATGGAGAAGAAAGTAATTTTTTGCTGTGTTCTTTGTGTGTGTTGATGGAATAGACAAAAATATTGAAGAAAAGGAGTTGATTTGTTAATCGGTCTCCCCTATGTTTGTACTATTCTCTTTTTTAAGTGTTGAGGAAGGGGACATTTTTTTTTTTTTGGGTGTTAATGATGTCGTGGGTGGAAAGGAGAATTTTATTTTTGTTACTAGGTATTGTTGACTTGTTCATGGAGAAGAAACTGCTAGTGAGAATTGAAGGTGTAAATATAGAGGTGATGAATTCGTGGAGTTGTTGTTGTGGAGAAGGAGTATTTGTTAATTGTCATTGGGTTGTTGTTGGTGTGTTTATGGTGTAATGATCGATAATTGGGATCAGAGAGTGTGTTCCGTTGATTAATGGAAGTAGTATTATTTGGTGTTCATGGTGTGTATTGTTGTTGTAGGTATGTTAATGGAGTGAAATTTGTTTTGAATGTTGATTTTTGAAAATTGGAGAGGAAACTGTAACTTTGTTAGTTCCTAATTATGTGAAATATAATCGTTAGATAATAAGGAGATGTGTTTATCATTTTTGAAAAATTCAACCTTCATTAATGGAAGTTAAGCTAAAGAAAGGTTGTATGGAGAAGACAATGTGAGGGACTCTTTTGTAATTATATGGTTAATAAAACACGTGTCATTAATTCATTGGACCAATTATTGCTGATTTGGCAATAGAGTTTTTCCATAATTTTAAGAAAATTTAAAGATGAAAAAATAAAAAAAATATCCCTCAAAAATTATGAAAATGCCCCTCAAACGCGCTTTCAATGCGTGTAGGTGCCAAAGCGACATATTTTATGACTATTTGAGGTGCCAAACATTCACTTTATATGTCAAAGGAAAAGAAGATGTCAAGTTTAAGAAGCCGTCGATGTGTTTGGCCATCAAAATATCAAGTCTTAAAAAATAATTCAATGCACTAAAATCCTATTCTACATGAAATTTCGAAAAGCATCGCGCCACGAAAATACCTCTATATTTTCTAGTTTTTTTTTTTTTGAGATAATACCTAATTATCCTTCTGAACTATTTAAAAGTGTAATTTTGACATCCTTAGTGTCTACGTGACACATACGTGGTACAACACATTAAAGTATCCACGTAGACACATGTGTGTGCCACGTAAGCACTAATAGTGTCAAAATTATACTTTTAGTTAGTTCAGAGTAATAGGACTCTCTTTAAATTGAGGTATGTCATAGTCTTTTTGAATAATTAGGGGGTAATTGGGTATTTTCTTTTTTCTTTTTGGCAAAACCCATCGTCAAACCCCTTAAGTATGCGTCATCTTTCACTTAGGCACCTCAAGTGGACATTGCTCATTTTTGGCACCTCAAGTAGCCATAAAGTGTGTCATTTTGGCACCTTTTATTGAATTAGCAAAGAGAGTGTATACACTCGCTTTTAAGCGCGTTTAAAGGTATTTTCATAATTTTACATCTTCTTCCTCACATTATCTTCTCCACAATTTTTTTTAGCTTAACCTCCATTAATAGAGGTGAAATAACACTCAAATTAAATTTCACTCCACTAACAAAATACTCACTCCATTAACATGCCTACAACAATAATACACACCATGAAAACCAAATAATACTACTTTCATTAATCAACGGAACATACCCTCTAATCCCAATTCTCCACCATTACACCATAAACGATAACGGAATTAACCTACAACACGAAAATAAGACACAAACACAAGAGAAACTGAGAGCTCAATAAGAACACTCTCTCGGTAGTAGCTAAAACACAAGATAACCGAGAACACCAAGGGGATAACAAGGCGTATTTATACACCAAAACAGTAGCTATAACACGTGATGAACACAATATAACAAGAACAACAACAAGAGATAACAACAACCCACGGTTTTCACTAGAACAACAACAAACACTTCAAACGATTACAAGAATGAAAGGGATAGGTAGTGAGACATTAACTAGATTGGCAGGACCTAAAAGAAAAGATTGGACTGAAATTTCAGTGATTATATTTTTTTTGGATTAATTAGATTAGCTTAAGTTGAGTATGGGATTTTGATGTTATGGCTACTTGTACATCAGTTTGGTTATATTCAACCTCCACCATTGATGGAGGTTAAGTTTGAAAAATGATTGGGCGAGGAAGATGAAGTCAAAGTATTTTTGTAACTATTTGATCAAAAGTCATGTGTCATTAATTTATTGGACACCATGTTATGTATTTTGGTCTTTTTTTTTTAAAAAAAAATTATGGATGCATATAA
This sequence comes from Capsicum baccatum var. pendulum, assembly GCA_030864225.1. Lineage (NCBI taxonomy): Eukaryota > Viridiplantae > Streptophyta > Magnoliopsida > Solanales > Solanaceae > Capsicum > Capsicum baccatum. The sequence goes on along the minus strand of CM061559.1, from coordinate 264,229,694 downwards.
TGACGTGAAAATTTAAAATGAGTTGGCAAAAATCAATTAGTCATTTAATCTATGTCAAAAGCGAGTGCAATTCACGCACTAGACCCGATGCAAAAATATGTCAAAATGACACACTTTATGGTAATTTGAGGTGCCAAAAGTGAACAACATCTACTTGAGGTGCCAAAGTGAAAGATGCCATCAAATTGAGGGGGCTGGCGATGGTTATTATTATTATATTATATAGTATACTCCATATTAGTCGATCATTTTTGGAAGAATACATATACAGACCCCTCAACTATTCGACTTTTTCCGTATAGGCACCTCAATTAAGTCATGCACCTATTGAACCCTTTACTCCTTCATAAATTATTTCAATTGAGCACAATTGCTGATGTGGCATGACATGTGCAGTGCACTCTCCACTTGGAGAGTGAGAAGCCATAATCTAAAATTAAAAAGAAAAAGAAAAAGAAAAAGAAAAAGAAAAAGAAAAAGACAACCAATCAAAAAAAAGTCACATATAAAGAATTAAAAAAAAAAAAAGGAGAGAGAGATAGGAGCAGCCATGGCACAGTCTGCCATGGGGAATATATATACCTTCGACATAAAAATTACATTCTTGAAGCTTGAATCCTTCTTAAAAAATCACATTCTTGAAGCAATGGAGTTATGGAGGTGATGGCAACGGAGGTGGAATTTCATCAACCATAGATGGTAAAATTTAAGAATGGTAAAATCACATTCTTAAATAGGACATTGACTTGCTTGATAGAGAAAAGAAATTTAGAAATCAAATTAATCTTTTTCCAAGCAATTTACTAATTTTCACCGATTGGCCAAATCTTTTGGATCTCCCTTACCTAATGAAATCATGTTTTCCAAATTCTTGGTTAACCATCCATAATTGAACAGTGGTTCCTTGTTTTTTTCTTCCACAGGAATGGTGGCTGGTATTTGAAGTTGAGCTGGTGGATATTACTTTTCATTCTGCAAAATCCTTAAAATTGTTGTTGTTGTAGTGTTCTCTTTAAGGGAAAACATGTTAGTATGATTGTCTTGAGTACAACTTCATTCGAAAGATCAAAACCCTTGGATAGTTATGTTTTGCTTAGGCTGAATCATCATTAAGATCTTTTCATTTAGTATTGCTTGTGTTTTTCTCTTGTTTCAAACAGAAGTGAGAAAATGGAGGACTCCTTGGAACTCTTTTGGTGAACTATCAATGATTCATAATGTTTGATGCATGTCGAATTTGAAGCTCCTTATGTTAAAATTTTTGAATGTTACAGTTTATTCCTGTCAGTTCAAGAATTTTAATTGGATTACAGAAATCAAGAGTCATTTATGAATTATATCTATCTATCTATCTATATATATATTAGTACTAGACTATAAAGCTGACTTGGTCGAGGTAATTTATGAATTATCTATATGTATTAAATTTTTACTGCTAATATTATCTTGCATACTTTAACATTTTTCTCTTATGAATGTTGGGTTAGAGGTCCTCCTTTTCTATTTTCACTAAAAATTATATTTGAAAAGTGAAAAAATTAAAAGAGATAAAAAAGAAAAATAGAATTAATGTAAGAAAAAAGATGAATGATGATGAAAAAAGAGGGGTAAAAAGAAATTGAGTATGTTATTAGTTAGGTTTAATAGTGAAAAAAATATAAAATACAGAGGAGAAAGAAGACACAAAAAGTAATTTACTTCTATTTTTTTAAAATTTTTTCTTTTTTAATGACATAAAATTTTATGATTGATGATAATTTTCACATCATGGAAGATACAATTTATGCGTCTAATATTTAAAAAATACAGGCATTAAAAAAGTGCCTCATAGAATATTTGTGCTCAATTGAAATTATTAACATTTGTAAAGAAGCAAAGGATTCAATTGGGGCGTGTATACATAGTTGAGAGGCCCTGTATACGTAATTAGCCATCTTTTTTTATCTTCAAAAATCACCATAACAACAAATTTCACCTTTCTCTCGACACACACCAATGGCAACAACAACAACAACATCATCATTTTTCTCCAACTTCAAATACTCCGACAGTTTAACCCTCTTCGGAATTTCAATTTGCACCGCAATAATATGCGAGGCCATTTCATATTTGCTAATCTATCGCACAACTTCATACAAACAACTCAAATACTCCATCGATAAAGCTTCAAAAAAGCTCGAAACAATGAAAACTGGTGAACCAACACCATCACTAACTACAAAGAAATCGAAAACTAAGAAGATCGATCGGGTCGAATCTTCGTTGAAAGAATCAACCCGAGATCTGTCGTTATTCAAATTCAAATCAGGATTCGTTGTTGCGTTTGTGCTATTTATGGTTTTCGGGTTTTTGAATAGCTTATTTGAAGGTAAAGTTGTTGCGAAATTGCCGTTTGTGCCCTTTAGACTTGTACAAAAGATGAGTCATAGAGGTTTACCTGGTGATGATATGACGGATTGTTCAATGGCGTTTTTGTACTTTCTTTGTTCGATTAGTATAAGGACGAATTTGCAGAAGTTTTTAGGATTTGCACCGCCACGTGGATCTGCTGCTGGAGCTGGGTTGTTTCCAATGCCGGATACGAAGAGTAATTGATTGCAGCGCGGTGTATTAAAGCTCCGGGGAATTGAAAGATCCAGCTGAATTGGGTATTATTTAGAGTAATAATGTTTTTTTTTTTTTTGCTTAAAGATTTGAACTTTGAGGTAATTATAAGGTTTCGTGTTGTTAGTTGATCGATTTTGAATAAGAAGTTTGGTTTAATTGGAGTTGTAACTGAATCACGCTGGATTAATTTTACTTGATGTTTAGATTATTTGGATTATTTTTCGTTGAGCTGAGGGTATATCGGAAATAGTTTCTCTGCCTTCGAGGTAAGGTAGAGGTAAGGTCTGCGTGCACTCTACCTCTGCAGAGTTAGTTCACTTTGTGGATTATATTGGGTATGTTGATGTTGTTGTTGATCTTTAGCTTATTTGCTGCCTGGTAAAACTGCTGTGGAATGTTTATATTTTGAGTTTTGGCTCATTTTTTTCCGCCTTTTGAGTTTTGTTTAACTGTTTCGATGTCATGATAAATAAGAAGGTTTATTGAAGGTTGATGGCCAATGTAAATAAAGTCCTAATATGATGAGTCTTCTTTGAGAAATGGGCGAAATAGAGTGGATTGGATAAGGGGAATTCTTATAGCTGAACCAGACTAATTTGGGTTGTATAAGGAGAATTCATATAGCTATATGGATACAAAGAATTCATATAGCTTTAGAGGTCGATGCACTAAAGCTCCTACTATGCACTGGCCGGGAGTTGATAAATCAAGCTGAATTGGGTATTAGTTTTTTCTTTTGGTTATTTTTTGGAGTAATATATTTTTTTTTTTTTGCTTAAAGATTTGAACTTTGAGGTAATCATAAGGTTTTATGGTGTTAATTGGTCGATTTTGAATAAGAAGTCTGGTTAATTTGAGTTGTAATTGACTTCTGTTGAGTTAATTTTACTTGGTGTTTTGCTTATTTGGACTTTTTTTCATTGAGTTGAGGGTCTATCGGAAAATGGGGTAGAGGTAAGGTTTGCATAAACTCTACCTCCCCAAAGCCTACTTCGTGGATTATACTGGGTATGCTGTTGTTGATCTTTAGCTTATTTGGACTATTTTTCATTGAGCTGAGGGTGAGGGTATATCAGAAAGAAGTTTTCCTCAATACCACTGAGGTAGAGTTAAATGTCTTTGTGCTCTATTCCCTTCCCATAACCCACTTTGTGGATTATACTGGGTACATTGTTGTTGTTGTTGATGATCTTTAGCTTATTTGCTGCCTGGTAATTGTTGTGGAATGTTTTATATTTTGACTCATTTTTTCTATCTATTGAGTTTTGTGTAACTGTTTCAATGCCATGATTGGAAGGGGATCTAGGATATGGGTGCATTACTAAAGAAAGAAGAAGAAAACAAGTATTTAGTGGGAACTGATCCTGGTTCCTTTGGGCATTAAAACCTTCAACCAAGTGCGCTGCCTTTTGTAATGTGTGCCAACAGGTAGTATTAGATCAATTTTGTGGAACACATACATAAAATACTTAGTTTGGCGAAAAGACAGCGGGTTCATGTGCATCGTAGTTTTAACACTAAATCTGCCCTGTCCATGATAGACAAGAAAGGTTACTGGAGGTTGAAGGCCAATGTAAAAATAGTCATAATATGATGAGTTCTTTTTGAGAAATGGACCAAATAGGGGGAGGGGATGCCGCCTACTACTAAAATCTCGGTTTTTGCAACAGTTGCGTTCTTCTATGCAAGAAGAAGACTTTGAAAGAACAAAGAAGTTTGGATCCGAAAAAGTATGCTTAGGCAGTTCTTTCGCTGAGCACAACAGAATGAAGAGGAATTTGTATCATTTCAAATCCCTATTCTTATCGAAGAGAAGGAACGAGAAAAACCGAAGTATTCCTACTCGAACAAGAAGTCCTATAGTTTACAACTCTTCTTTATGAGTGCAGGTTCGGTGATTCATGCCATGTCGGCTGAGCAAGATATGCGGAAGATGGGGGGCTTGCCTCCTTCTTCCCTTTTACCTATGCCATGATGCTCTCGGGCAGCTTATCTCTAATTAGATTTCCTTTTCTAACTGGATTTTATTCCAAAGTAATTCGACCTATTGCTCTGCATCCCCCCATCAGTTTACTAAAAAGATCAAAATAAAAAGGATCGAACTACCTACTCATTATTCGGAGGTGAATCGTAGAACACCAAAAGCTGTGGTATCTTATGAACCTAACATAGGTCACATACCTCACGATATAAGATTGAAAGATCCAAACCTTCTTCTTTGGAGCTGAAAGGGATTGGATAGGGAGAATTCATATAGCTGAACCCAACTAGTTTGGGATTGAGATGTTCTCATTGATTTATTTCATTGAATCCTAAAATAGTCACTATTATTGCTTTAATCTTTGTTATGATGTAGCTCTATTTATCAAAAGAAGAATTTTTGCTATGATGGCGTTCTGTTGTGTGTTTGTGTCCTTCCCTTTTGGAGGATGAGTAGAAATACAAGCTAGTATTGGATGGTCCCTCTATAAGCCAACCTCCCTAACTAATGAGACTTTTATTTGGATCCGCATACAAGAAACTTTGTTCTTTTTGTCCTTCGGATTGGGATTGTATTCAAAGTTTGGTTAATTTAGTTTTTTCGATGAAGTAAGTTGTTGCATCGATGGCATCAAGAAGATGCTATGGTTACAAAAGAGATATAGTTAGCTCCCGTGCATTTGCATATGGTAGAACAAGGAACTAACTACCAAACAATGTCCATAAGGGGGTCAATGTCAAGAGTTAAGACTAACATAATGAAATAACTTCCACGGGATTTACTTCATTTGAGAGCTCTGTTTGTTTTTCCTTGCCGTCTTGTGTTGGTTTCTTGACTTTGAATTTTATTTTTAGCTTTTGGATTCCTGTTTGAGATGGGCATACTGATTAGGCTGCTTCACAACCTTTCATTTCTCCGTTCCAATTCCTAGGATCTCTCTTCTAGTTTATGCCTTTTAAACCAGAAACTCATTTACCATAGGGAAATCTATGATCTTTTTAGTTTCAGGAGCTTTACCTGATTGAATAAATGCCAAGCACCATTTAACTAGTTGCTATGAATTAGTATCAATTTGCCTTCCTTTTTTGGTACCCTTCAGCAAAGCTGGGGTGAGGGCGCGTAGGTCAGGCCCGGAGTGGTGCCCCCTCCCCGACACCTACGGAGTAGGTATGAACCGGGTCGTCCCTTTTTGGTACCCTTCTTGTTTGCTACCCTGTCTATCTCCAGTGGTGCGTTCAAGTCCTAAGTCTCTTGAGGTAAGTTTCTTATGTTTAACCTGACTTTCGTCCCTTATGCCCTCATTTTCATCTTAGTTCAACATACTTTCCTCATGAGTTCTAAGTAATGAACCTACCACTTTTGTCCTTCGGTCTTGATTGCATTCGTGTGTCTATGGGAACACAGTTTGGGTACTCCTCTCACTTGCACTAATAATTGACTGTGCGTCTTACGATGTAATCTCGATGAAGTCGGTTTTAAAGCAACCTGCCTTTCAGTATCCCGAACTTTTCCTGGGATCTGTATCTGTTCATATATAAGAACCCGGTATAGTTTCAATAGTGGATCCCGTCGACTTTCACTAGTTTATATTTGTTTGATCAGACATTTGGGAAATTCTCTACATACACTAGTTACATGCAGTTAGAGGCTTTGGCAGCTTTGATGCTAAGTGGATTCTCAATTTCTCATGTATGATGTATCTACAATATCTAAATTCAACTGGTCTTTTACTTGGTACGCATCCTTTACATTGTGGTCGATTTTATGGATTGTTAATAGTCTGCATCCTAGCTCTCTGCAATGCACATCCGAACAGTGTGAATGTTAAACAGTTACTCTGCAGTTCATTCAGACAAAAGTTGCACTTAATTTGTTTTTTTTTCCTGAAAAGAACTCTTATATTTTCCGTTATCAGCTGCTAGATTTTGGTAGGTTGGTGTAAAGAAACTGAATGTTAGAGATGCAGCTAGTAGTGTTTCTCTTTTTCTTTTTTTCCTGGGGAAACCTGAAAATCTGTAAAGGCTTTCTTGATGAAGTTGACAAGTATATTTTACTTGCACACTTCCAGACGCAAGTAGCAGGAAGCCTTTAGCCGTAAACTCGTGTATGCCTTCTTGTAGGGGTGACAAATGGGCTGAATTTGGGCGGGTTAAAATGGGCTGAATCAATAGATAGGTCATTAACCGACCCCGTAAGCAATTGATGGGTCAACTTTGGGCATCATTATGGGTCTATTTGGGCTGGTGATTTGTAATGGGTTAACTTGGGCTAGCCCATTATCAAAGTCACTGTTGCAAATCTTAGGCGGGTTGGGTGGGGCATTTGGGGTTGGTCTAATTTTCCCACCCTTACTTTCTTGAATAAAGTTCAAGGCAACATAAATATGGAGTTCATTGAACTCTCGTTAGTTCGAGCGAACTTAGGAAACCTTTATTCGATACCAGAGTTTTTCAACAGTAGGATGAAATATCATTCTTGTCATGAGTATTGTTGTTATGAGTAGTTATTTGATTTGCTGCTTTATACACATGCTCAATGGGAGGATGGAATGAAAAGGAGTAAGAGCGTAAAAGGAAGGAAATGAAATGAGTGGAGAACAAAATGTTTGAGTGTCTCAATGTTAACTATTCTTGATTCATTCCCCTTCTAACTGATCCCAGGTCATATGGTATATTAGCAGATAGTATTAAAGATGAGTAGACTTGGGTTTCATTCATATTAGTTCATCCCGCTATGTCCTAGGCCTTTTGCTCTCTTCTAATGTATTAAGTCTCTGGCCATTCGTCAAGGTCTAGGAATCCGTTGGACTTCTAAGCCGCATAATTTGATAACCCCATCCGACCAAAGTTGCATTTTAGTGCTTCCCTAACATAAACCGGAGCTTTTTCTATGTGAGTCGCTTCTTACAAGATATTGCTTTAGGACCATCGGGTCAGATGACAAGCGCATGATCTATTTGCGCGATGGAATCCTTTAGCCCTTCACCTATCAGCTTGGCAGACAAAACTACCTTGAGCACAGGGGAAAACTGAAAGGAGTTTAGACTTGTTTCTCTGCAGGAAAGTCAAGTAGATACATAAAATACATGCTTTCAAGAACTTGGTCTCTCAAAGGCAGGGCATGTGTCATGTATTCATTGATTTGGTATAAATATCGGGTGCTAAGTTCTTATCCATTTACAACCAATTCAAGAATTGCACCCAAGATTATGGCCTAGTGGTCAATAACGTGGGTTGAGCACTATAAGGTCTCACGTTCAACTTCTAGAGACAAAACACTAAACGCTAGGTGATTTCTTCCCATCTGTTCTAGCCTTGGTGAACATAGTTGCCTGATACCTATTGGTTATTGCTGATGGGAGGTAGCAAGTACTCCATGAAATCACTAAACTGACCTGAACACTACGATTATTAAAAATAAAAAAATTCAAGGAAGGTGAATCTGGATAAGTCAGAAGTTGGATGGCCCAATTGAAAGGCTTAAAAGATCCAGAAATAGGAGGTACTGATGGCCCAATTAAATTGAGCAAGAAATTTCATTGATGTCTTAACTTTTGGCCATGTTGAAGAAAGTGTAATCATCATTGTGAATTGTTGGGATTAGTATTAGTATTAGAATGTTAATTATCAAATTTGGAGTTGATTAGGGTTTATTTTAAAGCAAAACATTTTGGTGAAAATTTCTGAGAAACTTCTGCTGCTATGTTAAAGAATTTTGAATAATTTGTTCCTGACTTACCACACAAATTGTACTAAAGTTCTGATGATCCATTAGAATTTATGGAAAATTCATCTATCAGAAATTCCTACAGACCAGCTAGAATTTATGAAAAAACTAATTACAATGACACAAAAACAAAATAGCCTATTTATGTAAATCCCCTATAGTTTATGAAAGTATGCAACAATAAGCACCCAAGGGTGTGACCAATGGTCAAATGACGAGAGTTAAGAATCATGAGGGCTTAGATTCAAATCTCGAAAGCTAGACACCACACTGGTTAGTAAAAAAGAAAAAGAAAGATGTATGCAACAATGCATTGGTAACCAAAACTAAAGTAGTTGTCTTCATTTACAATGTTTAGTTTCAACTAATATATATTTTCATTTGTTACCATCTTTAAGAAATCTTCTCACAAATGGTTTTTATTAGCCATGTTGTAATCCATGAAGGGTCACTTTCATCCTTATTGGAAATAAAAAAGTTCAACAACTCTATACGAGGAAGATCCAGGTGCTTCATTTGTTTGTTAGGACCACTGTGTTGATGTTCATGTGTGTGTTAATGTTCATGTAAGTCTGCAATAACACCAACATGGGGTTGTGGTCAGTGGATGGGGCTGTTTCACCCTTAACCAGAGGTCGAGGGTTCGATCCTGGGTACGGGTATGGGGGCTCTACGCGGTGCGAATCTGGATTAGTCGGGCTCCAATTAGGGTACCGGACACCGAATGGAAAACAAAAAAAAAAGTCAGCAATAATGAAAATTAAAGATTGAGATTTAAAAAAAGTTAGTTCGGCACACAAAGTATTGCGCGTTCACGCAGGATTTAAGGAAGTCGTTTCCATAAAGGGTGTGATGTAGAAAATCTTTCTTAACGCAAACATTAATCAGTGTTTGCTTCCACATTTGGAATAAAGGATTCGTAGAACGAAAAGTTATTTCTGCACACAAAGTATTCTGCGTTCATACAGGATTTACGGAAGAGTCGTTTCCATAAAGGGCGTGATGTAGACAACCTTTCCTAATGCAAACATTAATTAGTATCTACTTCCAAATTTCGAATAAAGGGTTCATAGAACAAAAAAGTTAGTTCGGCACACAAAGTATTCCGCGTTCGTGCAGGGTTTACGGAAGAGTCGTTTCCATAAAGGGCGTGATGTAGACAACCTTTCCTAATGCAAACATTAATCAGCGTCTGCTTCCACATTTCGAATAAAGGATTCGTAGAGCGAAGGAAGTGTGTAATTGGGATTTCATTTCACCTTTTTGTTCGTAACGAGGGAGAGATAGAATGGAGTTCTGCACAAAGTTCGAAACAGTTGTTTTCTATTTACATTCCTGTCTCCAAGAAAGAGCGGCTAAATGATCAGATCAGACATACACAAGTAGCTTGACCGCCTTACCCGTCATTGAAATACAAGCTGGAGACGTATCAACCTTCATTCCCGCCAATGTGATCCCCATTACTGATGGACAAATCTGTATCCTATACAGATCACACGGAGACAACTTTATCTTATTCCAATACTCGTCTTAAAATACTGAGATTAAAAAAGATAGTTCGGTGTATATAACATGTTTCACGTTCATACAGGGTATGTGGAAGAGTTGCACCCATTTCTCAATCTTTTTAGCTGACGTGACACCTTTGACGTGGATCTCATTTTAAGCAATAAAGGTGCTACATCAGCACAAAAGGGTGACAAAAATACGCTAAAATTTGGGGGAGGAGGTAATAGGACTGCTGTGAAGTTGGAGCATGTTGTAGCAACTTTGGCTATAATTCGGAAGTAAATGAATGGTTATCTCCAAAAAAAAAAAATAGCCTATTTATGTAAAACCCCTATATTTTGATGGCTTCTCCTTGCTTTTTAAAGACGAAAGTACGCAACAATATGGGTGTGCATCGGTCGGTTCGGTTCGGTTTATCGGTTTTCGATTTTTAAATATGCTAAACCAATAATCAAACCACTAAGATATTTTTTATCGATTTATCGGCTTTTAGTCCTTAACGGTTCGGTTTTCGGTTTAACCGATAAAAAAATACTCATAAAATAAAAATAGTAGTAACTAACATGAAAAACAAATCGAATCTTAGTTGCAAACAAAAATCCTACATAATATGTTTTAATTTACAAGAATCTTCAAGTTTGAACTAAATGTTGTTAGAAGAAATTAAGAGTTTATATAATTGAAATAACAGGTTTGTTAATTTGTAGAGATTAAAGACAAATTAAGAGAAATATATAATAAGTCGTGTGTATATATATATATATATATATATATATATATATATATATATATATATATATATATATTCTTATTGGGTAACTGGTTTACCCAATAAGAAAAAATCAAATCGAACCAATAACTTAATAATTTTTTTTTTTTATAAAACCATTAAAAAACCGTTAACCCAATAACAATAAACCAATAATATTTTTATTGGTTCGGTTTATCGGTCGGTTCGATTTTTGCATACCCCTACGCAACAATAAACACCCAAGCGTGTGACCTATGATCAATGACGTGAGTTAAGAACCATGAGACTTCAGATTCAAATTCTGAAAGCTGGTCCAGACACCACAACAATTAAAAAATAGAAATAAAGAAGTATGCAACAATGCTTTGGTCACCAAAAACTAAAGTAGTTGTCTTCATCTATAATGTTTAATTTCAACTAATTTATATTTTCATTTGTCCCCATCTTTAAGTAGTCTTCTCCCAAATGGCTTTTATTAGCCATGCACGTTGGAATCCATGAAGAGTCACTTTCATCCTTAATGGAAAAAAAGTTCAACAACTCTGTACGAGGAAAATGAAGACACAAAGAGGAGATCCAAGTATTTCATTTGTTTGTTAGGACCACTGTGTGTTAATTTTCATGTAAGTCTGCAATAATGAAAATTAAAGATTGAAATTTAAAAAAAGTTAGTTCCGCACAGAAAGTATTCCGCGTTCACGTAGGGTTTATGGAAGAGTCGTTTCCATAAAGGGCGTGATGCATGTAGACAATCTTTCCTAATGAAAACATTAATCAGTGTCTGCTTCCACATTTCTAATAAAGCTAAGTGTGATGCCCCAGAGTTTTGGGGCTTGTTACTCGCCTAGATGGTGCGTGCCAAGTAGGCCGCAACCTTGTCAGCTATGCAGGCGGCATGTGCTGAAAGATTATGCTGAAATTGAGGATGAGGCAAATGGGCATAACATGAGGCAACAAGCATCTAGATATGTTGCATGACATGTCCTAAGAGTGCCAAAGTGAGTTGGAGAGGGCTTGGAGCGAGCCCAAGGGGGCGGAGGCGTGGTAAGGATCATGGGCGGTGTTCGATGTCAGCGCCGTGCCATTTTGAGATACAAATGGAATCTGAGGATTCTGGTTTAGAGGGATGATAATGATGGTACCTTATATGTGCATACCAAATTTGGGAGCGTTTGGAGTCCGTTTGGATAGGGGCTTGACTTGGCCAAAGTCCAGTGGCATTGTTGTAATTTACTGATTGGTCCGAAGGCCATAACCCATTCCGTGAGTATGGAATGGGGTGAAACTTCATGGAGGTGTGAAGGAAGTCAAGAGAAAGGAGTAGGAACAAACGACACCTAATTTGGAGGTCGGATGAATGATCTAAGCCCAAGTATAGTTCTCGGGCAAGATGATGTCCAGTGCTGGGAGTTGGGATTATTTATTTTAAGCATATATAAGGGGGGTATGAATGGTGACAGCCTACCAGCCTCCCCCGGGTGTGTCGACAGTTGGCCACCCAAAGTGTGCTGCCTTGAGGGACAACCTCAAGGGCCTGCCTTGGCATGTCAAAGGAATGCGCAAGGTACCCATAGGGCTTGGGAAACCCTATGGGCAACGCGAGGTCGAGTGGGCTAGCGTTGGGCGTCGGAAAAGGCTAGAGGTTGGCTATATGAACCGACAAGCCCCGCGGGCTGTCTAAATGTTGCAAAGATGCCTCTGAGTCGATAGAGCAATCGAGATACTCTCCCCAAGAGACTCGTGAGCTAACTTGTGAGCTTGGTCAAGGTTCAGCCAAGCGAGCAAGGGTCCGTTGGCCTAGACGCGCAGTTGTGGGCGACACTGTGCTACGAAAGTTGGATGCAAGTTGCGTTGGCTATGTTTGGCTATGCCACAAGACATGAGAGGGCATGTCTAAGAAAGACGCTTGAGACAAAGGCCAAGGATTGAGGGTTGCCCTACTCGGGCGAAACAAAGGCCAAGTGCACATGCACGAGGCAGTGTCAAGCTTGAGTACAGGACTGTGCATGCGATGGCAATGCTCAGTCCAAGGTGAGGGACGAGTATGTCCGTAGCCATCCCCAGGGGGGCATATGGACAAGATCCAAGGATCAAAGGTGCGCCAGAAGAGTTGCTTATACGCCGGCCATGTCGGTCAACATGTCGAAGGAGCGGCACCAAATGAGGCAAGCCTCTGTGGCGAGCTTCCCACAGGCACAGGATCGTGCTAAGGACCTGGGAAATGAGGAAGGCTGGCCCATGGTTGGGGGAACCAGGGGCGCCGCACGGGCAAAATTGTGTGCCGCTGACGCAGTGAAAAATGAGCCTGTGATATAAGGGTTCATAGAGCGAAGGGAGTGGTGTAACTGAGATTTCATTACACTTTTTTGTTCGAAACGAGGGAGAGATAGAATGGAGTTCTTCACGAAGTTCGAAACAGTTGTTTTCTATTTATATTCACGTCTCTTAGTAAGAGAGGCTAAACGAGTGGACCAGACAGGCGTAGGCAGCTTGACTGCCTTAACCGTCATTGAAACGCAAGCTCGAGAGCGGAGACGTATCGACCTATATTTCCACCAATGCGATCCCCATTTTCGATGGACAAAATCTGTGGATACAGATCACAAGGAGACAACTTTATGTTATTCCAATACTCGTTTTAAAATATTGAGATTGAAAAGGATAGTTCGGTGTATATAATATGTTTCGCGTTCATGCAGGGTATGGGGAAGAGTCGCACCCATTTGTCAATCTTTTTAGCTGACGTGACACCTTTGACGTGATAAAGGTGCTACATCAGCACAAAAGGATGACAAAAATACGCAAAAGTTGAATTGTTTGGGCTGCGAAGTTGGAATGTATCATAGCAACTTTGACCATAATTCGGGGGTACTAGATGCTTATCTCCTAAAAAAAAAGCCTATTTATGTAAATCACCTATAGTTCGATGGCTTCTCCTTGCTCTTTAAAGACGAAAATACGCAACAATAAGCACCCAAGCGTGTGACCTATGATCAAATGACGCGAGTTAAAAGCCATGAGGCTTCAAATTCAAATTTCGAAAGCTGATTCAAAGACCATGATAGTTAAAAAAATAATAACAAAGAAGTATATGCAACAATGCTTTGGTAACCAAAAACTAAAGTAGTTGTCTTCATTCATAATGTTTAATTTCAACTAATATGTATTTTCATTTGTCACCATCTTTTTAAGTAGCCATGTTGGAATCCATGAAAGGTCACTTTCATCCTTATTGGAGAAAAAGTTCAAGAAGTCAATGAGGAAAATGAACATACAAAGAGGAGACCCAAGTATTTGATTTGTTTGTTAGGAGACCACTATGTGTTAATTAATATATAGTTGCATAAATTTTGTTACATCTAAATTTTGAAAATATTTCTATATATTTTCAAACATAAACAAATACCAACTAGCTAGGTTAAAAAGAGTTAAAATTTTATGCATCGAACGATATTATTTCAAATATAGTTCTTTCTTTATTCAAAATATACGATGATACTATACATTACATGTCATCAAAAGCCAAAAGGGTATGAAGGCCAGTGTATTATTTCTCGTCATGTGTGAGGGTCAGGAAGAGTCGAGCTATATTAAATAATTTTATCTCATCTTTTTATGAAAAATTCTATTTCACGATTCGAATTCATGATCTCTTTTAATTAGTAGAAAACAACTTTAATCATTGAATCAATGATAATCTCCTTCATAATATTATATGGATATGAAACAACATAAAAGGAATTAAACACCTACATCGAAAATTGAAACAGAAAAGACATTCTCTAGATTTAGTTGCATATTTAAAATACATATATATAATCTACATGTTTCATGGAAATTAGTAGTTTTTGCCCTTATTTTATACATATCATAGAAAATTTGCTAACTATTTAATTATGATGAACTAAGTTATAATATATTCATTTGAGATTGCTATAAAAATTTATAAAATGTTGTCTTTGAATATTTTTATATTAAACTTTTACTTGTGAAAGGCAGCTATAGCTACTTATAAATTGAAGCCTGTGAGAATTGAAGAAAGTGGACCCCTAGCAAAGTCATACCAGATATTTAAATGAGAGGCGGAGCCAGAATTTTTATTGAGGGGTTTAAAATCTAAAGAAAAATTTATTGAAGGGGGGTTCAATATTTACAATAATACATAAAAATTATTTTAATCTCGTCGAAGGGGGTTCGGACAAACCAATTATAACGAGACTGACTTTGCCTCTGATTTAAGCTATATGTATACACGAGAAGAAAGACTTAGAGTAACTGATAAAGTTGTTGATACGTGACCAGGAGGTCGCAAGTCATAGATTCAAGCTGCGAAAACAGTTTATGACAGAAATACAAAGCAAGACTGTATACAATACACTCTCATCGTCCGACTTTTCTTCGAATCCTACACTCCACGGAAACTTTAAATGCACCAAACTATATCCCTTTTTTATTTTAGTTTTTTCTAAAAGAGAGATGAAGAAAGAAATAAGAAAAGACCTATTTCATCTCCGTCAAATTTAAAGGTGTGTTTGGAATGATAGAAAATATTTTTGATGGCAAATATTTTTTTGGAAAATGTTTTTCTAAAAAATAAGTTAGTTTTCTACTTATTTTTTCACTTTGATTGGTGAGTGAAAAGTATTTTTCAAAAAATATTTTATGGTGTTAGGTTGGTGAGTAAAAAATATTTTCTAGTGTTTGATTGTTGAGTGAAAAAATATTTTTTAGAAAATGCTACTAACTGTTAACTAGTATATCAGTGTCTCTAACAACTCAACAATTTATAAGAACTAATTTAAGCATAACAAATAATATTAATATCGAATACTAAAATATTACAATCACTAAATTTAAGAAACTATTAATTAGCAAATATAGAAGACACTTTTCAACATTTTGTCAGGATAATTTCAAGATACTACAAGTAGGGCTGGGCATAAAATATCAGAAACCGAATTACCGAACCAAACCGAAGAATTTGGTATTCGGTATTTGTTATGGTAATTGGGAGTAAAATTTTAAAATTACGGTATTTGGGTTCAGAATTGGTAAAAGATATTACTACCATTTGGTATTTGGTATTTACCGAATACCAAATTATTGTTAACTGACCATACTCTATATTCCATAGACCACGAGTCAAAATTAATATTCTTCGAAAGGCCAAAAATAGCCCATAACCTAAAAGTTCATAATACTATATTCATTTTAAAATGAAAATCACTTTTAAATTTTTTATTGTTAGCAACAGTGGACAACATGTTCAAATATAAAATTATTGTTTCATATTACTCGCGTTTTCTTCATTCTGGTTCTTTCTATCAAAACAACCTGAACTTGTCTAGTCTTGATGCAACTTGTAGGCATATCTAAGTTATGTTCAGTGAGAGAGTTGATGCAGAGATACTCATTTCCTACCATATCTAAGTAACTAAGTTATCAAAAAGGGTTGATGGAATTTAATCCACTTGTCTTTAGTCCTATTTTTACAAATTTAATTTACATATGGAGAAAACTTTGTTGGGAGCGCTACCAGAGGTCCAGGGTTCAACCTTGGGTATGGAGAAAACTCTATTGGGAGCGCTATCACTTTAATGTGCCCTGCAACGCGCGATCCGGATTAGTCGGGAGCGCTGCCAGCTTAATGTGCCCTGCAACGCACGATCCGGATTAATCGGGAGTGCTGCCACATTAATGTGCCCTGCAATGTGTGATCCGGATTAGTCGGAAGCGCTGCCACCTTAATGTGCCCTGCAACGCGCGATCCGGATTAGTTGGGAGCGCTGACACCTTAATGTGCCCTGCAATGCGTGATCCGAATTAGTCGGAAGCGCTGCCACCTTAATGTGCCCTGTAACGAGTGATCCGAATTAGTTGGGGCTCCAATGCGGACACCGGATAATCTGGTAGTTTTAGCTCGAATCCAAATAAATAAGTATACTCTCACAAAGTGGAGATAAAGTAGGGGGCCGTTTTCGATAGACCCCCATCTCAGAACAAATAACAGTATAACCAACAAGTCGGGGCTACAATGCGAACATCGGACACCGGATGGGAAACAAAAAAAAAAGAATCCGGTAGTTTTAGCTCTAATCCAAATAAATAAGTATACTAGGGGGCTGTTTCCAATAGACCCCCGTCTCAGAACAAATAACAGTATAACCAACAAACAACCAGCAAATATAAAATCACACAACAGAAATGGGATAAATCGAAGACAACACCGAAACACCACGAACAAGCAACTACAAGCATACATACAAACAAAAGTATTCTTACCTACCATTACGGATGAACTCCTACCCACTAACCCTCTACCCTAATTCGCGTCCTCCACACCATCCTATCAAGGGTCATATTTTTCGTAAGTTATAGTTGCTTCATATCATGTCTAATTACCAAATTCAAATTCATAAAATTTAAATTTTGAAATCCGATGCGCAGAATTATATTGACTTTTTCTCTAAAATTACATTGGCCCCTACGAAAAGAATTCTTTGATGAATGTACGTATTTGTGCAGAGTGGTTTTAAGAAAAATTTTATGGTGAGTGAGATACGCCAAGTCATAATTGTATGAGGGTTTTTTTAATTGATTAAATATTGTGGGTCCCACTCTATGTCAAATTAAATTTTTTCATACTCTAAAGCTAAAAAAAAGGTCTTACTCCTACAATGTTAGGAAAAAAAAAAAATCTTTGAGCTAGAACAACTTGGTACTGTTGTTTTTAATATTGTTAATTTTCTTGAGTTAAACTCTGTCCAAAAAAAAAAAAAAATGGGTTAAAAGGGATAAATTTGTCTTTATCTTTATATATTTTATAAGAATTTGAAGAAAACCTACCTGTCGTTAAACTTTTAATGTAATTATATTATTTTTCGTCATTAGGAAAAAAATTTAATTTGTGCAGTTTTGTAAAGTTAGTTAAATTGAATTCTCTAAGATAAACTTAACATATAATAAAATTACAGTTTAATTTATATAAATATGCTAATAGAGTAGAAAATATTTACAAATGTGTCTTATTTTTTTACTCATTTATGTGATACTATTTTGTATTAATTTATTAAAAATAACACGTATCTATAGGTAAAAACATCCAACTATAAACTTTCTATTCTAGTGTTAAAGTTTTGTAGCTAAATATGAAGATTTGGCTATAAAATTATGTGACATAAAATAAATTAAATTGAGGGAATATGTTACTAGCTAATTCCACTTCTTTACATATGGATAGGTTATTACTAGCTAATTCTACTTCTTTATATACAATTATATATAGTTATCTTATACGTAATAAGTGATCTGATAGTGTAAAGTATTTTACCTAGTTATAAAGTTATAACAAACTCATTGAATAGACCACTTCCTTACCATCAAAGGATGTGGATCGCAGTGGATAAAGCTGTTCCTCCTTTAATCAGAGGTTTCGGATTCAAGCTCTGGGTATAAAATAAATCTTTGATAGGAATCAGAGGTATCGGGTTCGAACCCTGGGTATGAAAGTAAAAAATTCTTGATATTAAATGCTACCCTCGAATAGACCTTACCCGACGCGAACCCAGATTAGTCGAGCTAGCTCCAATGCAGATATCGAACATCGAATGGAAAACAAAACACCCATTCGATAGTGTAAAGGATGTGGACCTCTGGTGCAGTGGATAGAGCTGCTCCTCCTTTAATTACAGGTCTCGGATTCAAGCTCTGGGTATAAAAAAAATCTTTGATAGGAATCAGAGGTATCGGGTTCGAACCCTGGGTATGAAAATTAAAAATTCTTGATATGAAATGCTACCCTCGAATGGACCCTACCCGGCGCGAATCCAGATTAGTCAAGCTAGCTCCAATGCAGATATCGAACATCGAATGGGAAACAAAACACCCATTCGATAGTGTAAAGGATATGAACCTATGATGCAGTGGATAGAGCTGCTCCTCCTTAAATTAGAGGTTTCGGATTCAAGCTCTGGGTATAAAAAAATCTTTGGTAGGAATCAGAGGTCTTGGGTTCGAGCTATCGGTATGGAAAAATCCCTTGATAGAGAGCGCTATCCTCGAATAGACCCTACTCGACACGAATCCAGATTAGTCGAGCTAGCTCCAATGCAGATATCGAACATTGAATGAAAAACAAAACACCCCACCCCCACCCCCCACCCTCCAACCAACCCTCCAAAAAGACCAATACACTCTCCTCAAAACCCTAATATAAAACAACATTCTTCAACTCCACCTTTATTCCAAATACCTCTCATCACTTCCTAGTGATCCCCAAAACACACACACACACACAAAAAAAAAAATCAAACTCCATGGAAAGGATTGAAAGAGAATCTCTTCATTTCAAGAATGTGGATACCTTCTCTCAACTTCCTATAACCCGACCCATTAAAGAAAAGCCCATTAGGCTTTTCGGTAAAGACTTTGTTGGTGGTGGTGACAGTACGAACACTGTGACCACCACCAACATGTCTGAAACCATCGATAGTAACCCTATTTTTCACAATGGGCTTGAAACAAATACGATTAGTCGTATCGATAAGAATATTGAAGTCAACAGAAAATATGAATGTCATTACTGTTATAGGTGCTTCCCAACTTCTCAAGCTTTAGGAGGTCATCAAAATGCACACAAGAAAGAACGTCAATATGACAAATTAGCTCATGTTCAGTCTTCAATAGTGCATGGTAAGATATATAAATAATATCTATATATAAGGATGTATTTTATTTTTTTCGTTATCGTATTTTCTTTTCAAATCTCCTTTGATGATATGCTCTATTTGAGTCAGGAGTTTCACGAAAACAGCCTCTTTTTTTAACTACAATATTTTCTTTTCAAACCTGCTTGATGATATGCTCAACTTGAGCCGAGAGTTTCACAGAAACAACCTCGATCTCCATTTTTATGAGGTATAGGATTACACTCCATATGTTGTTGTAATTGTATATACGGATGTATTTACTTCGTCACTATACAATATTTTTGTTTCAAACGCGCTTTGATATGCTCTACTTGAACCGAGCTAGGGCATTTTCAAAAGGTAGGATTACACTCTAAGATGTTATAGATGTATATATAAGGATGTGTATTTGGTATGACAGAATTTTTTTTTTTTTAGACAATAAGTCATTTTCTAGTATCTAAATATCGAAAAATATTCTCTCTGAAGAATATTTTTTCGCTAAACAAGATAATAAAAATTTCAAAGAAGCCCTTTTAAGAATATTTCCCGCAATTCATTTTTCGAGTTTGCCTGCTTTCTCTCGATATATTAAAAGCTATTTTGCTCGGACTCTTCAAAAACGTCAACATGTGTGTGTCGAATTCTCCAAAAATAGTGTATTTTTGGAAAATCCAACACGGACACGACATCAAAAGTGAAGAATTCTCACAACCTAGATTAAAATGGGGAAAATGATTTTCTTTGCTTATTTTTTCTCTGACAATCTACTAGAAAAAAATTCTGAATTTTAAAGCGTGTTAAAAAGTGAGTAAAAGTTGATTTTTCCAGAAAATATTTCTCGTCCTACCAAGCACATGTACACATAGTGCTAATCATTCACCATCATTCAACATGTGATAATAGTTTCATATATTGTTACGTATTTTAAATACAATGTTTGTTTTGATTAACAGAGAAGAACGTTTACGCGATAACGAACCGCCATCGCCTTGGTGAAGCAGCTCCAAGAATTCATCATCAACATTCAACATGGGCAAACAATATTAGTACTCCTCCTCCTAGGTTTTATGGAAATGTTTATGATCATGTTAATGTGATTAATCCTATTAATGGAAGTGATCAATTGGGATTTTGGAAGATTACTCCAACAGTTCATCACAATAATTCTTCAACTTCTTGTTCTAATTTAGGTTTTTCTAATGATGATTTGATTAGGACTTCTCCAATAGTTAAAATTAGCAGTAATTGTGAGAACAATTTTATGTATGAACCAAAAGGAGAAGTTAAAGATCATGTGAGTTTAGATTTGCACTTGTAATAAGGTCTTATTTAGTTGTAATTTAATTACTTATAATATTATTTTCTTTAGAGAATTAAGTTGTGTTTATGTTGAAGAATGTTTAGCCGGGGTCTATTGGAAACAACCTTTGAGGTAGTGGTATGGACTGTGTACACCTTTACTCCTTAGACCCCACTTTGTGAAATAAACTGGGTATGTTGTTGTTGTTGTTGCTGTTATGTTGAAGAATGTTTAGATTTAGTTATACAATCATTCATCATATAAGGCCATCTTGGGCATGGGAAAGGAAAGGCGTCGGACAATCAACTTAACTGGAGAGCCTAAACAGCGTAGAGGATGAGCCCACTTATCGACAAATGGCTTCCATCGACATGTGCTTTTATTATGGACTGATCGACTTGTCACGATTGATTGTTGACTCACTAATGCTAGGAACTCTACTGAGAGCCCTTGGTATTTGTCTCATCAATCACATTGATAGCTTCAATAGTTCACTGAAATTCATGTCACACACTATTGTGTTGCCTTGTTGAATTTCACTTAGTGTAAGTTTGTATACTATTTGCACTTGTAAGGATCTTAGTTGTAATAATTTAATTATAATTATTTCTTTTAGAGAATTAAGTTGTGTTTGATTTGAAGAATGTTTGGATATAATTATACAATCATTCATCATATTATGGCACTCATAATTGTTTAGCTGAAGCTTCACTTGGTGCAAGTTTTTATATTATTCATGAGTAAAACCTAAGTTAAATTTCGAAATAACTTAACTTAAAATTTGTCAATGTATATTACTTAAACTCGTATCTTAAATATACTTCAGAACTGTCATGTGTCGAGCAGATTGCAGGGTAAAAGGGGCATGATGACTTGAAGTCATTCTTATCTTCCTCCGATTTATTACTGACAGTTGTTCAGCTTAACAAAAAAGCAGAAACAAAAATAATAGTAACTTGGTTCCAGACATCTACTATTGCACCCACAATAATCGGTCATATTATTGCTATCCATAATGAAAAGGAGCATTTGCCTGTTTATGTAACAAATAGTACATGTCAGGCCGAACGAATAAGAGCAAAAATAAAGTTGACTCAAATAAAGATTTCTCTGACACTCTTCGTCAATAAAAGCAAAAGAAAGATATTAAATAAGCGCTATTGCCTGTATTTTCAATACTCAATGACTCGATCGAACCAAGCCTCTATAATTTCAGAATTTGTCATACCCTTCGTCAATAAAAGTAAAAGAAAGAAAATTAATAAGCGCTATAGCCTGTATTTTCAATACTCAACGACTTGATCGAATCAAGCCTCTGCAATTTCAGAATCTGCCATCTCCAACCGCAACATATAACATATATTAGGTATATATCTCTATCTATCAAGGATAGGATAGATGAAGATCACCTAGTGTTTTTTGTCTCTAATGGAATTTGAACCTGAGCCCTCAGGCTATCAACTCACTTGATTAACCATTACTTGAGTGTGTGTATATATATCTATATGTACCACCAAAGGATGTGGTGCAGTGGATGGGGCTGCTCCTCCCTTAATCAGGGGTCTCGGGTTCAAGCTCTGAGTATAGAAAAATCTTTGGTAGGGAGCGCTACCCCCAAATGAGACCCTACCTGACGCGAATCCGAATTAGTTGCCCTCCAATGCGGATACCGGACACCGGACACCGGATGAAAAATAAAAAAAAAAAAATATTTATATTTACATATATAACGTGATTGGTTTTGCATGCATTAATTTTGTATCAGATGAAGTGAGGACCCTAAATTAAACTATGTAGTTGTATCATGGCTAAACTACTACTTCTAGTAATAATAATAATAATAAATACAGTAAGACTTTATTATTTTCTTTATCTCTGATGATCTTCTGTGTTATAGTACATCTTTTTCTTCACCTTGTACTTTCATAACATTATAATAATCTATCTTATAAATACTGGCGGAGCCAGAAATTTCATTGAGCGGGTTCAGAAGTAAATATACGGACTAGTCGAAGGGGGTTCAACATCTATTATATATATATAAAAATATTTTTGACCGTGTAAAAATAATATACTTTTCCGTCCAAGGGGGTTCGAATGACCCCCTGATTATAAGGTGAATCCGCCACTCCGTATGAACCTATGGTTATATATATATATATATATGTCTTGCTACTATAGTACATGACATGTCCAATATTTTGAGACAAGGTCATGTTGTGCCCATTGTGAATAATCTAGCAAGATCCGGGTGACCAGAGTGATCAGCTTAAGGGGAAGTTTCGTAGATTTGGTGAAGACAAATTCACGTTAGTTTTTTTCTCTTTCTTTCGTTTCTATCAATTGTATATTTTGCTTTGAAAAAAAAAAAAGTACTTTCATTATTACTCGTTGTTTATAACTTACTGATGACATGACTGTAGATAAAAAAATTTAGAGATTGAACATAAAAATAAAAGACTAGTAAATAGTTGAGTGTACTACACTTTATGTGGAAACAATAGGGGTCGTTTGGTTGAAAAACAAGTTATCCCGAGATTAGTTATCCCACCCTCAAGGAAGGATAAGAAAAACACTACAATCCTGGAATGAGTTATTCCATGCATGCATTTTGTCCCAATCAAACATGAGATAAGCTCCCTTTCTAAATTAATCTCGAGACTAGTTATCTTATCCCTCCTACCAAACGACCCCTAAGGGATTTGGTGGGCGTTTGGCTATGAAAATAAAACAATTTCATTTTATTTGAATTTTTAAAAATTTGAATTGTGTTTGAGAGAAATTAGGAAGTAAGACAGAGTACTATTTCTATATTTGTTAGTTTTAACTTTGGCAAAATGGTTCAGTGGATCCTTGTCCTATGTCTGTTTTGTAATGTGGATACTTCTACTTACATATTTGTCATCTGGACCCTTAAACCTAAAAAATAATATTTTAAACCATTTGACCGTTGACCGATCCTATGTGGCATTAAAATGGCTAACTAAGACGAGGCGCGTGCAGGCACGCGCCTAGGGTGCGGGTGGGGCCAATCTTTGGTCAACTTTATATTAAAATATTTTTTTAAAAAAATAAAAATGATATTAAAATTAAAGATAAAATAAAAAAGGGTCATTTTTTTCCTCCATCTTTTTTAATTTAAAACTAATAAACTTAAAAAATAAAATAAAAAAGCCCCCTTTCCCCACCCCACCCCCAGCCCTTTCATACCACCCCACCCCAACACTCGTCCAGTTCCCCCCAACTCAGCCCCCTCCCCAATACCACCTTCACCTTTTATTTTTTATTTTAATTTTTCATCTCAATTCAAATCTTTTCATATTTTTTTTGAATTAAAATTTAAATTTGAAATATTTTCATTGTTTTGGGGATTAAAATTTAAATTTGAATTGAAAGTGAGTGATAGTGGATATTGAAAAAAATTAATGAATTTCGCTTGAAAAAAATTAAACTTCTTGTGAATTTGTTTAAGATATTCAAATTTAAAAATCTAAAATTCATTTGTTTGTATATATGAATTTATAGTTCAAAGTTTAAATTAGTTGGAGAAATTTTTTTATTATTTGGAATGAATTTGATGTTTAATTGTGAGCAAAAATAAAAACACGATTATTCAAATTTTTCTACAATTTATAAATTTTTATTATTCAATTAAATTTAATATTTAATTTATTATGTAGCATTTTAAAAATGACTTGAAATTTAATGTAATACTTGAAGATGACGTGGCAGGCGTGGCAACTTTTGCTTCCCATGTAAGAAAATGCTTCTAGTGCTGGAGACTGGAGTTGGCGGTCTTCTTAAAAAGAACTACGTGGGGAGAGTGTGTTACACTCACTACAAAAGTGTTTAAAATGTTGCTTTTTAATGAATTCAAGGGTCCAGATGACAAATATGTAGTAGAAGTATCTAACTTACAAAACCGACATAGTACAGGTCGACCGAACCATTTTGCATTTAACTTTTAACATATAGTACCCTAGTTAGGTCTATTTTGGGCCATCTGTTTAATTTGAGGCATGAAAAATGGAAACAATAAGGTTGAAATTAAACATTTTCTTGAGGTATGAAAAGTAAGTAACAAGGATGAGTATTAACTTTTTTCTTGAAAGTCATGATATTTTAGTTGAGTGATATAATATATGGTCTGTCGTAAAATAAATACATGTACAAACACAAAATATAATGGCAATTCATTTAGCTACCATCTCTACTGCCTTTTAGATAAATGGCTTGTACTAATTCTTCAATTTATAATTTTGTACCACAACTTACTTTAAAAAAAAAAAGTTGGAACAGTGTCTTTAAATATACATGCTAGGGAAAAGTATGATTGAACCCGTGACTTCTGAATTAATTTTATTTGGTGTTTTGCTTATTTGGACTATTTTTCATCTATCGGAAACCAGTTTCCTCTCCTCCTCTGGGGTAGAGGTAGAGGTAAGGTAAGGTTTGCATACACTCTACCTCCTCGAAGCACACTATACTGGGTTTGTTGTTGTTGATCTTTAGCTTATTTGGACTATTTTTCATTGAGCCCGAGGGTCTAGTAGAAACAAGTTTCCTCTCCTTTATGTGAGTATTGTTGCGATGAATGGTCTATTGGGATTTGCTGCTCAACGAAAGGAGGGGTGAGTTCCGTCGTGTAAAATGTCAGGTATTCTCCATTAGCAGACAAGATGAAATGAGTATAGAAGCTCACGCTCATCTCGCTATATCTTAGGCCTTTTGCTCTCCTAAAGGTAACAGGTGCCCCGGGCATTTGTCAAGGCCGAGGAATACACTGGACATCTTCGCAGCAGGATTTGATACTCCCATCCGACCGGCCAAAAGTTGCATTTTACTACTTCCCTAACACATGATAGGTGCACGGTCTACTTTACACGTTCCATCCTATAGCATAGAGGAAATTATGTGTTAATTTTGTGAAGCTTTTGATAGAGACAAAGGAATAAGTGGAATAAAGTGGAAGGAGTTGGGACTTGGATTTGATGCTCTTGGCATATAAGAAATCCTTTTGTTTCTCTGCAGAAAAGCTAATTTGATAATTTCTTCAAAGACTGGTACTTGTAATATATGTAAAATATAAGAACTTGGTCTCTCTATGGCGGGGCATGTGTCACCTACTTATTGATTTGATATAAATATCGGGTGCAAGTTAAGTTCTTGTCCATTTACAACCAATTCAAGAATTGCACCCGAGAGTGTGCCCTAATGGTCAATAATGTGGGTTGAGCACTATGAGATCTCATATTCGATTTCCAGCAGAGACAAAATATTAGGTGATTTCTTCTCGTCTGTTCTAGCTTTGGTGATCAGAGTTACCTGATACCTGTTGCTATTGTTGATGGGAGTTAGCAAGTATTCCATGGAATTTGTAAGTTGGCCTAAACACTCACGTTAATAAAAAAAAACCACCAATTCAAGAAAAATGGTGAATATAGATAAGCCGGTGTTTTCAGTATTTTCACAGTGGTATCAATGTTTCACAAATGCATATGACCTCACACAATCACACATAACAAATCATGTCTCAAAGCCACCAAGTAGCAACAACATAGGCCCCACACGGCCACAACACAATAATAAATTTATTTTCATGATTGGTTCTCTTGCCCCTAACACAATCTTATACCAATTAACTATCCCAATAGTCAAGAAAGTTAAACCATAACTTACCTCAAATATCGAAAATCGATCCAACAAACCTTCAACATGGGATTTTTCCTTTTACGAATGGACTCGGAATCAATTAAAACATACAAATGTAGAATCTTAGCATCAAAAGGAAGCTAACGATATCCATATTGCCCATCTTCGAATTGGGGTCAAAACGGAATACTGATGGCCCAATTGAAAGGCTTAAAAGGTCCAGCAATATTAGTACTGGTGGCCCAATTAAATTGTTTAACATGAAATTTCATTGATGTCCTGTCCTCCTTAAGGGCTGGTGTTTTGAACTTTTCGCCATGTTGAAGAAAGTCTAATCATCATTGTGAATTGTTGGTCCATACTTTCGGCACAGAAAGTATTTCGCGTTCACTTAAGGTTTACGGAAGAGTTGTTTCCATAAAGGGCGGGATGTAGACAACCTTTTCTAATATAAACATTAATCAGTGTCTGCTTCTACATTTCAAATAAAGGGTTCGTAGAACGAAGGGTGTGTGTAACTGGAATTTTATTTCACTTTTTTGTTCGTAACGAGGGAGAGATAGAATGGAGTTCTTCACGAAGTTCGAAACAATTGTCTTCTATTTACATTCCCGTTTCTTAGAAAGGGTTGCTAAACGAACGGATCAGACAGAGGCAGGTAGCTTGACCGCCTTACCCGTCATTGAAACACAACCTGAAGACGTATCGACGTATATTCCCACCAATGTGATTCCCTTCTGTATCCTGTACAAATCACACGGATATAACTTTATGTTATTCCAATACTTGTTTTAAAATACTGAAATTAAAAAAGATAGTTCGGTGTACATAATATATATCGCATTTATGCAGGGTATGGGAAAGAGTCGCACTCATTTGTTAATCCTTTTAGCTGACGTGACACCTTTGACATGAGCTCATTTTATGTAATAAAGGTACTACATCAGCATAAAAGGGTGATAAAAATACGCTAAAATTGAATTGGTGGTGGTGGGGTGTAGTAATAGGACCACTGTGAAGTTGAGGTGTGTCGTAACAACTTTGGTCATAATTTGAGGGTACTGAATGCTTATCTCCTAAAAAAAAAAAGCCTATTTATGGCGTAACAAGTTTGGTCAGGTATTTTATTTATTTGTTAGGACCACACTGTGTTAATGTTCATTTAAGTCTTAAATAAGATGATCTGGCCAGAAAAGGAAAAGGAAAAAAATAACAGTTTGAAGTATGTACTAATTAAGTAAGTATTTGCCCTCTTCAGCATTTCAGGTAATATTAATTGATGTTCTCAACTCACTTTAATATATTGTTGCATAAATTTAATTTGTTACATCTATATTTCTATATATATTCTCAAAATATACGATGATATAAATTACACGTCAAAAAGGTATGAAGGCCAATATTATTTCACGATTTAAATTCATGATCGCTTTTAATTAGTCGAAAATAACTTTTATCGTTGAATCAATAATAATCTCCTTCATAATATTATATGGATATGAACAACATAAAAGGAAACACCTATATTGGAAATTGAAAAAGAAAAACAAAAATTTCTCTAGATTTAGTTGCATATTTAAAATACATATATATAATCTACATGTTTCATGGAAATTAGTAGTTTTTGCCCTTATTTTATACATATTATAGAAATTTGCTAACTATTTAATTATATATTCATCTGAGATAGCTATTGTAGACACGTAATTTTGTCCCTCCCCGATATCATTTTACCCATTTTTACCTTACCCTACCCATGTAATTACATTCCACAAAAATACAAAAAATAACTCTCAACAAAATCCCTAACAAACTTTTATTCTTTTTAACATCCTAACAACCCTTTCAATTAAAATAAGACACATTACCCATACCCCTACCCTCACCACCCCATACCCCACATGACCCCCTCACATTCCTTGGTCACAAAGGAAAAGAAAACGGACAGTTGTACAAAAGTGGAAGAATTTTGTTCTCTTTAGGGGGGATTCTTTTTTTATTACATACATACACACATAGGGAACAGAAAAGAGAGATTCACAATTCATATACAACAACAATATATAAACCCACTGATATTCATTCACAGGGGGTCCAGAGAAATATATTCATATACACATCGAAGCTATTTTCTTGAATCTTGTTCGCAAAACCCACAGCTCACCACTCCAAATTCACGCACCCACACATGAAAACAACAAGAAAAGGAGTAAAAATGGAGATGATTTGAAAGAGTCAGTCGTCTCCCTTCAGATTTTCGGTGAAATCTCATCGGAATCGGCGCCATCGTGGATCTAGTTGGTCCGTTTGATAAGTACGGTTTGAAATTCTCAATATTTTTTTTTTCTTCCGTTGTTCTCTAGCTAAATCTAGCCGGAAAACAGTGAGTTCGCCGGAATCTATTTTGGTTGGTCGTTTGCTGCCTCCGTTTGAGTTCACCGGAGCTCAGACTATACCAGATTCGGTCCTTCATTCGGTTGATTGAGGATTTTGGTTCATCTGTTTTAGTGTCGTTTCTCTCAAAATCGGGCTTGGGTACCTCGGCTGTTTTTCTTTCCTCGTTGAAATTAAGGCTGACTTGCTAGGTCGTTACGCTGGTCGGGTTTGGTTGGTATGCATACTATTTTTGGAATTTTGGATATCGTTTGGCCTCGGTCAGATTTTTGATGTTCAATTTTGGATTGTTGTTTCACTATTCGAGTTGGATCGTCATTGTTGAGGTTCTATTCAAAATTTTGATTCCGGATTTCTTTATTATCATACCAGAACGTTCTATCGAGGTTCAATTCAATTCCTTCTCTTCCATATTTTGTTATTTATCGTGTTCTATGCTTTGAATTGAATCCAATGTGTTGGTTGATCCGTGCTGATGTGAATCGTTGTTTGTTTTGATTCGGTGTTTGATTTCTTTGATTATGGATTGATTATAAGGTGAGTCATGAAATGATATCTCGTTTGAGAATTAAAATTGATTGTTGTGGGGCGGAAGTTAAAAGTTGATAAAAAATGATTTTGTTGATTTGATTCATTGATATCGAGCTTGATAGTATCCTGATAGGTCGAATTGGATAGGCAAAAATATTTAGGTGCTGGTAGGCAAAAGTTAGGAGTGAGGTATTGATTCAATGCGGTGAATGTTGAAATGTGTGTTGAATGGTTTTGTTTTATCACTTTTGTATCAATTGTACTATTTGGCCGGGGAATGCCCCGAAGTATCTGTATATCTTTATTCACCGGGGAGTGCCCTGAGGTATTTTGTACTCAGAGGATGTTCGTGATGAAGGCCCGAGGCATCGGGTAAAGCACGGGAGCGTAGTTAGTATTAGTGTAGGTTAGATAGGATTTATTTTTGCATTTTTATTTTTGGACTGTATAAATTGGACTGGACACTGTACTATTGATTCTTTTTGTTTTGTTTGTTTGTTTGATTGTTTTACGTGTTTTGTGTGGGTTGTACATTCATAGTGTCAAAATTAGCCGATACTCTCCACAAAAGTGGAAGAATTTTGTTCTCTTTAGGGGGGATTCTTTTTTAATTACATACACACACACATAGGGAACAGAAAAGAGAGATTCATATACAACAATTCATATACAACAACAATATATAAACCCACTGATATTCATTCACAGGGGGTCCAGAGAAATATATTTATATACACATCAAAGCCATTTTCTTGGATCTTGTTCACAACACCCACAGCTCACCACTTCAAATTCACGCACCCACATACAAAAACAACAAGAAAAGGAGTAAAAATGGAGATGATTTGAAAGAGTCAGTCGTTCCCCTTCAGATTTTCGGTGAAATCTCGTTGGAATCGGCGCCATCGTGGATCCAGTTGGTCCGTTTGATAAGTCCAGTTTGAAATTCTCAATATTTTTTTTCTTCCATCGTTCTCTAGCTAAATCTAGCCGGAAAACAGTGAGTTCACCGGAATCTATTTTGGTTGGTCTTTTGCTGCCTCCGTCTGAGTTCACCAGAGCTCGGACTATACCAGATTCGGTCCTCCATTCGGTTGATTGAGGATTTTGGTTCATCTATTTTAGTGTCGTTTCTCTCGAAATTGGGCTTGGGTACCTCGGCTGTTTTTCTTTCCTCGTTGAAATTAAGGCTGACTTGCTAAGTCGTTATGCTGGTCGGGTTTTGTTGGTTTGCATACTGTTTTTGGAATTTTGGATATCGTTTGGCCTCGGTCAGATTTTTGGTGTTCAATTTTGGATTGTTGTTTCACTATTCGAGTTGGATCGTCATTGTTGAGGTTCTATTCAAAATTTTGAGTCCAGGTTTCTTTATTATCATACAAGAACGTTCTATCGAGGTTTAATTCTATTCCTTCTCTTCCATATTTTTTTATTTATCGTGTTCTATGCTTTGAATTGAATCCAATGTGTTGGTTGATCCGTGCTGATGTGAATCGTTGTTTGTTTTGATTTGGTGTTTGATTTCTTTGATTATGGATTGATTATAAGGTGTGTCATGAAATGATATCTCGTTTGAGAATTAAAATTGATTGTTATGGGGCGGAAGTTAAAAGTTGATAAAAAATGATTTTGTTGATTTGATTCATTGATATCGAGCTTGATAGTATCCTGATAGGTCGAATTGGATAGGCAAAAATATTTAGGTGCGGGTAGGCAAAAGTTAGGAGTGAGGTGTTGATTCAATGCGGTGAATGTTGAAATGTGTGTTGAATGGTTTTGTTTTATCAATTTTTTATCAATTGTACTATTTGGCCGAGGAATGCCCCGAAGTATCTGTATATCTTTATTCACGGGGGAATGCCCTGAGGTATTTTATACTCGGAGGACGTTCGTGATGAAGGCCAGAGGCGTCGAGTAAAGCACGGGAGCGTAGTTAGTATTAGTGTAGGTTAGATAGGATTTATTTTTGCATTTTTATTTTTGGACTGTATAAATTGGACTGGACACTGTACTATTGATTCTTTTTGTTTTGTTTGTTTGTTTGATTGTTTTGTGTGTTTTGTGTGGGTTGTACATTCATAGTGTCAAAATTAGCCGATACGCTCCACCAAGCGATCGTGGTCGAACCACGGGATCGAGGGGCGCCTAACACCTTTCCCTCGGTCAACAGAATTCCTTAGCTGGAATCTCTGTTCGCAAACCAGTTTAGAGAGTCAAATGATTTTGAAAAGGATTTTCCAATGGTGACTTGGCACACCAGATTATGCCAAGTGGCGACTCTGATTTCAAATGTAAAAACAATCCTTCTTCAAAACAAATTCACTTAATAATAAAAACCCTTTCAAAACTTAAAACTGAATCTTTTTTGGGGGTTAGAAAAAGGGGTGTGACAACTCTGGCGACTCTGCTGGGGAAAATTTCAGGATCTGAGTTTTTTTTTGGAGTCGTATCGTCTTTGTCGGGCACTACGAGTGTATAAGCATTGTTTGTGATTTTTGTTTGTGTTTTCACTTTTGTGTATTTTTGTGCTCTTTATTTACAGTATTTATCCTATGTGTTACCGCTTTTATATCTGACATCATGTGCATAACCCCAGTCATTCTTTCCGCAAAAAGTCTCAGAGCGCACGTCGTGCGCACGAACTCTAATTGAGTCATCTTTATTTTAGGGGGGAGTCGTTGGATGTATGGAGTAGGTGGAAAGCAAAGCATCGATCATATGCTCCCCCGAACGGCCTTGTTAGTAAACCACAACGTAGGTCAGCCTTTAGGTCATTCTTATGTGCATCATATTGAGACCTAGCGGGGCCCATATGGTCATTTGTAGGAGACTCACCTTTAAATCATCCCTATGTGCTAAATGTTGCATCTTTGAGGGTAACGTGGTCATTTGACGGACCGATTTGGGGAAAACATGTGTTAGACAGTAAAGCGTGTGAAAAAAAAAATTAGTCCGAAAAAGAGTTTTGTAGTTTTTAGAATTCCTTATGGCTTTTGTTTTCAAAAATTTCAAAAAAAAAAGATTTTTTTTACAATAGGAGGTTTTATAAAGGAAAAAAAAATATAATAAAAAAATGGTAGAAGTTTTGTACATTTCATATAACAAAAATATCAATAATAATAATAATAATAATAATAATAATAATAATAATAATAATAATAAAATCTTTTTATTCCTTTACCACGCATTCATCATTCGAAAATTTCAAAAAAAATGATTTTTCTTTCATAGTTGTTGGTGTAAAATTAAAAACACAAATTTTCTATTTTTCTTTTATTCATCGGTCTTTGGTTGTGTCTCTTCAGTTAGGGTCTGTCTGTTAGTTAATCTTTATTTGTCCAATATGGACGAACTACGCATACCTGATTCCCGTCCCTCGGGGCAGGATACGTAGGCAACCCTCGGTGGGTCCAGTAACCTTTATTTTTGGCCTTCGTCTTAGTCTTAGGCTAGGTCTTTTACCCCATAACCTAGAGTTGTTAGCCAAGTAGGCTGATTTTATTCAGAGTTACTGTTCGGCGATTTGGAGTCATGAAGCGGTCTGTCCCATCCCGTATGTCCACATCAAATTCCCATTGGTTGGGAACCTTTTACTCTTATCAAATTTTTGAGATAATTTCTTATCTGCTACTACAGGATGGATCTGTCCACAAAGTCTAGAGTCCTTATGGTTGTCAAGGTACCCAAAAAATTGATCAAGTGGTGGGGCACGTTCAATTACTCTAAAAAGCACGAAGTGAGGAAAGTGTTAGGCAATCTTGTAGCACTTATGGATCTCATGCCTCGTCCGGATCTAATAGAAGCTGCGTTGACTTTCTGGGATCCAAATAATTTTGTGTTTAGGTTCGAAAGTTGTGAATTGACTCCTACCCTGGCAGAAGTGTCTCGTTTGTTTCGGTTGACTTATATGGGTCAACAGATGATTTTAGCCCGCGATCATACTCGTAAGAAATTCCTTCGACTCTGTGGATTAAAAGATAACAAGAATCTGGGATTTCTCAAACAATCTTAGATTTCCTTGGACTATTTGTTGGCTAGATTTGGGTCCTTAGAGGGTTTCGACTGCTTTAGGGATGAATTCTGTACTACCAAAAAAATCTGGGAACAACATCGTCTTGAGGTTTTTTGTCTGGCTTTGTTGGGTATCTTAGTGTTCTCGTTAGATGAGAGGTGTATCAATACTCATCTACAATCAGTGATGATAGCTTTATTCAAGAAAAAAGATAAGGTCACCATTGTACCAACGATCTTAACAGAAATATATAAGGCTTTAACTGAAATAAAAGGAGGGGTACGATTTTTTTAAGGGAGTAATCTGATATTGTAGTTGTGGATGATGGAGCACTTGCATACGCCTTCTTTGATTAGGGCAAATGTGATCGACCGTTGTCTGAATGATCGAGTGCAAGCCATGCAAGAGAGAATGCGTTTTGACAAATTTTCTTTTCCTATGGGAGTCAGTTCTTGGATCGAATTTCTCGAATCAAGAACTCCGAACAACATTCTTTGGTGCTATATGTGGTTTCGTCCTAAGAAAATCTTGATTAGATCTTAAATGCAACTCTTTCTAGTTTTGATAGGACTTAACTGCAATAGGCCTTACTGTCAAAGAAGGGTGATGCGTCAGTTGGGTAGGATGCAAGACGCCCCCCCAATAATAGACCTTCTAAAGGATGTAGAGTACTTTAAAGACCAAGCCGTGGGGGAAAGCAGATATGAGCAATTCTGGAATAACGCGATAAAGATAGGTGTCGATACTCTCTGGCTAAAATCTCTGCCCCGTGGCATTAGTAGACCCTTACCAGCCCAACTTAGAGGGCAAATACGGGAAG
Organism: Capsicum baccatum var. pendulum; assembly: GCA_030864225.1. Classification (NCBI taxonomy): domain Eukaryota; kingdom Viridiplantae; phylum Streptophyta; class Magnoliopsida; order Solanales; family Solanaceae; genus Capsicum; species Capsicum baccatum. The sequence continues at coordinate 264,195,721 of CM061559.1, read as the reverse complement.
CAATCATGGTAGAGGATGATGACCAGGAAGATCCGGGTGCCAAGGTGTAGTTTTTGAGAGTTCAGTTGTCACGTTTGATCATAACTGTGGATGGGTGTCAGAGAAACCTTTGCGGGTGTAATCTCCAAGAGGCGGGGATACGGGCGAGAAATTTGTTCCCGGGTATCAAAACGTCGTTGTAGGATATGTTGAAAAGTCTGAGTGGAAAAGAGGGGACTTCACAGATGGGTTCATCTTAGCCGGGAACGTCACACAGAGCACCAGTTTGAAAGAACATATCTTATCTTTATGTAGTTTTGAGTCTTTTATGTTTCTTTCATTGTAGTGTGGTGTCTATGTTAAGTCAGAGTCAAGTTGTTTTTGATATTCGGGTCTTAATTAGTAATTGCACGCATGTCGTTAGGGGTTTAGAATGTTGTTTTGTATTTGTTGTTTGATTTTAAAGTGGTCGTAAATTCGTTGTATGTTTTGTTGTCCTTCATCGAAATGTTATGATGTTACGTCTTTCTTTTGTTTACTTGTTTTCATTTTTCGTGAAAAAAAAACTTCAATTGTGTGATGTTTATGCATATGCAGCCCGGACTACACGTAGGCAACCTACTTTTGGGTTCGATCTAATCATTTTGTTTCATTGTTTTTCATTATTTTTCCTCTTTTAAAGAAAAATAGAAGTCATAAATAATGATAAAATAAAGGTAGATAGCGAGAGAAGAAAATAAAGAACGGAAGTTGAGACAATAAAGGGAAAGAACAGAGACTGATACGAAAAATAAGATAGAGGGAAAGGAAATAATAATAATAATAATAATAATAATAATAATAATAATAATAAAAATTGGGTTGATGTTAAAATGACCTCGCTACCCTCAAAAGCTGGTAGAAATGAACATGAATTTAGGACAATTTTACCAATGTGATTCCCATGCTTGTTGTGTGCCTTATTCCTAATGGATGTCGTCTTTGATGAGCATGTTCTTTCAGATAACAGTGGTCGGTTTGCTGCACTCTGGCTAGTCACCCATACTTTACTAGATCAAAAGCAAAGCTCGTCATGGCTAGCAGAGAGATTAAAAATTCGCTCATTGACCCGGATCAGAATCATAGGGAAGAAAGTTTAGAACACAATGATGAGGTAGTAAGGCTCAGGTAATAATTGATAGATTTGCACCGGGCATGGGCCAGCGGAATGCCTCCTCCTCCGCACCCTGAAGGTCTTGGGAATATCTCTAATTGCCCACCGCTCTCTCAGGCACAATTCTCTGCTCCTACTGAGTCACCTGAGCACGCGCCAGGATTCACTCCGCGACATTATTATCCTGACAGTTCTGGTGTGCCCTTGGCAGCTCCCCAACTTTCGTGGCTTTGCCACCACCTGAAACTCCCACATATGCTGTGCGTCCGACAATGGGGCTTCCTAGGTCTACCAGTAAGCCACTATTGAAGGTTCCAGATAGTCAGTATTATGCCCCGGAGCCAACTTTAAGAATGAATGAACCGTATAGGTACACTCAGCCACCTGTATTTCCATTTGATAAGGAGAAACCTATCGCAACAGAGGAATAGGAAGTCATAGCACGAAAGTTGAAAAGTTTATAACAGGCCATGAGGAATTTGTAGGGAATCGGAGGTTATAAGAGTGTTTCCTATAAAGATCTTTGCATGTTCCCAGACATCAACCTTTCCCTCAATTTTAAAATGCCCAATTTCGAGATGTATGCAGGGCACGATGATCCCGTGGTACACTTGAGAAGTTATTGCAACCAATTGAGGGCTGCAGGAGGAAGGGAAGAGTTGTTCATGGTTTTTCTTGGCGAAAGTCTTTCTGATCTAGCTTCAGAATGGTTTATTGATCAAGATATCGACAAGTGGAACAGCTGGGATAACTTAGGGAATACGCGATAAGGTGGCGTGAACAGGCCGCCAGGGTAAAGCCTCTAATGAAATAAAGTAAGTTGGTAGAGGTTTTCATTCAGGCACAGGATGAGACCTATTTTCAACATTTACTTCCGGCAATGGGAAAGTCTTTTATTGAAGTCCTCAAAATAGGAGAGATGATAGAGGGCAGAATCAAGACCGGCCGAATAGTGAGTTTTGACGCATTGAAAGCCGCCACACAAGCTATTCAAGGTGGATCTGGCGCATTCGGAGGTAAAAACAAGAAAGAGGATGTGGCGACTGTTGTAGCTGGAACCCATTCCTATCCTAAAAGACCAACTCGCCCCTATACCCAATCCCAAGCCCAAGTCTAAGCCCAAGCTCCATATATTCCTCTCCACCGTTACTACCCACCACAAAATCCTTTAGATTCCATTCCACCACCCCCGTACCTACTATATAGCGCGCAACCATACGCCCAAACCCCTTCTTACCCGCAGTGGCGCGCGCACGCTCCACAAAATCGTCCATTCGCTTCACTGAATTACCAAAACCCCTCTAGACCCGATTTTCAACCTAGGCCCGAGTATAATAAAGAGAACGCGGTCAAAAATCAATTCACACCTCTTGGGGAGTCATATGCTAGCTTGTTTGATAGGTTGAGAAAGTTGAAGGTCTTAAGCCCAATTCAAGGAAGGCTTTCAAATCCAAAGCCGAGGAATCTCGATTATTCTTTAAGGTGTGCGTACTATTCTGACATACCAGGACATGATATCGCGAAATGTGGCATTTAAAGAGAGTTGTCCAAAATTTAATTGACATAAATCAGATGTTGGTCCAGGTCCCGGAGGGTCCAAACATTAACCAAAATCCGTTGTTAACCTATGTTGAAACCAATATGTTAGAATTGATATATGACGGGAAAGAGTCGTAAAGGTGTTATAAGCCTATCGTCAAGATACAGACCATTAAAGATAAATCGGTGAATGTAGCAGAGTCTTTGAAAGCAATGGCATTGAGCCAGAAAGGAAGCAAAGAATATAAGGCCCAAGAAAGCACAAAGAAACCCCTGATCATGGTGCAAGGTGCCAGAAGGTATATTGATTTAAGTTAGGATAAACCTAAGTTGACAGTGGTAGGAGCTCCGAGTAAGCCCATCTTGACGGTGAAAGGAGCACTGGCAGCGCCTATTGTCCTCAAACCGGTGACCCAACCTCTGATAGTTTATACGAAAAGAGTTCCCTAGAATTATGGGTGGACTGTGATGACTTATCACGGGAAAGAAGTAGTGGAAGATGTAGATAAGGTAGGGGGTTTGACTGGGTCAGGAAGATGCTTCGTGCCTGAAAGTTTAAGAAAGTCCAAGCCAATTGTGAGTGGACCGTCATCTATCAAAAAGCCTATCACCGAATAAGAAGTCGAAGAATTTTTGAAAAAGATGAAATTTCCAGAGTATTCAATAATAGACCAGTTGAAGAAGACTCAGCTCAAATTTCCCTCTTATCTTTGTTGTTGCACTCCAAGGAGCATCATGATATTTTACTGAAGGTATTAAATGAAGCATATGTTCCTAGGGAGATTACAATAAATCAGCTTGAGAAAATGGTTGGAAAAATCTTTGAGGTCAATCGGATCAGCTTTTCTGATGATGAATTGCCTATTGAAGGTACAGGGCATAACCGGGGCCTTTATATTACAGTGAAGTGCGAAGATTTCTACGTCACTCATGTTATGTATGATGGAGGTTCAGGTGCAAATATCTACCCTATTTCTACTTTGCAAAAGTTGAATATTGGTGCGGAGATGATCAGGCCCAATAATGTATGTGTCAAGGCTTTCGATGGTGCAAAATCAAACTTCATTGGCAAAATAGAACTAATGTTGATCATAGGTCCTATTGAGTTCGTCATAGAGTTTCAAGTATTGAATATAGACTCTTCTTACAATCTGTTGTTGGGAAGGCCGTGGATCCACAAGGCCAAGGCAGTTGTATCTACACTGTACCAAATAATTAAGTTTGAGCATGATAGGTAAGAAGTGGTTATTCACGGTGAAAGATATTTGTTCGCCTGCGAAGATTCTCCCTTGTCTCTTATTGAAGAAAATAACGCAGAGGAAACATTCGTCTATCAAATTTTTGATACAGTGCCAGTGAATCGTATCCTTGAATGACAGGTTATACCGGGACCGCAATTGTCTTCCACTTCTATCATGATGGTGAGTGAACTTTGGAAATATGGATTTGAGCCAGGAAAGGGTTTGGGAGCGTCTCTGCACGGTATAGTTCGTACCATATGTATGAGTGAGAACGTGGGCACATTTGGTCTGAGATTTGAGCCTGCGGCTGAAGATATGATGAAAGCCAAGGGAAGGAAAAAGGAAACATGGTCACTCCCTCGCCAATGCCACTACTAAGTGAATAATTTGTTAAGAGCGGTATCACGAAATATGAGGAATTTTAAGTTGAATTGGTTGATAACTGCCAGAACCTTTTTATTGAAGTTGATATGGTCGAAGTAGGAGAAGGTACCAGTATGGCAGACGTGCAATTCATAGGTCCAGCTGTCCGACTCAATAATTGGGAAGTCACTTCTCTCTCCATCAGAAGGGAGTTTTGGTAGTTTATTTTGTTTTTCTTTCTGTTTATCCGAGTTATTTCAGGGTTGTAATTCGGATTTTAGTTTGTTTATGTTATGTTGGCATCTATGCTTAAACCCTTCTATCTTTTTATTTAATGAAATGCAATGTCCCTTTTGTTTCGTGTCTAATATATTTTGTTTTTCTTTTTTTATATACAGTTCTCTTTATGCTGATTCTAATGACCTGATATGCATGCAGAATTTTCATCCTGATTTTAAATCCAAACTAATCAAGATGTAATGAAGCAGGATGGGGAATATGATGAAGAAGAAGCACTAGAAGAAATAAGAAAAGAGTTGGAACAGTTTGAAGACAAACCGAATCCTAATTTGAATGAGACTGGGCCAATAAATCTAGGGAATCAAGAAGATGTTAGGGAAACTAAAATCAGTGTACATGCTTTGCCACAGCTAAAAAATGGAATGATTCAAGCGTTAATTGATTATAAGGATGTTTTTGCATAGTCTTATGATGATATGCCTGGTTTAAGCACTGAATTAGTGGCTCACAAATTTCCAACTGACCCCGCATTCACTCCTGTCAAACAGAAGTTGAGGAAGTTTAAAACTGATGTAAGTATTAAAATGAAAGAGGAAATCATGAAACAACTTGAAGCCAAAGTAATTCGAGTGGCTTGTTATCCCATGTGGTTATCCAAGTTGTTCCCATACCAAAGAAAGATGGCAAAATTTGAGTATGTGTTGATTACCGTGATTTGAACAGAGCAAGTCCGAAAGATAATTTTCCACTGCTCAACATCCATACTTTGCTAGACAACTGTGCCAAACACGAGGTTGCCTCTTTTGTGGATTGCTATGCCGGATATCACCAGATCATTATGGAGGATGAAGACGCGTAGAAGACGTCTTTTATCACACCATGGGGGACCTATTGTTATCCAATGATGCCGTTCGGTTTGAAGAATGCTGGAGCAACATACATGAGAGTCATGACCACTATGTTTCATGATATGATTCATAAGGAGATTGAGGTATACGTGGATAATATGATTGTTAAGTCAAAAAGTTGGGCCGCCATGTTAAAGATTTAAGAAAGTTCTTTGAAAGGCTTCGCAGGTATAATCTCAAGCTCAACCCGGCAAAATATGTATTTGGAGTTCCATCTAGAAAACTGTTGGGGTTTGTGGTCAGTCGTCGGGGGATTGAATTGGATCCCTCAAAAATCAAAGCCATTCAGAATTTCCCCCCACCCAAAAATAGGACGGAGGTGATGAGTTTGCTTGGTAGACTGAACTACATTAGCCAGTTTATTGCTCAACTCACAACTACTTGTGAGCCCATATTCAAGTTGCTGAAAAAGAGTGTTGCTGTAGAATGGACTGAAGAATGTCAGGAAGCGCTCGACAGAATCAAAAGATATTTGTCAAATCCGCCCGTGCTGGTACCACCGGAGCCTGGTAGGCCTTTGATCTTATATTTATCAGTCATAGACAATTCTTTTGGTTGTTTCCTGGGTCAACATGATGTCACAGGAAAAAAGGAGCAGGCTATTTATTATCTTAGCAAGAAGTTCACCGCATATGAGGCCAGGTATACTCTTCTTGAAAGGATGTGTTGTGCCCTAACTTGGGTAGCACAGAATTTGAAGCATTATCTCTCATCCTATACTACTTATTTCATCTTCCGCTTGGATCATTTGAAGTATATCTTTTAGAAGCCTATACCAACAGGTCGATTGGCCAAGTGGCAAATATTGCTTACTAAGTTCGACATTGTATATGTGACTCGAACCGCCATGAAAGCCCAAGCCTTGGAAGATCATCTTGCTAAGAATTCCGTCGATGAAGAGTATGAGCCATTAAAGACATATTTTCCTGACGAAGAAGTGTCGTGTGTCGATGAAGTCGTTATAGATGTTGATCTAGGTTGGAATTTGTTCTTCGATAGAGCTTTCAATATGAAAGGAGTCGAAATAGGTGCGGTTCTTATCTCTGAATCGGGACAACATTTCCCAGTAACAGCATAACTTTGATTTTACTGTACTAACAACATGGCAGAGTATGAAGCTTGTATTGTTAGTTTGAGGTTAGCTGTTGATATGGGAGTCTAGGAATTATTGGTGTTGGGGGATTTGGATTTGCTCGTCCATCAAATTCAAGGAGATTGGGAGACGCGAGATTTGAAGCTCATCCCATATTGACAATGTTTGCAGGAGTTATGTCAGCGGTTTTTGTTAGTAAAATTTAGGCATATTCCAAGGATTCATAATGAAATTGCTGATGCTTTAGCCACTCTGTCTTCAATGCTCCAACATCCTGATAAAGCCTACATCGATCCTGTTCATATACAGAGTCGTGATCAGCATACTTACTGTAATGCGGTTGAAGAAGAGCTCGATGGAGAACCCTGGTTCTTAGATATCAAGCGATACGTTCAGTCAGGAGAATACCCAACATATGCCACCAACGATCAAAAGAGGACTATTAGGCATTTGGCTAGTGGATTTTTCTCTATGGGAGGATCTTATATAAGAGAACCATAGATCTGGGACTTTTGAGGTGTGTAGATGCAAGAGAAGCCTCGGCAATCATGGTTGAAATACACTCTGGAGTATGCGGGTCGCATATGAATGGTCATGTCTTATCAAAGAAGATTCTTCGAGCAGGTTATTACTGGCTTACTATAGAGAGGGATTCTATTCGATTTATTCGAAAGTGTCATCAATGTCAGGTACACGGTGATCTGATACGTTCTCTTCCTGCTGAGTTGCAGGCAATGGCCGCTCCATGGCCGTTTGTGGCTTGGGGAATGGATGTGATTGGACCGATTGAGCCGAAGGCATCAAATGGACATAGATTTATTTTGGTAGCCATTGATTACTTCACAAAGTGGGTAGAAGCAGTAACTTTCAAGTCAGTGACAAAGAATGTTGTGGTAGATTTTGTTTATGCCAACATTATTTGTAAGTTTGGAATTCGAAAAATGATTATTACAGACAATGCTGCCAATCTCAATAGTTATTTGATGCAAGAAGAGTGTCACTAGTTTAAGATCGCACATCGAAATTCTACTCCATATCGCCCAAAGGCCAATGGTGTTGTAGAAGCCGCCAATAAGAATATAAAAAAGATACTGCAAAAAATGGTACAAAGGTCTAGACAGTGGCATGAAAAGTTGCCATTTGCATTGCTAGGTTATCGCACCACTGTTCGCACTTCAACAGGGATAACTCCATATTTATTTGTGTATGGGACAGAAGCAGTCATTCCTGCAGAAGTTGAAATTCCTTCTCTTCGAGTCATTGTAGAAGCAGAGATTGATGATAACGAATGGGTCAAAACCCGACTGGAATATTTGAGTTTGATTGAGGAAAAAAGGCTAACATTTGTGTGTCATGGCCAGTTGTATTTGGAGGATGGCTCGAGCGTATAACAAAAAGGTCCATCCCAGTAATTTTGAAGTAGGTCAGTTGGTATTGAAACTTATCCTTCCTCACCAGGTTGAAGCAAAAGGCAAGTTCTCCCCTAACTGGCAAGGTCCCTTCGTTGTGAAGAAAGTGTTGCCTAATAGAGCCTTATATTTGACAGATATTATAGGCAAAATGGCAGAAATGGCTATCAATGTTGATGCGGTCAAAAGATATTATGTATGATATTTTATCCTTTATTGACTTTATTGCATGTTTAGTACTTGCATTTTTAAAGATTGATATGATGAAGGCATTTTATTCTTCTACCAAACATTGTGCCATCCTTTGTTTACCCGTTTGAGTTTCGTTTTATTTTTTTTCTTTCATATCCCTCTTTTGAAATCAAAATAGAGTCAAAGATAAATGTCAAGAAAATAAGAATAAAAGAAAGAGTTCGAAAAAAAAATCAAAACAAAGAACAAGCTTATGGAACTACGTGCGACCTGATTCTCCTCTCCCGGGAGTGAGATACATAGGCTGCCCTATTTCGGGCTCGGTCCAACTAAATAAAAATTTTAGAGTCACCCAGCCAACAAAAACTGGGGCATGAGATAATATGTTGTTTGAGTCAATTCCAAAAGTTGTAAGTCCCACCCCCACTTCAAGTATCGTTTGAACCTCTTGCCATCATTTTCTAACCTTATCCGAAAGCCAAGCTACAACCAAAGAAAGTCCTTCAGATCAATTTTTTATAATGTTAAGGCTAAGCATGCAATGGATATGATGATACATTGTGAGGTACCACTTGTCTCCCTCATCATAAGAAATCAGGAAAGAAATACAAAATGAGAGTCTTATTGGTGAAAACCCCTGCGGGCATCATAAGGCGATGGTGAGTTGAGAGAAATGAAGATGAGAGAGTCTTATTGGTTAAAACCCTCGCAGGCACCATAAGACGATGGTGAGTGGAGAGAAATAAAAATGAGAGTCTTATTGGTGAAAACCCTCACGGGCACCGTAAGGCGATGGCGAGTTCAGAAGAAAAGTAAAAAGTTAAAAGAAAGAGATTTGTTGGCAAAAGTCTTTTAAAATTTCGTCAATTGAATGTGATATATGAGTCCAACGGATTTGAAGAAGCGGCTCAGCGGCAAAGGCACGAACTCAACAACAAATGGGGAGTTTGGATAGGAAGATTAGGCAGCTTAATCTAAAATGCATGTCATACTCATTGGAGTTGTTTGTCGTATTCAGATAAGTTTTCTTTTTGAATATGGGATATTGCCCTTTTCTTTAATTTAAATATTCATGCTTTTTGTCTTTTTATGTCATTTATCCAATAAAAGTCACCATCATTTCTTTACATTTAAGTCAAGTCTGTGTCAAAACAAGCGAGAAAGGATTTCAAAATTTACTACCAGTCTTTCCAATTATATGAGGAAAAGCTAAGGACCAGCACATGAAAGAAATATGATCGTAATTCAATACGAAGCAAAGGAAGTCTATCAACCAATAGGCTATTGGATTCGTGGAAGCATTCAGATTTGGGAAAAGAGTGTACCTCAGATACATGGTAAAACAGAAACCCATTGTTCGAGTCAGAACTCATTTCCCTTAGTCTGGATCCGAGTCAATGATGCGGCAAGACAGGGAAAGTGTCAGCGATTTGAAACAAAGTTGAAAGGAACGAGTGCTGGGGCAAATACCTGAGAAGTCAAGAGCTGCAAGCCATCACTAAATTTTTAACTGACAAATTTTCTTTGTTGAAATAGGACCAAATTCACTTCACTTAATTCAGCTACCATTGGAAATGGACATCCGTGGGATTTTACTTTATGTTCAGGACCCTCCTGAAAAATGGGATTTTACTTTCTACTCAGGACCCGCCTGAAAAATGGGACTTTACTTTTTGTTCAGGACCCTCCTGAAAAATGGGACTTTACTTTCAGTTCAGGACCCTCCTGAAAAATGGAAATTTTACTTTCAGTTTAGGACCCACCTAAAAAATGGGATTTTACTTTTTGTTCAGGACCCTCCTGAAAAATGGGATTTTACTTTTTATTCAGGACCCTCCTGAAAAATGGGATTTTACCTTTTGTTCAGGACCCTCATGAAAAATGGAATTTTACTTTTTATTCAGGACTCTCCTAAAAAATGGGACTTTACTTTCTGCTCAGGGACCTCCTGAAAAATGAGATTTTACTTTCAGTTCAGGACCTCCTGAAAAATGGGACTTTACTTTCTACTCAGGACCCTCCTGAAAAATGGGACTTTACTTTCTGTTTAGGACCCTCCTGAAAAATGGGACTTTACTTTCTACTCAGGACCCTCCTGAAAAATGGGACTTTACTTTCTACTCAGGACCCTCCTGAAAAATGAAAATTTTACTTTCAGTTTAGGACCCTCCTAAAAAATGGGATTTTACTTTTTGTTCAAGACCCTCCTGAAAAATGGGATTTTACTTTTTATTCAGGACCCTCCTGAAAAATGGGATTTTACCTTTTGTTAAGGACCCTCATGAAAAATGGGATTTTACTTTTTATTCAGGACTCTCCTAAAAAATGGGACTTTACTTTCTGCTCAGGACCCTCCTGAAAAATGAGATTTTACTTTCAGTTCAGGACCCTCCTGAAAAATGGGACTTTACTTTCTACTCAGGACCCTCCTGAAAAATGGGACTTTACTTTCTGCTCAGGACCCTCCTGAAAAATGAAATTTTGTTCTCTTTAGGGGGGATTCTTTTTAAATTATATACATACACACATAGGGAACAGAAAAGAGAGATTCACAATTCATATACAACAACAATATATAAACCCACTGATATTCATTCACAGGGGGGTCCAAAGAAATATATTCATATACACATTGAAGCCATTTTCTTGGATCTTGTTCGCAACACCCACAGCTCACCACTCCAAATTCACGCACCCACATACGAAAACAACAAGAAAAGGAGTAAAAATGGAGATGATTTGAAAGAGTCAGTCGTCCCCCTTCAGCTTTCCGGTGAAATCTCGTCGGAATCGGCGCCATCGTGGATCCAGTTGGTCCGTTTGATAAGTCCAGTTTGAAATTCTCAATATTTTTTTTCTTCCATCGTTCTCTAGCTAAATCTAGCCGGAAAACAGTGAGTTCACCGGAATCTATTTTGGTTGGTCTTTTGCTGCCTCCGTCTGAGTTCACCAGAGCTCGGACTATACCAGATTCGGTCCTCCATTCGGTTGATTGAGGATTTTGGTTCATCTATTTTAGTGTCGTTTCTCTCGAAATCGGGCTTGGGTTCCTCGGCTGTTTTTCTTTCCTCGTTGAAATTAAGGCTAACTTGCTAAGTCGTTATGCTGGTCGGGTTTTGTTGGTTTGCATACTGTGTTTGGAATTTTGGATATCGTTTGGCCTCGGTCAGATTTTTGGTGTTCAATTTTGGATTGTTGTTTCACTATTCGAGTTGGATCGCCATTGTTGAGGTTCTATTCAAAATTTTGAGTCCGGATTTCTTTATTATCATACAAGAATGTTCTATCGAGGTTTAATTCTATTCCTTCTCTTCCATATTTTTTTATTTATCGTGTTCTATGCTTTGAATTGAATCCAATGTGTTGGTTGATCCGTACTGATGTGAATCGTTGTTTGTTTTGATTTGGTGTTTGATTTCTTTGATTATGGATTGATTATAAGGTGTGTCATGAAATGATATCTAGTTTGAGAATTAACATTGATTGTTGTGGGGCGGAAGTTAAAAGTTGATAAAAAATGATTTTGTTGATTTGATTCATTGATATCGAGCTTGATAGTATCCTGATAGGTCGAATTGGATAGGCAAAAATATTTAGGTGCGGGTAGGCAAAAGTTAGGAGTGAGGTGTTGATTCAATGCGGTGAATGTTGAAATGTGTGTTGAATGGTTTTGTTTTATCACTTTTGTATCAATTGTACTATTTGACCGGGGAATGCCCCAAAGTATCTGTATATCTTTATTCACTGGGGAATGCCCTGAGGTATTTTATACTCGGAGGACGTTCGTGATGAAGGTCAGAGGCGTCGAGTAAAGCACGGGAGCGTAGTTAGTATTAGTGTAGGTTAAATAGGATTTATTTTTGCATTTTTATTTTTGGACTGATAAATTGGACTGGACACTGTACTATTGATTCTTTTTGTTTTGTTTGTTTGTTTGATTGTTTTACGTGTTTTGTGTGGGTTGTACATTCATACTGTCAAAATTAGCCGATACGCTCCACCAAGCAACCGTGGTCGAACCACGGGATCGAGGGGTGCCTAACACCTTTCCCTCAGTCAACAGAATTCCTTAGCTGGAATCTCTGTTCGCAAACCAGTTTAGAGAGTCAAATGATTTTGAAAAGGATTTTAAAATGGTGACTTGGCACACCAGATTATGCCAAGTGACGACTCTGATTTCAAATGTAAAAACAATCCTTCTTCGAAACAAATCGTTTTCTTTTGTCACTTAATAATAAAAACTCTTTCAAAACTTAAAACCGAATCTTTTTTGGGGTTAGAAAAAGGGGTGTGACAGCTATAAAAATTTATAAAATTTTGTCTTTATCTAGTATGTTTATATATTTAACTTGTCCTTGTTAAAGGTATCTAGCTAGTTATAAATTGAATTCTTGAGAGAATTGAAGAAAGAGGACCCCTAGCAAAGTCATACCATATATTTAAACTACAAATAATCGGTAAAGTTGTTGCTATGTGATTAGGAGTTCGCAGGTCATAGATTTAAGTCGTAGAAATAGTTTCTGACAGAAATGCAAATTAAAACTGTATACAATAGACCCTCACTATCCGATCTTTCCTCGAATCCTACACATAGCGAAAACTTTTAATGCACCGAAATGTATAGGTGTGGAGCTACCCTTGGCTCAGGGGGTTCGATCATCCGAGAACTCTTCAGTGAAAAATTATACTATTTATACCTAGTTAAAATTATTTTATATATACAGTAGATGTTGTACCCCTTCAATTAATTTATTAGTTTACTTCTGACCTCCTTAATAAAAATTCTTGATTCGCCACTAAAAATGTACCTTTTTTTTTATTTCTTAAAGAGGGATGAAGAAAGAAAAAACCTTTTTCATCTCCCTCAAATTAAAATCCGTATTAAATTTTTGCTAGTTGTATATGGTACAAAGACATAATACTATTTAAGATGCATGGCAATCCTTTTAATTTTTACTTTTTTGGTGGTTGTGTGGACTATGACATGCATTTGTCTTCATGCAACTTAGTAATGCACTATATTTATGAATATTTGCAATGATTGTTCATATGATGTGAAATTAGTAACCTGAAAATTATACTAATAAATTATTCGTTGCAACAGATTAAAATAAAATATAGTAATAGTATAAAACAAGCCTTTTACATCAAAAATACATATAAGTTATTAGATTACTTAGATACACATGAACATGTAGCTAATGAAGGATGAATCATATACCTGATGGATTTAATTGAATTCAATAATTTTTAACACGAAAAATATTGACTTATTATATTTAAAAATATTATTAGACTTTTTGGTAGAGTGCATTCTTTTCAATGGATCCTGCACGACCTAATTATCTTTTACAAATAATTTCAAAAGTCATGTGGTTGGATGGAGAGGCTTCCACTTCATGATGTATACTTAAATTTAAAAGAACATACTAATTCATCTGAATTCAATATTATTGATTCGAATTTATATATAATAAAAGATTCACTAAATAAAAATATAATAAATTTATTCATGCGTCAAAATTTTTTATTTTCTTCTTTTCTAACATCGTTTATATACTGGCAACTTGTATTAAGTTGAAAGGATAGTGACTAGTCAAATGACAGAGAAGTTTTTGAAAACAAGGATATTATTATGATAAAAGTACAATATATATTGATCTTGTTTTATACAAATGGAAGTTTTTGAAAACAAGAACATTATTATGATAAAAGTACAATATATAGTGATCTTGTTTTATACAAATAGAAGTTTTTGAAAACAAGGATATTATTATGATAAAAGTACAATATATAGTGATCTTGTTTTATACTATTTGTGAATAGAAATAAAAAATAATCAAATTAAATGATAAATTTCCTATTGTTGAATCATTTTTCCTTCTTTGTTTGTCTAAACAATTTTCGGGAGTAATTTCTCATTCATCTAAACTCAATAATTCTAGCTAAAATTTTTTATGATAAATATATTAAGAAAATTCAATAAAGAAGTAAATATAATTAATTCTAAAACTAGTAAATTAAATGAGTTCTGATAATATTTCATTCGAACCATAAAATTTAAATTTTAAATTAAGGTGAACTGCGAAATACATACATAAAATATGAATCATAGTATTTTAGAATACTCCTTAGTGTCATTTTAATTAGAATTAATATTTAATTATATAGTAAATTTTTAACTATCATTCTTTTTCTTTTATTTTGTGGAATTGATTTGTTTTCGAGAACGAGGGTAAAATTTCAACTTATGAATTCATCGGAATTTAATAATTTAAGCTTGAATATATATATATATATATATATATATATATATATATATATATATATATATATATATATATATATATATATATATATATATATATATATATGTCAAAGTTCAATAACTAAGTAGATATAGTTAATTTCTAATCTAATAATATGATTTATTTATTTATTTTTATAAAGATGATTGCATTGAAATTTAAACAGCAAAAGCTGGAGATGCTAGTTTCTCTTTTTTAAAGCGGTGGTTTAATTGGAGCTGCCCATCAGGCGTTACTGGACTTGACCAGCACTAGCTCGTTGTCCTTCCATTGCACAGAGCGGGAGTTATTTGTTACTCTGTGAAACCAGCCTAACGCAATCCAACCCTCTTTAGGAATCAAGAAGCCCATTCTTTCGATTAGGCCCCGTGATCCAACTCGGTGCTTGGACAGGGCAGGCCAGAAATTAGCCCACCAAGCCCAACCATCTGGGATTGCCTAACATTCCACCACATTAATGCCCCCATTTGGGTTGCAAGCCCACATTATTGAGCTAGGCGTCTGATAATATGATAAGATCTCACACTCAACCCTAAAATTTAAATTTTAAATCTATATATAAACGAAGTCAATCAAATCACACCAACAATAATAGAACTACACAAGAATGTCATGTTAATTAGAATCAACTTTATATACTATTACATTAGACTTTGGTTGAATTTTATATATATATACATACATACATATATATATATATATATATGTATTCTTCTTTTTTGTATTTATTTCCCATCTCATCAATTGATTGGATTGCAGTTGTTAATCATTTAAGGATTGATTAATTAATATGTACAACTGCAGGTCTTAACATTTATAAGACCACTTGTTGAATGATATCCACAAATTCTCTGCAGAAGTAAAGAACCAATATTAAATATAACAATTAAATGATCAACTTCGATTAATTTAAGCCAATTCTTAAAAAATGTTTAAATTGATTCTTATTTTCATCAAAGTGTTGTATAATTTATATATAATTTAGTTCCTACAAAAGAATATTTTTTCATGATTGAATTGATGTCCAGTCTACTTCAATAAATACTTTAATCTTATTTTTATCAATCTAACATAGTTTACATATCTACATGATTTTTTTCGATAAACACTCAGTATTAGTTGAGATATATATAAACTAGTTTTCAGACAATTCGGATGAACCTGAGAGTTTTAGCTCAAACCCAAATAAGTACAAATAATCGACTTCAAATCCATTGAATCAAATGAATCGAGTTAAATTACCGAATTCAAACTCATAAAATTTAAATTTTGAAATTTGATGCGCAGAATTATATTGACTCTTTCTCTAAAATTATATTGGCCCCTACTAAAAGAATTCTTTCATGAATGTACGTATAAGTGCAGAGTGGTTTTTATGAATATGTCTCAATGGTACTTTAAAGAAAAAAAAAGAAAAAATCTTTGAGCTACAACAACTTTGTACTTTTGTTTTTAATATTGTTATTTTTTTGGGATAAAAATCAGTAAAAAGAAAAAAATGGATTAAAAGGGTCAAATTTGTCTTTTATCTTTCTATATACTATTAGAATTTGAAGAAAACCTGCCTGTTGTTAAAATTTAATCTAATTATATTATTTTTATCTTTAGAAAGAAAGAAAAAAACTTGTCTAGGTTTGTAGAATTAATTAAATTGACTTCTCCAAGATACACTTAAAATATAATAAAATTACAGTTTAATTTATATAAATATACTGATAGGGTAGAAGATATTTACAAATGTGTCTTATTTTTTACTGTCTTTATTTTAAGCTATGTGATACTATTTGTTTATTTATTTGTTAAAAGTAACACGTTTCTATCGTTGTAAACATCCAACTATAAACTTTCTATTTTAAAATGTGAAACTTTATAAACTTTTATAGCTAAATATGAAGATTTGGCTATAAAATTATGTCACAAAAATTAATAGAGGAAATAGGTTACTAGATAATTCGGACTTCTTTATATACGATTACATGTAGTTATCTGATACGTTACAAGTAATCTCATAGTGAAAAGTATTTTACCTAGTTATAAACTTAAAACAATCATTGAGTAGACCACTTCCTTACTACCAAAGGATGTGGACTTCTGGTGCAGTGGATAGGCTGCTCCTTCCTTAATCAAAGGTCTCGGGTTCGAACTCTGCATATGAAAAATTCTTGTTGGGAATCAAAGGTCTCGGATTTGAACCCTGAATATGAAAAAATCCTTGATATATAGGAAGCGCTACCCTTGAATAATGGGCCCTATCCTACACGAATCCAGATTA
Organism: Capsicum baccatum var. pendulum; assembly: GCA_030864225.1. Taxonomy (NCBI): domain Eukaryota; kingdom Viridiplantae; phylum Streptophyta; class Magnoliopsida; order Solanales; family Solanaceae; genus Capsicum; species Capsicum baccatum. The sequence goes on along the minus strand of CM061559.1, from coordinate 264,179,024 downwards.
ATACGTCGAGCTAGCTCCAATACAGTTATCGAACATCGAATGGGAAACAAATCCCCCACCAACCCAACCCCAACCCCACCCCCCCCCCACACACACACAAAAAGACCACTTCCTTCATTGGTCCCATCATATGCCAATTGAACTCTCCCCCAAACCCCAATATAAAACAACATTCTTCAACTCCACCTTTATTCCAAATACCTCTCATCACTTCCTAGTGATCCCCAAAAACACACACACACACACATTAAAAAAAAAAAATTCAAACTCCATGGAAAGGATTGAAAGAGAATCTCTTCATTTTAAGAATGTGGATACCTTCTCTCAACTTCCTATAACCCGACCCGTTAAAGAAAAGCCCATTAGGCTTTTCGGTAAAGACTTTGTTGGTGGTGGTGACAGTACGAACACTGTGACCACCACCAACATGTCTGAAACCATCGATAGTAACCCTATTTTTCACAATGGGCTTGAAACAAATACGATTAGTCATATCGACAAGAATATTGAAGTCAACAGAAAATATGAATGTCATTACTGTTATAGGTGCTTCCCAACTTCTCAAGCTTTAGGAGGTCATCAAAATGCACACAAGAAAGAACGTCAAAATGACAAATTAGCTCATGTTCAGTCTTCAATAGTACATGGTAAGATATATAAATAATATCTATATATAAGGATGTATTTTATTTTTTTCGCTATCGTATTTTCTTTTCAAATCTCCTTTGATGATATGCTCTATTTGAGTCAGGAGTTTCACGAAAACAGCCTCTTTTTTTAACTACAATATTTTCTTTTCAAACCTGCTTGATGATATGCTCAACTTGAACCGAGAGTTTCACAAAAATAACCTCGATCTCCACTTTTACGAGGTATAGGATTACACTCCATATGTTGTTGTAATTGTATATACGGATGTATTTACTTCGTCACTACACAATATTTTTGTTTCAAACGCGCTTTGATATGCTCTACTTGAACCGAGCTAGGGCATTTTCAAAAGGTAGGATTACACTCTAAGATGTTATAGATGTATATATAAGGATGTGTATTTGGTATGACAGAAATTTTTTTTTTTTTAGACAATAAGACATTTTCTAGTAACTAAATATCGAAAAATATTCTCTCTGAAGAATATTTTTTCGCTAAAAAAGATAATAAAAATTTCAAAGAAGCCCTTTTAAGAATATTTCCCGCAATTCATTTTTCGAGTTTGCCTGCATTCTCTCGATATATTAAAAGCTATTTTGCTCGGACTCTTCAAAAACGTCAACATGTGTGTGTCGAATTCTCCAAAAATAGTGTATTTTTGGAAAATCCAACACGGACACGACATCAAAAGTGAAGAATTCGCACAACCTAGATTAAAACGGGGAAAACGATTTTCTTTGCTTATTTTTTCTCTGACAATCTACTAGAAAAAAATTCTGAATTTTAAAGCGTGTTAAAAAGTGAGTAAAAGTTGATTTTTCCAGAAAATATTTCTCGTCCTACCAAGCACATGTACACATAGTGCTAATCACATGTACACATAGTGCTAATCATTCACCATCATTCAACATGTGATAATAGTTTCATATATTGTTACGTATTTTAAATACAATGTTTGTTTTGATTAACAGAGAAGAACGTTTACGCGATATCAAACCGCCATCGCCTTGGTGAAGCAGCTCCAAGAATTCATCATCAACATTCAACATGGACAAACAATATTAGCACTCCTCCTCCTTGGTTTTATGGAAATGTTTATGATCATGTTAATGAGATTAATCCTATAAATGGAAGTGATCAATTGGGATTTTGGAAGATTACTCCAACTGTTCATCACAATAATTCTTCAACTTCTTGTTCTAATTTAGGTTTTTCTAATGATGATTTGATTAGGACTTCTCCAATGGTTAAAATTAGCACTAATTGTGAGAACAATTTTATGTATGAACCAAAAGGAGAAGTTCAAGATCATGTGAGTTTAGATTTGCACTTGTAATAAGGTCTTATTTAGTTGTAATTTAATTACTTATAATATTATTTTCTTTAGAGAATTAAGTTGTGTTTATGTTGAAGAATGTTTAGCCGGGGTCTATTGGAAACAACCTGTAGTGGTATGGATTTACCCCCTAGACCCACTTTGTGAAATATACTGGATATGTTGTTGTTGTTGTTATGTTGAAGAATGTTTAGATTTAGTTATACAATCATTCATCATATAAGGCCATCTTGGGCATGGGAAAGGAAAGGCGTCGGACAATCAACTTAACTGGAGAGCCTAAACAGCATTGAGGATGAGTCCACTTATCGACAAATGGCTTCCATCGACATGTGCTTTTATTACGGACTGGTCGACTTGTCACGATTGATTGTTGACTCACTAATGCTAGGACTTGTGTCAAGCTAATTCGGAAATGAAAGAACTCTACCGAGAGCCCTTGGTATTTGTCTCATCAATCACATTAATAGCTTCAATAGTTCACTGAAATTTATGTCACACACTATTGTGTTGCCTTGTTGAGTTTCACTTAGTGTAAGTTTGTATACTATTTGCACTTGTAAGGATCTTAGTTGTAATAATTTAATTATAATTATTTCTTTTAGAGAATTAAGTTGTGTTTAATTTGAAGAATGTTTGGATATAGTTATACAATCATTCATCATATTATGGCACTCATAATTGTTTAGTTGAAGCTTCAGTTAGTGCAATTTTTTATATTATTCATGTGTAAAACCTAAGTTAAATTTCGAAATAACTTAACTTAAAACTTGTCAATGTATATTACTTAAACTCGTATCTTAAATATACTCCTGAACTGTCATGTGTCGCGCAGGATAGAAGGGGCATGATGACTTGAAGTCATTCTTATCTTCCTCCAATTTATTACCGACAGTTGTTCAGCTTAACACAAAAACAGAAACAGAAATAATAGTAACTTGGTCCCAGACATCTAGTCATCTACTATTATACTCACAATGATCGGTCATATTATTGCTATCCATAATGGAAAAGTCAAAAGAGCATTTGCCTGTTTATATAACGTATAGTACATGGTAGGCCGAACGAATAAGAGCAAAAATAAAGTTGACTCAAATAAAGATTTCTCTTACACCCTTCGTCAATAAAAGTAAAAGAAAAAAATTAAATAAGCGATATTGCCTGTATTTTCAATACTCAACGACTCGATCGAATCAAGCCTCTGCAATTTCAGAATCTGTCATACCCTTCGTCAATAAAAGTAAAAGAAAGAAAATAAATAAGTGTTATAGCCTGTATTTTCAATACTCAACGACTTGATCGAATCAAGCCTCTGCAATTTCAGAATCTGCATCTCCAACCGCAACATATAACATATATCAGGTATATATCACTATCTATCAAGGATTGGATAGATGAAGATCACCTAATGTTTTTTGTCTCTAATGAAATTCGAATCTGAGCCCTCAGGCTATCAGCTCACTTAATTAACCACTACTTGAGTGTGTGTATATATATATATTTATATGTACCACCAAAGAATATGGTGCAGTGGATGGGGTTGCTCCTCCCTTAATCAGGGGTCTCGGGTTCGAGCTCTGGGTATGGAAAAATCCTTGGTAGGGAGCGCTACCCTCCGAATGGGGCCCTACCCGACGCAAATCTGGATTAGTCGGGCTCCAATGCAGGTACTAGACACCGGATGAAAAAATAAAATAAAATAAAATATTTATATTTATATATATAACATGATTGGTTTTGCATGCATGCATTAACTTTGTACCTTACATCTTATCAGAGAAAGTCCCTACATTACTACAAATATGGATACAGCAACACAGGTGAGTTAAATTTCTGAAACTAATATCAGATGGAGGACCCTAAATTAAACTATGTAGTTGTATCATGTTGTGCGGAGTCAGAATTTTCATTGAGGGGTTCAGAAGTAAACATACGGACTAGTCGAAGGGGTTCAACATATACTATATATACATATAAAATATTTTTAACTGTATAAAAATAGTATAATTTTCCGTCGAAAGAGGTTCGGATGAAACCCCTGATTACAAGGTAGATCTGCCACTACTATCATGGCTAAACTACTACTTCTAGTAATAATAATAATAATAAATACAGTAAGACTTTATTATTTTCTTTATCTCTAATGATCTTCTGGTGTTATAGTACATCTTTTACTTCACCTTGTACTTACATCACATTATAATAATCTATCTTATGAACCTATGGTTATATATGTCTTGCTACTATAGTACATGACATGTCCAATATTTTGAGACAAGGTCATGTTGTGCCCATTGTGAATAATCTAGCAAGATCCGGGTGACCAGAGCGATCAGCTTAAGGGGAAGTTTCGTAGGTTTGGTGAAGACAGATTCAAGTTACTTAGTTTTTCTTTCTTTCTTTCATTTCTATCGATCCGACATTTAGTTTTTGAAAAAAAGGAGTGCTTACATTATTATTCATTGTTAATAACTTACTGATGACATGATTGTAGATAAAAAGGTTTGGAGATCGAATTTTAGAATAAAAGACTAGTATGTAAGCAGATGACAAATATGTAAGCAGAAGTGTCCAATTTACAAAATCGAAATAGTACAGGAGTCCACCGAACCATTTTACATTTAACTTTTAAGATATAGTACCCTAGCTATAGTACCCTAGCTAGGTCTATTTTGGGCCATCTGTTTAATTTGAGGCATGAAAAAGGAAACAATAAGGATGAAATTAAACATTTTCTTGAGATATGAAAAGTAAGTAACAGGGATGAGTATTAACTTTTTTCTTGAAAGTCATGATATTTTAGTTGAGTGATATAATATATGGTCTGTCATAAAATAAATACATGTACAAACACAAAATATAATGACAATTCATTAAGCTACCATCTCTACTGCCTTTTGGATAAATGGCTTGTACTAATTCTTCAATTTATAATTTTGTACCACAACCAACTTAAAAAAAGTTTTGGAACAGTGTGATTGGAGATTTTTACTATTTTTGGGTTTCAAAGGAGATTGTTTGATTATATGCGGTGTTTAAAAATGAAAGAAAGACTTTTGAAATTTATTATCTCAAACAAATTTTACATATTAAAATTTTATAAAAACGAAAGAAAGACTTTTGAAGTTGAAGCTTGTTTGAGATCATACGTTTCAAAACCACTTCTTTAATTTAAACACCAAATCTAGTTAAACAATATCACATAAATTGAAGCGAAAGGTATATTCAAAATCTCCAATCATACTTTTACTTTGCATGTATATATAAAGATAATGTTCTAAAAGTTCAAAAAAATAATAATATTTTTTACTATTTTGACATTAAAGGAAGTGGTGGTACAAAATTATAATCTGAATAGTCAGCCCAAAGCACTTATCCAAAAGGCAGTAGAGATGGTGGCTAAATGAATTGTCATTATATTTTGTGTTTGTACATGTATTTATTTTATGGCAGACCATATATTATATCACTCAACTAAAATATCACACTATGTTCATCCTTGTTGCTTCCTTTTTTTATACATCAAATTAAACAGAGGGTCCATAATACACCTAACTAGGGTTCTATCTTTAATAAATATGGAAACAACAATTTATAAGCTTATTGCAAATAGAAACAAAATTTTAAGACTATCAAAATAGAAATTTGTCCCTAAAAACCAATTCATGTTCTTCGTGAAACCAATCTTTCATATTATGTTATATTATATGTTTTTTATAACAACATTTTGCTATAGCATCTAAAAAAACATCGAGACAAATGATGTTGGTATGAAGAAGTTTTGATTGTTTGTAAGTTGGAACAAGTTTAGGGGTACAGATGCTTTTATATCATCATTTGTTCTAACTCTAGTGGACGAAATTATTTGATATCTGTTGCTGGTGGGAGGCAGTAAGTATCCCGTGAATTTAGACGGAGGTACACAAAAACTATCACGGACACCACGATTATCAAAAAAAAAAAATCACCATAAATTATGTGATAGTTGTTCTTAATATAGGAGGTGTATGGGACTTTGGATTTAAAAGGACTCCCAAGTTGTTCAATTAAGTGAGAGTCCTCCAAGTTTTTTAAATTAAGTGGGAGGAACAACTTTTTTTTTATTTATTTATTTTTAAGTTTTTTCGTCCCAACAACTGCCAAAGTTGTTCAACAATTGCGCAAGTTATTCAACAACAGCGCGAAATTGTTCAGACAACTAATATAGTTGTCCAACAATTATCCCAGTTGTTCAAAAATACAATTTTTTTTTTTTACAAATTTGTGAAATTCCCTTTTCTTAATTGGAAACTTGAGGTGGTCTTTTTACTCATTTTTCTCTAGGTGTATCATCTAATCTCTATCACTTGATATAGTACTAATTGAGCTAAAAAGAAAAGTACATGTGTGGGGAATCAACATTGAATTACTTGTTGACAGTTACAGGTGCAGAGTTCAAATTAATCTTAAATTAATTGCTTTCCACCTTCAAATTAAATAGAAGTCCTGAACTTGACTTAATATATCTCCATTAAGGACATTTTTTTTAATAACCGTGATATTTGAACCAGTTTTCTCACACCTCAACTAATTTCACAGAATAGTAACAAGAGATAATTACTTGATTTTATATTTTATGTTAGGAGAAAAATCCGAAAAAACCAACAATAATACAAAGGCCAAATTGATCAGACCGATGTAGTTGGTTCGGGTTTTGTTTTAGTAAAAGACGATCCAAACTGAGTCATGAACACCCCTAGCCACTGCGTGAGCCCACAAATCGAGTAAGAAAAATGTAGGATCGAGAAGAATGGCCTCGATATATTTAAATGTTACCGAAGTAATCATTTCTCATCCGAAACAGATTCAGAATTTAAGTTTTATAAGTTCAACATTAAGGTCCTTTAGCACTGAAACGTATCATATATCATTTGTTGATATGCTCTGGATCGAAAATAATAATTTCAGATCAACTCGATACTGATACTCTACATATCTAAAAGGTACACAAATGAATGGAGAAAAATTGTGGGACATAACAAACTACAAACAAGAAAAAAAAAAACATGACGTGTTAGAATTAGTTAGATTAAATTTAGTTAAGTTAGATTTAGTTATTTATTAAATTAATTATGAGAAGATCATTTAAAAATAAACTTTTAGAAAAATTAAAGAATCTTTAGTTAGTAATTATTCAGAATATATAAGTCTAAATAAAACAAAAGAAAATCCAGAAAGATTAGCTTACCTAATTACATTAATATCTAGTATTGAAGCAAAATTAATAATCCATTTAAAATCTAGAAGAATGAGATATATACCACCTAATTATGATAAAATTAGATTCAGATATCCACCAAAATATTATAAATATAATTTAAATGAATAAAGAGCAAAAATACAAAGAATTAAAAAAATTTATCTCTGAAAAACGTAAAGAATTAAAAATAAGAAAAGAAAGATTACATTATAATATATTTGCTGGAGTTAGTAAAAATTCAATAAATACACAAAAAGATGAAATATCAAAATTAGAGTCTCAAATAGATAGTTTAGAATATATATATATATCAACATGAACTATTCACAATAAAATGAATAAAGAAAAATTTATAATAGATGAAAAAATATACGCAAATCACGAAAGATCAAAAATAAAAATAGTATTTTCGAATTTAGGAAGAAGATACAAGAAAATAGGAGAACATTTATATTTAATGTTAGAAAAAGAAGAATTAAAATTAGAAGATAAACTAACAGCAATGGTAAGAATAGAAAAAGAAAATGAAGAAATAGATAGAAAAAAGGAAATAGAAAAAATTAAACAACAAACTACGGAAGAAATACGAAAAATAGAAGAAACTAAAAATAGTAGAATTGTTGGATTAGAAAAAGAACTACAAATGTTAAAAGATTTATACGAACAAAGACAAAAAGAAAAAGAAGAAAAGGATAAAAAACAAACATTAATAAACGAGATAAACCAATTTAAGGAAAAATTAGAAATAAATAATATAGAGGTCGAAGAGACAGATAATTATGATTCAGAAGATAGTGAAACATATACGGAAATATTAACAAATATAAAAGATTTAGAAATTAACAAAAAACAAAGAAAAAATTAATGAAGAAAACTTAGAAAATACCAATACAGAAATAAATACTCTTGACAAAAAAGAAGATGAAAATATAATACCTAAGACAACAGAAATAAGAAAACCTATATATTATATAAATAAATTTAAAAGATATAATAAATATGACAAATGGACACCAAAACAAATAGTTAATAAAAATTATAACATTTTAGACCTAGACTGTGTAATAGATACAGAAAAAACAATACAATTATGGATAGTATATATGACAAAACAATTATTAGATAATAATATAAACATAATAGATGCACCAGAATATATAGAAAAAACATTAATAGGATCAGTAAAACTATGGTTTTCAAACTTAACCGAAAATAGTAAAAAAGTATTAAGAACTAATATACCTATGGAAGGAACATCATCAACAACAACTAAATTAACACCTATAAAATTATTAAAAAAATATAAAACAGCTATAAAAGATGAATTTGGTAGTATGACAACATTAGAAGAAGAACAAGATGAAGAAAAAGATACAAACAGTAATTTAATGATAAAATTAATAATATGTAATATGTGTTATATAGACGAATATACTTGCGCATTTAAAGAATATTATTATAAAGGAGCATATAGTATAGAAGAAAGTAAAGAAATAAGAAAATTATATTTTAATAAATTACCCGAATCATTTAGTTCAAAAATAATAAAAACTTGGGAAGAAGCAAAAATAGTAGATACGTTAGGAGCTAGAATAAAATTTTTACAGCAATGGTATAGAAATTTATGTGAAAAATATAGAGAAGAATTAAAAATGGAAAAAACATTAATAAGAAATTTAGCATGTTGCAAAAATAAAATAGCACCCCAATTTGGATGCGAAGAAAGATATTACAAGAAAAGAAAAAGACATAAGAAATATAAGAAATATAAAAAATCAAAATATAAATATAAAAAACCAAGAAAAAGATATTATGTAAAAAATTATAAAAATAAAAGACCATATAGAAAGAAAAAGTCTATAAAAGAATGTACATGTTATAATTGTGGAAAGTTAGGACATTTAGCTAGAGATTGCAAACTACCCAAAAATCCAAAAAATAAATAAATATCCGAAATAAAAATAGAAAATACAGAATATATGCAGATAAATTATATAGATTATGAATTAGAAAGTGAAGATAGTATATATGAAATTTCAGAAAACGAAACAGATACTGAAACAGATAGTGAAATAGATGAATCAAATGACTAAAGAAGATATAAAAATAATAACAAAGGAAGAATATTTAAATGATGAAGGAACAGAACAAAAAATAATATTTGACAGTAATATATTTGATGAAATAAAAGGAAAAGAGTTAGATTTAAGTGTAGAAAAAATATTTAGAATACCAACAATAAAAAATATTTTTAGTAGGAAAAAAGATGAATATTATGTAGTATGTAAAAAAGAACATGTAATAGACTGTAGATATGCAAAAAGATGAATATTATGTAGTATGTAAAAAAGAACATGTAATAGATTGTAGATATGCAAAAGGAAAAGTTAGTATACCACTTGTAACAAAAAGAATAATTAATAAAGAAATAAATGATATAAAAAGTAAAGGAGATCCAATAAAATACGTACACCTTGGAGGTACAGAAATATTAATAAAAGCATGTTTTAGAGAAGGAATAGATACACCGATAGAATTATATTTAGCAGATGATAGAATTATAAAACCTATAGAAAAAAGTATAATAACTGCCGTAAAAGGAAATTTAATATACCAAAAATTTAAATTTATAATAAGTGCAAATTATTCAGTAGCAGTAACAGATAGAAATATAGATAAATCACTAGTATTATATTGGAAGATATCAGGAATAGAATTAACCCCAGGAAGTAAAATATTTACAGCAAGATGTAAAAATTTATATGTATTAACAACAAAACATAAAATAACAGGAAAGAATAAAATTAACAAAATACAAATAGATAGCCCATTTGAACAAATTGTAAAAACAATAGATTATATTGATTATAGCTATAGAGACATAGATATAGAAGAAAATTTAGAAATAGTAAATGATAGAATAAGTACAACAAAAAGAATAGTTAATGAAAAACTAGAATCATCAACCTCATCAAAAAGAACGAGTTATGAAACAAATTCAATAAATAATCTAAATCAATATTACATAACAGGAAAAATAAATGAAAAAGAATATTTAATACTATTAAACACAGGACAAAAATGAAAATTATATAGCAAAATGTTTAGTAAAAAATGAAAAAATAAAAACTGATAATGATATATGCCCAGATCTACCGAGAAGTTTAATAAATAGTAAAGATATAGCAGAAAAAGAAATAATAATAGGCAGAATTAGAAAAATAAAAATAGAATTTGAAGTAAAAGAAGAAATGCAAAAAGCAGATATAATATTAGGAATAAAATGGTTAGAACAAGTAAAACCATATAATATAGAACATACACAATTAGCCATAACATATAATAGGGAAAGATTATTCTTAAAAAGAGCCTTAACATAAAATGAAAATATATGTATTAATGAAGATAGTAGTGGAAGGATATTATAGTAGATATTATACGCCTATGATAGATACAGGAGCAGAAGCTAATTTATGTAGATATAATTGCTTACCAGAAAGTAAATGGGATAAATTAAAAATATCAATAGTAGTTAAAGGATTTAATAATGAAAAAAGTTTAATTACTTATAAAGCTAGGAATGTAAAAGGACAAATATGGGATAAGATATTGACAATAGAAGAAATTTATAATTATGAACTAACATCAAAAGATATACTTTTAGGAATGTCATTTTTAGATAAACTATACCCACATATAATAACTAGAAATGACTGGTGGTTTACAACACTATGTAAACAAAAAGTAAGAGCAAAAAGAGTTAATAATAAAATAAGAAAGAAAACTGATTGGATAAAAGGAAGTGAAAAAATTACACAAAAATTACAAAATATAAAAAACGTTGAAGATACAATAGAATTAGTAGTATTCTCAATAAATAAAACAGAAATAACTATATTTTCAATAAATAAGATAGAAATAGTTAAGAAAAAATTAGAACAATTATATAGTGAAGATCCATTAAAAGGATGGGAAAAACATAAAACTACCATAAAAATTGAATTAATAGACAAGATTAGTATAATAACCCAAAAACCATTAACATATAATTTTGACGATTTAAAAGAATTTAAAATGCATATAGATGAATTATTAGAAAAACAATATATACAAAAAAGTAATAGTAAACATAATAGTCTAGCATTTATAGTAAATAAACATAGTGAACAAAAAAGAGGAAAAAATAGAATGGTTATTGATTATATTAGGACCACAAAACTAAACTAAGAAGGTAAAACACTTGAAAAATAAGAGTGCATTATTAGGACCACAAAACTAAACTATGTAGAGAACAAAAGTGGAATTTTAGAAAGCTCCAAAGAGTGTCCCATAAAGTTTAATGTCAACTATTTTTTGTTCACTTTTTATAATTTGCCACAAATAGTTATACACTTTTTGTTATTTCTTATAATAAATATTAATTTAGTGTTGCATAGGACCTAGTAATACATTATGGATAATGCAAATTTATCTTAACTTCCATTCTATCTTTCCAGTTAGCTCATAACAAAATGTTAGATCAATCTCAAGGTTGATCCGATCGACTTTGTTGAGTACTGTGCTTGAAAGAGAAGACGAGGATTCATAACTAGAGGTCTCGAGTTCGAACCGAGCGGTCTTTGTGTTTTACCCCTCATAGTGAGATTTCTTCTACCAAAATTCGAATTAGTCAAACCCCACAGTGCATACCAAACATCGGGTGAAAAATCAAGTCGAGGACATACCTGTAGAGGAAGCAGCTACCCTCTAAGTTGATCACCTTATCCACTAATGGGCACTAAGGCAGGGAAGGGTGAACGAGAACGGGTCAAAAACCGAACAACCCCTTCATAGTCCATTCGATAAGGTAGGGAATGATGATAATCATGTTGTTTTTTCATATTTGCCTCTCTTTTTGTAATTTCACATACACATTAGAGACGGTCCCACGATCCAGACAACAACAATATACTCATCGTAATCTCACAAGTAGGGCCTGGAAAGGCGTAAAACGTATGTAGACAAAGACCTTTGTGGGACCTCTGCACATAATTTAAAGATTATATATTTATGTTAATATATTATATGCATAATTTATTTATTTTTACAACCGTAGTATCTGAGCCAGCGCAACCTGCCACCTCCCACCAGCAACGGGTGCCAGATAATTCTGTCCACCAAGGCTAGAACAGATGGAAAGAATTCACCTAGTGTTTGTCTCTGCTAGGAATTGAACCTGAAACTTCATGGTGTTCATAACCACTAGACCACACCCTTGGTGCCATATATTATATGCATAATGATGTATACCTATAGGCTGTATACGCTTTTATATGACTTATTAAATTGCTTTTCCTAACCATATTTTTCTGGGCTGCCCCTTTAAATACCTGACTTTATATGACAGGTAATACTGTCAGGTAACTGAGTGGCTTACAAACAAGATACCAGTCTCAGTAGTACTAGCAAAATACTTGTTTAACCCTGGCCATAAGTTTTGATTACTCCCACTTAAATAAAGGATGACTGAAAAATGTTTTCAATATTCTTAGCACTATTGTCAGAATATCCAACATGATCTCAACAAACTTCTTTAAGATGAGAATTCAAGACTTAGTCTCAAACATACTCAAAGGCAGATTCAGGATTTGAAGTTAAAAAGACAATAATAACTGAGTTCACGATCAAATATTGATAGATATTTAGTAGATATGTTATTATAGATATAGAGAGAATGGACAAAAGCTATTGGGTTCACATGCACCCACAACCAACCCTCTACATCTGCCCCTAGACATAGTATATAGGAATCGCAATGTCGCGTGGGAGGGGCCTTTCTTACCAAAATCTTCATCATCTAGCCTCATTTAACTTTCTACTTCCCTATAGACATAGGTGGATGTAGCTTTTACTCAATGGGTTCAAAAAAGCCCAGATATGGACGCGAAAGACCACTAAAGTTTCAACAAATATTACACTGCGAACTTACAGTTTCAAGGATACAATGAGTGCAGTGCTAAGAACCTTAAAGATTGAATCCGTTAAACTTAAAAAGGAAAAAGTCACAGCCCCTTGTGCCGCCCACTAAGACTAAAATGGCATGTAAGAAGAGCATAGAGACTAAGGAAGTTGTGAACAATTGGACATGGCCACTCTTTTAATGAGCAGGGGGAACAAGAACGAGAGGACAGAGACCAAAATTATGATGAGACTAAGCCCCTGCCAAATAAAGTCGGAGAACTGAAACGTTGTGCCACAAGCTAATGAACAGACATATCATATAAACAAATAAAATTTCAGTAGAAAACAATAAATGACTGCAGAAATAGATTATGGTACAGTCCATACCAGTTTCCTTAACAAGCTGATGAGCACCGTAGCAGTGATGAAGCTTGACATGCAACCAAAATTACAAGTATTTGAAAGTAGTGCAGAACTACATTAACGAGATTACTTGATAATAATTTATGTGACGAGAAAAATCCCAAAAAGAAAGACTGCAAAGACCAAATCGACCAAACTGATAAAGAGAAAAATCCCAAAAAGAAAGACTGCAAAGTCCAAATCGACCAAACTGATAAAGATGGTTAGGGTTTGGTTTTGGTAAAGGTTGAACCAAGCAGACGCATGAACACCCCCTAGCCACTGTATAAGCCTGTGAATAGTGAAAGAAACATGCAGGAGAAGAGTGGTTTTGATAAATTGAAATGTTACCGAAGTACTCTGAGATACAATTATAATCACTAGCCTATCAATCTTACCCAAAGCATCTCCCAGTTTGAGGATATAAGTTTTATGAGTTCAACATTTAAGGTTCTTAACATTGAATCTATTATATCTTTACAGTTATGACTTCACATCTACTATTTGTTAATTTTTGTGCAACTTTACACCTAAATATATACTCTATATCAAAAGTACTTAGTTCTGATGAACCCAATACGGTACACTACATCCACCTCTACTCTCAACTATCTAAAAGGTCCACAACTGAATGCAGAAAAATGGGGGGACATTACAAATTAGAAACAGGAGGAAATATGAAATGCATGTACAAAAGATGATAAAACACTTATAAGATAGTGCATTATTAGGAGTTAGGACCACAAAACAAATGTAGAGAAAGCCAGTGGAATTTCAAAGACCTCAAGCATGTCCCATGCTGAAGCGTCGGTGGAAATGTCAATTGTTATTTTTCACTTTTTTTTTATACCCATGGTGTCCGGGACAACTTTCGCGCACCTCAACTAAATGCACGCATACTTGCCACCTCCCATCAGCAACAGATTGGTAACTCTGTCCACCAAGACTAGGACAGATGGGAAGAATCACCTAGCGTACTGGGATTTGAACCCGAGACCTCAGTTTATGGTCCAACTTTTTGTTGCATAAGACCTAGTAATAAATTATGGATAACTCAAACCCGTCCAATTTTCGAACCATCTTTCTCAAGTCAGCTAATAACAAACTGATATACCAATCTTAAACCCCCAGCAACAAAGCACTCCCGCCCCTGAAAGTGAAGACTGAGGAACTTCAACTAAAGGTCTCAAGTTCGAGTCTTGGAAATGGAATTGCCATTGGTAGACAAAGTTTTACCCACCATAGTGAGATTTCCCGGCGTAAATCTGAATTGGTCATGCCCTAAATCAAATACCGGACATTCGGTGAAAAAAACAAAAAGGCAGAAGAACCTACGGGTTGTCAGGGAAAGACCGGAAGAAGAGGCGGGTACCCTCTAAGTTGATCACCCTACCAACTATAATGGACTATAGAGCCAGGGAAGGGTGAACAAGAACTAGTCGAAAACCTGACCACCCAACAATTTAGATCATCCTTTCTTAGTCCATTCATTAAGGTTGGGAATAGCGATAAGCTGAAGATAATGTTTTCTTTTCATGTCTTCGTCTCTTTTTTTAAACCTTTTCTTCTTGTATTTCATGTTAAAGATGGTCCAATCCGTGCACATTCACAGATAACTTCCAGCATTGAGCTTTGCCCATAACTTAAAGATAATACATTAATGTTTATACTTTATATAAATGCATATTGGTATGTATACCTACCGCTATTTTGTACCTCGCAAGATCTATAGGCTGTATAAACTTTTATATGATATTAAATTGCATTTTATAACCGGCTATTTTGGGAATGCCCCTATGAATACATGACCTTATATGACAGGTAATATGTCAGGCAACTGAGGGGCTTACAAACAGATGGCAAACTCAGTATTAGCAGTGCCTTTTTAACCCCTGGCCTTAAGTTTTTATTACTCCTACTTCAGTAAAGGATGACCGAAAATGTTTTCAATATTCATTAAACGATTGTCAGAATATCCAATGTGATCTCAGCCAACATCTTTAAGACCATAATTCATGCCTTCAGTCACAAAATATACTTCAAGTTAGTAAAACAGTAATAACTGGGTTCATATTCAAATATCTATAGATTTGTGAATTTTCAATATATAGATTAAGAGTCTGGGGAAAAGATAATGGATTCAAGTGAATCCGCAACCGACCCTCTACATTCGGCCCCTGATTACACACTATATAGAAATTGCAATGCCCTGGAAAGGGGCCATCCAAGCTCATTTAAATTACTACCTCCTTAGAAATAGACTTGGATGTAGCCTCTACCCAATAGGTGTTCAAATGAACCCAGACACGTGAAAAAACACCAAAGTTTCAACAAATATTAAATTCCGAACTCATTGTTTCAAGGGTACAATAAGTTCAGTGGTAAGAACCTTGAATATTGAGCTCATCAATCTTAAAAGGAAAAGTTGCGGCCCCTTTTGCCGCCCGTTATGACTAAATGGAACATATGAAGAAGTCCTCTCAACTGCATAACTATGTTGTAGATAAAACTATGTGCATCACCAACTAGGTTGAATCAAAGAGCAATTCTCAAATGCATCACCAAATATGTTGTGAACTATGGGACATGACCACTCTTTTACGAGGAGGGAAGCAAGAACTAGGGTGGGTAGACCAAAATGACTATGAGACTAAGCCCTGCCACATAAAGCCGGAAAAATGCAAACTTATGCAACAAGCTAATGAACAGACATATCATACAATTATAAAAACAACTAAAATTCAGCAGAGAACAGCGATATACCAATTGCAGAAATAGATTATGGTATATTCCTGTAACAATTCTCATAACAACCGATGAGCATCGACGCAGCAATGCAATTTGACATGCAACCAAAACTACAACTATTTGAAAGTAGTGCAATAATGTGAAAATAGAACATGCGTTTTTAACGAGAACCAGAGTAAGAGTAATCAAATAATAACTGGAAGAAAGGGCTCTTTAGTCACAGTTAGCTCCCTTAAACACTGATGAGGATGCAACAATCTACAACCAATGACAAGGCATTTTCTTCTAATACAAAGCACTTCGATACAAGATTCAGTAACTATGCCATTTTCGCTATTTACCAAATATTCAGCATCAAATATTCCTTTAGAAATTAACAACTGAAGCACAAGTGGTTTATTCCAAGTTCAAACATTCCTAGGCACAAACTCTCCTAGTATTACAAAGTAAAAACTATATACTTTATCAAAAAAGATGTACAAAAGAAGAAATTAAAACACATAACATCTTTTGAATTAACAATTGCTCCAGCAATATATAATTCATTGCAAAATTCGAAGTAAAGTTTGCTCTGATTTTGTGCACCTCGAGTCAATCAGCCAAGTCTTTCACGTTGAACAGAAGAAGTATGGGCCTCCTCAATACGCCTAGTAAGCAATGATATTCCATAATGTGATGCACTTGAAGCAGCATAATATGAAGTCATTGTAAGTTGAGTAAATCTCGGAAGTGCATAGCCTGTAAAGAAAAATTACCCATAAATCTGGTCATTTACACACTAAAAATTACTTTAATAAATAAGATAAAAGTACGGAAAAAGATCTTAGATTGTTTTCATTAAAGTACTTTGCACTGAATGTAAAATGAACAACTAGTTTTTTTTCTTTAAATGGCACTTCCTTATCAATTATCCCTACAACTAGTGTCATTTGGCTCGTGCGAAACCCGAGCCCAAACTACATTAACATTTTATATTTATAATTTTTTTGTTTGGTCATGTACCATTATAATATTAGTTGAAAGTAGTTCGATAATCTCTCAATATTTTTAAAATGTTAAATCATATATTTGTTTAATTTCTCGTGTCCAATTTCTTTTTTGTTCGTTTATAAAAGAATATCTTGTTCCTTTTTTTTTCAGACTCTTTTAATTTATCTTTTTTCATATGACATGTTCAATACCACAAGATTAAAGGATATTTTGATTTTTTCCACATATATCTTCAATTTAATATCACAAAATTTAAAAATCTTTATCACGCATTTAAACTTCGGGCTAAGTCAAAATCAGGCAAACAAGTTAAAATGAAGGAAGTAAAAGTTTTTGTAAGTTAAAAAACAACATTTTTAAAGTATATTTTAGATTCTCTTTTAATTTCAAACAAATGTAGACACTAAAATTATTCTCCTTTTTATTTTACTGATTTTTTTTAAAATTAAAGATTTTAACAATCTAAAATGATTGTTGTTTTATGTTGAATTACCTTCATTATCTTTTTTCTCAATTAAATTTACTGACTAACCCATTTTACTTTTAAGAAATACAATATTTAAGTAATATAAAAAATATTTAATGCTGCAAATTATTGTATGATTACGTCAACAAAGTTAATTTATAGATAAAGATAACATTAATAGTTGAAAGTCTGATTTAGCAAAATACTTTTGTAGATGTTCTTTCAATGGGTGAAATCTTACAAGATTATTAAAACTTCCATTAGAGAGAAAATAGATTTTAAAAAGCTAGGTGTTATCTCTTATTATTTTTTTCATATGAAAAAATCGTCAAATTTTTTAGTTAATTTTAATTTAATTGAATAAATATATCTTTTATGGTGTCAATATCACTTTTTCTATGACTCATTACTTTTTGTATAGCATTTTAAATGTCAATATAATTATTTAAAATTATAAAAATAAAAATATTTTTTAGTTATTATATAATGACAAGTGAAGTCATATTGAACTAAATCAAGGATAATATAAAGAAAAAAGGAGAAAAAATAAATTAATATGAAATTTAATAAGTTAAAAACATGTCAAAAGATAAATTTAGAAAAAAAAACTTTTAAAGTAATTGATAAGCATTAGTTGCAATCTAATTAAAGATGACAAAATATTTAGATAAGCATTAGTTAAAATCCAACTAAGTACTACCAAATCTTTGGATTCTCCCTTATTATATATTAAATATAAAACCATTGTAAATATTATACAGAGCATACTTTAGTTTAAAAAAAAGGGGCAGCCCGGTGCACTAAAGCTCCCGCTATGTGCAAAATCCGGGGAAGGGCCCCACCACAAGAATGTATTGTACGCAGTCTTACCTTGCATTTCTGCCAGAGGTTGTTTCCAAGGCTTGAACCCGTGACCTCCTGGTCACATGGCAGCAAATTTCTAGTCTAATGAATAAAGTGACCATAAACTTACAAAACTTAGACTTGCCAAAAAAGTAACCTCCATCTTTTCTCTAGACAATTGTAGTTACCAATTTTCAGATAGAAGCTCCTTAACAGAGTTGGTAGATGATTTTTTAAAAGTGGAGGACATGAATCAGAACCCTAACGGCATCTTGTTTATATTTTCACCAGCAGATTCAGCACAAATCTTACTTTGAAAGTTAAAGAGTTTATCCAACTATATCTAAGTGGAACTTCTAAGATTGTTCTTCTAGTCTCATCTTATTTATCACGTCCACTTAAGTATCTCCCTTCAATCTCACCAAATTAGCTAAAGTCTCGAGTACAATGGAAAGGGGAAAAGAAAACCCAAAGGGTTGGACTGGTTTGTGTGTCCAAGTGACAATTCTATTGTAAATGGGAGCTGTGAATTTGTCAAATGCTCGGCAAGCCTCAACAGTAGCAGCACTAACAATGTTCTAAAACCAAGTTAGATAGTTTGTCTGCTTGCTTTTCTTTCATAAGCCAAAAACTTCACTGATAGTAGCTTGTGGGTTAGTGGGAAGGGCCAAGTGTTCCAAGCGATTTGCCTATCTTAAATCTCACACAAAAACCTACCAAAGACATATAATAGGCAGTCTTCTAATTACAAAAACGTATCTAATGAACATACAAATTCCTAATACAAAGCACATGGCGAAGGCAAAAGTAAAATGTGCCTTGTCAAAGTTATGGATAACTAATCAGAACGGTCTTGGACCTTGGAAGCAGATAAGAATAACTAAGGAAAAAAAAAAGATGAATAACTAAAGCTCCAATCGAAGTTATGTGTTTTGCGTGGCTGGTAACCAGAGATGATTGCTCGACTCAAGACAATATATAGAGAAGGGGCATACATTTAGATGTTCTTTTGTGTGGATAAGAAAGTGAATCCAACAACCAACTTTTTCTACGTTGTGCTGCCACCTAACAGGTATTTTAGATGCTCATCAACTTTTGGGTGTGAAATTGGGAATGCCAAGAACTGCTAAATTTCTTTTGAGCTGGAACAGAAGGGAACTAATCTAGAACTTAAGGAAGATACAGAGAACCATTCCAGCCTGCATTATGGTAGTGTATTTGAAAAGAAAGATCTTGAAGATGCTTTAAGGATCAAAAAAGTTCTTCACTGAAAATTAGATCATCAGTTATCACTAACATCATCTATTCAAAAATAAAATAAAATGAACCCTAATGAGCCTACATAAAATTGGGACTGCACTTACATTATTTGGCCGATTAAGTTATTCTTTTAAAACATGATAGATCAACATTAGAAGGGTTATTTCTCATACAAGTAATAGTTAACTTCTAACTTCATGGAACATGAGAAATACAAGATCTTTAGAGAACTAGTGATCTCTATTACCAAATAATATGTTATTTCCATTAAAAAAGTAACTGAAGTAAGGTGAAACAGGAGCAAAAGCAGTTTTCAGGTGAAACAGGAGCAAAAGCGGTTTTCGTCAAGTTTAAAGAATCAAAATGATTCTACTATACATATAAAAGGAAACAGATCAATGTATGCCTTGTTGATTACAGCATTCTTGTAGCTTTAATTATAAAATTATGTTTCCACATAAGCAGGGAATCAAAATATCACCAACAATTATATATTACGTAACACGGCAGATTATAAATTAGTTTTCCCTATATAACTCAAAATACTGGTGAGTTAAAGTGATATTCTAATTACATTAAGATAGAGAAAAGAAAACTAAATCAGAGATGCCCAATAAATATTGTAGCAACATTAACCTTCAAATTACCAACTTTTAAACAACTATGCACAGGAAAGTATTGCTGCTGAGATTAAGTAAACCTGCTTAGTGTCGTGGCAACTTTATCATTATAGAATAACATACGCCAAATTGAAAGAGTGGAGCTTAGAATGAAATTAAACTTCATAGAATTACCTCCAAATGCCGCACTAGCTGCAGAGAACATGAGGAGTGGAGGAAGCTGCGAGAACAAAACAAAGGGAAGGATTTACAGAAAATGTGATAGGAAGGGAGCTTTAGATAGCACGTCATTTGTACTCATCTATAGATAGATTGCGTAAAGCATAAAAGCAAGAACACAATGAATAGGAGGGGGAGAGGAAGAGAAGAGTTAAAGAACAGAATAGTGGATTAAGTGCGTACCCCTATAACAAATGGAAGCCACTTTGGACCCTTCACATGTCTCTGGACAAAGGGAATTCCTGAAAAGTACTAGTTTAAGACTTCAACTATGAATTAACAAGATAAAAAAGAGGGGAGTATTTGGTTTAAGATTTCAACCATGATTTAATACAGAGTGGAATAAAATTAAAATAATAAAGATAAGCACAGAAGAGATATAATTAATCATGCCTGTATTGAAACCATGAATTGCACTGAGCAGTCCACCAATTCCAGAACCAGCCTACAGAAAGGTAAAGAATATTACTTTAACTAGCTGTAAAAGTTCTTCATATCATGATTGCGCAATAACTCTATTCACTAAGGGTTTATTAGCCTTATCCAACTGGTTATAAAACTATGATTAGTAAAATGGGGGTTTTAAATTTTTCGGCTTTAGGTAAAAGATTATTTTTTCAGATTTTCAGTTGGAAGACGTTCAAAAACGACGGTTACAATAGAAACTTTCCTCTGCATTCAAACTCGACCCAACTCAATTCCAGTTAACTATGAAACAACTCTTTGAAGTTTTGGAAGTATACAAAACATTCATATAACTTTAAGAGCTCTTCGGCATCAACCACTTACAAATTCCTAAAGAATCCACCAAAACCAAAAAAAGAAAAAAAGGAAAAAAGTTTCGGCATAAACATTCTCCTCTATTTCATTTTATATAACATGGATTACCATTTTCAGAGTCAAATCTTTTTTCTTTAAACTACAATTTATTCGATACATTTTTAAATAGTCATTTGTTGAGATAAAATGGTCCAACGATACTCTTAACACAGTGTGATATTGTCCACTTTGGGTGTTTCCCAAAAAGGCCTCACACGATTAAGATTATCCAATACAATAGTAGCTTACTTTTCTTTTAACTACCAACAAGGACTTTGTTCACACACACCAGACAACCCCCACCCCCACCCCCCCTTAATTAAGTTCCATGTGATTCATTGCCATTCATGAGCTAATTTGAAGCCCGACCCTACACCATCAGCCCTTCATACTCTCCAAGCCGAACCATGGGCTCTGATGGCAGTCGTTGAGATAAACAACCCAAAGATACTATTAACATGTATGATTGTCCTTTTTAGGCCAAGCACATAAAATTTAGCAAAGGGTCTCACACAATTAAGTGTACCCAACACTTGGCAATAACTTACTTTTCTTTACAGCTACCAATGTGGGACTTTATTCACACACACAACACCATTTAATCTTAAAATTTTGAGACTTGTAATAGTTAGGTAAATTTTAATTATAATAAAAGATTAGATAGTTAATAGTTTGATCTTGCAGTTCAAACGCCATCATTCGTTTTCGGAACAGAAAAAGTATAAGGGGTCGTTTAGCGGGATATATTATAGAATCTAATAAATGCATTAGTCATGTTGTATAATTTTTAGTATATGTTAACTAAAATAAACCATATTCAGTATTATAGGGTGTATAACTAATATATAGCAAAGCATAGTATTAATAATACATGGACATGGACTATTAATACATGGATAAGCATGCGTAAAGACAAAACTACCCTTAATACACCAAACCAAACCATGGATGGAAAATAAACCCAGCATAACTAATCCCAAGATAACTAATCCCAGTATTACTTTTTTTTGTGAAGACCATGGTGTTCGGGTCAACTTTCACGCACCTCGACTAATTCCACAGGATACCTATCACCTCCTACCAGCAACAGGTAACTCTCTCCACCAAGGCAAACAAGGCTAGAACATATGGGAAGAATCGTCTAGAATTTTTTGTCTCCGCTAGGATTTGAACACAAGACCACATGGCTAATAATCCACTTCATTGACCACTAGCTCACACCCTTTGGTGTAATAATCACAACATTACTAATATACCTTATTCAGTGTTGTTCTTTATTAGTACTATTCTTTATTCTTATACACTACACCAAACAACCCCTAAGGGATCGTTTGGAACGACTCCTAAGGGCTCATTTGGTACAAGAAATAAGGGATAACTAATCGCAGAGTTAATTAGAATGAGTTTATCCCATGTTTGGTTGGAATAAAATGCATGAAATAACTCATTCCTGGGATTGTAGTGTTATTTTGTCCCACTAATCCCGGGATAGCTAATCCCGAAACAACTAATCCTGTGAAACTTGTTTCCAAACCAAACGACCCTTGAGGAGTCATTTGGTAGGATGCATTAGAAAAAATAATGCATGCATTAGCTTTTGAGTATAAGAAAAAACTAAAGTTACTTTTAACACACCAAACCAATGTCAGTATAACTAATGCAAGCATAACTAATAGTACTTGCATTACTAACACAACATAGTTTGCACTATTATTATACACTCATACCGAACGACCCATGAAAGACATAGCATACTTACCACAGCAGTGAAATCATGCAGAACAGGAGTAATCGCCCATTCTCCACTTTTCTGCATCCAAATTAAACACAAACATCTCAAATTTCCAGCTAGGCATTTTATCAAACATGTAATAGGCAACATGTATTACACAATTTTTACATACAGAATCGGAATTCAAAAGAGAGAGACAACGAGGGCATCTAGCTGAGCCGAGGCCAGGTTTAATTGTAGGGTCAAATTGGAGATTTCCTCTCTTCAGTTTTTCTTCGTATACCTCTCGTGTTCCCATGGAGATTCAGCCACAGGCAAAAAAGAACCGTTCAGCTCTTTGTTGTTTTGTTGATTGACATGTGTAGTAGAGCTATGATACTATAAGATTGATTCAGATTGGGCCTCTAATGGATGATGGGACTGAGTTTTGAGCATTGTGGCCCAAAAGTAAATAAATCCCGAGCCTAAAATCTCGATATTTTACATGCTGAAAATTCCCATTTTGGATCTGCAGAGATACATAATTAGCTTCTGATTTATTCAACAAAAATATATTTTTATCTTTGTAAGGATACATAATTAGCTCTTCATACAGTTTTTTTGATTTTGAGTCTGTCGAGATATATTATACATCCAACTGAGATAATTTTTTTCTTCTAAGGATACATAATTAGATTTCATATATTTTTAAAAATTTTGAATTTATCGAGATACATAATTAGCTCTCTGATACGTTCAAGAAAGATACATAATTAGTTGGTATTTTTTCAATTACTTTGTAAGGATGCTGATTTGTGAAAATATGGTGAGTTAAGGTGTATATTTATGTTACTTTTTCCAAATAAATAAGGACAAACGACCTAAATAACCAAACACTCTTATCGTAATTACTAGATCTCTCTCTGCTTTAAATTAGATTACTTACATAATTTCCTAATTCTTAACAATTTTGGATACATGCGAATCGTAATTTTCTCAAATACATACGCATTTATCATGATTCACATGGATCTATTATGACTTGGTCGTATTTCCCAATTACACGTGGGTACATGTGCATGTAGGGATCTATTGTGCATCTATCATGTATCTAAATGCCTTAACCATGTGTTAGAACATTTTCTAATGGTATGAAGTGTATTTTTGAAAGTTTGTGTTTGGAGAGTATTTGGCGCCTATACTAATGGGTTTTTTATTGTTTATAAATAAATCTTGTAAGAATAACCTTACTATCTCCTAAGGTAGGGATAATATCAACATAGACTTTACACCCTCGGACGTTATTTTGTAGGACTTTATGGGGTATGTTATTGATGCATTTGATAAATGAATGTGTCTTAGAAATCCTTTTATCTTCTTGCAAAAAGGTATTTTACAAAAGCGTCTTATAGTATTTATAAAATACTATACTCAATAATAACATTGTTAATTTAGATAGAGACATCAAAAGTGTGCATCTTTGACAAAGCATGGACACAAGCAAACCTAAATATTCAAGTTTTGTGTGATAGGTATTTCTCCAACACTTAGACATGATCATATTTCTATCCGAAAACATAACTTTGAAATTATGATAAAACATCTGAAATTATTTTGTCGAAGAAGAACAAAAACTAGCATCACTAGTTTCGACTTTCGACATAAAAAAGGAGCCTTTTCGAAGCATAGATATGAGCAAAGCCGAAAATGTCAATTCCGCTAACAATAAACATCTTTTAGACACCAAACATGATCATATTCCTATCCAAAACTGATCAAGCACAAAGTCATACTAACGTGTTAAAGTTTATGAGTCATCCCCACACAGTCAGGTTAAAACTTGAAATCACGACACTCCAATACAGGGAATTAATCGAAACCTACTCAACTTAAAAGGTATTTCAGTTCAAATATTTTTCATTGAACTTAAAAGGGCCAGCCATTTTTGTATTTTTTTTTTCTTGAGCCAAGAGTCTATCCAAAATATAAACAATCTTTCTATCTCTAAGATAATGATACGGTGTACGAACACTCTATCCTCCCCATATCCATACTCTCTGGGATTAAACTAGACACATATTATTGTTATTGAACTTAAAAGGGTCATTTCTGCAAAAATGTCCACTTTAGTTCAATCAAATAAAGCCCAAATAGTCCTTCTCAGTCCATATCCCCTCGGCCCATCCAATCTAAAACCCTAGAACCTCTACACATATAAATGCAACAAACTTCCCATTTTTCACTTCCGCTAGGGTTTCAGTTCCTCTCTCTCTCTTTCCACAAAACCTTCAACCGAGAGAAGAAGAAGAAGAAGAAAATGCCGGCCGGTCATGGATTACGTTCACGTACAAGAGATTCATTCTCTCGTGCCTTCAGGAAGAAAGGTACTATACCACTTTCAACCTACTTGAGGATTTTCAAAATCGGCGATTATGTTGATATCAAGGTGAATGGTGCTGTTCACAAAGGAATGCCTCATAAGTTTTACCATGGACGTACTGGTCGTGTTTGGAATGTTACAAAACGCGCCGTCGGTGTTGAAGTTAACAAGCAGGTACGTAGAAAAAAGTGCTAGTTTTGAGCTTTTTTTTGTGTGGTTTAGAGTGAAAATCAGCTGAATTTTGTTTTGTTTAGTGTTTGTATAATGGATTTATAGGTTTTGTATGGAGAGATCTAGCATTTTTTCATTTTGCTGTAGCTCGTTCGTTGTTATTAATGTCTGCTTATTATTTGTTACTTGAATATCTGCGTAGTGTTTGTTGATTAAATTCATTTTGGTTGCTAAATGCGCCGTAGGTGTCGAAGTTAACAAACTGGTCCTTATTCTCTCCTCTTTCATAAAAAATAGTATTTTGAGCTTCTTTTGTTATGAATTAGAGTGAATTTGTACTGAAATTTTGTTCTGTTTTGTATTAATTAGTTGAGATTTAGCATTTTCTCATTTTTCTGGTGCTCGTTCCTTGTTGTGAATGTTAATTTAGTATTTTTTGATTGTATTTATAGATTGGATTTTTTGGTTGGTAAGTTACGGCTAGTTTTTGTAGAGAGATGTTTTCTCATCTTTGCATTGCTCGTTCCTTTTTGAGAATGTTTGCTTTGTATTTGTTGATTGTATTTATTTTCTGAGATAGTTAGATTGGATATTTAGGTTGAGAACTGTTGTTGGTCCCTTTTTGTGAATGTTTGCTTAGTATTTGTTGATTGGAGTCGTAGGTTGATATAGTTGTAGCTAGTTTTTCTGCGGAGATAATAGTGTGTCTCATTTTGCCTTTGTTCATTCCTTATTGTCAATGTTGGCTTAGTATTTGTTGACTGGATTTATACATTGAGATGGTTATTGCTAGTTTTGTCTAGAGATATTGTAGTTTCTCCTTTGCTCTTTGCTTGTTTGTTGTTGTGAATGTATGTTTAGTATTTGTTGATTAGATTTATGTTGATATGGTTATTTCTATCGTTTGCTTTTTCTTGTTTGAAGGGGGGGCCTTGGAGTAACTGGTTAAGTTGCCTCCATGTGACCAGGAGGTCACGGGATCTAGCTTGGGAAACAGCCTCTTGTAGAAATGCAAGGTAAGGCTGTGTACATGACGCCCTTGTGGAGGGCCCTTCCTCGGACTCTGCCCATAATGGGAGCCTTAATGCGCTGGGCTGCCCTTTTATTGCCTTTGCTTGTTCCTTGTTGTGAATGTCTTGAGTTGTATTTGTTCGTTAGATCGAAATAGTTATTACTAGTTTTTGTATAGAGAGATGTGGTATCTTCTCATTTTGCCTTTGCTTGTTCTTTCTCATGAATACCTGTTGGGTATTTGTTTAACGGATCATAGGTTTAGATAGTTATTGCTTGTGTATGTCAAGAGATGGTATTTCTTGTTTTGCCTTTGCTCGTTACTTGTGAATGTGTACTCTTAAACTTACTGTTTAGTATTTGTTGATTGGACTCTGTAAGTTCTAGTACTCTGTTTAGTACTCTGTTAAGAGGTCCGCTGTCCTCTCCTTTCACTGTTGTTCATTCCCATGCATAGATGTTTCTTTTCTATGTACTAGCTATGTCAATTTCGTTCTTTATATGTTTGTTTGGTTTGCTGCAATAGCCGCAGATGCTGAACCATGAATTTATAAAAGTGGATTTAGAAATACTCTGAATGTTACACAGAGAGGTGAAGCTATGGCTTGAAGAAATGTTTCAACCTTCTTTGTCTTGAATCTAGAATCTTCCCGTCGCTGAGTAAATTCAGCGACTATAGATAACCAAAAAATTGCATTTTTCCCAATTTACTTTGTATAATTTTCTTGGTGTAGGAGTTGAATGACATACTAACAATAGTTCTCTCTTGTTAAAGTAAATTTAGCTTAATGGAGCTGAGTGAGAATGGCTATTGGCTTGACATAAACCCGAGTATATTTATGAACATCAAAGAAGAGAGTGTCATGGTATCTTGGAAGCTGGGGAATAAATTTCTAATTAAGTCCCTTGTTTTTGTTGTATCATTCAAGCTTTATATTGTTTGTGTTTGCTTAACTTCCTGAATGGATGGGATTCACATTTATTGTGATATCTGTAGTTTTTCTGACTGTTCTTGTGATCCTCTCAATGCAGTTTAAAATCCCAAAAATGCACCAATGATGTATGTTTTGTTAGTTCCTCGAAAAACTGATGTATTCCCCTTAAGTGTGTGCCATGGCAGAATTCTATTTGATCAGAAGCATTCTGATTATGTTAGTGTTCAACTTTTTTTCTGTCCTTAACGTGAGTGGTTGATGCTGAAGGTCCCTTGTTTGCTTTCATTGTCCCTTTAGTTCTCATGAACGTTTGTTCTGTATGTCAGTCTGATTCCTCTTTTTCTTGTCCTGGTTCTCAGGTTCGTGAAAAAATCATAAGAAAGAGGATCCATGTGAGGATTGAGCATGTTCAGCTGTCTCGATGCACCGAAGAAGTCAAAGAAAGGATTAAGAAGAATGATCAACTAAAGGCTGATGCCAAGGCTAGAGGAGAAGTCATCAGCACAAAAAGGCAACCATTAGGACCCAAACCCGGGTTCATGGTTGAAGGTGCTACTCTCGAAACCGTTACCCCCATACCATATGATGTGGTTAATGATTTGAAGGGAGGTTATTGATCGAAGTCTGTTTGAGGTGTTTGTTTTTTCTATTTGCTTTTCTGAAATTAAAAGACAGGATTAGTTTTGTTGGTGTCAGCTCCAGACATTGTTTCTTAGCTAAATTTTGTTTACATTGCCATTAGCGGCCTTTGTTGAACTTCTGCTACAAATTGAAGTGAATGTCCATCTATTACCTAATTCCCTGCATTTTAAGTTTAATTTGTTTAAACTTATAGCAATCTCATTATATTTTGTGGAGATATACCCGTTTTCGGTTGGCACCTATAGGTGTGGTCCAGTCGGCGAAGTGGGTTGAGAATTATGAGTTTCCTTCTAGCTGAATAAATTTGAGCTAATATGTGAGGATAACAGTAGGCTGTTGCATAAGTTTTCTTTACTCTACAGCCTATTGTCGTCTCTGCTTTACGGCCTTATGATTATGATGATAAATGAATATGCCAGTATGGGATCATGGTGAATGTTAGATATTGGTATGGCTTTGCCGTATTGGATTGGAAGGAAAGTTGTGCTCGTTAAGGCCAGTTTGGTTGAGCGTGAGCAAGCCAGGATTCTCTATCTTGTGGAGCAAGCGAATCGAAAGTGTAGGGTCAATTGGTGTGGGTAATTTGTGTAATCTCACTATTAATAATTGATAAATTGGTTCAAACTAGAGTTGTTCGGATGGTAAAAACTTTTACGTTCAACCCTAAGGTTGTTAGTTCGAGTGGTCAAGCAAAAGGGGTGGGAGTAAAGAGTTGCTTTTGGTGCGGGGTCAATTGTTGTGGATAATTTGTGTAAATCTCTAACAGAAAGTATAATTGATAATTTGCCTCAAAGTAGGTATGACATACTATGGAATGATTTGGTCTATGCTTGTTTTTTAGGATGAATTGATTTTGCAGGTTATTTAGAAAGATAAAGTTTGTGAAATTTTTATTTTTATACCACAAAAGAGATTCAATATTACAAAGGTGGGAGTTAACTCCACTAGTAGTATTACATAAGAGGAGTACTAGAATCGTTACTAAACAATAAGTTCATCTTGAGGGTTACAAGAAAATGAAAGAGTGATATATGGCTTGTGAGTTTGCACAAAATGGTGTTCTTAGTTTATCAGCTTGAGCAATGTACACTACTTTCATTGGTGGTTGATCAAAAGCTAGTATAGTGCGATTCACCCCATAGTAAGTTAATTTATCAGTCAAAATGTTTTGCTCTCTATACACATGTCGAGTGTAAGATATTGATGAACACGAGTTATGTCATCCAAAGTGTTTTTGATATTTCAGTTACAAGTACTCCAAATGTTCCATGTGAACAAAGTTATTAGGAATTTGTTTTTTTAGTTGCCTTTGGCACAAATAGATGCATGTAATTCATATGCCCTTGCTTTTTTATGATGTGTTTGTATTTGTATCGGGATTCTAATTAGTTCTGTTTGTATCTGTATCGGGATTCTAATTAGTTCTATTTTATGTATGTAGGAATCATTTAAAGAAGACGTGATTAATTATCCAGCTACAACTCTCCGTGGTTATATTTTTTTTTGTCTCATCATGTAAAAAAAAAGCTCAAGATATCATATGATGAAAAACTTATTTTGTGACCCACACTTGTCCATGTCAACGATATGGATTAACATATGACACTAATAAAAGCATTTTGATGGTCAATATCAAGAAAAACACTTCACATGATTAGTTAATTGTCATATATTAGTTAAAGCTAGTACTTAGTTCATTAGCTGATGGTGTTTCTTAATCCTTTTTTTTTTCTAATTCACTATTATAATTATAGCCTGCTTAGGTATGGTGAAAGGGAAATTTTTTCTTTTAGCTTTGTTTTTAATCATAAAGATACTTTATATTAAGCAACCTAACAATTGCAAAATCCTACTGATAATGTCACATTAAGGTTTAAAAGTATTTTTCTTTTTATCTTTTTTATACACTACAAAAATGCTCCAAAATTATTCACTTAAAAATACTTAGAACAAGTAAATTCAGATCTAATCGAAAGAGTTCTATTTTGAGGGTTAACAAAAAGTGAGGAGTGATGGCTTGAAAATATGCGCAAAAATGGTGTTGCTAGTTTAGTAGCTTGAACAACGTCCATTACATTCGTTGGTGATTGATCAAAAACTTATAACACGATTTTACTGTAGTTTGCATATTCACCTCATAACAAGCTAGTCGATCAGCCAAAAAGTTTTACTCCCTATACACATGTCGAATGTGTGTGCTATTTAGCGTGTTGATAAACACGAGTTATGTCATTCAAGTTGTTCTTGATGTTTAAAAATATTTCAGTTACGAGTATTCCAAATGTTCCATGTGAATAAAGTGAGAGAAAATACATCAAAATACCCTTAAACTTGTCCGCAAAACTCACTTTAGCAATTTAACTTTACGGGTAATTATTTACTTACCCCCTAAACAACTTTTAAGTGAATTTTCTACAACCTAAAAAATATTATACCGCTCTCACTATGGGAAGTGCATTACACACGCGCCGATTCTTTAACTCCCCTCCCCTCACCCTATCCCCACCCCCAAAATTATTATTAATATGAAAAAAGTGAAAAATCCCCATATCCCTCCTTTCTTCTCCTCTTCATCCCCCACCCCACCCTACCCCTCGACCCAAAAATTGTTTCTTCTTCAAATTCGTTCCCCCACCCTTTCACCTCCACCATGCTTTCGTTTTTTTAAGATTTATTATTTTTAATTTTGAATTCAAAATTTTAAAATTGGTGCATTTTTCATATGGGCATTTCTAATTTGTTCATCAAAACAAAAATCCGATCAATATGGATCAACTATTAAGGAAAAATGAATTTGATGGAATAAATTAATTTTTTTGAAGATTTTTTCGTAAGAATTCACAAAAAATTGAATCGTTTTCGGTTTCAGTTGGTGGAATCAATATCAAATTGAAGTTCTCAAAACTTGTTTGACGGAAAATTCAATTTTTGTACGGGAGAAAAGATTCAACTGTTGATTGGCCTGTAAGGCTAT
This sequence comes from Capsicum baccatum var. pendulum, assembly GCA_030864225.1. Classification (NCBI taxonomy): domain Eukaryota; kingdom Viridiplantae; phylum Streptophyta; class Magnoliopsida; order Solanales; family Solanaceae; genus Capsicum; species Capsicum baccatum. The sequence continues at coordinate 264,147,667 of CM061559.1, read as the reverse complement.
GAAATTTATTCAAAAATAGAAGTAGGAGCTTCAAGAAAATCCAACTGATCGGAGGAACTCACACACAAAAATAAATCAATTTATACCAACTGTAAATTGAGCTATTGTAAGAACCCACACACAAAAAATATTTCGATATGTATTTGATTGTAGTTGGTTGATGTGTGTTAAAAAAAAAAAGAAATAGAGAACAAGAAGAGAGGGGGTGGTGGGGTGTGAAGAAGATAATGTAGGAGATAATTTGGTAGCTGAAAATAAATAAATGGGGCCCACTAACTTTTTTTTTCCATTTTTTTTAATTACACCGCACGGATTTTAATAAATGTTGTCACGTCAACTCTTGAGGTTGTAGAAAATTCAGTTGAAAGTTGTTTAGGGGGGTAAATAATTAGCCGTAAAATTAAAGTGCTAAAGTAAATTTTACGGACAAATTTAAGAGTTTTTTGATGTATTTTCTCGTTAAAGTTACTATGATCATGTTTTTTTTTTTCAGATGCCAATAGGCAAAAATAGATGCATATCATCCATATGTCCTCCATGCCAAAATTTAGTCTTGGCTTCATTTCATTACATGTATTTTTAGCCTTTTTTTTTGTTGTTTAATGGCGTGTTTATATCTGTATCGAGATTCTAATTAACTCGATTTTGTGTATGTAGGATCCATTTAAAGAAAACGTAATTATTTATCCAACTACAACTCTCGGGGGTTATGTATTTTAGTTTCATGTATGTGGGATCCATTTAAGGAAACGTGATTATTTATTCAAGGCAAAACCCATCAGTAAACCGCTTAAGTACGCGTCATCTTTCACTTAGGCACTTCAAGTGGACATTTGCTCATTTTGGCACCTCAAGTGGCCTTAAAATGTGCTACTTTGGCACCTTTTGAATCAACAAAAATATATCGTATGCGTGTATTACACGCGCCGATGACGTGTAAAGTGACCACTAATATTGTGACATTTGTCATTTTTCTCCAAATTAATTGTTAAATAACTATTTTTATTTTTTTAAAAAAAAACCACGAATCAAATATTAACACTTGACAATTTTCAACTTAAATAATTATAAAAAAATATAAAATTTAATTTTCTCTCCTCCCCCTCCCCCTCCCCCTCCCCCTCCCCAAAACCCCCTAAGTCAAATATTGAAACTTGACAATTTTTAACTTAAATAATTATAAAAAAAATTATAAAATTTAATTTTCCCTCCTCCCCCCTTCCCCTCCCGAAAACCCCCTAAGTCATCTTCTCCGTAGTCCTTCCCCGCCCCTCCCACCTTCCCCCAACCCCACCCCCAAACTACCATTTTTGTTTTGTAGCCCACCCACCCCCCTCCCGTCATCTTCCTCAACCCCACCCCCAAATCGAGAACATGAAACCGCATACATAGCTTCCATTTCATCAGAATAAGCATACACATAGCTACACACACGAATGAAAATAAATTAGCCGGAAGAAAATTATTATATATTTAGTAATTTCGAAAATAAGGAACCTAACATCCTTCAACCCTTTTTGATCCAAGATTTTACTATTTCAGTTCCAATTTTCAGTACTTTTGGAAATTTTCAGTTCCAATCATGATCATATCTTCTAGAAATTTTGACTATAAATTTCCAGTACTTTTCCTCTTGAATTTCTTATAATTGGGTGTGATTCGTTGATAGGAGTATTATTTGATGTTCATAGTGTATATCATTGTTGTAGGCATGTTAATGGAGTGAGTAATTTATTAAAGAAGTGAAATTTATTCTTGAGTATTGATTCCACCTCCATTAATGAAGGTTAAGCTAAAAAAACTTGTGGAGAAGACAATGTGTTATTTTTAATAATTTTAAAAGAATTTAAAGTTGAAAAATTATGAAAATGCCCTTTAAAATTATGAAAATGCCCCTCAAATGCGCTTAAAAGTGAGTGTGATTTAGCAAAAGGTGTCAAAGTGACACACTTTAAGACCACTTGAGGTGACAGAATGAACCAATGTCCACTTGAGGTGCCTAAGTGAAAGATGGTGCGTACTTAAGGGGCTGCCGATGGGTTTTGCCTTTATTCAACTTCAACTTTCGATGATTATATATTATTGTTATGAATGAGACTTTTCTTCAACATTTTCCAACTCGAATAATGGGTCATACTCATATGTCTTAAAATAGAGTGGTTGTAAGTAATTTAATTCATTGACAGCTTGTTAAAGTAATCGACTAAAATTATATAATGTTGAAATGCAATAGTTGAATCTTTAATTACATAAATGAATAGCTATTAAGCACAATAATTAAGTTCGATTTGAATAATATGGTTCATCTAAAAAATTATTTGCATAAACATTATACTATAATACTTATATCAAAACACACACAATACATACATGAATATAAAGCAAAGATCTGACTATTATTTATATTCTTACTAATAAAAAATATCATTATCCTCCTAGTTAATATAGGAGATACAGTCAATAGTTTTTATAATTAAATTTGATTCAAGTAATCTGATTCAATTTAAAAATTATTAAACAATCATAATGTGAATAATATTTATATACACACACAACAATATACATATATTATACTCTTCTCCTTCTCTTAATACCCGTTTAATATGTTTGTCCAAAAATAAATATTCATTCTCATCATATTAAAAAAGGTACTTATTTATTTCATTTTTATCCTCAATAATAATTTACTTACTCTTTCTGTTTATTCCTATTCTTAATACTGATTTTTAAAGTTAAATTAGATCAATTAATTTTATATTTTTTTAACAAGTAAAATTTGAATAATAAAAAACTTACAAAAAATACTATAAGCTATAATTTTCTCATATCAATATAATAAAAAAATACATTCTAGAATATTGATCAAAGTTAATATCATTTGATTCTCAAAAAATTAAGTTGTGACAAATAAAAATAAACGAAGAGAATATTATCTAATTCATTTCTTAAGATTAAACAGAATGAATTAAGAAAACATATACTTTCTTCGATTCATTTGATTTGATTTTTGTTCTGAAAAATAATTATTTTTATTTACTTATTCAATTTATTAAATCAACATATTTTTGTCATATATTTTCGTTTCAACCATTAATATTCAATAACTACGTAAAGTCATAATGATGAGCGAGTTCGATTTGAGTGTCTATTGATCGGGTGCATCTATAATTTCTCTAAAAGACGTGTTAAGTCACTATCAACCAAATAAAATGAGACGGCGAAAGTATTTATATACTTTTCTCGATTTATTTTATTTGATCTCTATATTAAAAATAATTATTTTAATTTATTTATCTAATTCATGAATTCAACATATTTTATCATATATTTTCGCTTCAGCCATTAATATTAAATAACTACGTAAAGTAATAATGATGAGCGAGTTTTGTTTAACTGTTCACCGATCAAGTAGATCTATACTTATTCTAGTTCAAAATAAATGAATTTTTACCTCAATACACATCTATTAAGAAAAAAAAAATTAATAGGACACAAATTATAATTATCAACTAATTTTGAAATTTCAGCCCTATCAAAATAAAGACAATTAAATCTCTTCGAACTCATAATCTAAAAGATATAAATAAAGTCAATTGAAAGATATTTTCTAACATATCTCTTGAACCATGAATAATTTACTTATTTTGGTCAATAAAAAATAGCTCAAAAATTTTATACTTTTTAGATTACGAGTTTAAAAAGATTTAATTGACTTTATTTTAATGTGATTGAAATTTTAAGTATAGTTTGATAATATTTAAAATTATAAATATAAAATATAGTTTATATCCTAAATTTTTTTATTAACAAGTAGGCGTGGAGGCAAAAATTTATTTATTTTGTATTCGAAAAAGTATTTTTTTTTGATAAGTAAAATGTGACGGAGAGAGTAGCTATATATGTGTTGTAATTTTAACATTAATATGTTCGGACGACTCTCTTCAGCTCCGCTTCAACCATTTTTTATTTTTCTTCTCTCTGTAAAACCCTAAATCAACCCCAAATTCAATCTCTCTCTCTAAAAATCGTCTCTCTCTCTCTTCGATCCCAAATTATTAAAACCCAAAATTCGTTCACTTTTTCTTCAATTTTTGTTAACAATTTGCGAAGAAAAGCAAGGCTGGCGATTGGTTTTGCAGTCAGGTAATGGGGGCGGATCCGCCATATATCCGCCAAATCCAACAACGAATAATTTTTCCGAATTTGTTGAATTTTTTAGTAGTGTTGAGAAGAGGATTTGGTACATTTTGTGTATTTTGTGAGTTTTGTGAGATTGAAGGATGCTGAGTGTGTTAAGGGTACATTTACCATCCGATATACCAATTGTTGGATGTGAACTTACGCCTTATGTGCTTTTACGACGGCCGAATAAGGATAAATCGGTTATTACTGAAGATGTTAATGAAGCGGCTCCAGTTGATGGATATTTTCTGAGATACAAATGGTTAGTTTTTTGTTTTATCTTTTTTAGCTATTTTGATTTTGATGTTTATGTTTGAAGAAAATTGCAGTTAATAGTTGGCTTGATTTTAGCTATTTTTTTGGCTCTTTTGATTTGATTTTGCTGTTTTTGTTTGATGAAAATTTTAGCTTTGTAGCATTTTGTGCGAGTTTACTGTTTCTTTTTAGTTGGTTTAATTTTAGCTATAGTTTTGCGAGTTTGATTTGAATTTGCTGGTTATGTTTGATGAAAATTGTAGCTTTGTAGAATTTTGTGTGAGTTTATTGTTTCTTTTTAGTTGGTTTAATTTTAGCTATTTTTTGCGAGTTTGATTTGAATTTGCTGGTTATGCTTGATGAAAATTGTAGTTTTGTGGCATTTTATGCGAGTTTCCTGTTTCTTTTTTAGTTGGTTTAATTTTAGCTATAGTTTTTTTGCTTTGTGATTTGATTCTTAGTTTTTTTTGTTTGAAAAAAATTGTGACTTTGTGGCATTTCCAGTTTACATTTTGTGTTTCTTTACTGTTTATTTAGTTGGGTTTTTGTGGCATTTCTATTTTACATGTTGTGTTTTCTTACTGTTTATTTAGTTGTTTTTTTTGGTTTATCTATTTTTTTGATCCCGTGATTTGATTGTACCGTTTTTGTTTGGAAAAAAATTGTAACTTTGTGGCATTTCCAGTTTAATGTTTTGTGTAAGTTTACTGTTTCTTTAGTTGGTTTAATTTTAGCTATAATTTTTGCTTTGTGATTTAATTCTACTGTTTTTTTTTTTTTGAAATTTTTTGGCATTTCCAGTTTAATGTTTTGTGTAAGTTTACTGTTTAGGTCTGTTATTAATGAGGATGCTGGTTTGTTTTGAGCTATAATTTTTTGCTTTGTGATTTGATTCTACTGTTTTTGTTTGAAAAAATTACAATTTTGCGGCATTTCTGCTTTTACATTTGTGTTAGTTTACTGTGTCTCAGTTGGTTTATTTTTTTTAGTTGTATATTCTGCCCTTTTGATTTGATTCTACTGTTTTTGTTTGAAAAAGATTAGAACTGTGGCATTTCCACTTTAACATTGTGCACGTTTACTGGCTAGTCTATTGAAAGGGAGCCTTGTAGTAACTAGTAAAGTTGCTGTCATGTGACCAGGGGGTCATGGGTTCAAGCCGAGGAAACAACCTCTTGCAGAAATGCAAGGTAAGACTGCACTCAAATTACAATAGACCATTGTGGTCCGGCCCTTCCCTGGACCCCGTGCATAGTGGAAGCTTTAGAGCACCGGGTTGCCCCCTTTTTACGGTTTAGGCTGTTACTTATGAGGATGTTCTAGAGCCTGCTCCACTTGATGGCTATTTCTTGAGATATAAGTGGTCCATTATTGTTTTTTAAAGCTATATATTTTGCCTTGTGATTAGATGATCTATTTTTGTTAGAAAAGAAGTTGTTACTTTGTGGCATTCTTTAACATAAAAAAGTTGTAACTTTGTGGCATTTCCGCTCCAACATTTACTGTTAGTATGTTATTTATGAGGATGTTCCGGAGTTTCCCCTAGTTGATGGCTATTTCTTGAGAGACCAGTGGTCAGTTGGTTTGTTTTTAGCTATGTTTTTAGTCCTTGTGATTTGATTCTACTGTTTTTGTTTGAAGAAGATGCAACTTTGCGGCATTTCCAGTTTAATGTTCTGTGTAAGTTTACTGTTTAGTGTCTCGAAGTTTGAGGATTTGTAAGTTAAACAAGTAAATGAGCAAACAGGGTCGAAAAGACTGTCTTTCATAGTTTCCAATTGATCTTAATATATGATGTATTGGAAATAGCACCGCTGTTCTCCGTGGTCTCCTAATTTTTTGGTTTGCGAGGACTTTCTTGCTATTTATGTGAAAGCAAAAATGGGCGATCTCTGTCTAATTCGTTCTTTCTGAGTTTGTTTGTATGGAATTCATAAGTTCTGCAGATGGGTAACTTTTTTGGATCTTGGAACTTTCTGGTAGCCCAGGCCGGTAGCTCAAGGTTACTGATTAATTGTTCTCTCTCTTTTTTTTTGGGGGGGTGGGGGGTTTGGGGGGGGGGGGGGCGAGGAGGGGATCACTAGATGGACAATCGAACCCTCACCAGTATTCTTTTCTTTTAACTCCTCGATTTATGAGGACAATTTTTGTTTGTCTGGAGCAGCATTTGCTAATCAATTGACATATGTGGATTTCACTGATTCATAATTGTACCATTCTAATAGTGGTGAGTCGTAGGAACAGATATATGAACTTGTATGCTTTTGGCAAAAAGAAATATGTCTGTTGATGTTTTCTTATCTGCACATGGCTGCTGTCTTTAACGAAATAGGATTAGAATGGTTTTATGAGTTTAAAAACCCGCTATCATTCTCCTTCAAGTACAGCGAGTGTACTCTGAAAGTGCAGTTTGGATTTGATTTTTGTAGATAGGGAGGATAGATCACTGGTTTTTGAAGAAGATAAGGCTCTTATGACATATTTTCTAAACCACATAGCAGTAAAATGAAACCTGTCAATAAGTTGTGCTGCACTGCGTTTTACCCATCAGAACATCATGTGTATGATCTTTTGGAAGAAACTTCCAACTCAAGTTCCTCATTGCTATCGTTGCCAAGTGTTTTCCCGTTGATAGAAAGACATTAAATTGCACATGTCACCAATCAACAAATAAGGCACTAGATATAGCAAAAATCAAATCTTTGCTATACCTAATCTTTTCATCAAAAAGATCAAATCTGTTTTTGGATGAGATTTTGGTCGTCTAATACTATTAAGTAAAAATCTGATTCTTAAAAGGGATCGTTTGGTAGGGTTTATTAACTTTAGCACGTCATTAATCAACAAATAAGTCATTAGATTTGGCGAAGATCAACTCTTTGCCATAGCTAAACTTTTTATCAAAAAGATCAAATATGTTTTGGATGAGATTTTGGTAATCTAATGGATAGCAACCATGGAGGCTCAAAGCCATTGAAGGAGCAGATATAGTCAATGTAAAGATTTGAGGACGATTCTTCATTAAGAAGGGGAAAATGATAGCATGCAAGAAAGTTCAACTCCATTGAGGGCCAGGGAATATCAAAGACGCTTTAATGGGCTTCTATCAGCCGTGAGTAACGTATGAGGGAAGAAGAGCTTCAGCCCAGAGTAAGTAGATCTTTCGAGAAGTCCTACTACTATTCGGAGGCCCAAATTGAAGGCAAAGAGGAGTTGGATTGTGGCCTAAAATCTATCCAAACAAGGAACAAGTCTAGAAACTCAAACTAGTGTTTCTAGAAGCTAATTTAATGCAATTTGATTGCCTTTAAAGCTTTGTCGAACAATGTGTTGGCTATCTTCTATGCACCTAGCATATTAAATATAGTTTGACCATTTAGATTTCACTAGCATATAAATTTAGTTCGACTATTCCTATTGATAATTTCATGGGATGTCGGCCACTTCTAGGCTTATTTATAATAGGGTGCTTCTTCACTGTAACCGAATTTGATTTAATAATAAAATTAGTAGTATTGTGGTTTGCGGAGAACTTTGGGCTTCTCTTTAGGGTTATGCCCTTTTCGTTCTACCTTGATCCATGGCTCAAATTTATTCAATGTAAGATTTCTTGTTTGAGTTCCACCCTCCTATTCTTCTTCTTTATTGGTTCACTACTATTTCAATACAAGATTTCAAGTATCATAAAAACTGAGCTTGTGTTCTTCTCTTTCACTTCCTCTTTTTACCTTCTAACGTTATGGTCTTTCGCTATCCGTGCTGTTATCACTAATCCCATTAAGTAAAATATCCAATTCTCTTAGGGATCGTTTAGTAGGGTGTATTAGGTAGGGTATATAAGAACAGTACTCGTACTAAATTTCTAATTTGCACCGGACTCCTTTTTTTTTTTTGTTGCCGCACTCGTGTTGATACGAGACGGGTGAGGATGCGGGATATATGTGGGATTCGGTCAACCCACATATAGAATACTTTGACCAGTGTCCTTGGACAGGTTTTGGGGAAAATTGAGATTTTGGTTTCTCAAAATAAAAGATAAAATAGATTTGAGACATGGGAAATGGCATACCTTCAGTATTAGTCCTTTGGTCTCCTTTTTAGCTTTTCCCCTTGATCAATATTTGTTGATTCATGTTTCATGCCAAAAAGAGAGAAACTAAGAATTCAAGTGGTTGTGTTCTGACTTCCGGTAGACAGTAGCAACAATTTGTAAGGAGAGTTGGTGGAAGGTCTTGAAAGACCTCCTTTTCTTTTTTTTTGAGGGGAAGAACCGGAGAGCTTGAAAGAAGAAGTTTTGGTATTGGGAACCTGACCTAGAAGATCTTTTAAAAATTAGAATATCTTTATAGCTTTATTTTATAATTTTGGATTTTTTAAGCCAAATCCCAGCACCCTTATGCATACCTAGATGTGTACACCCGAATCTTAAAATTTGAAATTTTTCAAATTCGACTCTCGGATACGCATCCGTATCAGATACCCGCACCCAAGTCCGAGCAACCTAGCTAAATTTTAGTACAATATTTGGTTGCAAATTTAAGTGTGGTGTATTAGTTATCCACCATATTTGGCACTATTCTTATACACAGTGAATCATTGTTAACAATACGGGGCACTATTCCTATTCTAATACATTCTATTCCTATTCACTACTATTCTTATTTTAATACACCTTATTCATTTAATGCAACAAACTAAACAATCGATAAGAAATAATCTAAGCATAGCTAATCCCAACATTACTAATACACTCTATTCATTATTACTCTTATCACCCTATTAAACGGCCCCTTTTGAATGAGATGTTGTTTGTAGTTGGAGGAAATTGTCATTACTTGGTATCAATTTCTCGAAATTGAAAATATGAACATTTTATCACGATCATCTTATTGATGAAACATCTATCCGTTTGGTTGTCTTATTTGTGTTTTGATGTAATCTTGTTGCCCTGTTCTTTTGTATTTAGATGTGAGAAACATAATTCGCAACCAAGAATGTGGTTCCTATGATTCTTCCATGAAGAACTATCTATTTGGTTGGATAACGTTTGATAAATTACTCCCTGTCCCATTTTATGTCGGTGTTTGACCGAGCACATAAATCAAGAATTTAAATACGAGTACCCAAGGGTGTGCCTTAGTGGTCAATGAAGTAGGTTGAGAACCTGACGTCTCATGTTCAAATTCCAGCATAGACAAAACACACTAGGTGATTCTTCCTATTTTTCCTAACCTTGGTGGACAGAGTTACATAGTATCTGATGTTGGTAGGAGGTGACAAGGTATCTCGTGGATTTAGTGACACACTTCACTATTACTCTTATACACCTTATTAAACGACCCCTTTTGAATGAGATACTGTTTGTACTTGGAGGAAATTTTCATTACTTGGTATCAATTTCCCGAAATTGAAAATTTGAACTTTATAACGATCATCTTATTGATGAAACATCTATTTGTTTGGTTGTCTTATTTGTGTTTTGATGTCATCTTGTTGCCCTGTTCTTTCGTATTTAGAAGTGAGAAACATAATTTGCAAACCAAGAATGTGGTTCCTATGATTCTTCCATGAAGAACTATCGATTTGGTTGGATGACGTCTGATAAATTACTCCCCCTGTCCCATTTTATGTCGAGGTGTTTGACCGAGCACATAAATTAAAAATTTAAATACGAGTACCCAAGGGTGTGCCTTAGTGGTCAATGAAGTGGGTTGAGAACTTGACGTCTCATGTTCAAATCCCAGCATATACAAAAAACACTAGGTGATTTTCCCATTTGTTCTAGCCTTGGTGGACAGAGTTACTTGTTATCTGATGTTGGTGGGGATATGACAAGGTATCTCGTGGATTTAGTCGAGGTGCACGAAAGCTGGCTCGGACACCGTGTTTATAAGTACGACTTTTAACCCAAATATATGCAAAGTGGTTTCAAGTAGTCATGTTATTAAAGGTAAAATGAGGATGCTGATATGAAATAGTTTCTTATAGGGAGAAAAGTATCGATCTTTTGGGACAAACTAAAAAGGTAAGTGTGTCACACAATAAGGGGAGTATGTTGTAATATATAACTATCGAGGTGCATCTTTTTCTTATTACACGTATGTACTTGGTTGGACGTGCTGGAAAGCGATGGTAATGATTATGTCAGATAGAGGATCTAACCGTATTAGGGTTCTCCCTTTTGCTGCCTCAGCACGGATACAAGCTGAAAAAATACTCACTTTATGCCCTGATATTTTTCCCTCAGGTTCTTACTTTACCTTTAGAGAAGGTGTCCAATGCCCATCTGAATCTTGTTTGTCGTCTTTCAACTTTTCGAAATTCACTACTTCTATAACACATTCAAATGTTGAAAGAGTCAATCATCCTAGGTGTCTGGTTAAGTTCCTGATAACCCCATATATGTCTTTTTTCTCGTTCACTAGAACTTTTTTGCAAGTACATGTCTTTTTCGGTTGATAAGTTCTAAATTTGTTTGGTCCAAATATCTTGATAGCTGTTGCTGGAAAGTGGAAACATTAGCATTCATTGAATTTGACATAGCACCGGGATAAATGCTGAAAGTAAACTTTGATTGGATAATAATACATGCAAGTATCATATGTGAGCGGTATCAAGGAAAACTCAGTGTTATTATTAAAGCAATAACGTGCCACTAGTTGTCCTTAATATTGAGCAATTTGTTGTGCTGCCGGCTTTGTCTTGACGTGTGCAGTCATTAACAGTTAATGGGAGTAAGTGAGGGAAAAAGAAAAGAAAAAGAGAATGAGTGACTCATCACACCTGTGTTCGTGGGAGGTAGTTAGTTCCCTGTGGAATAATCAAGGTGCGTACGAGTGGGCCCAGATACTACAATTGAAAAAAGGAGAAAGAACTGCTCATTTCTGCAAATCACAGTTTAATGTGTGATCAGTGGGCTCTTTTTCCATTTCAAAAAATGTGAGATCAGTCGGCTTTTAACTACGTATGTCGCATGCAGGATTTGAAAGCGACCTGTTGTAAATATGTTATGTAATTTATATGGATTCGTTAGGCTTTCACTCAGTTAAGAATCAATTGTTTTCTAGTGGTCTAATTGTGAAAGAAAGTCCTTTAGATACAGCAATAAAACAAAGAGGTTACAGGTGGCCCCTGAGATCGCTTCGCCAATTTTGCTATTTATGTTAGATTTATGATGATTGTAGCAAAGTGGTGGAGTTTGTTGGATTGTAACACCTCTGTTTGGTACTTTTAACTTGCCCTTTCTCCACTGATAACTGTCGGGGTTCTTTTGCAGGTACCGTATACAAAGTGATAAAAAAGTTGCTATCTGTAGTATCCATCCATCTGAGCAAGCCACATTACAGTGCCTTGGGTGTGTGAAGGCCAAAATCCCTGTCTCTAAGAGTTACCATTGCTCACCTAAATGCTTCTCAGATGCCTGGCAACATCATCGTGTTCTGCATGAACGTGCCGCTAGTGCTGTGAATGAAAATGGAAACGAGGAGGAAGAAATATTTGGGCGATTTAATAGTTCTGGCTCTGGTGTTATTAATACAAGTTTGGTTTCTTCTCAATCAAGTGGCAGCTTGGCGAATGGAACCACACCTTTATATCCTGCAGCAGTAACCCAGAGAAATGGCGGTGAAACCTGGTTTGAAGTTGGACGGGCTAAAACATATACGCCAACTGCAGATGATATTGGCCACGTGCTTAAATTTGAATGTGTTGTTGTAGATGCAGAAACCAAATTACCTGTTGGGTCTTCTAGTACCATATTGACATCCCGGGTGATTCCTGCTCCATGTCCAACTCCTCGTCGCATGTTTTCAGTTAGCGGAGTTGATATTCCGGGACATCTGGATTTGGATGGTCGATTATCATCTTCAGGAACTTTCACTGTGCTTTCCTACAATATTCTGTCTGATGCGTATGCAACAAATGAATTATACAGTTATTGCCCCTCTTGGGCTCTTTCTTGGGCATATCGCAGACAGAATCTATTACGTGAAATAGTTGGCTACCGTGCAGACATTGTTTGTCTACAAGAGGTAGGGAGTAATATCTTATAATAGAAGTTACATTTTAAGAATAGGTTACTTCTACAATTTTTCTAAAGGTCAAATTAATTTGTGTATCTTTGCTGGGTAATTTTCTGAATTTGCTCTTTACTCGAAAAGATTCTCTTTTTCTTTCCATAATGAAATGATGATTTCACTTTTCTGAACTTGGCTACTAAAGGAAGATTCTCCTATCAGTTAAGTGTTGGAAATGCTTAAATGCACATATAACGTTATTGTCCGCTGTAATCGTTGTGGGAAATAGGAAGTACCTATAAAGAAGGAGGAAACTACTTATGTGTTATTGCTGTATTCTTCCATTTCAGGTTCAAAGTAATCATTTTGAGGAATTCTTTGCTCCTGAGTTGGATAAACACGGTTACCAAGCTCTGTTTAAAAAGAAAACAGCTGAGGTTCGTTCTGTCAATGTATGTTTGTATTTGAGTTCTTGAACTTTTAACCGACCAACTCACATCATGTGCAGGTGTTTAGTGGGAGTATTAACAATATTGATGGTTGTGCTACTTTTTTCCGCCGAGATAGATTCTCACATGTTAAAAAATATGAGGTACGAAGTATTTTGAGTGGAGAAGATACTTATTTTTTATAGTAAAAAACTAGAAAGGTTGCAGTTGTATCATAACAAATAATGATCGCATGTTTCTTTTGCAGGTCGAGTTCAATAAAGCTGCACAATCTTTGACTGATGCTGTGGTTCCCATTGCCCAAAAGAAGACCGCATTAAATCGTTTGGTTAAGGTATCTTTCTGAATTTCTCTATTGGTTTGTCTTTATATTGCTGGAGTTTAAATTTAGGACTGACCTATTAATTCCGACTACCTGTTCTATAATAGGATAATGTTGCACTTATAGTGGTTTTGGAAGCAAAGTTCAGCAACCAGGGGGTTGACAACCCTGGAAAGCGTCAACTGGTTTGTGTGGTAAGGGATCTGATTTTCCGTTACCGTTGAAATCTTCAGTTTTTTCTCTCTGAAATAAAGGACTACTTGCTTTCTCATAGCCCCATTCTATGCTGACATGTTAATAACTGTGGTCATGCCATGATGAATATTTTCTTGCTCGACTTTTCCTTTTTGTCTTGCTTAAAAAAGCAAGTCAATAACACTGAGAAGTAACTGGAATGTTAACTATGTGTACAATTTGGTATTTCTGGGCTAGCTTATATGAATGTAGATAATATTCTTCATCCAGTTGATGTATCTATTGAAATTGTTCCTTTTCTGTATGCAGGCCAACACACATGTGAATGTTCAGCAAGAATTAAGGGATGTCAAACTGTGGCAGGTTGCTATTAGATACATTATTAAATTGGTCTCCTCTATTCTTTTCTGGTTAAAAACTCATTGGCTTTTCTACTCAGGTTCACACACTTCTTAAAGGACTTGAAAAAATCGCTGCCAGTGCTGACATCCCAATGCTGGTCTGTGGGGATTTTAATTCGGTGCCCGGAAGGTCAGTTGTTTCTTGAATTTCTTTATTGGCATTGTTGATACTGTTCCCCAAGCCCTCCTTACTTCCTGGAAATAACAGGCGGGAAAATACCAATACTAATGTGAACTGTCACAATGCAGTGCTCCTCATACACTTCTTGCTTTGGGTAAAGTAGATCCAATGCATCCAGATCTTGGAGTGGATCCTCTTGGTATTTTGCGTCCACCTACAAAATTAACACACCAGCTGCCATTGGTAAGACTTAAATAACTTTTGGAAGGCTTCCGTTCCTGTTCCCGCTTCTCCACCATTTTGTCTCTTTTCGTTTTCGACTCTCCACAGCCACCTTTTCCACAGTAAGGGTGTGTTAGTTTGGTCAAAATTTTTGGAAAATATTTTCTGTAGGAAAACAAATGCCTTAAAAATGTGGAATATGGTTTCTTTAGTGCGAGAATGGAAAACAAGTTTCACACATTTCACTTTAATTGTGTCCTCCGACCCGTCAGCGCACCTCATATACAAATGCTTTTATTATAATATCTTTTTTGCTTACATGAGTGCCGAACCAAGAAAATAAGTAGGAAATCCACTTGTTTTTCAAATAAAAATAATCATTTTCCTTCATTCCTATACACCCTTAAATATGATTCTTCCTGAACCTATTCTATCGCCAAGAGTAAAATTGAAGCTTCTAAATTCTGTATTTTATATATCCTTGTGAAGAAGTTAAATAGGATGTGCAAGATATGTTAAAGCATTTCTTTTGTTGTGGCATCCGTCTCTATAGGTTAGCGCTTATTCATCCTTTGCCAGAATGGGGGTGGGACTTGGACTAGAGCAGCAAAGGAGGAGGATGGATCCTAATACCAATGAGCCCTTGTTTACCAACTGCACCAGAGATTTTATTGGCACTCATGATTATATATTCTACTCAGGTATAGTGGAAAATTCTCTCCGATTGGATTGACAATGTATTTGTTACCTCAGTGTATTCCTTTTTGTTCTCTGCAGTCCATCATAATATGGATGGGTGCAGTCTATTCATGTACTTGATGGAATGTGTCATATAGGCTGATATATGTGATGATTTTTTTTCAGCTGATTCATTAACTGTTGAATCTTTATTGGAGCTCTTGGATGAAGAAAGCTTGAGAAAAGACACAGCTCTTCCTTCTCCAGAGTGGTCCTCTGATCATATAGCACTCTTAGCTGAGTTTCGCTGCAAGCCCAGAACTAGACGCTGACGATAGGTGTGTACTCATTTCCTGATTATCTGATCATATCATCAATGTGATTCTGCTTTTGGTGAGTGGGGTGCTGGGAAAGGGGAAAAAGGATCTGCTGTCTAGTTTGACTGAACGAACTATTACAACTGTTAATGATCCTATGATCTTATAATGTTTAGGACCGACATAGTCAGTAAGTTGATTGGAAATAGTAAGGTGTCTATCAAGCAGCATGCTATTGTTTTTATTGTCAATATGGTATTCATTATGCGGTGATATCTAATCGCGTTAAATTTAGAATTAGGGGGCATCCGTCCTTAAAAGTTTGTACATCTGTCTACGCTTCCAGTACTCTTCACGAAAGTTGTTTAGGTGCAATGCTTATCTATATCCATTTGCCGCAGGTCTTGCCGCAAAGGATGAGATCACAAATAGAAGCAGAAACAAATTACAAGGATGACATATAAGTTATTGTAAGAATAGTAGATGAGGCCCCTTGTTCCCTTTCCTTTTTTCCCTTTTTATCGATATCCCATGGTGGTATAGCTGTTGAGCTTCTTTGTATCATGCTACATTTTATCTCATAGAAAAATTATGATAGTGTTTAATCTTATTTCCTATCTTGGAACATCTCGTATTGTGTCTCTACCTTTCACTTTTTCTTCAACAGGCTGTTTCAACATTTCACTAGCAGCTACACTTCGAAGTTAGCTGTGTTTTTTTTTACTTATAGCGGCACTGAGTTTAGCCATTCGGTGTCTCAATGGTCCGTATAAAGGGAGAACATTCATTCCCTCAGTTTGAACCCGAAACTTTTGGTTGAGGGAAGAGAAATTCTATCAATCCTATCGTACCTTTTGATAGTTGTGCAAATTACGAGTTATACTTGTGCATAAACATACCTTTTATGGTTAAAAATTCATTCGGAAAGTGCAATTAATTCGATCAGTAGAATGGAAGGTAGTAAAAGAATGGATACTCCTTTCGTATTCTAATTGCCGTGCCAAGGTAGACACTTGGAAAGGTAAAGGTTCTTGAGATTCTCAATCTACATTTTTAGTGGCGAGGAATAGCGTGATCAAGTCGAGCCACCAGTAGAGTAAGCCCTTTTTACGTGTCAAGTTGAATGTTACGACAGTAGAGTAAGCCCTTTTTACGTGTCAAGTTGAATGTTACGCCAGTGGAGTAAGACGTTATGAAACTTGTGAAGTTTGACCTTGAAGTCACAAGAATGCAACGGTGCTAGAAAAGTTTGTACTTGGGATTAATCGGTTAGATATCGAAAGACATAATCTTTTCTACGCAGATCTATTCACTCTATCAATTACCGCAAAATTTGTTGTATCATAACTCTTGAAAAATCATAAATTTCCACAAAAGTAAAGAAAAGTGTTTTTCACTCATCAAGAAACAAAAGTTGTTTTCACCAATGGAGATTGAAGCTATGAAAAAACGAATTATTTTGATCTTCTACACAAATTTTAAATGTACTTTGCTAATCTATATATACATAAACACTTATTTTATGCCTTCAATGGCATTTTGAGAATATTGGCTTGAGAGTTGAGGCAATTCTTGTTCAATCAGAAACTTATATATAGTTGTACAAAACTCCCAAAAGGTATTATATCCAGTAACAACATGTCACAACTAACCTATCTATGAGAATTTTTGTCAAAAGTTCTTTCAAGCATTCTAATTGTCCCAAAAAATAAAATAAAAAAACATGTTGGATCAAAAAGGGAAAAAAAAAACCTTATCTACACTCAGATGTTTACAACAATCAGTACAATACATAACATATGTCTTCTACATACACGTTACATAAACACCGAGTGTGAGTAAGTTTTTCCGTAACGTCGAGGCTCATATGAATTAGTCCCTTTGGGTTTCTAAACCAGAAATGTACTATGCTTGTGAGTCTGGTCCTGATGGCTTTGAGTTGAGTAGTGGTTGCAGTGCTTTGACAACAATGGTCATATTAGGTCGAAAATCGGCCTCGTATTGAACACAAAGTGCTGCAACAGCTGCCAACTGAGAGAACATTACGACAACAACAACTACGCCTCAGTCCCAAACAATACGTAAAGATAGGTAAAAGGGCAGCCCGGTACACTAAAGCTACCGCTATGCGCAGTGTCCGGGAAAGGACCCCACCATAAGGGTATATTGTACGCAGCCTTACCTTGCATTTTTGCCAGAGGCTGTTTCCAAGCTTGAACCCGTGACCTCTTGGTCACATGGCAGCAACTTTACCAGTTACTCCAAGGCTCCCCTTCAATACGTAAAAATAGGTAAAAGTCACAAAAGTATAGTACCTTAGCAATTGCTTTTGGAGGATAGTCATTATTTAGCTTTGGATCAACACATTGCTTCACTTTGTCTTCACTCAGTCTTGGAGTTGCCTGAAAAAGAACACCACCACGCCTCGGTCCTATTAGAAGAGGTATGTACAAATACCAAACAAGAAGAGGTAATAGTATAAGAAGTTACCCAAGTGACAAGACTCTGTTGTCCTTTAGGCATTGTATGATCTACTGGCTTCCTTCCTGTCAAGAGTTCTAAGAGAACAACGCCAAAACTATACACGTCACTTTTCTGCGTAATCTGTCCTGTCATGGCATACCTACACAAGAAAATCTACGTTGATCGCTGTTTCTCTTAACATAACACGGTTGCTTTGTCCGATTTGTGGTGCAAATGGGACAGCTTGTAGCTACTATATGATCTTAATCGCTTCTGTTTTATCGCTGTTTTGTGAAAACTGCGTGAAGCAATAGGCTATCTAGAGAAACTACATGTTCTGCTGTTATAAGCAAGGCTTACTCTGGTGCATGGTAGCCAAAAGTTCCCAAAACTCGAGTGGAATGCAGACGCGCTGCTGTATCAGAAGACTGGTTCGAGATGTTGAAATCAGCAATCTTCGCTGTAAAATCATCAAAGAGCAACGCGTTGCTGGACCTGACATCGCGATGAACTATAGGTGGCTGAACTTTTTCGTGTAGATACTCTATGCCTTTTGCTGCACCATAAGCAATTTTAACTCTTTGATTCCAGGTAAGAACTGGACCGGGCTCAGCACCTTGTACGCCTTTTCTACCTGCGAAAAAAGGCACCACAATCAACAAAGCAATGACTACTACTACGCTTTAGTTCCAAACAAGTCGAAGTCCACAATCAACTAAGCTAGGATTCATACAACTACTATCTAAAGTATTATGAGAGAAACTTTCGACATACCATGTAAAACATCGTGTAAAGATCCCTTTGTCGCAAACTCATAGACCAATATACGATTGTTCCCTTCGAGACAATAGCCCATCAGATTCATGAAATGCTCGTTTTTAAGTCTTGAAACCGTTGATAACTGAAATAAGTTGAAACATTTCATGTATAAGTGTTCTTTTCATCAGATTAAGAGGAAAAACAATCAAGAATCGCGAAAAAGGAGCATCGATTCACTAACCTGAGCTGCAAAGTCAGAATCTGGTTCAGGTGAAGAACTGGTATCCAACTTCTTGATTGCTACTTGCTGTCCATTGCTTAATTTAGCGCAAAAAACGCGGCCATAAGATCCCTCTCCAACCAAAGCTTTCTGACCGAAATTTCCAGTCATTCGGTTTAGCTCATCCAAGGTGAAAACTGGCGCCTCAATCGGTAGTACTTTCTGAGGAGTTCCACCTCTTGCAGCGCTCCTCGGCTCTCCTCTATCACTCGCTACAACACAATACAATACAATACAATACAATAAATTCATTTACAATATGATATGATCGAGCCAAAAATTTGCTCATCTGCACGAAAACAATCATCTTTCAGTTTCAAACAAATCGAGATCTGCAATATGAATCTTCATTCATCTTCGACAGAACTAAAAGTCTCCTAGAAAATACAGTACCTTAACGTAAGCGTACTAACATGACAAACATGTTCGCAACTAAGTTGTGTCGTCTGTATAGATACATTTTCTCCCATTGTACCCTATTTTTCGATTGATCTGCATGGATTCACATTCCCTTTTAACGCGTTCAATCAACATAGTTCTGTACCTATGGACCGATCCATCAGGAGGTCGATGCAGGACATCCAAATGAAAATTTCATCGATGAATCAGAAACAGAAAAGTGAGATGGCATGATCATACCACCAAAAGTACCACCGCGTAAAGTTACTAATATGACTAAAACATACTCGAAACTAATTGATACAGCCTATATATCTCTATACCTCCAATCGTCTCCAAGAGTATACATCTTTCAAACAACTTCCTTTCACGTGATTTCAGGTGTATATCGTCCCATTTTAACACTCTTGATCAACTAAGTTTCGTACCTACTGGCCGATCCATCTACAGGTCGATGCAGGATCCCAAGTACCTCAGGTAAAGGTACTAACATGACCAAAACATATTGGAAACTAATTGATACAACCTACAGAGATGTATTTCTCCAATCGCGTCCAAGTGTATACATCGTTCAAACAACTTCCTTTCACGTGATTTCAGGTGTATATCGCCCCCTTTTAACACGTTCAATCAACACGATCCATCTATAGGTCGATGCAGGACCACAAGTAATTGATCATACCACCAAAAGTACTACAAGTAAAGGTACTAACATGACTAAAACATACTCGAAACTAATTGATACAGCCTACACAGATCTATTTCTCCAATTTCAGGTGTATATCGTCCCCTTTTAACACGTTCAAGCAACACAATCCATCTATAGGTCGATGCAGAACATCAATATACAAATGAATAAAAACAGAAAAATAGAGAATGTATATATGATCATTACCACCACCAGTACCACCACCATAGGGATTTCCAGCTCTAGGAGGAACTGCGTTCTGATTCGACGGCGGACCGCCACTGTATGCATCTTCTTCTCCACCTCCACAGCAAGACATTTTTGTTAATTCTCCCTAAATGCTCCTTCTTCTTTTTTCAAAAAATTAATCCAATATGCCTCCTAGGAGAAACTTACATGTTGCATTAACAGTATTCCTATGAAGATTGGAAAAAAAAAAAAAAAGTACTGTTAAAAAAAACATCAACACACATCATAGATTGTTTCAATATTCAAATATATGAACATGATGTATATTTGGTGTATATCACATAAATATGTACGTCGAAAATGTTTTCTAATGTTTGGTTAGCAAGTGGAATTAATATACATAATATACGCAATCGGAGAATACATTTGTGATGAAATATAAATGTTTGAACACTAAATATAAATGACATTCATCGTACCAAACACACGAAATAGAAATTACTACGATGATTTACGATCAATCTTCCAATAATTTACAACATATTACATATGCATTTTCAAGAACATATTGTTGAAAAAGAAGAGATGAAAATTCGATGAATCGGAGAATAAATAATTAATGTTACGTACCCATAAAAAAAAAAAAACTAAATTAGAAAATGAAATGAATGTGGAAGAAGAAATCACAACAAAGAAGAAAAAAGAGATTTATTTCTCTTTCTTCTTGTTATTTTTTTTTTGTTTTAATTTCTTCTATCCCAAAAATATTGATGGAATTTTTGGGGAGCAAAGAATTATTTTTTTCTTTTTTCAGTTTAACGAGAAAATCGCATTTTTAATAGCTATATATATAACTAACATAATAATATTTCTACGTGCTTCCCTTTACTTTGCACGTCCACTTAATTATCAATTATCATGCAATTTTTTTAATTTGTTTTCTCTATACATATACTATATGGAACGAAAAGGCCGACATGGGTTGTCGTGTAGTGGTGGGACCCACTTCACCGTTAAATAGAGGTCTCAAGTTCGAGTTCTGAGTATAGAAAAAATCTTGTTGGGAGCACCACCAGTAGAAACGGGCGTACAATGTAGTGTCCGAGTTAATTGAGATTTTTGATGCAGATATCGGGCATCGGATGGAAAACAAACTGGTCGTACAATGTAGTGTCTGAGTTAATTGAGATTTTTGATGCAGATACGAGACATCGGATGGAAAACGAGATTGGTCGTACAATACAGTGTCCGAGTTAATCAAGATTTTCGATGCGGATACCGTACGTCAGATGAAAAACAAAACTGGTCGTACAATGTAGTGTCTGAGTTAATTGAGATTTTTGATGCGGATACCGGACATCGGATGAAAAACAAGATTGATCGTACAATGTAGTGTTTGAGTTAATCGAGATTTTCGATGAGAATACCGAACATCGGATGAAAAACAGAATCGGTCGTACAATGTAGCATCCGAGTTAATCGAGATTTTTTATGCGGATATCGGACATATGATGGAAAACAAAAGAAAAAAAAAGAGGAACAAAAGGGAGTGATAATTAATTAAAACTAATGTGTACATACCACATTTCATTTCCCATTGACCGTCAATAATCAAGACTATGTTTTTTTAAGGCATTAATTGACATCTATTTAAATTATTTATAAATCCTTTTGAGAGAGAAAAAAAATACATTCATTAATTGGCTCCAAAGCTTTTATGTATTATTATGATCAATTACTTCATTATTTCTTTTATATCTTGCTATTTTGTTAATTTTTTTCTTTTATAATCCCACATCGAATATTTTTATTTTGTGCTGAGGTAAACCAAAAATAACTTGTCTATTGCATAACGATTGGAGTAAGGTCGATGTATATCATACTCTTTTCAAAACTCACTTGTAAAATTACACTGAACATTTGTTTACGTCTAATGTGGAAGCAATTTTAATTTTCATAATATAATATTTGCAGCATTTATAATACACAATTTTTCTATTTCATAATATTGTTAAGGTATAATAGTTAGTTGTATAAAAATGGAAAAAGATAATATTCAAGATTGAAAACTCATGAATTAGTTTAGGAAAAACATATTTACATTTACCATATTATTCTTATAACATATTATATGTAGACCATATATATAATTTTGAAGTATAATATATTTATCAGGTAACTTTATAAATCTTCTAAGATCTCATTCTAGTCAAAATTCTCAACAAGGAAAACAAATTATATATGTACCAAAAAAAAATCTCATTTTACTTTCCATTATAACTTACCATAGTCTAAAAAAATACACTATAAAAAGCCATTTGCACCTTACACTAAAATATATCATTGAGATTAATAATTTATACTATATAAGAATGGCCAAATTTTTGAACTCTCTGCTTAGTTTTCTTCTCATTATTTCAGGTCTGTCTTTTATATATTTTTATAATTTTTTATTTTTTATTTATTTGAGATTTACCTTTTTCATTTTTATGGTGTATATAATGATAACATAAAGAATTTTTACATGATATATTTGTATAATTTAATAGTTTGAAATAAGGTTATTGCTTTATTTTTCAAGTAACCATTTCATAATTGATATAAAGAGTTAATTATCTATGTTATACTAATAGAACACACACTACTAAAAATATATAATTTTTCGAAGACAGACTACTGATCGACGCAATTGATAGGTTAGTTTTATAGTCTATGCATCTATTCCTCGGTTAATTTTGCATAAAAATGCGTGTATAATAAAAAAATTCTACTACATTTTTTTCTGCGTTTGTATAATGAAATGTTATTTTTGTGAATTTAATTATTGCAGTTACATTGGCGATTAATCAAGTGAATGCACAATCGAGATGTACCGAAATTTTGAATCCAAATGGATGTGTTCTTTATGACTGTAAAAAGGAATGCTTTCAGAAACGCAATGGAAATGGACTTTGCTCAAGTGCTGGTCTTGGTCAATATGTTTGTACTTGTGTTTACAATTGTAGCCTTGATGAATTAAATTCTCATAATTAATTTTGATGTAATTTTGATTCAAATAAATAAATGATTTGTGAGTGATCAATGCAAATTTTGAAGGTTGTTATTTAATGATTAGAATGATTATTCATTCCTTTCTACCATTTGATTTTTTTAAATATTTTTGTTTACTTATCAACAATGGAACTAAATTGAATTCGTATCATATAGAGTCGAGTAAATCGTGTATTTTTCATTCAAAGATTCTTCGTTTTGGATGCAGATTTAGTACATTATTAGTTACAGATTTATCCAAACTTATTTACTCTGGTTTAAATTATGTTAGTATGTTATATGTATAGCATAATATATGAGAAATTGACAATTAAGTTTTTTCCCTTTCCTAAATGCATATAGGAAAGTGGCCCTCAACTCTTGTGAGTTGAATTTCCATCAAACTTGTGAGACTTTTTGATGTGTATCTGTCTTTGAAAAGATTTGACACTAATTTGTCATACAAAGTATGTTATAATTGTGCTTAAAAATTCACTAAATTGTTATCAAAAAATATAATGTTCTTAAATGACATAAAGATTGTACTTCAACTCACGTAGTAATATAAAACTAAGGAGTAATTCTAGATGATAAAATGTTAATGATGTATTAGCAATACAGTGCCTTGAATATTGTTGTGAAAACTTTATTTATTGAAATAAAGATTCAAGTTATACAACTGAAAGTTCTAAAATATTTTTGATAAAAGATTTTAGTTTTATTTTTTTCTTTTATACAAAATTTGTATATTTTTTAAATTGAAAATAAAATAAGTAGGTTTTTGACCATGAAAATCAAAAACATATTCACTTTATTTGGAAGTTTTGAAGTTGTGTTTGGCTACAATATTGAATTTCTTTTTAGCCTTATATATTATGTGTATGTAGTTGCATGTTTGGCAAGTTTTTGGGTCCTAGAATACAAAATCAGATAAGTAGTATTTATATTCTTAACCAAACATCACAAAGATCAAAATCAGAATTCATAATTAATTTAAAGAAAAAAGTACGAATATACTTTTAAATTTTAATAAATGGTACAGATATACTTTTCGTTATATTTTAGGTATAAATATACTTTTGCTGTTAATGAAAAGGTACATATATACTCCTGAACTTTAACAAATGGTATACATATACCCTCTATCAATGAAAAGGTACATATATATTCCTGAACTTTGATAAATGGTACAGATATACCCTCTGTCATACTTAAGGTACAAATATATCATTGCCGTTAATGAAAGGGTATATATATACCTTTCTCACTAACGGCAGGATACGTGTCACAATCTTGTTCATTGCCCTTTTTTAATTTAATTATCCCCATCCTACCTAAAAAAAAAATTAATTTAACCCACAAATTGATCCAAATAATAACTCAAACCCGAGCAGGTCTAATAGAATCTTCAAGACTCATATCTATTCACGCATGTTCATTCTCTCTTTCTCTCTATATTAGACCGGATCGGGTTTGAGTTACTATTTGGATCGGACTATGAGTTAAAATAGAATTATTTTGAGGTGGAGTTGAGATAAATTAAATTAAAAAAAAAAAACAATGAACAGGATTGTGACACGTCTTCTGCCGTTAGTGAGAAGAGTATATATGTACCTTTTCATTAACAGCAAGGGTATATTTGTACCTAAAGAATAACAGAGGATATATCTGTACCATTTATCAAAGTTCAGGGTATATTTGTAAATAAAGTATAACAGAGGGTATATCTGTACCATTTATCAAAGTTCAGGGGTATCTATGTACCTTTTCTTTAACGGTAAGGGTATATCTATACATAAAGGATGACGGAATGTATATCTATACCATTTATTAAAGTTCAAGGATATATTTGTACCTTTTCCGTTAATTTAATGACCAAAATGCTACTATCCCAAGATATAACAATAGTCCAACTCTTCTAAATGTCATCACAACAAATTCTCTAAACTACTTTCTATAACTTTTTTTTTTTCAAGAAGGAAACAAGCCAAATTTTGCTCTATGGTAATAAACCATATAACACAATATGGAAAGTAACATGTTGATTATTTTAAAAATATTGACACTTGCCAAAATTTTATTTAGTAATTAATTCACTATAAATAGCCTCTTTCACTTTGTCTCAAAATACACCATAAACATTTGAGATCAAAAAGGGTAAAATCAATTTGCTTCAATAAGAATGGCTAAGTTTTTAAACTTTGTTATTTGTTTCTTCCTCATTCTATCAGGTTTGCTCATTCTTCTTTTTGTTTTTTAAAAAATCATCTTTATTTAATGTATTATTTGTGAGAAAAGAAAGAGTTTAAGTTATAAACATCGTAAGGGTAAATTTTTACATTAACAAGTCACCTTTATATGATGTACTCAGAGTCAGAGCTGGAGCCAAAATTTTTAAATTTATTAGTTTTAAAGCATAACTATTTTGCATATTAGGTTCATATCAAATGAATTTTTAAATACAATTAACAAGGTTTTTCAAACCGAATACGAAGTGGTGACTGATATTATGACCATTATCTCTGTATAGCCGGCTTCGTCCCTAGCTACAACAATTAATCTGTCTTATTTTGAAGATCATAGATTCACATTTTAAGGCGGCTTACCATTGTAGATATCCTTTGAATCACCTGATAGCGTAAAAACTATTTATACTAATGATATTACTAATGAGTTATTCGTTAAATTTTGGTGCAGTTTTGAAGTTATAAACATCCTAAGGGTAAAAGATTTCTTAACATAAATAGGTCACCTTTATATGTTGTATTTAGAGGTGGAGACAGAATTTTTAAATTATGGGTTCTAAAGCATAACTATCTTGCATATTAGGTTTTGAACAAATTATTTATACATATCAAATGAATTTTTAAATACAAATAACAAGGTTGTCCAAACCGAATATAAAATGGTGATTGGTACAATGGCCATAATCTCTGTATAGCCGACTCCGTCCCTAGCTACAACAACTAATCTGTCTTATTTTGAAGATTACCATTGTAGATATCCTCTGAATCACCTAATAGCGTAAAAATTATTTATACTGACGATGTTAATAATGTGTTATTTGTTAAATTTTGAAGTTATAAACATCACAAGGGTAAAAGATTTCTTTACATAAACATGTCAACTTTATATGTTGTATTAAGATGTGGAGCCAAAATTGTTAAATTTCCGAGTTTTAAAGCTTAACTATTTTGCATCTTAGGCTTTGAACAATTTTTTATAAATATCAAATGAATTTTCAAATACAAATTACAAGTTTTTCCAAACTGAATATAAACTAGTGACTGATACAACGGTCGTGATCTCTGTGTAACCGGCTCCATCCCTAGCTACAACAACTACTCTTGTCTTATTTTGAAGATTACTGTTGTAGATATTCTTTGAATCACCTGATAGCGTAAAAAATATTTATACTGACGATGTTAATAAAGTGTTATTTGTTAAATTTTGGTGTAGTTTTGGCAATTGTTGAGGTAAAAGCCCAAAAGAGATGCACTGCAACATTGGATACAAGTGGATGTATACTTGCTGATTGTCAAAAACAATGTTTTGAGAAATACAATGGAAATGGGCTTTGTACTGGTGGAAATGCTGGCCCATATAATTGTGTTTGTGTCTACAATTGTTAATGTACATTTAATTAGCCACAATTTATAGTCTATTTGACTATAATTATGCATGGAATATCAATAAATAAAAGTATTGCTTTTTTATGAAAAAATACTTTATGAGTTTCTGTCTTTTTTTTTCCTCCGTTTCTACGGTCAGCTCACTAAGCGGTAGGGAACTAGCCATAGAGTTTTTTCCATTCACCAGAGGTGGGTTTCGAACCCCCAACCTCTTGCTTAAGGGCTGAGGTAATGAACCACCACACCAACCCTTGTGGTTATGAGTTTTTGTCTTATTTAACTTAAACAACTATTCTACTGTATATCATCTTGTTAACTCATATTTATTTTTAATTTGAAATATGATTAATTTAGATGTATTCTATGAAGTTTCAATTTAAAGAAGGGAAAAAGCATCGTTTTCATCTCAAACTATACCTGAAAAGTCGAAGTCACACCTAAACTATACTAGTGACCTATTACACACCTAAACTATAAAAAAAAAATGAAACTATTTACACCCTATCAGGCTACCACCACTTGCATGTGGTGTGGTGTTTTACACGCGCTGCCACGTCAGTAAAAAGTATCACTTTTTTATAGTTAAGGTGTGTAATAGGTCACTTATATAGTTTAGGTGTGGATTCGACTTTTCAGGTATAGTTTGAGATGAAAACGATGCCTTTTCCCTTAATATTTTTAGCCGTTTACTTTTATTATTTAATAGGCTGAACGCGCCTAAAATAAGTGTAACACATGCGCCTTATAATGGGGGTTCCGGGGAGGTAATAATATCACTTTTTTATAGTTAAGGTGTGTAATGGGTCACTAGTATAGTTTAGATGTGGCTTAGACTTTTCGGGCATAGTTTAGGGTGGAAACGATGTCTTTTCACTTTAAAAAGCAATACACTTCATAGTATTGAATGGAGTATCAATAAATAAAAGTATTTTTTATTGTATAAAAAAATATTTTATTAGTTTGTGTCCTATTTAATTTAAGTGACTATTCTGTTTATTTTATTTTTGTCGATCGTAGTTTTTTTTATTTTTTATTAGATATTTATTTTTAATTTGGATTCTGATTAATTTAGGTGTGTTGTGTGAAGTCTCAGTTTAAAGAACGGTCATTTCATATTATTGAATGGAGTTTCAATAAATAGTAGTATTATTTTCTTCTAAAAAGTATTTTATTAGTTTAAGTCTTATTTAACTTAAGGGACTATTTATCGTATATCGTCTTGTTTATTTTCTTTTTGTCGGTCGTTGTGTTTTTCCATCTTATGTTCCATTTCACTTTGTATTTTGAATAATTTGGGTTTGTTCTAGGAAATACTACTTTAAATGATATGATGCTCTATATTAAAGATGATTTCAAATTTGAAATTCGAATATGAAATCTTCAGTTAAGAACGAACGAATATGTTACCCACCCATTACAATTACAGATGAAATTAAAAAAAAATTAAAGTAGAATCTTATCTTAAAAGTTGTCGTTTGATTGAAAATAAATTGTCTCGAAATTAATTATTTCGTGCATTTTGTCTCAGCCCAACATGAGATAACTCATCCTAAAATTAATCAAAAAATTAGTTATCCTTTATCTCTTGTACCAAACGAGCCCTTATAGTATTATCATTGGCAACATGACTTGATGCTTAATGTGTCAAGCATACTCATTCGCATCAAATATAAACAATATACAAATTCAGGATATTTTTTTCGAGTTTAATTTTTATATACTGATCTTTCTTGAAAGGTAAAGAAAGACGCGTAAATAAATTAAACGGCAATTTTTTGGCAATTATGAAAAACATAAATAAAAAGAAAATGACCAAAAAGGTAAATATAATATGTAAATTTAGATTAATTGACTTGGTAAGTTTCGGAATAAGATGATTATATGACGCAATAGAGGGATCATGAAGGAGCATAGTGATGGGATCAAAATATCAAAATTAAATAATAATACGATTATTTAGTGAATATATTTTTTCATAGATATTTAATTTATTGAATTAACAATGGAATATATCAGATATAATATAAATTATGTTTAGTTATATACTACTTCTATTTTAAGTTTCTTCTTTATTGATGATTGATACAATAGAAGTCATCTCTCATAAAAAGGAGAGAAAAAAAAAAATATCTCGCTTGTCAGTGAAAATTATTTTCCTTATGGCTATTTTGACGTTTAACTTCATATTATTTGCATCAACTAAGACATTATTATTAATCGTTAATATTCAAATATTTCATCAAAATAACCTCAAATGAGTGTTTATTAATCTTCAACATACATTTTCTTTTAAAAAAATATTTTTCGCTAACTAATCAAATATTAAAATACATTATTTAGAAAAATATTTTTTTAAATATTTTTATATACCACAGATCTCTGAATTACAATAGTAGACATAACACTTTATTACTCGAAAATATCAACTCAATTAATCTTCTAAACTGCTTTCCATAATTTTTCAAAAAGGAAACAATACATCTTTACCCTGTGGAAAGTTTAATATAAATAATTAGCTCTGAAATAATATATTATAAGAGATATCACTTTGTTAGTTCTAAAATGTCTTCACCATTAATTCTTTAAACTACTTTCTAACAAGAAAACAAACCATCTATGATATATAGTTAAATTAATTACTTTGACCATGTCAAAATAATTGTCATATTTCACTTTTCACTTTTCAAAAGTCAATTCAACTATTTTTAATTAAATTAGATTACATTAATTTAGATATTCAAAAGTTATATGAAAAGTATTATAAGTAGTAACTTTTCTCATATCAATATGATGAGAAAATATATTTGAAAACGAGCTACTCATTTCATGTACTTAAGGTAAGTAGATTACATAACTAGTTATTCCCTTCGTCCATCTTTATTTGATCAGGATATTAAAATTAGATTTCCAACAACACTTGTTCAATTTGAAAAGTCAATTAATAATTTATCATATTGAGTCCAATTTACTTTTGTTATTAAATACTATTCACTATTCAATGTATTTTTCAAAATATTAAATTTATTATATTCAAAACTTAATATAATAAACTACTCATATTATTTATTATATTTCTTAAAGTACGTGTGAAGTCAATATTTAAAGAGTAAATATGGTGAGGGAGTAATTAGTAACCACGTACAATCAATCAAGATTAGAAAACTAACCATTTATGTTTTGTATGAAAAGTAAATTAGACATCTAGTTTACTTTCCAAAAATCTAAATGTGCACACTATAAAAGCCTCTTTCACCTTGCATACCAAAGCACACAAATCTTAAAAAAATTCTATTTACATTTGAGTTCATCAAACTTCAATAAGTAATATGGTTAAGTTGTTTAACTCTATCATTTGTTTCTTTCTCATTCTCTCAGGTTTGGTCTTCTTCTTTTTAGTTTTCAAATTACTTTTTTACGTATACAAAATAGTTGCGGATTCTAAAGTCGTTTTACAAATCTAATTTTTAAAAAAGGTTATTGCCTTATTTTTCAAATACGGCATCTTAGATTTTATATAAAGAGTTAATTACTTTTTTTTTTTGTTTCTCATCCGATGTTCGGTACACGTATTGGAATTTGACTAATCCGGATTCCCATCGGGTAGGACCCCATTTGGAGGGTAGCGCTCCCAACAAAGTTTTCTCCATGCCCAGGGTCAAACACTGGACCTCTGGTTAAGGGTAGAACAGCTTCATCTGCTGCACCACAACCCATGTTGGTGAGTTAATTACTTGATGTTATAGGTCAACTTTATTCGATCATACAAAAATTCACACATGACTAAAAATACACGAATTTTTGAGAAAAGGCTACTAACCGGTAGAGCCGTCATTATGGGTCAGGCCTGTTGGGCCAGCCCGACCCAGCTTGTAATTTAATGGAGTCGGACTTCCAGTTTTTACAGCCCATTTAAGAACAAGGTTTTTTTAGTCGGGCCCGGATAGGCTCGTGGCCCGTGAGACTTGAGCAATGTGGGTTGAGCTAGCCTGCAATTCAAATACATGAAACTATTTAGATTGCTTATTAGTATTTTTATTTGGTTTAAAGGATATCATGTCAAAAGTTATTTAATTTCGCTATTAAGAGTATTTTGTGGGGTGTTGGAGACTTGATTAACAAGTATTAACACTATGTAATATTATCTGATAATATTTATGTTTATTAACATTCTAAAATTAAAATATAAAATATTATTTTTTAAAAGGTGGGTTGGCCCGTGAGGTCCGCAGCCCACAGAGTAATGCTGGGGGCTTGGTGTTTATTCGCCCATCATTTTAATGGGCCAGACCAGCTTGACCCGTCAAACTCAAAGTCTGTATGAACTAGCCCGAATGGGCTGGGCCGACCTTTATTGACAGCTAACCGGCGCAATTGATAGGTTAATTTGATAGGCAATGCATCCATGCGCAAAAAATGCGTGTATGATTAAAAAAAATATTCTATATTTTTTTCTGCGTTTGTATAATGCAATGTTGTTGGTGAATTTGATTATTGCAGTTGCATTGGCGATTAATCAAGTGAATGCAGAAAAGGAATGTACTGAAATTTTGCATCCCAATCCGGGAAGTATTTTTGGATGTGTTCTGAGAGACTGCAACAAGGAATGCAAAGAGAAACACAATGGAACTGGATATTGTACAAGTGATGGTGGTGTTGGTAAATATGTTTGTACTTGTGCTTATGATTGTAGCCTTCCTTGAAGAATCAAATCCTCATAATTAATTTTGATGTAATTTTGATTCAAATACATAAATGATTTATGAGTCATCAATGTCCATTTTGGAGGTTGTTATTTATTAATTACAATGATTATTCATTCCTTTCTAGCTAGCATTTGATTTTTTAATATTCTTGTTTAGTTATCAATAACACAACTGAAGGGAGTCTTGGAGTAACTGGTAAAGTTATTGTCATGTGATCAGGAGGTCACGGGTTCAAGCCTTGAAAACAACACTCTTGTGGTGGAGCCCTTTCCCAAACACCGTGCGTAGCGATAGCTTTAGTGCACTGAACTGCTTTTTATCTATAATACATCTAAGTTAAAACCTTATGCAAGGTAAGACTGCGTATGATATACCTTTGTGGTGGAGCCCTTCCCCGAACAGAACACCGCACATAGCGGTAGCTTTAGTGCACCGGACTGCCCTTTATCAATAATACATCTAAGTTGAAACCTTATGCAAAATAAGACTGCGTATGATATGCCCTTGTAGTGCGCCCTTCCCCGAACACCGTGCATAGCGATAGCTTTAGTGCACCGGGCTGTCCTTTTATCAATAATACATCTAAGTTGAAACCTTATGCAAGGTAAGATGCATATGATATATCCTTGTGGTGGGCCCTTCCCCGAACACCGTTCATAGTGATAGCTTTAGTGCACCGGACTGCCCTTTATCGAAAATATATCTAAGTTGAAACCTTCCCCGGATTCCGCACAGAGCGGTAGCTTTAATGCATCGGGCTGTCCTTTATTAATAATACATATAAGACTGCTAATGATACACCCTTGTGGTAGACCCTTTTTCGAACACCATGCATAGTGATAGCTTTAGTGCACCGGACTGTCCTTTATCAATAATACATCTAAGTTTCTTCCCTTCCCATCAAACTTCATATAAATCCATTAAGAGAGTAAAGCGTTTGTTTTTCATAATTCAAATTGAGAATTAAGTTTCTTCCCTTTCCATCAAACTTTGTGAGACTTTCTAATGAGTATCCGTCTTTAAAATAATTGGACTTTAATTTTTTATGCAAAGTATGTTATAAGTATGCATTAAAGTTAACTAAATTGTTATTTAAACAAACAAAAAAAAAAAAGGTCAAACAAATCTTCAGCTCCATAAATTTGGCATTATCTTTCACTTAAACTCTTCAACTACACATTATTCATTTTAAACACTTTAACTAGTGTTTGATTGTGTCATTTTGATACTTTTTACACAATCAATAAAAAATATAGGCAAAACCCATCTTCAGGCCCCTTAAGTACGCACCATCTTTCACTTAGGCACCTCAAGTGGACGTTGCTCACTTTTGGCACCTCAAATAGCCATAAAGTGTGTCATTTTGACACCTTTTGCTGAGTTGACAAGGTGTGTGTATTACACCTCCATGAAGGCGTGTGAAAGCCCCTTTTTGGTTGTGGCGCCTAATTTGGTCCACCAACAATATATTAACTCATTTTCATTAATTTATATCTTTTTTTCTCATTTTTATCCATCATTTTTGTCAAACTTAAGCTTATTTAATAGTGAAAATTATTGGGAGACATTTAAAAATTAAATACACATTTAGGAGTTTGTCTTGCCAAAAATAATATATCATTCTCATTTATGTTTTTTGTAATTTTTTTAGCCTTTTTTATTTTAATTATTTTACTGAGCATTAATTAAACATAATAGCTGTCACACCCCGTTTTTTTTTTCACCGCATCCGACCCCTGCTAGGCAGTCGGTTTTAGAGAAAATGGGTTTTTCCAATTAAAGTGACGTTTTGAAAAGAAGGGATTATTTTGTTTACAGAGTCGCCACTTGGAATTGAGTTTGGGTGTTCCAAGTCACCTTATCGAATCCCTATTCAAAAGGAAATGACTCTTCAATTTTTTATTTTTTTTTTTGGTCTGCGAACTAGAAATCCGGATAAGGAATTCTGTTGATCGAGGGGAAGGTGTTAGGCACCCCTCGAGTCCCGTGGTTCTAGCACGGTCGCTTTAATGACTTACGTCTGGCTTAAGCTATTTTGATAAATTACAAAATTTCCTAACACATTCTTTTTTGGCTTTTTTTTTTCTTCTATTCCTTTACAGGTAGGTGCATACATTTACAAGGAAAGATGTCATGGTAGATACTTTTGAAGACTCTCTTTTAATTTTTGGAGTGTAACTGGCTTTGATACAAAAGAATCCATACCATTTGCATAACACTCTTCTGCACTTTCCGATAATGCATTCCATGACGAAAAATAAAAATAAAAAAAAACCTTTATTCTTAACGTGTCATGTTTTTCATTTCATTCATTTTTTTTTTGATTTTTTTTTCGCATGCATGCATGCATGCATGCATTCATGAATCATTAATTGTGATCTCTAACATAGTAACATACTAAATGCATGTCAACTAACACAATTTTACATATTAAAACACCAATAACTTTTAATAATTATCTCATTTAAAATTTTAAACCAATCTAATCAATCGTAATTTTTTTTTACAACAAGTAAATTATAAATAGAGACGTAAAACGTGAATTACATAAAGAAATGACAAAACTACACATTAAATAATAATATAAAATATATGGAAATAACTTCATTCATGCTTCGATTCCATAACATAACTTATAAAATAAATTGTACGAGATGAGATAAAAACCTGTACGACAAATGAAATCAAGTATCGAAGCAAGATATTTTCACCAACAACTTGAACGGAAACCCAACCTCAATTCTCCAAATTAAAAGAACTTTCTTCCTAGTTTCTTGATTTCTTTGGTTTCTTGGTTTCTTTTCGTGTGCATGTGTGTGGTTTTTTTTTTTTTTTTTTTTCAAATTAGTCCATATGTGTCCTCCTTCTCTCTTTATGTGTGTGTTTATATAGGGAGTGTGTAAGTATGTAGTATGTTGAAGGTAATGGGAAAGTTAGGGGAATGTTGGAGGTAATGGGAAGTAGGGTAATTTTTTTTTAGTTTTAATGGGAAAATTAGGGGAATGTTGGAGGTAATGGGAAGTAGGGTAATTTTTTTTAGTTTTAATGGGAAAGTTAGGGGAATGTTGGAGGTAATGGGAAGTAGGTTAGTTTTTTTTTTAGTTTTAATGGGAAAATTAGGGGAATGTTGGAGGTAATGGGAAGTAGGGTAATTTTTTTTAGTTTTAATGGGAAAATTAGGGGAATGTTGGAGGTAATGGGAAGTAGGGTAATTTTGTTTTTAGTTTTAATGGGAAAATTAGGGGAATGTTGGAGGTAATGGGAAGTAGGGTAATTTTTTTTAGTTTTAATGGGAAAGTTAGGGGAATGTTGGAGGTAATGGGAAGTAGGGTAATTTTTTTTTATTGGGTAGGAGGTAGGAGGGAAAGGTAAAAAAAAATGAGTAGAAATTCATATTTGGGCGGACAAAATTACGTGTCTACAAAAACGCTAGGTTTGGTGCAAAATTAGGTGTTTACAGAATGCCCCTCTTTGCTTGGAAATATGGAGAATTTTCAAGCAAAGAAGTAAACATGACTAATTTTGGTTCAACCATTTATTCAAAGTGGTGTGACCGAGCTTTGGTTTTAGACATCCTACATATCTCGGGTTATATGAGAATCAGGTCACATGTAGTTCAAGTGGGTGTAAGAGTGAGTGGATGGATTGGAGAGTCGAGTTGAGGTCCCGTCGAGTTTTCGGTTCTTGGCTCCTTTTATTACATCAGAAAAAAAAATGAAACTAAAAATGAAAGATACAAAATCCTATCTATTCTAATTGTCTTGATTCTCTTGCTTCAGATTTTCTTCTTGGATCTTCAATTATCGCCTCACCTTCTTCTGGTGGGTACCTCGATCTCAAGATTTGATCTTGAAGTTGGGATTTGAGATTTGAACCTGCAACTTGGATTGAGTCATTGACACTCTTCCAAAGAACAGTTCATAGAATACTTTGGATGCTTATTCTCCTTATCAGAAGCTAAAAAGATGTCTCTTGAAATGTTGGGTCGCTACAGATACAGAGCTGACTCTAACTATCTTCAACCTGATTATTCTTCTATATTCTGATCGGAGATGAAATTTCATTCTTGGATAGACCTGTGCTTCGCAGAAAACCTGCAAGCCATCAAAGAAGACGAAACAAAACAAACAAAATTTTCTGCCCCAGTTTACACTAGGAAATTTTGTGAGTTATTAGAAAAACTATAATCTAGTTTAAAAATAAATAAATGAGTGAATGGATAGAAATTTAGGCTAGGAGCGGGATAAGACAAGGACCCTATTCTTAATGATACAACCAAAGGAAGTTATCCTAATGAATGCATGGGAAAGAATTAGGATTTTTGCTTATAAAAATATGATGATGGATTATCATGCCCTGTGAAGACATGAAGAAGAAAAAAAAAAAAAGGAAGATTAATTTCCTAAAATGCCAACTAGGGGATTGCGCCCTATGAAGATGAATGAAATGTCAACTAGGGGATGGTGCCCTATGAAGACGAAATAAGATGTCAACTAGGGGAAGGCGCCCTATGAAGACGAGATAGGATATCAACTAGGGGATGGTGACCTATGAAGACGAAAGAGATTTCAACTAGGGGATAGTGCCCTATGAAGACGAAAAGGATATCAACTAGGGGATGGCGCCCTATAAAGATGAATAAGATGTCAACTAGGGGATGGTGCCCTATGAAGACGAGATAAGATGTCAACTAGGGGATGGCGCCCTATGAAGACGAGATAAAGATGTCAACTAGGGGACGACGCCCTATGAAGACGAAATAAGATGGAAACTAGGAGATGGCGCCTTATGAAGACGAAATAAGATGTCAACTAGGGTATGGTGCCCTATGAAGACGAGATAAGATGTCAACTAGGGGATGGTGCCCTATGAAGACGAGATAAGATGTCAACTAGGGGATGGCGCCCTATAAAGACGAAAAGGATATCAACTAGGGGATGGCGCCCTATGAAGATGAATAAGATGTCAACTAGGGGATGGTGCCCTATGAAGACGAGATAAGATGTCAACTAGGGGATGGTGCCCTATGAAGACGAATAAGATGTCAACTAGGGGATGGCGCCCTATGAAGACGAAAAGGATGTCAACTAGGGGATGACGCCCTATGAAGATGAAAAAGATGTCAACTAGGGGATGGCGCCCTATGAAGACGAAAAAGATGTCAACTAGGGGATGGTGCCCTATGAAGACGAAAAAGATGTCAACTAGGGGATGGTGCCCTATGAAGACGAATAAGATGTCAACTAGGGGATGGTGCCCTATGAAGACGAAAAAAAGATGTCAACTAGGGGACGGCGCCCTATGAAGACGAAATAAGATGGAAACTAGGAGATGGCGCCTTATGAAGACGAAATAAGATGTCAACTAGGGTATGGTGCCCTATGAAGACGAGATAAGATGTCAACTAGGGGATGGTGCCCTATGAAGACGAGATAAGATGTCAACTAGGGGATGGCGCCCTATAAAGACGAAAAGGATATCAACTAGGGGATGGCGCCCTATGAAGATGAATAAGATGTCAACTAGGGGATGGTGCCCTATGAAGACGAGATAAGATGTCAACTAGGGGATGGTGCCCTATGAAGACGAATAAGATGTCAACTAGGGGATGGCGCCCTATGAAGACGAAAAGGATGTCAACTAGGGGATGACGCCCTATGAAGATGAAAAAGATGTCAACTAGGGGATGGCGCCCTATGAAGACGAAAAAGATGTCAACTAGGGGATGGTGCCCTATGAAGACGAAAAAGATGTCAACTAGGGGATGGTGCCCTATGAAGACGAATAAGATGTCAACTAGGGGATGGTGCCCTATGAAGACGAAAAAAATGTCAACTAGGGGATGACGCCCTATGAAGATGAAAAAGATGTCGACTAGGGGGTGGTGCCCTATGAAGACGAATAGGATGTCAACTAGGGGATGGTGCCCTATGAAGACGAATAGGATGTCGACTAGGGGATGGCGTCCTATGAAGATGAATAAAATGTCAACTAGGGGATGGCGCCCTATGAAGACGAATAAGATGTCAACTAGGGGATGGCGCCCTATGAAGATGAAAAGGATGTCAACAAGGGGATGACGCCCTATGAAGACTAAAAGGATGTCCACTAGGGGATGACGCCCTATGAAGACGAGAAAGATGTCAACTAGGGGATGGTGCCCTATGAAGACGTGATAAGATGTCAACTAGGGGATGGCGCCCTATGAAGATGAGATAAGATGTCAACTAGGGGATGGTGCCCTATGAAGACGAGATAAAGATGTCAACTAGGGAATGGCGCCCTATGAAGACTAAATAAAGATGTCAACTAGGGAATGGCGCCCTATGAAGACGAGATAAGATGTCAACTAAGGGATGGTGCCCTATGAAGACGAATAGGATGTCAACTAGGGGATGGTGCCCTATGAAGACGAATAGGATGTCGACTAGGGGATGGTGCCCTATGAAGACGAGATAAAGATGTCAACTAGGGAATGGCGCCCTATGAAGACTAAATAAAGATGTCAACTAGGGGATGGCGCCCTATGAAGACGAGATAAGATGTCAACTAAGGGATGGTGCCTTATGAAGACGAGATAAAGATGTCAACTAGGGAATGACGCCCTATGAAGACGAATAAGATTAGGATTTTTTTTTCTTTGTTAGAAAAGAGAAAAAAAAAAAATGCCCCAGCCTTGAATATGAGGGGTTTTATTATTATTATCATTTATATTGATATGAATTTAGAATTATAGGAGTATAACAAAAAAAAGAAAATTCAGGAAAACTTAACTTTGTTATACTTGTTTTTTTTTTTCACTAAACTTCGCAAGATTGCTTTGCCCCTGTTTAAGCAAAGAAAGAGAAAAAAAATGTGAGTTTTAAACTTGGTAGTTGGTTTGTGGCCTTGAGTCCCTTGGAGGTTTGCCTTATCCTTGCCCCAACTTGATACAGTTGACTCAACTAATTGGTTGGTGAGCTTGGTTCTTTGTCTTTCAAATTTTGTTGCATCTCTGTTTGTTTCAGTACGAGTCTCCTCTTCATTTTTAAATGCTTTACTCGTAACACTTATCTTAACTGGCTCTCTGTCCTTGTCAAGGTGGTGAACGCCGAATAATCTCTGCTCAATTTCACTGGGAGCCATGGTCAATTTTGCGCATTTTTCTTTATTTTGTATTTGGTGCGAGACTTACCCATAAAAAAAACGTGTTAAAAAAAAAGAAGGAAAAATCAAAAGAAGGAATAAAAGAAATATGTTTGAATAGTATTTCTACCAGTAAAGTAAGAAAGCTTATTTGGAGGTGTTTATTGACTTCAATAATGCATGACACGCAATTTGGAGTAGATATTTGATCCTTCAAAACTGTCTAATCTCGAATTAGGCGGCACCTTTCAATTAAATCAAATCATCCTTCTTGATCTTTGTCCTGGCGATAAACTTTGTTTGACTAAAGTCATTTCTTCTGGGATTTTCTCAATTGACCTCTTTAATTTGGATTGTCTCGTTCATCATTGTCTTATGGCGCCCCTGAGGGTTTTCACCAATAAGATTTTTTTTTTTTTTTTTTTTTTTATATCTTGTGGTGCCTCCATGGGTTTTCACCTACAAGTTTTTTTTTTTTTTTTTTTTTTTTTTTTTTTTTTTAATCTTGTGGTGCCTCCATGGGTTTTCACCTACAAGATTTTTTTTTTTTTTTATATATAGCACACAAGGCTTGACATTCTCAAAAATTGATCGGAAGGTCTTTAATGGACAAAGGAAGGGATTTTTTTTTCTTTTTTTTTTTTTAGGATAAATTACAACTTGAGAGTCATGTAAAAGTGACAATAGGATATATATATCTCATCTTTTTTTTTTTTTAAATATCAAGATTTTTTATTTTTTATTTTGTCGGACCGAACCCTAAGATAGGGCTGCCTACGTATCCATTTAGGAATCAGGTCGAACGTAGTTCAATGGCAACTCATAATCTTTTTTTTTTTTTTTTTTTTTTTTTTTTTTTTTAGGATAAATTACAGCTTGAGAGCCATGTAAAAGTGACAATAGGATATATATCTCGTCTCTTTTTTTTTTTTTTTTTTTTTTTTTTTTTTTAAATACCATGATTTTTATTTTTTTTTTTTTTTATTTTTATTTTGTCGGACCGAACCCCAAGATAGGGCTGCCTACGTATCCATTTAGGAATCAGGTCGAACGTAGTTCAATGGGCGAAGCATTATTTATTTATATATATTTTTTTTTGGCATTTTTTTTTCGGCTCCAAAGAGGGTAAGCAAGGAAAGGTAAATAAGGCTCGAAGGGCTGACAAGGGATTAATGGCATTTAGTTAAGTAGAATGATGGCCTTTCGTCATCTCAACTTGAGAATGTTAAGCACAAGTGTGTCAAATATAATATCTTTTGACTGAATCGGCATTGATAGCTTTTTCTGTCATTTTTTTGTCCATATCCGCATGTTGCAAAGCTCCATTTGATAAAACTTGTTTAACTATGTATGGGCCTTGCCAGTTTGGAGCAAACTTTCCTTTAGCCTCTTCTTGGTGTGGAAGGATGCATTTTAAAACAAGTTGGCCGGCCTCGAATTTTCTAGGACGTACCTTCTTATTGTAAGCTCGTGCCATCCTCTGCTGGTATAGTTGACCAAAGCAAATAGGTTCTGGTGGGACCAGCACGGGAGGATTTGCCAAATATTCTTTAATCTTATCAAATGATTCTTGACATTCGTCTGTCCATTGGATAGCAGCATCCCTTTTTAGCAACTTAAATATCGGTTCGCATGTAGTGCTGAGCTGAGCAATGAATCTGCTTATATAATTCAGTCTTGCAAGAAAACTCATGACCTCAGTTTTATTCTTCGGAGGCGGCAATTCTCGAATGGATCTTAAGTTGGCGGGGTCCAATTCAATGCCTGTACGGCTAATTATGAAACTCAAAAGTTTTCCGGATGGAACTCCAAATGCACATTTGGCTGGATTGAGCTTAAGATTATACTTTCGCAACCTTTCGAAGAATTTCCTCAAGTCATCTACGTGATCGCCTCGTGTCTTAGACTTGATAATGACATCATCAACATATACTTCTACTTCCTTGTTCATCATGTCATGAAAAATAGTAGTCATAGCTCTCATGTACGTAGCTCCTGCATTCTTTAAATCAAATGGCATGATCCTGTAGCAATAAGTACCCCACGGGGTGGTGAAAGCAGTCTTATCTGCATCTGTTTCATCCATCAAGATCTGGTAATTCCTAGCATAGCAATCCACAAAAGATTGGATCTCATGTTTAGCACAATTATCAACAAGGATATGAATGTTGGGCAGCGTAAAGTTATCTTTAGGGCTTGCTTTGTTCAAATCCCTATAATCAACACAAACTCTGATTTTGCCATCTTTCTTCGGTACGGGCAACACATTAGCCAACCATGTAGTGTACTGGGCGACCCTGATCACATTCGCATTCAATTGCTTCATGATTTCCTTTTTGATTCTATCGCTCACGTCAGTTTTAAACTTTCTTTGCTTTTGCTGGACTGGTGGAAAATCAGGGTATGTAGGCAGTTTGTGGATTACCAAATTCGTGCTTAGACCCGACGTATCATCATAAGACCAAGCAAAGACATCCTTATACTTGATCAAAATCTGAATAATATCATTCCTGATATTCTGATTTGCATGAATACTTATTTTTATTTCTCTAACTTCCTCACCCGTTCCCAAATTTATTATGCCAGTGTCATCTAAATTGGGTTTGTGCTTATCCTCAAATTGATCCAATCCTTTTTTGAATTCTTTATCAGCTTCACCTTCATCGTATTCCTCTACCGTTTGGTTTGCTGATTCGAGATTAGACAACTTTTTAGAATCTAAATGTGAACTCCACGTACATGCCATGTTATCGGAGCCAGTATTAACATAACAAAATAAGAAAAATAAAAATTAAAAGAGGGAAGAAAATATAAATTTACTAGAAAACGTGAATTTAATTTCATTGAATCGGAAAGGATAGGAGGGTTAACATGAAAGTAGAGCAACTAAACTATGTGGACTACAACCCTGAGAATAGTCCCAAATACAAAAGAAAGAAAAACAAAACAACAAAATAAATTACCATGACTCCTTCCTTGTGGGGAGAGGAGTGGCTTCCCAGTTAGTGAGCTTGATATTTGGCTCGACGGACTGCACATCCGCATGGCTAGGGCCTTCACCTATCTAAACCATGTTTACTTCATAAAATATTTCCTTGAGGCCTTGACATATTTCATCCACATCCTTGTTAGCATATGGGTATTGATTTTCTTCCTTTTGAGCTTTCGTGAAAGATTAGCTAATGTGTGGAACTGGACTTGTCAATTTCCAAGCCTTCTTCTTCTGCTCTTTTGCCTATTTTCTATCTACTGCGGTAGTCTTAAAGCCTAA
The DNA here is from genome assembly GCA_030864225.1 of Capsicum baccatum var. pendulum. NCBI lineage: Eukaryota > Viridiplantae > Streptophyta > Magnoliopsida > Solanales > Solanaceae > Capsicum > Capsicum baccatum. The sequence goes on along the minus strand of CM061559.1, from coordinate 264,105,971 downwards.
GACAAAGGAGTTATGGCTACCACACGGATCTACAGGGTTTATAATTCCTTGCAGCAAAACCCCTAATCCTTTTCCCGGTTCATGACTATTTTGTAGCATTTGGCTAGCCACCATGATTGAAGTAGAAGAGAGATGAGGCCCTGGAATCGGCGTACCTTCCATGACTTGATCAGATCTCACGATTTCAAAGGCTTGATAAATGGGAGATTCACAACCCCCTTTTATTTTGATACAGGTTACAGAAGGATCTCGATGTATGGGAAGGTCATCCTCTCCATGTACAATGATTTCCTGATTGTCGTGTTCAAACTTAACTACTTGATGCAAAGTAGAAGGTATGGTTCTGGCCATGTGGATCCATGGTCCTCCTAAAAGTAGGTTGTAGGAAGTATCCATGTCTATTACTTTAAAGGTGATCGTAAACTTTACTGGTCCAATAACCAAAGAAAGATCTACTTCACCAATTATGTCTCGTTTTGCATCGTCAAAAGCCCAAACACATACATTATTGGAACGAATTCTATCTGGGCTGATTTTTAACTTTTGCAAAGTAGAAAGAGGACAGATATCTACTCCTGAACCTCCATCAATCATTACCCCTTTTTTTTAGATCAATTAATTTACTTAAAAGTCGGTCAACATTCGATATGGTATTTCCAATAATGCAACAAGTAGCCCATAAAGTGCACATAATGGTCTCAAAATGCGACACCTGACCTAGACGAACCCGACCCCAGGGTTGAGCCCCACTAAGTCAAAAAATACACGTGCTATAAGTAAAACACAGTCTATTAGGGATAGCCATGTCTAAGCTCCGGTTATGCTAGGTTCAACCTGATGGATTTAGGTATCTAGACTGTCAATGAAACGAGCGGACAACTCGAGTCAGCAAGGGACAGCTTTACCGGTAGCAGGGCTTTCCGGCCTCACTGTTGGTCCCTTTCCATCCTAAATCATGGGTGACTACAGAATCCTTCCCAGGAGCGTTGCCGCATCTCTGGTATCTCAAGCTCGGGAGCGTATACCGCATCTCCGAATATATAGTATCTCAGAAGACTCAGATGGGTGTGCGAGAGAAGATAATTTATATTGCAATTCAAATAATATCAAAGCGATAAACATGTAGGCAAAGAACATATTTAGGCCAACAATATACAATATCAAAATTAAATAAAGCCAAACAAGTCAATATGAAAGCTCGAATTCTGGTTATATCCCCAGCAGAGTCGCCATCTGTCACACCCCGTTTTTTTTTTCACCGCATCCGACCCCTGCTAGGCAGTCGGTTTTAGAGAAAATGGGTTTTTCCAATTAAAGTGACGTTTTGAAAAGAAGGGATTATTTTGTTTACAGAGTCGCCACTTGGAATTGAGTTTGGGTGTTCCAAGTCACCTTATCGAATCCCTATTCAAAAGGAAATGACTCTTCAATTTTTTATTTTTTTTTTTGGTCTGCGAACTAGAAATCCGGATAAGGAATTCTGTTGATCGAGGGGAAGGTGTTAGGCACCCCTCGAGTCCCGTGGTTCTAGCACGGTCGCTTTAATGACTTACGTCTGGCTTAAGCTATTTTGATAAATTACAAAATTTCCTAACACATTCTTTTTTGGCTTTTTTTTTTCTTCTATTCCTTTACAGGTAGGTGCATACATTTACAAGGAAAGATGTCATGGTAGATACTTTTGAAGACTCTCTTTTAATTTTTGGAGTGTAACTGGCTTTGATACAAAAGAATCCATACCATTTGCATAACACTCTTCTGCACTTTCCGATAATGCATTCCATGACGAAAAATAAAAATAAAAAAAAACCTTTATTCTTAACGTGTCATATTTTTCATTTCATTCATTTTTTTTTTGATTTTTTTTTCGCATGCATGCATGCATGCATGCATTCATGAATCATTAATTGTGATCTCTAACATAGTAACATACTAAATGCATGTCAACTAACACAATTTTACATATTAAAACACCAATAACTTTTAATAATTATCTCATTTAAAATTTTAAACCAATCTAATCAATCGTAATTTTTTTTTACAACAAGTAAATTATAAATAGAGACGTAAAACGTGAATTACATAAAGAAATGACAAAACTACACATTAAATAATAATATAAAATATATGGAAATAACTTCATTCATGCTTCGATTCCATAACATAACTTATAAAATAAATTGTACGAGATGAGATAAAAACCTGTACGACAAATGAAATCAAGTATCGAAGCAAGATATTTTCACCAACAACTTGAACGGAAACCCAACCTCAATTCTCCAAATTAAAAGAACTTTCTTCCTAGTTTCTTGATTTCTTTGGTTTCTTGGTTTCTTTTTGTGTGCATGTGTGTGGTTTTTTTTTTTTTTTTTTTTTCAAATTAGTCCATATGTGTCCTCCTTCTCTCTTTATGTGTGTGTTTATATAGGGAGTGTGTAAGTATGTAGTATGTTGAAGGTAATGGGAAAGTTAGGGGAATGTTGGAGGTAATGGGAAGTAGGGTAATTTTTTTTTAGTTTTAATGGGAAAATTAGGGGAATGTTGGAGGTAATGGGAAGTAGGGTAATTTTTTTTAGTTTTAATGGGAAAGTTAGGGGAATGTTGGAGGTAATGGGAAGTAGGTTAGTTTTTTTTTTAGTTTTAATGGGAAAATTAGGGGAATGTTGGAGGTAATGGGAAGTAGGGTAATTTTTTTTAGTTTTAATGGGAAAATTAGGGGAATGTTGGAGGTAATGGGAAGTAGGGTAATTTTGTTTTTAGTTTTAATGGGAAAATTAGGGGAATGTTGGAGGTAATGGGAAGTAGGGTAATTTTTTTTAGTTTTAATGGGAAAGTTAGGGGAATGTTGGAGGTAATGGGAAGTAGGGTAATTTTTTTTTATTGGGTAGGAGGTAGGAGGGAAAGGTAAAAAAAATGAGTAGAAATTCATATTTGGGCGGACAAAATTACGTGTCTACAAAAACGCTAGGTTTGGTGCAAAATTAGGTGTTTACAATAGCCACAATTAATGGCTATTATTTGCATTAAAGTTCAAAACGTTCACTACATTATTACCATTATTTAACTTTTTTAACTATTAAAATTAGATGAATAGGTATACATACTTTTTCCTCTTTATGGTTGTTTGCAGAAGAGAAAGGGGGAAGAAGATGATTGAGGGGTGGAGTGAGGGCGGGGTGTTTGAACAAGATGACTGGCGGGGTGGGTGGGCTACGGGGAGTTTTTTTTTTTTTTAAAAAAAAAACTTAAATATTTAAAAATTATTTGAATAAAAAATGACAAATAATACACGCATTTAATATATTTTTACGGATTGTGTAAAAAGTGCCAAAATGACATACTTTATGACTATTTGAGGTGTCAAAAGTAAGCAACGTCCATTTAAGGTGTCAAAATGAAAAATAATGCGTACATAAGGGGACTGGCGATGAATTTTGCCAATAGTATAAAGAATGTGTATTACATTTGCTCATGTGGCATAATGACTAATTAAAAGATGACATATAGCATTGGAGTCTAGAATGATAATTAAAAAATAAATTATAAAAAAGAGTAAAAGAAAAAACTATTTTTCATCAAAAAATAAAATAAATAAAGGTATTTTCTAAACCCATCCCTCACTTCCAACCTATCCAATCCCTCCTTCCCATCGAATGTGGTGCAGTAGATGGAGCTACTCCTCCCTTAATCAGAGATCTTCGATTCGAGCCTTGAATATGAAAAAATCTTTGGTAAGAAGCGTTATTCCCCAAATGGGGCTCTCTATGTAAACTAATTGCTGAGAAGAATACATTAGAAGTGAAAGTAGAGAATCAAGAACATGAGTCCATCAACTAGCGACACTGCGACACCAGCAATAGCCAACAATCTTCGTGCCATTGTCGAAAACACAAACTTCACTTACAAGGAGGTAATAGTTAACTAGATCAAGATAAAGATAAGTAAGACAACATTGTGAGACTCAAAAAGTAAAGGGTGAAATCCATCTGCTCATCTAAAAGTCGTTAGTTCATGAAGGAAAAAAGTGATGCACCTTAAAAAGAACATGCAACATTTAAAGTAAATAAATTCCATCCAAAAAACTACTTGATGCAAATCCAAATTAGACGAACTTCAATACGGTACCGAACACTCAATGGAAAACCAAAAAAAAAACCTTCTTCCCCAAAATAAAATTCCCCTCATACCCATTACAATTTCCTTACCAATAATCATCATTTTTACTCATTAATCATCTTACCTCTTTTTATAAATTCGTATAATCATTGTCAAAAAAAATAAAGTATTTATTGAAAATTTCATGAAACTTAAATATGATTTCTTCCCTTGATGAAATTCTTTTCCTTTCTTTTGTTGCCGTCAACTTTGATCAATAGGCAAGACCTACAATTACATTGATATAGTAATATTCAGATAAAATTTTGAACAGAGAGTGAAGTTTCACATGAATTTTTTAGGTTGACGTTTGTTAAGAACTCAAAATTCATTTTTGAGTTGATTTTATATAAAAAGAAAATATCACGTGTTCTTAGAGAATAATTGTTATCTTATTTTTTCTAATGAGCAAGATAACAATGGTTGAAGATATTATTTGAGAAGAAAGAGAAAAGAAAGATGAGGTAGAAGAATGAAATAAAAGAATTTTAAAAAAATAACAAAATTGATTTTTAAAATTTTTCACGCGTCTACTTGAAGTAAAAATTCACCCGGGTTGCCAACTCAACGAAAAGTATCAACATAGTCAACTTAAAAGGTGCTCAAAATGTATAGGACTTACTTGAGGTATGTTAGTGAAAAATCATGTCAACTTAAAAGGTCTGTTGATATGTTCCGCCAAAAAAAAAGTTTCAAAAGCATAAAATTTATATTCTAAAATTTACTTCGGCTTGAGTATAAAGGCTCAACTTAAACATATATTAAAGGGTAAAAAAATAACTTTTTCACCACTGTCTAAATAGTTATATATCTTTTAAGTAGTATTACTTTGTCATAACAAAAATTTATATTTATATAATAAAGTTATAAAAAATGTTACTTTCTCCGTTTATTTTTACTTATCCATTGTACCTACTTGAATGCACTTCCCAATATCAAAGTTAAGCCCAATACACTAAACAAAGGCAATGTTGTGTACTTGCATGTTTGACAAATTTTTGGGTCAGAGAATACAAAATCCGATATTTATATTCTTAATCAAATATCACAAAGATCAAGAATTCATCATTAATTTAATGACCAAAATGCTATTATCCCAAGATATAACAATAATCCAATTCTTCTAAATGTCATCACAATAAATTCTCTGAACTACTTTCTAAAACATTTTTTTCACAAGCCAAATTTTGCACTATGGTAATAAACCATGTAACACAATATGGAAAGTAACATGTTCATTATTTTAAAAATGACTTTTTTTTTCAAAAGGAAACAACACAAATTTTGCTCCATGGTAATAAACCATATAACAGAGTATGGAAAGCAACATGTTCATAATTTTAAAAATGTTGCCACTTGCCAAAATTATTTTCCTTATAGCTATTTTGATTTTTAACTTCATATCATTTGCTTCAACTAAGACATTATTATTAATCGTTAATATTCAAGTATTTCATCAAAATACTTTCAAGTTAGTGTTTATTAATCTTCAAGATACATTTTCTAAAAAGAATATTTTTCACTAATCAATCAATCATTAAAATGCATTATATAGAATTTTTTTTTTTAAAAAAGTATTATATACTTCAGATCTCTGAAATACAATATTAGAGATAACACTTTATGCTTCTAAATATTTACTCAATTAATTTTATAAATTCAATTAATATAAATAATTAGCTCTGAAATCTATATACTATATAAAGGAAGGTTATAGACAAGATGATGTGACACCTCTCTATGACCTCTATTTATATTTATCCTTTTTCTCTTTTTTTTTTTTTGAGGTTTTTGTTTTGTTTTATATCCTATTTTTATTAATGTCTTTTATTATAATAACAATAAACGACTTATTATTAATACTCTTCTCATTCATGAACTTATTTATGTGAAGTGCCGGATTTGATTTTAAATTAAATGTTCTGTTTTACATTTATAGTTTAAGAAGTAATTTTATTTCAAAACGAAAAAAAAAAATCAGAATTCGAACGTGAATTTGTTTAATTGGTAGCTCAGGAAAACTCATGATTGTTTTGCAGATGTGAATTGCAAGCTAGAGAGAAATGATAATGGTTCCTATATAGTTAGGATATCTGCCACTCCCACCATTGTTGTGGCAGAGTTGAGAAGGCTATTGGAGCTGCTTATGAGAGGCAAGATTGTGCAACACGTGGACATCACTCCTACGGTAGTTAAACTTTTGTTCTCTCGAGAAAGAATTAACATTATGAGGACAGTTCATAGGAAGACAAGAGCCTATATTCATCTTAACAAGCATAACTTGCATATTAAAAATTTTAGTTCTTTAGATAATGTTGATAGGGCTGAGCAGAGATTTATTGACTCCCTTCTGGCACTACATGAAAGTAAACAACTTGAGGTGCATCTTCATGGAGGACTTTTGCCTCCTGACTTGATGAAAATAGTCGTTATAACATTTGGACCAGATCTTAGCATAGTTAAAGAAAAGGTGCCTGGGGCAGAGTTTTCTCTGAACACAAAGCGCCATTGCATCTGTATAAATGGTAATAAAGATATGAAGCAAAACGTTGAGGACATAATCTCTGAATTTGCGCAGAGTATTTTTCCAACTCAAACGACAGGAGATGAGGCTCACTATATTGTTTGCTTGTGTGAACTGGATGATACTTATAGACTCGAAGCTTGTACCCATGCATTCTGTCGCTCATGTTTGCTAGAGCAATGCGAGTTTGCGATCAAAGGCCGAGAAGGTTTCTTAATGTGTTGTTTACGTTCTGGTTGTGGGGAACCCTTTTTGCTTGCTGATTTGAAGTCTCTATTGTCAACTGAGAAGTTGGAAGAACTTTTCAGGGCTTCCTTGGGAGCTTTTGTAACAGCCAATGCAGGTACTTACCGCTTTTCCCCCTCACCAGATTGTCATTCAATTTATCGCATTACAGCTTCTGTAATGCGATAAGCTGAAGGGCAGTCTAGTGAAGGGAAAAAGAGGTAAGTACTTGTATTGACTGTCACAAAAGCTCCCAAGGAATCCCTGAAAAGTTCTTCCAACTATTCAGTTGACAGTAGAGATTTCAAATCAACAAGCAAAAAGGGTTCCCCACAACCAGAACGCAAACAGCACATGGGGAAACCTTCCCAACTTTTGATCGCAGACTCACATTGCTCTAGCAAACATGAGCGACTTAATGCATGGGTACAAGCTTCAAGTCTATAAGGATCCTCTAGTTCACACAAGCAAATTGCACAGTGAGCCTCATCTCCTGTTGTTTTAGTTGGAAAATTGCTCTGCGCAATTTCAGAGATTATGTCCTCAACGCTTTGCTTCATATCTTTAGTACCATTGATACAGATGCAATGGCTCTTTGTGTTCAGAGAAATTTTTTTTTTCCAGAAACCTTTTCTTTAAGCACACTAAGATCTGGTCCAAATGTTGTAATGACTCTTTTCATCAGGTCAGAAGGCAAAAGTCCTCCATGAAGATGCACCTCAAGTTGTTTACTTTCATGTAGTGCCATAAGAGAGTCAATAAATCTCTGTTCTGCCCTATCAACATTGTCTGAAGAATAAAAAATTCTAACATGCAAGCTATGCTTGTCAAGATGAATATAGGCTCTTGTCTCCCCATAAACTGTCCTCATAATTTTAATTCCTTCTCGAGAGAATAGAAGTTTAACAACCGTCGAAGTGATGTCCACGCGTTGCACAATCTTGCCTCTCATAAGCAGCTCCAATGGCCTTCTTAACTCTGCCTCAACAATGGTGGAAGTGACAGATATCCTAACTACATAGGAACCATTATCATTTCTCTCTAGCTTGCAATTCACATCTGCAAAACAATCTCGAGTTTTCCTGAGCTAACAATTAAACAATTCACATTCGAATTCTGAATTATTTTTGTTCTGAAATAAAAATCACTTCTTAAACTATAAATGTAAAACAAAACATTTAATTTAAAACCAAATCTGGTAATTCACATAAGCAAGAATAAAAAATACTCTATAATCAAGCCTTTTTCATCCATCTAATAATAATTCTGCATAATAAGACACCCATTTATAACAGAATCAATCAAATCAAAAGAATTATTTTTAGTAATTTTCTTTCTAATTGAAAATGGGTGTCTCATTTCTAATAAGACACCCATTTATAACAGAATCAGCCAAACCAAAAGAAATTTTTACAACTTTGACATGCTTTGTAGATCAAACAAATTACCTGATGTATCAAATACAATAAAAACATGTTTTCTTGGAGAAAAATTCTACGAGCTTGCTAAATCAAGATGATTGAAATATACAGATATATACCTCAATGGCGATCCAACAATTCACATGCTCATACAAGTAAATTGATCTAATTAAAATTGAAATGGATGTCATCACCTCTATTCCAACTAACGGTCTTAGGTTCATAAGATTAGTTGATCTAAGTCTGATGCTCATAGGAAGATTATTGCTTTCCTCAGTTGCTCCCCTGTCTTTCTTGTCCTCACCTACAAAATATTGGATAAATTTTTTGATTAACTAAGTAATTCTTTTTGGAGTTTAACTTTCTCTATTTTATACATATAGGGTAATGAATCTATGGAGAAATTTACTTTTCTTAGTAGGTTATTTTCTATACCTTTCAGTTATCCGATTATTCTACAAACCTCAATGAAGGTTCAATTCAAATGCTCAGACAACAATTCACATACTTAAATGTTAAGAAAAAAATTAACATCCTCTATTTCTCATCAAAAAGCTAACTTAGAAAGTATAATAATTAATATTAAATTTTGAATTGTAAAAAAAAATTAACAAAATCCACGGAGAAAACTAGGTGGAAATTTAGGAAAGAAGATGAGAAGGTGAAAGTTTTAGAGTCAGAATGTCAGAAATACTTTACTTTCCTATTTATTAATTTGTACTTTAATTGCTATTGGACCTATATCTTTTATCCAAGCATATTTTGCCACCATCCTTTTTATATAAAACTTTTAATTTTTAATTAAATAGTCTACTCGTTTATTTTCAAATCCACAATTTTAAAAAATATATGAGAACTTTTACAATTTGTAGTCTAATATAATTTATTTATATATTTGTGACTATAAATTATTTTATTAGGGATCAAACTAATATTTTAGAGTTATTGTTACTATATATATTTTTCTTTTTCTTTTTTTAATTATTTTTCTTAAAACAAGTTGGTGTGGTGTAGTGGTTATCATGTCAGTCTTACACACGGAAGGTCTCTAGTTCGATATATATATTTGAAGGGGAGCATTGGAGTAACTGGTAAAGTTGCTTCCACATGATCTCCTGATCACGGATCCAAGCCTTGAAAACAGCCTCTGGCAGAAATACAAGGTAAGGCTGTGTACGATACACCCTTGTAGTGAGGCCCTTACCCGGACACCGTACATAGCGATAGTTTTAATACACCGAAATGTCCTTTTTTTAAAAAACTATTTTTAAAAGAATTAATATAATACAAATACATACAACATTATATGCAAATTTTAATAATAATGAAGACAGGTAGTACACTTGTGACTTGACAAATTGTTTAAAAATATATAATTTCTCTTCAATTTTATATGAAATAATAACTATTAAATGTTTGAATGTTTGAATCTTTAAAAATAATAATTAAAATACTATTATAATAATAGTTAAATGGGATCTATATCTTTTTATTTCAGTTACTTAACCCTTTTAAAAATAATTTAATAATAATAAGTATGAACTAATAAATATTTTATATCATATAATAGTTTATAATATAATTAGTACTTATTTAATTTAATATGATTTTAAAATCTTATATTATAATTGATATCTTACATTATTATATACAAATTTTAAGATTATCCGTACATCATACGGATACGTTAACTAGTAATATATTATAAGAGATATCACTTTATTTGTTCTACAATGTCTTCACCATTAATTCTTTAAACTACTATCTAATAAGAAGACAAACCATTTATGTTATATAGTTTAATTAATTACTTCTACCATGCCAAAGTAATTGTAACATTTCGTTCTCCAAAGTCAATTCGACTAATTTTATTGGATTACGTAAATTTAAATATTCTAAAATTAAAATTTAGATATTCAAAAACTATATGAAAAGTATTATAAGTTGCAATGTTTCTCAAAAAATACATCTTAAAATGTTGATCAAAGTTCATATTGGCCGAAAATAAGGCCTATCTCATGTATATGGTATGTAAATTACACATCTAGTTACTCTCTCCATCCATCTATACTTGTATTAGATACTAAAATTAAATATCCAATAATAGTTTTTTAGTATAAAAAATTAATTGATAATTTATCATATTGCATCCAATTTACCTTTGACGTTAAATACTATTCACTATCCAATATATGTTTCAAAACGTTAAATCTATTATATTCAAAGTGTAATATAGTAAAACTATTCATATTATTTATTATTTTGTAAAGTATGTCAAGTAAATATTTCAACAGTAAATATGGAAAGGGGGCAATTACTTTCCATAATCAATCAAGATTTGGAAACTAGCCATTTATGTTTTATATGGAAAGTAAATTATATATCTAGTTTACTTTCCAAAATAAATTTACAAAAATCTAAATGTGCACATTATAAAAGCCTCTTTCACCTTGCATACCAAAGCACACAAATCTAAAAAAATTTCTATTACATTTGAGTTCATCAAACTTCAATAAGTAATATGGCTAAGTTTTTGAACTCTATCATTTGTTTCTTTCTCATTCTTTCAGGTATGACCTTCTTCTTTTTATTTGTCAAATTATATATAAAATAGTTGATTATTATAAAAATTCAAATTTAAAATTCATGACTACATCATAATTTTGAGATTAAAAATATTAAATTTCATCACAGTATTTTGGACGAAATTCAAGATACTATCATGATGTTTCACTCTTTACTATTATGCATCAAAAGTGCTAACTTTTCAACAAATCGTCCGGAAAGTGGCTAGCACATGCAAATTTTTACTAATTATTCTTTCAATTGGTAAAGTTACTGTCATCTTATCAAAGGTTCAAACCTTTTAAACAGCCTTTTGCATAATGCAATGTAAAACTGCATACGATACATCCTTATGGTCAGTGGTGAAGCCAGAATTTTCATCAAGGGGTTCACAAATGAACATACGAATTAACCGAAGAGGGTTCGACATCTACTATATATACATAAAAAAAAATAAGTTTAACCATATATAATATAGTATAATTTTCTATCGAAGGAGGTTCGGACAATGGTAGAGACGAGATGTTCATTAAGAGGGTTCAAAAGTGCACACACGAACTAGCCGAGGGTTCAATATATACATAAAAAATAATTTTAGCTGTGTATAAATGGTGTAATTTTTCGTCAAAGGGGGGTCGGATGAACCCAGTGGATATATGCTAGATCCGCCACTAGATTCGAATGAACCCCCTATCCCAAGTATAGCTCCATTCCTGCTTGTGGCTGGACCCTTTCCCAAACCCTACGCATAGCGATATTACTAATTTTACTCTTTGAATGCAGCTGCAATGACAACTACTCAAGTGAATGCTCAACAAAGATGTACTGATACTTTGACTACAAAAGATTGCACCATGGCTGAGTGTCAAAGTGAATGTTTGAAGAAACATAGTGGAAATGGAGTTTGTACTGGTGGCAATGATGGGCCATTAAGTTGTGTTTGTGTTTACAATTGTTAGGTCTAATATTTCAACTCTTTCTCATAATAATAATAATAATAATACCAGTTGTAATTGAATTAAAAAGTATATTATATATTGTTGTTAGCAGTATGAACCTCTTATCGATTGTCAACATACTTTTTCACACCAAATATGCTCAAGTAGTGATGTTAGTCACTTCTCTAAAAGTTGTTTCAACCATTATTATCTTATTTAACTTTCTATCGAGTATATATTATAATACCATCTTGTTTAATTATTTCGCTAATTATAATTGAATAAAAAAAATATATTATGTATTGTTCTCGACAACATACTTATTCGCATCAAACATGTTCAAGTAGTGCAATACATAAATGTAGAGCATTTCGTGCGATTTATTAATAAGACATGAGTATAAATAAATATTATTCATTTTTTTCTAGAATTTATATTTCTCTCATTTAACTTTATATATGGTCTCATTTATTTTATTTTTATCCAACGTATTTATTTTTTCATCTGATGTTCTATTTCATTTTGGATTTCGATTAGTTTCGGTCATCTAGAAAAACCTACTTCAAGGAATAAAGCATTGCATAGTTAAGAGAATTTCATTTTTGATATTCAAATTTGAAATCTACGATTAAGATGGATGAATAGTTTGTCGTCGATTGCAATCATAGTTGAGATAAAAAAAGATATAACTAAATGAAATCCCCAAATTAAAACTTCATTATATTAGTTCGCGTCAAACATGTAATATGTGGATTTAAATTTTTTTTTTTTTTTTTTGAATGAGCCAGGAAGACATGCTCGTAAATAATATTATGATATATCTTTGACAATTAACAAAATAAACAGATAATTTTTGGATATGTGTGGAGTCCGAAAGAAGGTTAAAAATATATATACCATAACAATGATAGAAAAGCTTTTAAAAAACACTCATCATTTTTGGTATTACCAAATGACCATAAAGGTGCAGTTGAATAGATAAGATCTTTTCGTATTTTATATAAATCTCGAATTTAAATCTTCAGAATAATTTTTTTTTCTTTTGGGGTGGGGGGGGGGGGGTGAGGGCTTTGCTTTTAACGGACGAAATATAATATACGAATCTAGAATAGTTGAATTAGTAAGTTCCCAACTAAGATGGTAATAGGGGGATTATGTGGAAAGAATAATGATGAGATTAAAATAAGGCTACAACTACATTATAAATAATAGTAAATAAAAAAAACTCAATAAAATGAAAAGTAAAATAACTTTATAAATTATTTTATCCGAAATTATTATCCCTTATCTCATCGAATTAAAATTTTACTAGCATTAAGAATTTAAGATCAACTTGCACCTCGTTTGGTTATTCCGTCAAAAAAAAATTCAGACATTTGCATTTTTTTAATCAATAATGTTAAAGATTATTTTCGTTTAATGATTGACAAAAATGAGAAATGACTTTTTCGTTTAATGATTGACAAAATAAAAGTCATTTCTCATTAAAGGGAGAAAAAAGGATCCAAGTTGCATATGAGTGAAAATTATTTTGCTTATTACTATTTTAATTTTTGACTTTATATTATTTACTTCAATTAAGATATTTTTATTAATCTCTAGTATTATTCAAAAAATTCATCAAAATACTCTCAAATTAATGATTTATTAATCTTCAACATATATTTTTTGAAAAATACTTTTCACTAACCAATCGAACACTAAAATACAACAACAACAAACCCAGTGTATTCCCACATAGTAAGGTCTGGGGAGGGTAAGATGTACGCAGTTTATACCTCTACCTCTAAAGAAGTAGAAAAGAAACACTAAAATACATTATTTACAAAAATATTTCAAAAAAAAAAAAAAAAAAAAACAACTCTTACTATAACTCAATCAATTCTTCTAAACTATCAACTCAATTAATTTTCTAAACTGCTTTCCATAATTTTTCAAAAAGGGAACATTCTATCTTTATCCTATGGAAAGTATAATAGAAATAATTATCTCTGAAATAATATAATATAAGAGGTATCACTTTGTTTCTTTCTAAAATTTCATCAACATAAATTCTTTAAATTACTTACTATAACTTTCTAATAAGGAAACAAACCATCTATGTTATGTTATGTATGGTAAATAAATTATATATAAATTTAATTAATTACTTTTTCCGTTCTAAATAGTTTTCAAATTTCATTTCTTAAAAGTTAATTTAACTAGTTTTTAGAGCTAAATTGGACTACATTAATTTGATATTCTAAAATTATAATTTAGATATTCAAAAATTATATGAAAAATATTATTATTTGTCATTTTTCTCATATCAATACGATGAAAAAATACATCTTAAAATATTGGTCAAAATTTATATTATTTGACTTTAAAAGAAAATTTGGCAAGTATTTGAAAACATATAAATTACTTCCCAAAATAAATTTAGATTTGGAAACAAACAATTTAACTTACGTATGGTAAGTAAATTTTACATCTACTTACCATTTACTTGATCAATATACTAAGGGCCTGTTTCGCCAAGCAAATTTTTCCCTTTATTCCGAAAAAAAATTTCGGAGTTAGAAAATGTGGTGTTTGGTCATGAAAATTCAAAAAATAATTTTGGAAAAAAATTCTGAAAAGAGAAAACAGGTTTTTGTTATTTTCACAATTTTTCAACTCCAATTCCAGCTTTTATTATTATTACATATAACCCCAATCTTTTAAATTTTTACATAAAACTCTCCTTATAACATTACTTTTTCAATGTTACGTATATAGCAATTTTAAAGAATAAGATAATTATAATTTTAAACTTAATGCTATCCTAATTAATATATATCTCTTTTTCTCTCCCATAATTATTTTTATCCCTTATTTAATTTTCTCCCTTATTTAACACATTATTTTACTGCTAATTTATATTTATACCCATAAATATATAAAGTATCATATTTATAATAGAAATATACAAAGTATGTTATATATAAAGTTTATACCATGTATATATCATATACACACATATATAAATATACAAAGTATTAAGAAACATACTAAGCATATTTATAATATAAATATACAAAGTATGTTATATATGAAGTTTATACCATATATATATATCATATACACACATATATAAAAACTAGTCAAGTATACGTACGTTGCATGTGTTCTTCCCGTCAAACCATCAATCAATATAAAATATATAAAAGAAAAATAATTTATTGAAGAATAGCAATTAACTTTAAAGGTCGAATATAAACATTTTTATACATCCAATCATGCGTGAGTGCTAGTATCTTGATTGTCTCCTACGACGTGAATTATCACAAAACAAATAATAACAAAAATAGTAGATTATAATAGATCGGAATATACAACAAAACAATATGATTAATCCTAAATCTTAACATAAAAATTCTTCAAAGCCTGACCGACTATTTATCTACCACTTGTATACTATCAACAAAATAATACAATAATCGAGATATCAGAACAATGTTATTAAATTCTTATCTTTACAAAAAATTCATCAAAACTTGATTAAACGTTCATCTACCACCTGTATTAAGCAGAAAAACTACAAATAGTAACAAAACAAAAACTACAATAATTGATATAATAGAACAATATTATTAGATCTAATCTTAACACAAAAAAAATCTTAAAGTCTGATCGAACATTCGTTATCAACAATATAAGCTTAAATAGAAGAGAAACTAAAACAAAATAATTTGATAATTGAGATATTAGAACAAAATGATATAAACAACATCTTCAGAGCTCATCGAAAGTTATAAAAATATACCTGATGTTATTACATTGTTGTAGGGGAAAACTCAATTTATAGTAGCCCAAAATTTTTTTCTCCAAAAAAAGATTACCCAAATATAATTTTTTTAATTATTCTTTTGAGAAAAGTAAAAAAAAACAACTTATCAAATTATTTATGGTAATATGCATTTGGTTATTGATTTTCAAGGTTTAGCATAAATGGTAGTATTTACAACAATTTTTAGGTGTAACATATATTTTTGTGAGATTTTTTTTTTTTTGCCAAAAGTATGTTAATTTTTATTTTACCAAAAGCAATTTTTTTTGGTCAAAAGTATGTTAGATTTTTTATTTTACCAAAATAGTTAATTTTTATTTTACCAAAAGGAATTTTCTTGGGTCAAAAGTATCTTAGATTTTTTATTTTACCAAAATCAAAATAATTCATATTTTTAAAATCACGTTAGACTCCTAATTTTACACTTCACTTCTTATTACTTTTTAAGAGTCCTCATTAATTAATTCTCCTAATATTCTTTTACCATATATTTTAGGACTCCTTAATTTATAAAATACATTTTCCTTTTGTAATGTATTTTAGGACTCTTTATTTTTAAATGTTATATGAATAACTAAACAATAAATTAAATAAAATAGTAAAAAGACAGTTTTGTCTATCACAAGAATTTTTAATGAAGGACAAAAAGTTCAAATCACTTTTGTAATGGTTTTCACACTTTTAATATATTATAGATAGATTATAAATTATAGATACAAAGTATAAAGAAATATACTAAGCATATTTATATATTTATGGTATATGATATAATATACCATAAATATGCAAAGCATGTTTTACATAGAAATAATTTATTCACACATAGTAAAATCTTTCATGTATAAGAAAATTAAAGAAATAAATTAGCGGCACCCTAAAATTTAATAACAACTCATCATTTCCTATTTTTTAGGAACGAAAAATGAAGAAAATAAATTAAATAAATTCCTAAAAAAATAAATTTGTTTGAAAGATAATATTTGTTACCTAAAAAACACAGGAAGCAGTGATCTGTTAATATAACATTCATATTTAAAATTTTCAAATATGAGAAAACGGCTATTAATGTAAATATTATATATGTCATAATTGAAATTCATTAAATATGGCCATGTATATGTAATTTTTTTTTATAATAGTGGCTAATTGTGTTCTTTTTCCATTAGTAGGTAAATTTTAGTTGGGTGATTTGGATAGTTTGTAAAAGTTAGGGCATAAAATAATATTTTAAAAAGTTTTTCAAAAGTAAAAAAATAAATTCAAAAAAGACATGGCCAAATACAACTCCAACTCTAATTTCAACTCCAACTTCGAAAAATTTTAGTTTTCAAGGCCAAACGGCTACTAAAAATGAATGTTCTTGGAAAAATCAAGAAATAATTTATTAAATTGTGTTCATTTTATTCTTGCTATTAAAATACTATTTATTATCAAATTTATTCTTCAAAACATTAAAATTTATTATATTTAAAAATTGATATAAAATATTTGTCAAATAAATAGTGGACGAGTAAAAATGGGTGATCGGCAGTAACTACTTTCCATAGTCAATTAAAGATTTGGAGACTAACCATTTATGTATTGTATGGAAAGTAAATTATACATTTTCTACATTAAGTTGACTTACCAAAATAAATCTACAAAATTCACACTATAAAAATCCCTTTCACCTTACTATACCAAAACAAACAATAAATCTAAAATATTGAATTCATCAAATTTCAATAAGCAATATGGCTAAGTTGTTGAACTTTATTATCATTTGTTTCTTTCTCATTTTCTCAGGTTTGGCCTTTATCTTCTTTCTTTTTTTTTTTCAAATTATTTTTATGTGTTCGCTAAATAGTCATAGATTCAAAAGTCATTAAAAAAAATCCGACTCATGACTCTATCATGAATTTTGAAGCTAAAAATATTAAACTCCATCACAGTATTTTTTGGCTGAAATCCTAGAATCTAAAATCTGTAATGAACTTTTTCTATTTGCTGTTACGAATTTCTAAAACTATGACCATACGTGTCCTGAATTTTTCACTTGTAATGTCAAAATTCATAACTCTATCATAAATTTTAAACTTAAGAACGTTAAACTCCATCACAGTATTTTTGAATGAAATCCTAAAATCTGAAATCTGTAATAAAGTTTCTCTTTTTACTGTTACGAATTTCAAAAACTATGACCATACGTGTCCTGAATTTTTCACCTGTAAAGTCAAAATTCATGACTCTTATCATAAATTTTAAACTTAAACACGTTAAACTCCATCACAATATTTCTGAATGAAATTCTAGAATCTGAAATCTGTAATAAAGCTTTTCTTCTTTTACTATTACGAATTTCAAAAACTATGATTGTTACATGTCCTGAAATTTTCACTTGTAAAGTCAAAATTCATGACACTATCATGAATTTTAAACTTAAAAACGTTAAACTCCATCACAGTATTTCTTGATGAAATCCTAGAATCTGAAATTTTCCACTTTACTGTTAGGAATTTCAAAAACTATGACTTTATGTGTCTTGGATTTTTCACTTATAAAGTCAGAAATTCATGAGACTGCCATTAGTATCTCAACTAACTCATTGTACACTTTTTACAAAAAAAATTCTTTCATTTGATTTGATATACTAATATTATTTTGTGGTTTCAATTTTTGATGCAGTTACAATGACAAACACTCAAGTGAAAGCTCAATTTGAGAAAAAAAAATCATATCCACATACTTGTGTTAAGAAGATTGAAAAAAATTCTTGCAATAAAGAGAAATGTGAAGATAAGTGTTACAGGATTTATGATGGACAGGGAGTTTGTACTGATGACCAATGTGTTTGTACTTACATTTGTGATGATATCCTTTAATCCAAACATAGACTTATCTCATAAATAAAATTGAGTTATCAATAAAATGTTAATCACATTTCTATGAATTGTTTTATCTCATTTAGTTTTGGTTTTAATTGTTTCTCTTAAAGTAGTTCTTTTAATTTATAAAAGCCATAAGTATTCGGTACCTCCCCAAATTATGGTCAAAGTTGTTACGACACACTCTAACTTCACAGGAGTATGGGTGTAAAAATCAAACCGAACCGATGAACCAAACCAAACCGAGAAAAAAATCGACTTATGGTTTGGCTTGGTGTTAGAAAAAAAAAAGGACCATTCTTGATTTGCTTTTGTGTTCATAAAAAAAAAAGTCAAACCAAATCTGAATTAAACGACATAATATATATATATCCGATCAACAAAGAACAACTAAAATGAAATGGAGGGAGTATATCTTATAATATCATCTTGTTAAGTAACATCTGAAAAGAATAAAACGTATGCGGACATATCTTATCTCTATTTTATGAAGATAAAAATAAATCATAATGAGAGAGGAACTACTTATATATTTTTACGATTTACTAGATATGTGCACGGGCCCAACATTTTCGGTTTATAGTAGATAGTGTTTAGACACTCTAAACTAATATTCTGATATAGTTAAGCATTATGGAACCGTTAATAACTCCAATGGCTATCTCAAGACATATTGCTCATATAAAAATGATTTAAATTTACATGAAAGATATTTCTTTTTGATAATCCTGAATTTTCACGACTCAATGGCAGTAATCTTAGTGGCATCCTCACGTCATTACAAACTTGCAGTTGGTAGCACATTCTAGGGCTGTGCAAAAATCAAACCGATAAAAATGTTATTAGGTTATTAGTATTGGGTTATCGAGTTAACGATTTCTTATTGGTTTTATAAAAAAATTAGTGGGTAAACGGTTCGGTATCGTTTTAGCTTATCGGGTTATCGGTTTATAAGAATACACTAAGTTATTGTTTTATCTCTATTTATGTTATACATATAAATCTCTCTCTTTATCTATCCCCCCCCCCCCCCTCTATATATATACATATAGATATTTGTATGTATATAGATTATATGCATTACTGATTCACAAAGTATTAACCTATTCAGGGCAACAAAGGCACAATATAAAATTCAGTTATTATCATAATGAAAAGCTTGAAGCATTTAAAGCTTCCAACAATTAGGATTCAATTTTTTTCCTAACAAACATTCAGTTCAAGTTTTGTAACGCCCCAATTTTCTAAGTCGGAATGCTACAGGTGCTAACAATCCCAAAGGACTACTAGCTAACCCATGACTGATATGTGTACCTGAACACTGCATGATATGCGGTATAAATGCGAAATATAAGTTGTAAGGTTCACATCTGGTAAAAATACAAAACATCTAAAATATGGTATAGCAATACCAAAACTAATAATACTGAAGTTTGAACATGTTATAGTTTGAAAGCCTCTAAACTGTCTGAATAAGGAGTTGAGGGGACATGTTCCCAACTAACTCCATCTACTGAAAACTGAACTGAAATACTAAAATAAATAATAATATAATCGTCCTCGAAGAATGAGGACTCGCTACTAACTCTGGCTGCTGAAGTCTGGAATGCTACTGATGCTCTGAAGATCGTGCTTCTGAACCTATGGTGTAAAATAAGAAGAAACACCAAAGCGCAAATCCGTTAGTACTTTGAATGTACTAAGTATGCATGGGGAGTAGGCTAATGCATGAGGTTCATATATGGTTGTCTAACGGGCTGGGCCGGGTCAACCCGGAACCGGCCCTCTCAATCTTACCGGGTTCCGGGCCGGGTTTGGCCTTAACCGGGCAGGGCCGCACAGTAAAAAATTTAAAACCCACCCGGAACCGGCCCACTTAACCCAATCCGGTCAAACCCGCTAAAACCCGGTCAAACCCGGTTAAAAACCGGTCAAACCCATCAAAAAAATAAATAAATAAGCAAATATACACTATATATACACTCGAATATACACTACATACACTCCAATATACAATATATATTTTTAAAAAAATATATAAAGTATAAACAATTACACATATATACGTACCATTCAATATATAATTATATATGACTATACGTACTACTTTAAATAAAACATATGCTATAATAGTATAATATATATATATACACTACAATATGTATATACACTAATTTATAAAGCATATATACACATATATACATTAATATACACTTTTATATAAGATATATAAACATATACACATGTATACATTAAATATACACTTGTATAGAAGATATTAAAATTTTAAATCGTTAAATAAAAAAAAAAAAAAAAAAACAATGACTAAGGAGTGAATGAATTTGTGGAATTTTATTGATTGCAAAATGATCCAAAATTTATAATTTACATGAATGAAAAATCTATAAATTATGCATCATTTTTTCCAACTCATTCATGTTAATATTAATTGAAACTTGCATAGGATAGTCGAAGTCAACGGGGGCAATATAAGGTATATAAACATATACACATGTATACATTAAATATACACTTGTATAGAAGATATTAAAATTTTAAATCGTTAAATAAAAAAAATAAAAAACAATGACTAAGGAGTGAATGAATTTGTGAAATTTTATTGATTGCAAAATGATCCAAAATTTATAATTTACATGAATGAAAAATCTATAAATTATGCATCATTTTTTCCAACTCATTCATGTTAATATTAATTGGAACTTGCATAGGATAGTCGAAGTCAACGGGGGCAAAACCATGCATTGGACTTGATTCTGCTGAGTTCTCCCGTGAAGTCATAATTTCTTCAAGTTTGAGGTCGTCGTTGGGCTCTGGTTCCATTCCTTGGTTTCTTCTTTCTGCTCTAATCCAATCTCTCAGGCAAACTAAAACATTCATTGCGTTGCTTCCCAATGAGTGTCGGTTGTCTCCAAGCTGCTGTCGTCCCTGACTGAAGGCGCTCTCTGATGCAACGGTTGACATTGGAACATTCAAGATATCTCTGGCTAATCTTGAAAGTACAGGATATTGTGATTCATTATTCCTCCACCAATCCAGCGTGTTGATCCATCGTCTGCGATCCTCTGGTGGCGTCCGCAGATAATATTTCAGCTCTTCCCGATAAGTTGATGTGTAAGCTCTCTCATCCACACTGTTCCAACAAGTTAAATCATAAAACGAATCAGGAAAACCACTATGTGCCGACCTTTTAGAAGATGATGGCTCCTCGGGAGGATGAGGAGCGACAGCTGGACTGATATTTGTAGGTACGGCTGAATCAAATAAATCAGCATAGTGATTATATAATTTTTCTATATAATCCTTTGCATCAGCCGTAGCCGTCCACAAATCAGGCTGTACTTGTTCAGACTCATGGTTAGTATTTATTTCTAAGTTAGCATAAATAAGAGTACTAAAATGACACATATGATTATATTTCATGCACGGATTTAACATAGCACCAACCAAGTAAATAGGGAGAATCGGAAAGAAATATTTTTTAAATTTCGTAAACATAGCGCCAACAGCTTCTTTATAACCTTCTTTATTTTTATATTGTAGGAGCAAACCAGAAATATCGGCTATTTATGCCAAAATATTACAAACAGTAGGATAGTAAGCACCGAAAAATTCAATCGTAGCTACATAAAATTTTTCTAAAAACTTAATAAGATCATTAATTACAACCCAATCAGAATTATGTAGCATGCAATCAGCAGAATCAGCAAATGGACCACAATGTTGGTTAAAAGCTAGTGTAATAGCAATTCTATATTTATAACAAGTTTTTTAAAAATTCATATGTAGAATTCCATCTAGTATCAACTTTCTTAGGCATTAAAATCGGTGTAAGTCCATTTTCTTGACATTTAACTTTAAATTCTTTAATTCTCGATCTACGATTATTTCCTTGAATAAAACCAACGGCAAGACGAATTTTTTCAATATAAAGCTCAAAAAAGTCAAGACCATCTTTTACAATTAAATTATATATATGACATGCACACTTAATATGAAAAATTTTAGGAAAGGGCGGAGATAGCGAAAATTTTATTTTTGTTATAGCAGTCTTGTTGTTAGAAGCATTATCAAAAGCAATACATAAAATTTCATTTTCTATACCATAATATCCGGCAATTTTAATAATAGAATCAACAATAAATTGTCCAGTATGTTTACGATCTTCATCATATAAAAAAGCAAGAATACGTTTTTGCATTATGAAATTACTATCCATCCAATGACAAGTAACGGTTAAATAATCATTTTAATTCACAGCACGATCAAGATCAGAAGTTAGGGACAATCTACATTGAATATTTTTTAACAATGTCGATAAATAAAAACAATATTGTGAATGGAGTCTAAAAATATCAAACCGACAAGTAGTTCTAGGAATACCATTAAACATAGGATTATAAATTGCTTGTATATAACGAATAAAAGCATCAGAAGAAGGAAAACTAAAAGACAAACAACCCACAGCTACCATTTTAGCTATTTCTTCCCTGTCCCTCAATTTATTATACTTTTTCGCTATTTGACCGGTTGTTGGGTCCATTCTAGTTTGCGTTGACACACCAACATCCCCACCACCTTTTGCAATATTTAACTCTCTTTTGTGATCTTCAGCTATATGTCTCATTAACGTACCCGTACCCCCTTACTTACCGCCACTTCTATGCTTATATATTTGTTGACAAATATTGCACTGCACCTCAATATTTGATATACGTTCAAAAAATTGTCATGCAATACTAGTTCTTTTACGGGGTTTTGGGGCACTGGGAGGACGGGAAGGGAGATTAACTGATTCAGATCTAACGTTAGCATCTCCTACTGCGGGTGTTTCAGCAATATTTTCATCATCTTCGTCTACATTAACTGCATCTACTTCATTTTCTTCTTCTATACCGTAATTTTCCTGAAATTCTACATAATCCATATCGTGAGCACCTACACCTATTTCTTCCTCAAAAGGTGTACCAAGCGATACCGGAGGCGAAGTCACACGGGTATATCTATTACTTGAACTACCTCTACCGCTAATAATTCGCTTTTTACTACCACTACCACTTCCGGAACAAAAAATTTTAACACCTTTAGCAGCGAGGTTTTTTAATTTATCCATAATATAAATTAAATTAAACTAAAAATATTCAAAATACACAAATATAATAAAATTAAATATTAAACAATTAATACAATAAATAAAAATTAAACGTAAGAGATGGAACGACAATACCAAATTTTGAAAGTATTCGAAGCTTTAGACTTTAGAAACTTCCGCTCGTACTTTGTAAACGAAAAATTAAAAAATTAAAGTGAACACTTTAAGAAATTAAATATATTGAATATTTGAGAATTGAGAATTGAGATTTGAGAGAGAATGAGATTTGAGAGAGTGAAAAATTGCGTGAGAAATGATTTGAAGTTGTAGGGTATTTATAGATTTATTTTGGGGATTAAAAAAATTTTTTTTTTTAATTAAATGGGCCCAAACTAGCCGTTTGGACCCAAAAACGGTAATATAGCCGTTGGGCCAACGGCTAGTTTGGCCCAAAAAATTAAATTTTTTTTTTTTTTGCTTACCGGGCCGGGCCGGTTAACCGGCGGGCCTGGACCGGGTTGGTCCGGGCCCAGTTTTAAAAAAAAAAACGGACCGAAACCCGAACCCCTAAAGCCCTCGGGCTTACCGGGCCGGGTCAAACCGATCCGGTTTGCTACGTCGGGCCGGGTCGGGCCGAGTCGGCCCGGCCCGTTTGACACTCTTAGGTTCATATGCATGAACAATATAGACTGACTGAACAATCATGAACGTGAGAATACATGCATGCATACATAACTGTAACTGACATCGTGATAGGATTGAATACTGAGTTCTGACTACTGAATTTACTAATAACATGGATTTACTGATATGTAAGTTTCTAATACTGGAGTACAAAATAACTGTATTACTGATAGGCTGACAATTGAATTTACCGACATGGATATTTGAGTAATTATTTCTGATAGTTCTGATTATGAAGAACTGATCTGATTGACTGTATCTGACAGTCCTGAATCTGAATACTGATAACATGAGTACTAAGTATGAGTACTGATAATGTGAGTTTACTGATAACTGATATGATGGACAAATGAGTTTTGATAACTGATATAGCTGATAACATCAATTTTGATAACTGGTATAACTGATAACATGAGTGACTATATCTGACAGCCCTGATACTGAATACTGATAACATGAGTGATTGTATCTGACAGTCCTGAATCTGATGGAATTATCTGAGTTGACTGTATCTGACAGTCCTAATATTCTGAAGAACTATCTGAGTTCTTTTACTGAGACTGATACTGAAACTGCGAAAAGTAGTTATCTAACCGACATGCCCCATATTTTGCTATTATAGCTGAGCTGGGGTCCAATTTGTACCCTGACTGAAAGGGTGCCAATACCGCGCCACCGGTAAGGACAACTGCTGTGAGTTAACCCTCTCTGACAGGTTGCTCTTTCGTCAACCCTCGCTGGTAGGAAAACTCGAATGAGATGTATTGGCCCTAAGGGTAAGGACATCTCGACCTAATCTGGCTACGTAGTTTTGTAACACAGGGATTGCTACTAAGGGTCAAACCCAATGCCCCATCCCTGGGTTAGCTCGGTGCTAAATCCTACTCCTAACTGAATAGACACTGAACTGATTATACTGAACTGATTTCCTAGCTCATACTATGATTAACTGAACTATTACTGATTGTTCTGTTTAAAGTAAACTGCGAGTTTACTAAGTTCCAATGCCTAGCGAAACACTGCTGAATTCTGTTAACTGATTGAATGCTACTGAGTTCTATTAGCTGACTGAATTTACTGATGTCTGAACTGAATACTGCATACTACTGAGTTCTGAACGAAATACTGAACAAAACTGTACTTGACAGAGATTTACCGAGTCCTGTAGACTGAAGGAACACTACTGATGTCTGATAACTGACTGAGTTCATGAGTTTACTGAGATTACTTGGATTACTGAGATTTACAGAGATTACGTAGATTATTGAGTACTGAATAGAACTGGACTGATACTGCATTTACATGAGTTTTCCTAAATCATGAGACTAACTGAATTCTACTGATCATGGTGTAACGCCCCGTAAAAGTCATGCATGTATTAGACTGTAATTTCTGAGCTTTAGACTTAAGTTCTAAAATTTTTCTAAGTGTTGAAATGACTTAGACTCATTCTTAGCTGGCAACCTTCGGGATACAACTTCTCGACCTTTCCGACCTTCATTTTTAGATTTTCAAGTTGCGTTACGATCGGGCAATCTCATAGTACATCTCGAATAAGTTTTGGAATTTTTCGAAATGCATAAGGCTGCGTTTGGATTTCAAAACAGTAGCAAAACGCATAGCCTATTGCCCAATTTTTTTTCCAGCATTTTAGGGTCAACTTCAAACGATCATAACTCTCTGTATATAATGAACTGTGTGAGCTATAATATATCAAACGAAAGATCTTTGAGTCCTCTTTCAAATTCAGTTGGTTTCATCCAATTTGAATATATGAGTAAAAAGTTATAATCGATTTACTCCAGCCTATCAAACTGTCAACTGAGGGACAGATTTGACCTTAATTGTTCCTTAGGGGTATTTTGGTCATCCTCCACCCCTATATATACCACCAACACGGGATTTAATCCCTCAAACACCATAATACACATGCTTTCCTCAAGATTGCTCAAGAATTCTCCTTAGGGTTTCAAAATAAAAACTCAAATAGTTTAAGATTCGACCGTAAGTTTTCAAAGATAATTACATATTCGGAATCACCAATCCGCAAGCTTCAAGAAACATCTATTATCCTTGGAAATAGAGGTACGCGGGGTTTTCCCTAAAATCTCATGGGCATAGAAATCATGTTTTAAGTATCGGGTTTTCAAATTCATGTGCATACTCATATTTTAGAAGCTTTAATGATATTGTTTTGGCCTTTTGGCTTTCCCCCAAAGTGGTTTGAAAATTATATGTATATGTATAT
Organism: Capsicum baccatum var. pendulum; assembly: GCA_030864225.1. Classification (NCBI taxonomy): domain Eukaryota; kingdom Viridiplantae; phylum Streptophyta; class Magnoliopsida; order Solanales; family Solanaceae; genus Capsicum; species Capsicum baccatum. The sequence continues at coordinate 264,079,426 of CM061559.1, read as the reverse complement.
ACGTGTTTGTCCTGAAATATATGAATTTAAAGCATGATTTTCATGGAACCCCTCTCTTAATGTAAATTTTTTCATGTTTCACGTAATATAAATTGTTTTGAAAGACATCTTGAAGAAAAGAAATTATCTTATTTATTATGTTTTTGGTTTACTGGGGGTCTTGTCCCAGTTTCTTTTCAAACAGATGTTTGTGTTCTTAGTAGAGATTTTTGCAGACTGATGTCAGATAGTATTATTCAGAAATATTGCAGGACTTGACCATGTTTTCCGTACTCAGTTTAAATTCCGCATTTTATTATGATTATAAATGTTGTGCATGATAACCAGATAGAGAATGGGTGTTCCGGGCCTTCATGGTTCGGGATGCTCGTCACGGCTAGGGCCTAGGCTCGGGTCGTGACAAACTTGGTATCAGAGCACGGTTCATGGTCCCAGGGTGTCTGCGAAATCGCGTCGGGTAGAGTCTTGTTTATGGGTGTGTAGCGCTCCACGCTTATAAGCAGGAGGCTACTAGGCGTTTAGGAATGTCTCTTTTTCTTCATGTTCTAGTTCGTGCAATAGAGTCAGAATGTTCCTCTTTCATACTCTAATTCGTGCTATGGTATCGCCCATACGAAAGTAAAAAGTCATCCCACATTCTTTCCTTACTCTAATGTCCTCAGATATGTCTCATTATTGAGGTGATTCAAGTACAGAAGTTTAGAATCTAAATGGTATGGTACTTTCTGATTGAACCATATAAGAGTTAAAATTTGTGCAAGGACTTGAGAAGAGTCCGTCAGTGCTTCAACGTCTATTGATTCTGATGTAGACATTGATCTTGATGGAATCGTGCTTTTCAGCTTCAGGTATTAATTGCATTTAGTCCCTTTCAAATTTATGTTACAAATGTCTTGCTTAAAGGGGATGATGTGTAGTAGAATGTTGGAACTGTATTTCCACCCAAATAGTAGTATGGGTCAAAGTTTTGTTTTCATGACCTATTGGTAATGAAATTAGACCAGGAAGTTGGTGATGTAAAGTCACAAAGTTAGAAGTGAGAGTGAGGGTGATTTACCCCTTTATAGTGATAAACTAATGTGGTAGCTAGTAGCACGTGTGGATGGTATGGTAGCCCACGGGGGAAGTGTTTTACTCAGATTTTTATTTATACAGAATAAGATGTATATTATTAGACCATTAAATATTATGTGTCAATTTTCTATCTCTTGCAATATGTAATCTTGTTATCATGATCTTTTTGAAAGAAAAAAAATACAAAAAAAAAATAAAAAAAATTTAAGTCTAGTGAAGCCGTGTGGGGCTCTTTCGATTCACTAGCATAGTTGTCTTGTCATTTTGCTTGTTCAAAATACAAAAAATAAAATAAAAAAATCAAAGTCTAGTGAAGCCGTGTGAGGCCTATTTCGATTCACTAGCAACTTGTCGTCCAACTTGTTGATTTTGTGTTGGTTTAATATATGTATGGTTGAATTTATTTGCATGAGATTGAGTTGGTAATGAATTGATACGTCTTTGTGTGTGATTAGTAGAAGGTAGAGAAGGAGTTGTTAGTCAGGGTGATTGTCGGTTGCTTGATGTGTGAAAATGGTTGTATTAGCCATTAAGTTATAATTATAGACTCATGGTTGTAGTGGAAATTGAAGGTAGTCTAAATGTATGTGGTGAGAAATCCGTATAAGTAGAAAAGATTGTATGGGGTAATATTATAAGATTAAGGTTGATCATGTCTATTAAGTAACTTAACCCCCTTGACCTTCTTTTCGTTGGTAGCTGTAAACTAGTACAACTTGTGAGAAGGTATGTAGTGGATTTTGAGGTGTGTGAATAAAATGTGTCAATTTTATGGACTAGCATATTATTTTGCACTCGTCATTAGTGGTAAATGATTTATACTAAACTACAGGCTTGAATTTAAATGGTGTGGTGGTAAAAAGTGGCAAGAGTTTGATGATGCATGTTTTGTGGGACTAAATAAGTAGGCTTGATGTGCTAAAGTAGTGCATGCTAATGGATTATGATAAGGAAAACTGTTAGGTCATGATCGGTTATTGGGGTCATAAAGTCCTACTGCACTAGTGTTTTGTGATGTTTATTCATAGTTTTCAAAGTGAAAATTTTGTGTAAGGTTGAGTTGTAAACCATGTTTGACACTACACATTAAGTTTGAAACAATTAATGGTCATGAAGGTGAAGGTGAAGGTTTCTTGACTAATGATACTAGTTATTGGGAAGTGATCTATAGGCTTGAACAGTCTATCCGAGTGCCTAAGTTTATTTGATTTCATAATGAAGTATGACGGTGTATGTATGATGTAGAAGTATGCCCAGGGTGGTTTAAAACGGCGGTATTTATTCTAATGCTACTACATGTTGTGTGTGACTAGTGGTACCGTTGAGTTGATGTGTGGCGAGTGCCTTGAAAGTTGTGCTAATAGAAATAAGAGTAGAGGTACTAGAGGGTGTGCGTTTCAACTTTGGGGATGCTCATGAAGATTCGAAGTTAGTAAGTGTTCGAGTAATAGATGATGACTATTGGGGTTACAGAATGATAGAGTTTGTCTCAGAAGGCGGTATTTGTAGTGGGTTTTTCCACTTCCAGATGTAGTCATTAGGGTCAATTTATATTGATTACGAGTATTGTCGTTTTTCATACCCTACCCTAGAGTGCAGTTAAGTTCAAAGTCTAATACGGTATCTCCCACAACTTAAGATGATGGTTTGAAGCTAAGGGGGGGGATGATAGAATGAATAACCAAGTCAGGTTCTCAGATTCTAGTAGTGACGTCATGACGACAGAGAACGTCAGAAAGTGAGAGTGAGACTCAACCCATTCCTATCTCAGTATTTTTTTTCAGTGATCCCAATACATACGCATGCCTTACATGTCAGTTCGATAATCGTAGTTCATGATCATGCTTGTGATAGCGAATCATGTACTCTTCCAATTCTAAAATGAAGGGTTCCAGTTCATTCAGTAGTTGGAATTACATTCCATATGTTGCAAACTCCAAATTGAGGTCATACAGCTCATGAAATATATGTTTGCGCCCTATAGTATGCTCAGTCTCCATAAACCATGTTTTACGCCAAATGATTGGCGAGATTCAGTTTATAGCCATGAATACTCTAAATTCAGAGTGCTTTGATAAATCCCGAATGTTGATTTGCTATTCCTTATGCCTCAGTTAAGTGTTAAGTTTCATATAATACCCTTTTATGTTTCAAAATCTTATGTTTTAGCCTTTTGTGACTCCTTCTTATGTGAGGATGGTGTAAGGAGTAAATGTTTTCTTGTTGATAAAAAGCATAGTATGCTTGTTTTAGATACAACCTTAAGTGTTAAGTAAGTTTGGGGCCAATCTTTGATACATGTGATGGTTAGTGAAAAAGTTTGTGTGTATGTTTTAGGGTAGCGCGTGGGAGTTATATTGTCAATAGTTTAGAAACTATGGGAAATATGTATTTATGGGTGATTGCCTTGAAGTAAACATGTGGTTATAAAATAGGCTTGAATGATGTTTTGGGATTATAGTGGGAGGTCGCAATATGCATCAGCGACTTCATATTAAGAGTTCAGAGTAGTCATTGAAGTGGTAAGACATGTTATGCTTAGGATGCGATCTTTAAAAGAGATATAAAAGGTGGCGTCATATGGTTTAGAATAATAGCGTAGTGTAGCATGTTGTATTTTTGTGACTTAGAGTTAGGCTTGATCGCGGTGTAAGGATTAAGCTATTTTAGACATTAGTAGAAAAATTTGTCAATGCTCATATGAGAAATTTAAGCTGAATTAAATGAATATCATATTTATAGGGAATAGTATAGTTAAGGGATATTCGGGAAGTGCGCTAAGCCTGAAAATAAGAAGTCGTATTGCCAAAGGTCTAAAAATTCTATCCTAATTTAGGAGTTATATGTCTATATTTCAGACTGCAGAGTAGAGTCAATGTTGTGATTTCCTCAGTTGGATGTCTTGTGTAATCCATACCCAAGATTCGTGGCTCCCTATTACTGTTAGAACTTCTTTAGAGAAAGTGTTGAAGAGATACTACAGTTAAGTATGAAAGTTCAGGTTAACAGTGTATTTAGTCCTACGTTCATGAGAACAACTCAAGGACAAATCCATGCATCAGATATGCATGTTCATTATGAGAATTCAGCCTATGAATAGCTTCAATCGTGTATTCCATGCATCAGATATGCATGTTCATTATGAAAATTCAGCCTATGAATAGCTTCAATCGTGTATTCCATGCATCAGATATGCCTGTCCGATATAAGAATTCAAAATATCAGTAGTTCCAGCCATATGGTCATGTTTCAAATCAATGTATTCTTTATTAGAGGACATGTCATGTCTGCGTTATTCTATATCTTTAAGGCTTCAACAAGTTCCTATCCATCATTCGAGGACGAATGATCCCAAGGGGGAGATAATGTAACGCCCCGTAAAAGTCATGCATGTATTAGACTGTAATTTCTGAGCTTTAGACTTAAGTTTTAAATTTTTTCTAAGTGTTGAAATGACTTAGACTCATTCTTAGCTGGCAACCTTCGGGATACAACTTCTCGACCTTCCCGACCTTCATTTTTAGATTTTCAAGTTGCGTTACGATCGGGCAATCTCATAGTACATCTCGGATAAGTTTTGGAATTTTTCGAAATGCATAAGACTGCGTTTGGATTTCAAAACAGTAGCAAAACGCATAGCCTATTGCCCAATTTTTTTTCCAGCATTTCAGGGTCAACTTCAAACGATCATAACTCCCTGTATATAATGAACTGTGTGAGCTATAATATATCAAACGAAATATCTTTGAGTCCTCTTTCAAATTCAGTTGGTTTCATCCAATTTGAATATATGAGTAAAAAGTTATAATCGATTTACTCCAGCCTATCAAATTGTCAACTGAGGGACAGATTTGACCTTAATTGTTCCTTAGGGATATTTTGGTCATCCTCCACCCCTATATATACCACCAACACGGGATTTAATCCCTCAAACACCATAATACACATGCTTTCCTCAAGATTGCTCAAGAATTCTCCTTAGGGTTTCAAAATAAAAACTCAAATAGTTCAAGATTCGACCGTAAGTTTTCAAAGATAATTACATATTCGGAATCACCAATCCGCAAGCTTCAAGAAACATCTATTATCCTTGGAAATAGAGGTACGCGGGGTTTTCCCTAAAATCTCATAGGCATAGAAATCATGTTTTAAGTATCGGGTTTTCAAATTCATGTGCATACTCATGTTTTAGAAGCTTTAATGATATTGTTTTGGCCTTTTAGCTTTCCACCAAAGTGGTTTGAAAATTATATGTATATGTATATACGTGTTTGTCCTGAAATATATGAATTTACAGCATGATTTTCATGGAACCCCTCTCTTAATGTAAATTTTTTCATGTTTCACGTAATATAAATTGCTTTGAAAGACATCTTGAAGAAAAGAAATTATGATATGAAATGCTTTGACTTTTGCTGTGTTTGGAATACAATTCTTGAACACGAAAGAGAGGGTTGTGAATGTTGAATATGCATGTAATGAAAGAATGCATGGTTTTGCCAAAATGCACATGACCACCATATGTTTGATGAAATTTCTGCATGACTTGAACTTTAAGTTCGAAATATGAAATCCTTTATATCAGTTGCATGTTTTGGGTGGTCTAAACTATGTTTTGAATGAAAGCTTTTGCTTAGTACCTTATGGCTCAGAAAAATCATGACTTGCAAGGTCTTGGTATGACGATATCAATTCAGACTAATGTCATATCAGACTCAGACTAACAGACATTTCAGACTTTCATGATTTAGAAATTTCAGCATGATGCATGGTCAGAAAAGGTTAAAAATGGACATACAGAGATGTTAGGTGGTTCCTCGAAGAGGGCTTGAGTTCAAGCGACTCATTGCCTAAAACCGTGGTTTACCGACCCGGGTATATTATTATGCGCTGACTTAAATGTCCTGTGGCGTATCAGACTCAGAGACTCCAACCCTTGCGGCACACTTGGGTTGGGGGCTTCCCCGCCGAGTCAATGGCGGATTCCATACAGCCCGTGGAATATCAGACTTGTAAGGGAATACCACCTAACTCAGAAGTAAAACACAGACCATGATTTGAAATGAACAGACAAGTTGCATATTTTCAGAAAGTGCCCATGTATTTTTCAGAAATAGTTTTATACAGGATGTCTTGATGAAAAATTGCTTTCACTTATATATATGTATGTTCCATTATACTATTTTTGGATTGCTTCGCGTGCCAGTACTTTTGTGCTGACCCCCCCTCTTTCCAGGTTCTGAGGCACAGTCTAGGGGTCCAGCTACTCAGTAGACATTTTTCGAATTTGCAGACTTGATCTCACAGTAGTGAGCTTTCTATTATTCGGAAGGCCTAATTATGTCAGACATTTGCTTATTTATTATGTTTTTGGTTTACTGGGGGCCTTGTCCCAGATTCTTTTCAAACAGATGTTTGTGTTCTTAGTAGAGATTTTCGCAGACTGATGTCAGATAGTATTATTCAGAAATATTGCAGGACTTGACCATGTTTTTCGTACTCAGTTTAAATTCCGCATTTTATTATGATTATAAATGTTGTGCATGATAACCAGATAGAGAATGGGTGTTCTGGGCCTTCATGATTCGGGATGCTCGTCACGGCTAGGGCCTAGGCTCGGGTCGTGACACATGGCTTGACTGAGAGTATCGTGAAAACATGACATGGCTTTAAGCACACAGTTATATTTTTTTGGGTACAAGTATCCCCAAAACTCGATAGAAGGCTTGATCATAGGACTAAAGTCCACAGTTCATAATACCATAAGCTGGGAATTTCATGAAAGCACTTGATAATCATAATCTTGTATATAAATGGGATTGCAAGCAGACATAGCATAATTTCATAAGGCTAGTTCATGAACAACCCAACAAGGTTTACTATACACATTCATAGCAGGAAAATCATTTGAACATAGGGATATATCATGAATCCATCATTTAGTCACACTTTAGCTATATTACATGATTTCTAATCATTTAGGCATTTTATCAAACACCTAGGATGCATGACTTATGACTTTTAAGTAAAATCATCTAATTTAACATAGCACAACCAACTAGATTCATAATTCCCATTCTCTTAAACATATTATAAATTCACTTGAACATTTTCACAAACATATGAAAGACACCATAACAACCAATTCACAAATCAAAGTTTTCAACCTGAGATGATCATAAATCAACACACATTGATATATCATTCATCAATTAACATATATCAATATTTTGGGTATAACATCCAACTTGCAACATGAACATGAACATAATCATACCACAACAAAATATTCACAATACATAATTTAAAAATTGATTCTTGAGCTCCATGGATGAAAGAAATTCATGGATGAACATTATGCATACGTTAGATAGAAGATCCAAAAATTTTGAAACTTACCTGGGAGGAACTGCAACGTTGCCCCATCGCAACGCAACTTGAAAATCCAAAAATGGAGGTCAGAAAGGTCGTCAAAGGACCAAAAACCAATAAACCAAAACCGATAAGAAAATATCTTATTGATTGGTTATTGGTTTTATATATTTAAAAATCGAAAATCGATAAACCAAACAAATAACAGGTAAAACCGAACCAAACGGACCGGTGCACACCCCTAGCACATTCTGCCAGTAATCTTAGTGTCGTACACGTCATTACAAACTTGCAGTTGGTAGCACATTCTAGAGTTTTTCTTCTTCGACGACAACTTTCAACCGATAAATCACTTCGGAATGTCATTATCTAATTTCCACCACCAACAATTTCATAAAATTATTATTATAATTTAATCAACTACGACAAAAGATCTCATTTTGCCAAGTACAAGGAAAAACACAAACTTACATTTATCACACTCTAGCACCTCTATATGTGATGTTATCTCTTCCATCTATTTTCGTCTCCTAAATAAATACTACTGTTTCTAATAGAGTATGTATAATTATCAATTCTAAGAGATGCACTAACGTATCTACCTATGAATCCATATGAGTCATCTTCCTTCTTTTCAAATTATCAACATACTATTATGTAGCTCTCTTTAACTAACTGTCATTTCCGGCCAATTAGAAGCCGAAATTTTCATCATACGAAATTTGTACACCAATAAATTGTATAGAGTTGATGAATTAAAATGTTCGACGACAAGTTATTATCACCATACTTTCCTTTTTTATCCTCTTCCATAGCTCCCAGACAAACTACACAGGGCAATGCTTAATCTACCAAGCTATAGCCATTTTTAATTTATGAATATAGCATTGATGCACAATTGTTAGTGCAACTAATCAAAAGAAAAATCTGATCTTGTAATAAAGAAATAAATCATAGCTCAAATGAAAGATCTGATCGATATGACATCAATATTTGTATGCTTCTCACCAGAAACATTAGCACTTAGAATAACCCTAACTTGATGTTTAGTACAAAAGATAACATATTAGGACCAACCTTGGAAATCTTGTTATCCCAGTAGAGCAACATACAAGCAAAGAACCTAGAATAGGTCATAGTATGTCCCTCAATAGACTTTGTTTCAAAATGAAACAAGAAACTGTATGATTGGTTAATGAGTACATACCAACATTATCAAAAATAAATAATGAGTTTCTCATATCAACACATGTTGATTCATTAGACTTCACAGGTAATATTTTAAATCTACTATATATTTTTTATCAGGAAAGAATATACAAATGAAGAAGGATCTCATAGCACTTCGGTGATAACAGAAAACAACAAAGGGAGGACCCAAAAAATGAGAAGTTTAGCCCTTCAAAGTCGATATCATTTTGAGGCTTCAAAACATTCTGATTGGTTGGTGTATGGGAATCTACAACTTGCTACTAAGTTTTCTTCAAATGTAGACACCATCTTTAGATGATTTTAGAAGAGATGGAAAATGATTCAAAGAGACAACTATATTCTTAGACTATACATGCCACAATTACTATACTCTTGCTAATATATTGTCTAAAATGAAGTATAGGTTTATTGTAAGCAAAGCTTTTATAAATCATCCATTTTTTTGCAGCGTCATACCTCTTCTTCTATATTTTGGAAATAACAAATAAAATAGCAGCATGACTTATTCATATTTTTTTTTACCATATACACCATCTTAAAATCTCTATAATGGTAGAGTGCGTTTGATGAAATGATATTAAAAATATAGTGTATAAGAAGCTTACCATGATAATTTTGGCAATTGTTCATGTATCATAGTCATGCTTTCTAAGTCAGGGTTATTAACCTTACCTATATTAACTGCAATTAGCTAAATCTTCGGATAAAAAACATCAATAGTCAAAAGTATTTTCAAAAATGATAAAAAATTAACTTAGCTTCTAGTTAATATCAGTAAGCAGATAATAGAAGTAAAGATCTGCAAATACCTGAAGCTTGAGTAGCGCAATCTACAAATACATAGGCCACACATTTAAGTCAAAAGCTCATAAATTTCTGTTGACCCCGCTGTCTCAACACTATCTGAATAAACATACAAAAATTTATCCACCACTTCTCCACACAACATTTCGACTCGTTGATGGCTAGCTCTATGTGCACCAAAATAATTAACTACTCTATTAGACTTAAGCATCCTTGTTATTTTGGTAAGTTATTTCGGGAATGTCCCACAGACTACTAAGCAATGATTCTTAGATCATCAACATCACTTTTAGGAATAGTTTACTAAAGTCCAGTTGAGATATTTGACAATTAAGGCATCCAAGTCATAATTATTATGTAGCCCAACCTAAAATAATACACATAATGTGTTGTCTTCTAAAGGCTTATTATGCAACAATAAAAATATCGCACTTACAAAAATCTCCACTTAACCACGAAATTGGAGAGATATTAGGCAAAACAATAATAATATCAACCATAAATTTCAGAAAAAAAAAATCGAAAGAAAACATACGTAACATTGAAACACCCAATGGAGAAGATGAAGTTCCAACTGAAAATAGTCCCTGAAAGTTTGATTTGATCAAAATAAATATCAACAAATTAAAGAGAATAAAGAGAAATAAGGAAGAAAATTTACACTCCAGTACATTAAGACGGAAAGTTAGACAGAATAAGTCATGAAATTAGAAAATAGGAAAAGGATGAAAGAAATTTGGGAGGAAATGAGATAAAAGATAACCTGACATCCGCAACACGAGAAGATGAGATCAAAGAACAGAACAACCCAGAGTGAAATTGGACAACTGCAAGAACAAGGTGAAGTTCATTGTATTCACCTGAACTGGAAGTGATTTTGGGACAGGGGAGACGGTCTGCGGTCCATAAATAATACTGCTCCTTAAAATTGCAAAGTTCGAGTAATTTGCAGATATAAATTGCTCTGCTGCTACCTTTGAACTTGTATAAACATTCACTGGAAGGGTCTCATCATCTTCCTTGTAGAAGTATTTTGTCCCTTCATAAACAGAGAGAAAAGTCAAATTAGTTTCACCTAGTCCCAGGAAAATTGTTTGCATCATTCAAAAAATAAGAGAACATTCTTAGATTAAATGACTGCCCATCCAGCCACGTGAGAACATTCAAAAATTTTGACCCGAGCTACAGATGCTAAGGTTGTAAAGAACTTCTTCAAATCGTATCATGGGAAGGAATACTGCCAAATAAATAATATGAAGCATTCACCAACAAATATATCAGGTAAATTGGTGAACACAAGCTAACATCCTATTTCTCAAAATTTTCATGCACGGGAAATTTAAGTCAGTATCTTCCTTATCCAAGTGTCTATTAATTTTAAGCATCTTACCTGTACTGACTCAAGGAGTCCAGAAACTTCTAAATAACATAAATTGCTCTTTTCCTTTATATTAAAAAGTTAACTCTGTGTTAGAAGAAACAGTTCTTATCGAAAAATGACATCCTTGTGCCAGAATTAGTTTGTTAGGCAGGAATGTCATAGGTAACACCAGAGTTATGTCTACCACTTGTTTTTATCCTAAAAAAAATCACCAGGAGACAAGTATATAGAGTTTGGTTCCTATGATATCCGTGGCGGAATTCAAACACTTACATTGACACCCAAAGCTATAAGGTTCCGCATGGAAATCAAAGCACCGGGCTATCATCTTGGTTTCACGGGTGTGTTTTTCCATTTTATATCAATTTTTATATATTTGTTATATAATTATACCTATTCTGGGTTGGGTTTAATGGGTGCCGGAGCACCACAATTTTCAACCTGGGTCCGCCTTGTATGATATTGATTGCCAGTGTTGTTGTTGAAGACTTAATTGAGGTGAGCTCAAACCGTGAAGCTAGGCGCAGCGCAGGGTTAGGCGCAAGATCTCACTTAGGTGGCGCTTCCATGCAGGCACAAAAGCTCTAAGACATGCACCTCATTCCTCATGGGCTATATCATGAAGAGTATGTAACTAAACAACAAATAAAACTGTCAAAGTGATACATCAATTGTTAAGAACTGTTTGAAAACCAAAAATTGCATCTTCACATCTAACTGAAAATTTCAGTGAGTGGATAAACTTTTACATCTAATGAAATAGGTGATCCTTTTTTCAACAAAAGAAAAAGGAGAATCTGCTATATCAGTGGAGACAGAGGCAAAGGCTCCAAAGCAACATTGAAACAGTATGTAAGATGAGGGAAGAATTGACCGCCTGGTAACCAGTAGAACCGGAGTATGGCAAATAGCTGAGGACTTGCGTACTCAGATTTGCAACTTTTCACTCCCAGAAGTCCTACAAAGGAAGTACATCCATTTTACTTTTCTCATCGTCTACTTCTTTTCCAACTTATCAAATAAGTGAAACAATGACCCAACTCTACCAGTGAAAGTAAAGTGAAAGTAAATTACCGTTTTACCATTCTCCTACCGCATAGACACCAACATAGTTAGCCTAAGAAGCATAACCAGCTCAAAAGATAGAAACTCTCTAACTTCTGTGAAAAAATAACTGTTGTCACTACAATGATTTCCTCGTTTCTTACCTTGATCAGTAGACAAGTGAATTAGAAGAGAGCCACCATTGCTAAAACTCGACAACCATTTAACAAGAACAAAAGGTACATTAATAGCCATGGCAGCAGTAGGATCCACTTCGCAGGCACGTGGAACAGAAAGTGCAGCACAATTAACCACAACATCAGGCTGCTCATTCACACGACAAAGCTTGGTATTAGCTATTATGAACATTTTAACTGGTATAGTAATTCTTTTGACCTACTATACAAATCCACCAGCTACTTTAGGTATTTATCCAAGATGACAATAAACAGACAGCAAAGACTGCACCAAAATAAATTCAACATCCCTGAGTGATATCAGTTGATGAAAATATCTTCAAATCATGCAGTATCTTTTTCAACTCTTTCTTTGACCACTCACTTAATGATGTAACACCCAAAATAGACCAATAACAGTTATATAAACCACTTTGACCAATAGCGTAGCCAGATTAATTTAGAGGGAGATTATTATTTAAAGTTTATAAAGGACAGCCTGATTTATTTAAGCTTTCGCCTTCCGTTGTAATGCGCTCTGAAATAGGATCTATTTGCAAGAATTTATTATACGTAATCTTATCACATATTATTTGAAGCTTATAAATTATCAAATTTATAGCTTGTCTTACCAATTGTATTTGTTCGAATCTGTACGTATAATATTATAGCTCCATCCTTATCAAACTGTCACTCACAGGTGACAATGTGAAAAATATTTAGGTAGAAAAAGTATAACATAGTTCGAATAAAATAAGACATAAAAAGAATCCGAAAGAAAACGAAAAATGGACGAAGGAAAAACAGGAATATGCAGTGTAAGGGGAAATCCGAAGAAGCACATATCTATAGCTTCAAAACTGGTAGAAATGGCTGAAAATACCCAATTTAACAACCTCAATTTAACACTGCATGTCAAGTAAAATTTCAAAAATTCAATCTGCACGATTAGACGGGGAAAATTTTCAATAATGATTAATTTAATCCACAATAATTAATCCTTAAAAAATTAACAAATACAAAGGAAATCGAGAAGAAGCCTACAAATAAAAGAAAAGAACAAATAAAAAAAGATAGGAAAGGAATCTGTTCCTAAAAAACAAAGAATGAAACACATCCTATGTCTCAATATCTTTTGTCGAGGTGCGCGGATTCCATTCAAATCCCAATCTATTTGTTGATAGCTATAATATTCATTCCTCAACGTGGCTCATTCCATTACAGTGATTGATAATCTTGTGGGACTTTTGGCTGGGAAAGAATAAAGAAAAAAAAGTTTGTGGGACTTTCGATTTTCTTAGAAATTTTGCAGGTACTGAAAACAGAGAATTTTCAAAGAGTCATACATCTTAACAAATAAGCACACATGTGATTGAATCCGGAAAACAAAATTTCAATTTGCTTAAGAGGGAAGCTAAGTATCAAAGTCAAAACCTAGCAAATTAAGAAAGGATTTTCCTTAACCCAAAATTTCAATTTCAGATTTTTCTTTAATTCAAAAATTCAATCTTTTCCTTCTCTTTGTAGACGAAGAAATGTCACCATGGCAAATCACCAACTAAGGAAAATGAAGTTAACTTCGTAATTAATTAAGAACAAACCTTCCGTGTCCATCACCGTCTAGAGGAGAATCAAAATCCATTGCAGGATTATATGAACCAGCTGCTTTTGCAGCTTCGGAAAAATGTTGAGCACCTATAATCTTCCCATTGCAATAGTCTTTCTTGGTGCTAGGGTCAATTCACATGTTCCTCCATACTTTGGAAGAGGTCCATAGGGTTCAGTGTTGTGGCTTGCAAAACTTGGATGGTGTGGATAGATGCCAGAGTCGATGAAACCTATTACGATATCCTCGCCTGCTCTGTCAAACCCACCACCTTTTGGCAATACTCCTGTAGGAAGCCCCAAAAATTGTGGTGTGTGAGTTGTAACCCTCCTCACTTTCCAATCTCTCTCCACAGACTTCACACCAGGAGCTCGTCTGAGGATTTATGGAACCTATACTTCTCTATATGTTCAGAAATTAGAAAAGAATTGAACAAAACTAAAACGAGAATCGAAAGAAAACTTACCAGAAATTGGAAGAGAAAATTAAGCCAAAACTAAAAGGGAGAATGGAAAAAGGGAAAATGTTGGTTGAAAAGCAAATGGAGTATGTCGGTGAGCAAGAACAGGGAAATGCTTCTAGTCTAGAAGGATGTGTTGGTGTAAAATGACTGTTATAACCCTGGTCGTTCCTTACTTCATCTTCTTATCTTATAATATGCGAAGGTAAAATATATATTTTTATTATTATTATTATCATTTTTTAATAGATAATGTGTTGTCTTTTTCACTTTTTTATTCGGAAAAAAAAATCAAGCTTTACTAGCATTTACTGCTTGGAGATTGTTTCACTCCCAAAGCTCGATATGGGCTCCTACTAAGAAATAAATATCTACATTCATTCCCTACTTCCACATGACTTCTTTAACTCTCTTATCGCGTGGCTTAAAAATACACTACAATACAAATACACTTAACCCTCTATCGTACCTCTTGCAGTCCTCATTATTTGAAAATAAGAAATGAGCAACAATAAATATTATTCATTTTTCCAGGAAGCATTTCATCATTTTTACAAAAACTACAGAGAAGTATGTGATAGCGCTGTCACCATAGTATTTGCATATTATACAATATTTACAGACCAACCGCTAAAAGATAAAGCAACAGTAGTAGGAAAACTTACAGCTGCACTGGGAGGCAAAGTATTCAAAGATTTAACTTGTCTAGTAACTACGTCCCCCACCCAATCAGCATGCAAAATTTGTAATATATCATGGGGAGGCAATCAAAAAGTAGTAGTATCCTTATTGAGGCGTTAGACAAAAAGGACGATTGTGTAACGGAGATGACTTTTCTTGTTAGACTATCCGTTAATTTATTCTGCTCTATAGATAAAGCCAATAACGCAAGGTTAGTAATATCTTGTGCAATTATGAATGCAGTAAAGCCCATTACTCAATCCCCTAATCTGTTTTGAAAAACTCCCCCTAACCCCCCATCCTAATATTCGTGTTCAAGCATATCGATGCATCTGTATTTAACATTAGACAATCAACATTTGGTGGGTTTCATTTAATATATAAAGTAAAGGGATTTTGTTTTACCCGTGAGTCACCTGCAAGAAACCGGTCAATATTGGGTTGCCAGATTTAAAGTCAAAGTTGGGGACGGAGCACTATGTTGATTATCAAAGAGATGTTTATTTCGACAAGTCCATATAACCCAAAGGCAATTGGGTATAAGGACTGCAAGAGGTACGATAGAGGGTTGAGTGTGTTTGTATTGTAGTGTATTTTCAAGCCACGCGATAAGAGAGTTGAAGAAGTCATGTGGAAGTGAGGAATGAATGTAGGTATTTATTTCTTAGTAGGAGAACCCATATCGAGCTTTGGGAGTGAAACAATCTTCAAACAGTAGATGTTAGTAAAGCTTGATTCTTTTTTTCAGATAAAAAAACGAGAAAGACAACAAATTATCTATTAAAAAATGATGATAATAATAAAAATATATATTTTGCCTTCGCTTATTGTAAGATAAGAAAGATTCATATGAACATAGCTCATAAAAAAATATTCAAATCTATGGGTGCGTGGAAGACACACTTCTTATTTTTTATTTGATACTCGATACTTATATTAAAACTTAATTAATTTAAACTTGTATCGCGTAAGATCTATTTGGAAGAAGCTATCTATATCAAGAATTCAACATTAAGAGCTCAAAGTCTCTGTCTTGAATTAAGGTAGCATCAATTTCACTCCTTGCATCACATTCTTTAACGATTATCTGAAAAATACGTAAAATGTATAACTAAATAAATATAAATAAATTCGCTCCAATAATTTTTTTTATTAGATTACCTCTCATAATTTATGTGATTTTAAAAGTTTCCTTGCATAAATTTTTCAATATTGTAGACTTAAAGGTTAAATATTTCATCTGTCTCAATTTATATGTCATTTTTTAATTTTTGAGAGCCGAATAGTTTAAATTTGACCATAAATTTAGACAGAAATTTTTAATTTTCTGAAATAAAATTTATTTATTTGAAAACTACCTAAAAGTGCTATAAGTTAAAATTATTGTTAATTCAAAATATTTAAATTTATATATAAATTTGTTTGAATTTGAAAGAAAAAAAACAAATTAGGCTTCTAGATCCTTCTAAACAATTCCAGTATTTAGACCCCTCTAGAACCGCTCTCTTCTTCCTATTTATCCACTGGTTCATCACGTACTCGGCACGTGTTCATATCGCCGCCGTATTCCTCCGCATTGCCGCCGTACTCCGTCACATCGCCGCCGTAGAATGGCCCGTTTAGGAGAAGGAGACAAACGCTGGATCGTCGAAGACCGACCCGACGGCACTAACGTTCACAATTGGCACTGGGCAGAAACCGATTGTCTCGAATGGTCTCGCAGTTTTCTCACTAATCTTTTAGCCAATAAAATAGTCATTGATGGAGAAGGTAACATCAAAATCCGTACGAAGAAGCTCGAAAAACTTGAAGGTGAAGCGTATGTCAATATTCGAAAAGGGAAGATTATTCCGGGATATGAGCTGAATTTGGTACTCTCTTGGGAAGGTGAAGTGAAAGGAGATGAAGACGGTATGTTTTTTTTTTGATTTAGTGTTTTTAATATGTAGCTCAGTTGACCAAATCGTATCGAATAATGTGATTTTTAGTGTAGTTTTTTTTTGTTTATCTGATTTATGGTTGCAATGCTTTGCAATTATTAGCTCGAATAATATGCTTTTTGGTATAGTTTTTTTGTCATTTGATTTATCATTGCAATGCTTTGCGATTATTAGTTTGAGTAATATGCTTTTTAGCTGAATTTGTTGCTCTCTTGGGAAGGTGAAGTGAAAGGGGAAGACAGTATGTTTTTCGATTTAGTTTTTAATGTGCAGTTGACCAAATCGTATCGAATAATTTTTTTTTTTTTTTTTTTTTGTATAGTTTTTTTGTTATCTGATTTATGGCTGCAATGCTTTGCAAGCAGTATATTTTTCTGATTTATGGCTACAGAATGCTTCTTACTATAGCTTTTTGTCATTTAGTTTATCACTGCAATGTTCTGCAATGCTTTTTAGTATTTTTTTTTTTATGATCTGATTTATAGCTGCAATGCTTTGCAATTATTAGCTCGACTAATGTGCTTTTTAGTTTAGTGCTTTGTCATCGCAATGCTTTGGAATATGCTGTTTAGTAGTTTTTTGTCATATGATTTATCGCTGCAATGCCTTGCAATTATTAGCTCGAATAATATGTTTTTATTATTGTGTTTTGTTGTCTGATTTATCACTATAATGTTTTGCAAATATTAGCTTGAATAATATGCTTTTAAGTATGTTCTCTTTTTGTCATTTATGGCTGCAAAGGTTGCAATTATTTGCTCGAGTAATATGCTTTTAGCGTAGTTTTTTGTCATCTGATTTTTCGATGCAGTGCTTTACACTATTAGCTTGAATATTATGCTTTTTAGGGTAGTTTTTTGTCATTTGATTTTTTTTTGCTTCAATGCTTTGCAGTTAGTACCTTGATATGCTTTTAAGTTTAGTTTTTTGTCATTATGGCTGCAAAGGTGTGCAATTATTAGCTCTAATAATATGCTTTTTAGTGTAGTTTTTTGTCACCTGATTTTTCAATACAATGCTTTGCAATTACTAGGAATAATATGCTTCTAGTATAGTTTTTGTCTATCTTGTTTATCGCGGCACTGTTTTGCAATTATTAGCTTCTCCATGTCGATCTATCGATTTCGATCTCAGCAGGTACTAGCGTGATGAAAGTTGAAGGGAATGTTGAATTTCCTTATATTGCTGATGAGAATGCTGATGAAGATCCAGAAGTTAAGGTTACCGTAAAGGATGAAGGACCTATTGGGAAGAGATTGAAGGATGCTTTTGTTGCAAAAGGAAAGCCATTTGTTTTGGAGCAAGTGAAATCATATGTTAATGCTATGGCGAAAGGTGGACCTGCGAAAGAAGAAGGTGAGGTGAAAAAAGTAGTTAAGAAACCTTCCGGCACCGGAAATGTTGCCGTTGCAGCTCCAGTAACGACGGCGGTTGTGGATGAGAAGGCGAAGGTTGTGGAGAAAAAGGAGAAGAAGAAGGAAGGGTTTAAGACGATTACGATGACGGAGAAGTTTAGTTGTAGAGCAAAGGATTTGTTTGAAATATTGATGGATGAGAATAGGTGGAAGGGTTTTACTCAGAGTAATGCAAGGATAAGTAAAGAAGTGGGAGGAGAGTTTACTATATTTGATGGTTCAGTTACTGGAACTAATGTGGAGTTGCAAGAAGGAAAATTGATTGTGCAAAAATGGCGATTTGGTAGCTGGCCCGATGGTTTACAGTCCACGGTACAATATCCTGACCTTGGCTTTTGTATTTGTGTTTCTGTGTTTGTCAGTAATTGTTCTTTTTTCTTAATGTTAACTAAGAAAATTTATTCGGTACTTGAATGAAATATATCTAAATAGAGCGGAACTTAAGCTGAAGAATGGTAGAGATGAGCTCAACTAGCTGGATTTGAGTTAGCTGATTGATTGATATATAATCTTTATGGTTGTATAGCTTGTAGAATGAGTCTTCTATCCTGCAAAGGCAGGATAAGATTACATCCTAACCCCGCCCCCCACCCCAACCCCCGATCCCAATGTCACGTGGTATGTTGTTGTTGTTGTAGTGTGTAGAATGAGTTATGTTCTAGGTAATCTTATTTGTATTTGCATGTTTTAGTTTATATTTCATCTGAAGAAGCAAAATATACGTGCTCGAGTCTTCTTTCTAGTTTTTTTTTTTTTTTTTTTTTTAAAAATTTTTTTTGGGTAACAACTGTGAATATTACCATTGATAACAATATTATCTACTTATTTTAATGAAATGTATCTGATTAGAGTGAAACTGAAGAACTTTCAACTAATTTGGATTTGAGTTTAGCTGATTGGTTGGTATATGCTCTTTTATGGGTGTATAGTGTGTAGAATTAGTTATGTTCTAGGTAACTTTGCTGGTATTTGTATGGTTTTAGTTCAAACATTTCATCCGAATAGGCTAAAGATATGAGGTTGAGTCTTCTTTTTAGTGTTTATGAGACAAAGTATTTAGTATTGGAATGATTTATATCTAATTAGAAAGGAAAGGAAACTGTAGAATGGTTTAGCTGACCTCAACTAGTGTGTAGAATGAGTTATGTTCTAGGTATCTTTACTAGTATTTGTATGTTTTCTAATTGAAATATTTCATCTGAATTGGCAAAAGATATAAGCTTTATCTGGTAGGAGTCGAAAGGGAGCTGAAGAATGGTAAGCTGACGTCAACTAATTTGGATTTGAGTTAACTGGATAATTGATATGATGTAATCTTTTATGGGTGTGTAGTGTGTAAAATGAGTTATGATCTTGGTAGCTCTACTATATTTGTATGTTTTAGTTCAAATATTTCATCCGAAGGCAAAAGTCATAAGCTTGAATCTTCTTTTAAAGTTGAAAAGGAAAAATATTTAGTATTGGAAGGAAATATATCTATCTCATTTGAGTGAATAATGGTATAGCCAACCCCAACTAATTGGATTAGAGTTAGCTGATTGATTGATATATGATCTTTTATGGGTTTATAGTGTGTGGAATGAGTTATGTTCTAGGTAACTTTACAGATTTGGTCATGTTTATGCATGAAAATACTTTTACTTGATTAAAAAGAAAAGTTCTAGTTAACTGTACTAGTATTTGTTATGTTCTAGTGAATACTTCATCTGAATAGGGCAAATTATTTTGTATTGGAATGGAAAGTGTATGATTAGAGTGTTAGGAAGCTGAAGAAAACTTACGAGTTCTCAAGAAAAAAGAAAAGGGGGAATGGTTTGGATTCGAGGTAGCTGATTGATTGATATATATACTTTTATGGGTTTATAGTGTGTAGAATAAGTTATGCTCTTGTTAACTTTGCCAGTATTTGTTAGTTCAAATATTTCATCTGAAATAGGCAAAGATGGAAGCATGAGTCTTTTTTCTAACGTTGATAAGGCAAAATATTTAGTATTGGAATGAAATATATACATTTTCTTTTGAGAAGGAAATGAAGTATACATGATTAGAGTGGAACGGAAGCTGAAGAATGGTACAGCTGCTTGGCTAATTTGGATTTGACTTGGCTGATTTTTTGATATATTATCTTTAATGGGTGCTGTGTGTAGACTGTAGAATGAGTTGTGTTCCTGGGTAACTTGAATAGTATTTGTATCTTCTATGGATAAAATATTTCATCTGAATAGGGAAAAGATATAAGCTTCTGGGCATATTGTGAGGTCTACAGCCTGCATTCTGGGTACTCATTGGTGTGATGAATCATTTTGTCAGACCATTCTATTGAGTAGATGACGGGAGGCCAATAGGTTTTTTTACAAGGAAACTTATAATCTTGGCTAGTGTCGTAGTTAATTTTAATGTAAGCACAGAGTCGACATGCTAAGATTAGTTGATTATGGACCAAGGAAGGAGTATGTGTGACCCAATTAAGTGTGCTCTTCTGTTACCTTAGGCTTTTTTATTAGAGCTAGAATTCAAACAGTGACCATGAGCATAAAGCAAACCTCTAGTCCACTCCTTAATTCATTCTATGAATCCTACTTGATTGAAACAGTGCATTGACGTCTTTCTTCTTCAACATAATTTGGTGTATCAATGAAGTTGTTTGAATTATGCCATAGCGTCTTGATAAAAAAATATCATGCCCTAGCGCTAAGAGTGTAGCTTGTGATCTGTGTAGTTGCGTGGCACAGGTTCAAGTCCTGCCTCGGATAAAATTCCGGTATTTAAGTTAAAAGTGTAGAGGGGCAGGCCAAATCAGACAACAAGGTTCAAACCGTGCACCATTGGCCCATAGGATTTCTTGGTAGTTTAAATAATGATGTTGGAATTGGTTTTCTGGGTTAGAAAACCTAGCTTATAGCCATTTGTTTCTTAGTACAGTGTGGTCAATACATCTGAAATTCGAACTGTGACTCTTTGCTCGCAGCAATATAAATGGGCTTATAGCCATTTGTTTTCTTAGTACAGTGTGGTCAATACATCTGAAATTCGAACTGTGACTCTTTGCTGGCAGCAATATAAATGGGTCTGATGGAGGTGGTGGATAGTAGTTTCTTCTGATGCATCTCTTGTGATGATTGTTGCAGGTCCGGATTGTTTTTGAGGAGCCTCAATCTGGAGTTACAGTTGTCAAGCTGACACATACAGATGTACCAGAGGAAGACAGGTCCGTTGTAGTTTATCTAATATTGATAGTTGTTAGTTTGCCTTTCTCCCAAAAAAGGCTTATGTTAGTTTTGCTTGTTGTATATGATTATATATGAATCTTTTCCTTCTCGTGTTTGCTACTGATGGTGCAGATATGGAAATGCTACTGTTGTGGAGAACACAGAGAGAGGATGGCGGGACCTTATCTTCCACAGAATCCGAGCAGTTTTTGGTTTCGGAATCTGAATTATCCTTGTGTAATTTTACTATTGATGCTTCCCTTCAGTTATAAACTACATACTGTGCGAGTCCATTCGACTTGGCTCTTACTGGGTTGACTGTCAGTTTTTTCGCGCTTAATTAACTGAATTTGTCTCCAATTGAACTTGTTCAGTTCGACTTGAATGAAACTTTGTTCTTCTTTGTTTGGATCAATTTAAACCTTTTTCGCCTCATTCTTGTTATTATGTTCCTTGATAATAATTTCCTGTATCTATCTTGCTTGATAATAGTGGGTATGTATGATGGTCTCGCTTTCTTAGCTAAAAAGAGAGGCTGGTTACCTTATTTGTGGTGTTATTGTGCCTCTTCCATTATTGCACTCTTCTTGTGTACAAGGGATACAGCAGTAGCGCAAAGTTATAAGTTGCAGCCTCACCAATTAACCGTCTTCGATAATGCAGAAGGATACTTTGTAACAACTGTACATATTGAAACGTCCTTTGCTGAATATACAAATTGATGTCAAACTTTGGGACAAGGAAAAAGAAATTTGTTGCTTATGAACACAAGAGGCAGTCATGAGATTTGAACTAGTAGTAATAACTATACAAAGTTTTTGATCATTTCTCTCACTTCTTCAATTACAAGCCATGCCTTGTGCCCTCCAATCACCTCAGCTTTCATTTCCCCATCTTTCCACAACTGCAACAATGTGAACAGCAATTATGCCTCAGACTCGGACAAGTTGGGCGAGTCGGAATTTCAACCGAGGGGTTCAATATTCAAAGAAAATTCTACTATAACCACATAAAAAATAATTTTAATCATATATATATAGTATATTTTTCCGTCGAAGGGGGTTCGGCTTGCTCCGCCTCTGGTTGGGGCTCATATCATATCATCATCATACTAAATAAAATATAGACATAAATGTGCCGGTTAACTTGGGTTCAGCTAGCATCTACGCCCGCAAACATACCCGTCCTACACGGCGTTTCACGTGAATTGCCAAGCAGGATGCGTGTGTGTACTTGTTCAATTTTTAATAATTTGTAAGTCTACTTGTGCACACCCAAAGTTGAAGGACGTTGATGCCAACTGCGGTCAAGTTAAAGGGCACATGTATGTGTTATTCCTAAAATAAAACATCTTTCGAACATTGAAAGGATTGAGAAACCACGGACTTCTGCTCACCTGAATAGTTGGCATTTTCTGGAGATCAAAACAAAAACCAAATTAGTTGCCCAACACAGGAACATGAACAAAATGACAGCAATAGACAGCTAAAAGAACACTCAAATTATGCCCAAAACAGTACTTACTGAGACGTTTCCGCGCTTCACTAAAGTTTGTGGCACTTTATTGACATCCACATAGTAGAATTTGAGTCTATAAAAAAGAAGGTAAAGAACATATCAAATGTCTTAACTCAAAGTTTACTAATATAGTAGACCATTTCCTTTTAAGATACAAGAATGCATAACCATGGTAGTCTGATAACAAAATATAAAGAAAGATGTGTTATTGAGCAAATAATCCATAGAGTTCCCTGCCGTTTTAATCCGCCATTCTCAATTTAGTGTCTGACTAATTCGGATTCATGCTGGATAGGCACACCAAAAAGGAAAATCGCTCACTATTAAGAAGTTCTTCATTCTCACGGGTCGAAAATGAGACCTTTGGTTTTGGGCGGATTGATTCCAATCATCCCAGCATACCCCTAGGTAACAAACTGTAGAGTTCTTGATGCTATAAGTGAGTATATTACTATCAATTACGACGAAATTCTAGTCATAAAAAGCCAATTTTTCTTGTGAAACTACTTCTCAATTAATAACATGGCAAAATACAGCAACAGCATACCCAGTGTATTCCCACGTGTACGCAGTCCATACCACTACCTCCGAAAAAGTAGAGAGGTTGTTTCCGATAGACCCTCGTCTCAACATGGCAAAATTGTTTCATATATTGTAATGATTACACAAGCATTAGACAAAGAAAAAGGAGCTTACTTGGTATCAAATTCAGCTGAAAGTTTCTCCAATTTAGGCTTCAAATATATGCATTTCCGGCACCAAGCAGCCATCCTATCAATCATTTGCTATAAACAAATCAATCTAACTACAACTCTATGAACTTGATTATGTCTGTTCTTCTTCTTAAAAATGTCGAAAATAATACAATAATCATTTTCATATCTACTTTTTTAAAACAAAATAAAACAATCATCCAGTATCCGCACTCCATCTTTGGGCTCAAACACGAGACTTATGGTTAAAAAGGCCTTTACTATCAAAAAGACTCCATCTCAAGTTCGAGACCTATGGTTAGAAGAAGGATCTTTGCTATCAAAAAGATTTCATCTCAGGATTCAAACTCGAGACCTATGACTAAAGGAAGGATCTTTTCTCTCAAAAGGATTCCATTCCAGGACTCGAACCTGAGTCAAACCAATGGTTAAAGGAAGGACTTTTACTATCAAAAAGAGCCTCTATCTTGGGCTCTAATCCGAGACACGTGGTTAAAGAGAGGATAATTCTTATCAAAATATTCAATCTCGAGTTCAAAGTCAAAACTTATGGTTAAAGAAGTACCTTTACAATAAAAAAAGGGGCCTCTACTATTGAAAAGGCTTTATTTCAGGCTCAAACCCGAGACCAATAGATAAACGGAGGACCTTTACTATCAAAAGGCTCTATGTCATGCCCAAATCCGAGGCCTATAATTAAAGATACAAACTTTACCATCCAACCACGTTCTTTTCTTATCACAAAGAAGGAAAAAGTAGAACAACTCACATCTCAAGTTCAAACTCGAGACGTCTAGTTAAAAGAACAACCATATAAGACAGACTCCATGTATGTGCTCAAACTCAAAACCTATGATTAAAGATAAAACCTTTACCATTCAACCACATTCTTTTCTTATCACAAAGAAGGAAAAAGTAAAACAACTCTCATCTCAGGTTCAAACTCGAGACCTGTAGTTAAAGGGAAAACCTTTAATATGAAAAGTACTCCGCATAGGTGATCAAACTCAACCTATGATTAAAGATAGAAACTTTAGGACTTGTAAGTCCAGATATCGATCCCACAAGGACTTGACGAATTGATCAAGTAAATTGAATATCATTTAACTTCATTTTTTTTCTTTATCACAAAGAAGTAAAAAAAGTAGAATAACTCCCATCTCAAGTTCAAACTCGAGACCTCTAGTTAAAAGAACAACCACATTCTTCTTTTCTCATCACTGTGTATGTGCTCAAACTCGAAACCTATGATTAAAGATAAAATCTTTACCATTCAACCACATTTTTTTCTCATCTCAGGTTCAAACTCGAGACCTCTAGTTAAAAGGTAAACCTCATGTATGTGCTCAAACTCGAAACCTATGATTAAAGATAAAACCTTTACCATTCAACCACATTCTTTTCTCATCTCATGTTCAAACTCGAGACCTCTAGTTAAAGGAAAACCTCATGTATGTGCTCAAACTCGAAACCTATGATTAAAGATAAAACCTTTACCATTCAACCACATTCTTTTCTCATCTCAGGTTCAAAGACCTCTAGTTTAAAAGAAAAACTCATGTATGTGATCAAACTCAACCTATGATTAAAGATAAAACCTTTACCATTCAACCACATTCTTTTCTCATCTCGGGTTCAAACTCGAGACCTCTAGTTAAAAGTAAAACCTTTAATATGAAAACTACTCCCTATAGGTGATCAAACTCAAACCTATGATTAAAGATAAAAACCTTAGGACTTGTAAGTCCAGATATCGATCCCACAAGGACTTGACGAACTGATTAAGCATATTGAACACCATTCAACTACATTTTTTCCTTATCACAAAGAAGGTAAAGACAAGATTTGTTACCAATCAATGATGATAGGTTGTGATAGTTCTTTAGCAGAAGCTAAAATCTGATCAAGTTGTTCAACATTCTCAATAGGCTCCATTTCAACAGCAGATGGTCTTGACAAATCTGGCCAAGAAGCATGAATTCTAAACTCCCTCTTTATTGTTTTCTTCCAATCACTTCTTCTTTTATCAACAAAGCAAAATCCATATGATTTTAGAGTGTTTAGATTGACCCCATTGTTCAAAAACTGATGATGTTGCTCTCTATTGTGGATTTCTCTATATAGAATTTGGGAATTTGGTGCTAAAATTGACATTTTTTTTTGTTCAAGTTCTTGGGTACTTGAAAGAGGTGACTTGTATACAAAAGGATTAGATATTTGGGTGAGTGAGATTTTTTTTATTTTTTTTCAAAAGATTTTTTTTAATTTATTTACAAGTAGATATATATATTTATTTATTTATTGAAGGGGAGCGTTGCCATATGATCACGAAATCACGAGTTTAAGTGTTGGAAATAGCCTCTGGTAGAAATATAAGGTAAAATTGAGTACAATACACCATTGTAGTGGGGCCTTCCCGGGATCCTGCACGGAGTTTAGTACAGCGTTGGAGTAACTGATAAAGTTTCTGCCATTAGGAGGTCATAGGTTCAAACTGTGAAAACAGTCTCATGTAGAAATGCAAGACAAAGTTGCGTACAATACACCCTTATGGTGGGTTCTTTTTTCGAATCCTATTCATAGCGGGCTTGGTATACCGACTGCCCTTTTTTTTAGGGAAGCGTTGGAGTAACGGATAAAGTTGCTGTCATCAGGAGGTCACAGGTTCAAATTGCGAAAACAGCCTCCCGCATAAATACAAGATAAGATTGCATACAATAATCTTAGCCATTTTCTGAATCTCGAGCATAATGAGAGTTTTAGTACATCGGGCTATCTTTTTCCTATTAGATAGTTTTTGTCAAAGGTACAAACTAGTGATGCATTCTTGAGTTGATTGCTTTAAGGAAAAAAAAAGCTTATCCACTTATCCTTGTAGTGAAGTGGAGTTTTATTAAAGGAAAAAGACCATTTGGGACCACTTGTCCATATGAAAACTTTATCCTATTCATTTATTTTGACAAATATACTACATGTTTCGAATCGATAAATTCAACTGAATTTGAACGAGTTAACATCAATCAGTTAATAAATAAGCGGATCACTAATTCGTTATAAGGTTACTTCGATCGAAATGAGTTAGGTCAATATGTGCTAAATAATATGTCATATTCTAACTCGAGTTTTAAATGTCACTCCATGAAAATCGATGATCTCAAACTTTCGACCATCAGTTATCTTAGCAGCAAATCAATAAGGTCAAATCGCAAACTTTGTTGACCTTAAAGGTTTGCCTGTTAGGCAATCGAAGTAGTGATAAAATTTCAATACCGCCGTGTCACCAACCTTCAAGGTCATTCTTGTAAATCATCCCTTCGTTTCAATCCCCAAGTGTTCTTATGGGCCTGATAGTTGAAAAGCCCATCAACCCATTTGAGCTTGGGCCGACAAAGCCCATCAAAATAAGGAAAGCACACTTGGTCATTTTAGCTGAACTATCCCAAAAGAGATATGTATTATCTCTAATATAAACATACATCTTAACTTATCATATTTATGTAAGTTTTCACCCTTACAAAATAATTACGAAAATTCAACTAATTATATATCTTCGTTGGATGTACCAGAAGTTAATTATGTATCTCGACAGATTCAAAATAAAAAAAATGTACTGAAAGCTAATTATGTATCTTTATAAAGAAAAAAATGTATCTTTATTAGATGTATTATATATCTCGACAGATAAGAAAAAAATGTATCTGAAGCTAATTATGTATTTTTTGAAAAGGAATAAATATATATTTGTTGGATGTAACGGGAGCTAATTATGTATCTCGACAGACATCCATTCCCCTTTTAAATGAAAAGAGAACTAGACTTTTCTCTTCATCATTGAAATCCGCCAAGACCCAAAATTAAAAATTTTAGTATCATGCAAAATGTCGTAATTTCTTATAGTAAAATTTAAATTATCAGAATTTATGTTGTTTGCCGGATCTTATGTTTGTAATATAGGCCCCTAGTAGTAAGTAGTAACTAACTCCAAACCATTGATTGACAAGGTGAAATATATAGTGTTATTCTTTTATCATTTCTCTACCATTTAGTGGAATGCCTATATATACTTTCTTTTTTAATATGATATCAAATTGTCTTGCTCAAAATGTAGAGAAGAAAATAATTAGAGAGATTATATAATCATTGTTAGTAATTATATGAATGATAATTGAGAGTTCATCTTCACCATGACAAGTGCATGCATGCCAATGTGCTACATCTGTTTCTTTGAGGTTTATTTATTTATAATTGTGGTATCGGAATTAATTTGTGTGCACCTCGACTAATTGGATGAAGTAAATTCACTTTTTGACCGAGGAAACAAATGTAGTTGGAACTATATATGATAAGAATATAAATTAGGAATATTAAAAGGTGCAGGAATATTAGAGGAACTGATATTTGTATAGATGGAAACTAAATAAAAGTAAAAAGTGGAGAATAAAGAAATACTCTCTACTTAATCAGAGGTTTCAGGTTCGAGATCTTAAAATGAAGCCGCCTTTTATAGGAACACTTTACTTCGTAGTTAAATTTTTCAATGCGGATTTAAATTAGTCGAACTTTAATATGAATATCGGATGTCGAATAAAAAAAATTGCATGGCAGCTCATTAAAAGTCCATGCTTCTTGTTGTATTCAAATCTTCATATTTTCATATAATAAAAGTGCATGACAGACCTAACAATTATCTCAGCACATTCCATCGTCTTTTTCCATACGAATAATCTTCCTTTTTTTTCATTTAAATTTTTGTTGAATTTCAAAAAACGAAAATAGAGAAAATATCCAATTATCCCCTGAATTATACTTAAAAAAGTTATGACACATCTCAACTTAAAGGGGATCCTATTACCCCTGAACTAATTAAAAGTGTAATTTTGACACCCTTAGTGCCTACGTGGTACACAGGAGTGTCTACGTGGACACTTCAGTGTGTTGTGTCACGTATGTGCCACGTAGGCACTAAGGATATCAAAATTACACTTTTAATTAGTGCAGGGGTAATAAGATTCCCTTTATGTTGGGGTGTGTCATAATCCTTTTGAGTATGACTACATTCAAAAGGAGAAAGGAAACTTTGAACAAAGAAGGATCAGTGTCCGTGGCAGTCCTGGAGTTAGATTATGATGGTCGTGATGAGCTCTACTAGAAAGAAATAATTGGATATTCTCTCAAAAAAATATGTGAAGATTTAAACTGAACTATTAGTACATTTTATATAGTTATTTAATAATAGAAATATTATTGAAAGAAAATAATAAACATCTCTTCATTTATAAATTAAAATAACTGTTTTTTATCATATTATTTTTTAATATAATAAAGAAATAGTTCATTGGGAAAATTCATGATGAAACTTTCTCATTTTTATATTACTATTTTTTCTTTTCTCAAAATATTTGTAGAATAGCCCTGAATGATTTCTAAATGAAAATTTCAATGCAAAAATAGTTACTCTATCGTTTAACAATAATTAATTGTAAAGTAAATAAGTACTATTAAATAATAAATATCTCTTAATTTTTTTAATTATATAAATAAAAACAAATATTTATTTTTAATATTGTAGATAAATAAAAATGAACTAAAAGAGTATATTTTTAGCATTAGTATATTGAGATTTTTAGTCGGTGGACAAAAAGTAGTTGGGAAATAGGAAGTGAAGACTTCAATGAAATTATACCCCATTTTCCATTTGTCATTAATCCTCAATTATTAAAGCTGGGTATTATTTAGTGTCTTTTTCATATTAAAATAATTGAGTTACGCGGTTAAGGGATAAAAGAAAAAAATAATAATTTTAGAATAAATTTATCTAATTTTTAATCAGATAACTTATTTTGAGATTAATAATTCAATTACAATCAAAAATTAATTTAAGAATGAATTTATCTCATTTTTTATCAAATAATTTATTTCGAAATTAGTTATTCAAAGATTGTAATATTATTTTTATTTCATATTAATTAATCAATAATGTAATATAACAATCTCAAAATAACTTATTCCCAAACGTATTATCATTGACACATTAAACATATTGTTAGTTGCATATAAATAACCTTCAAAAACATCCATGCTAGTTTTCTTTGAGTTAATTTCTCATACGTATTTCACCTAACTAATAATTTTTTATTTTAAAAAGTCACTTAACGTGATCACATTATTTACATTTAAATCAAACATTAGCATTAGAATAAGAAAAATAAATAGAAAAGGGAATTGTACTTCCATGACCCTCTCAAAATCACATATCATTATAGTAACAAAAATAAGTGGACAGTATTATCATATTAAGTAATTGATTCTTCCTAGTAGGGTGTTCAGACCAAATTGTCAAGTAAAATCAAACCGACGAATCAAATCAAATCAAAAAAAAAAATCAACTTATGGTTTGGTTTGATTAGTTTGACGTTAGAAAAAAATAATTATTCTTGATTTGGTTTGGTGTTGACAAAAAAAAAAGTCAAATCAAACCCGAATCAAATCGACATAATATATATATATATATATATATATATATCAGGGGCAGAGCCAGTCTTCTGTTCGGGGGTTCGGCTGAACCTCCTTCAACGAAAAAATATACTATTTATACATGATTAAAATTATTTTTATGTGGTTATAGTAGGTGTTGAACCGTACCTCTTCAACTAAGTTTTTTTTTAATATGGACCCCCCTTAGTTGAAACCTAAGTTTTCTTTCAATACGGAACCCCCTCGTTAAAATCCTGGCTCCGCTTCTGTATATAATATTCAAACTTTTTTGTACATAAAATATTAATTATAATCTACTTTTTAAATATTTTTTCAACTAGTTTTAGTAATTTTCAATAATTTGAAAGTTGATGTAGATATATATTTAGATTTGGGCCTTTAAGTTTTAATATTTGTCCATTAATTGCTAATGAAATGATCCAAAACCCAATATAAACTTAAAACCTAAACATTTTACTCTTCATCTCACTTTCTAGTTTCAAGAGAGTTTTTTGCTCCTCATTTTTTCGTAATTATGGTTTTCCATTAGCACACGAGTGAAAACATATTTGATCTAATCTTCGATCACAATAATTGTAAAAATTAAATATTATAAAAAACTTTAAAAAAACAAAAAAAAAAACAAAAAATCCAAGAAAACCGACTAAAACTTAAATCGAAAAAATTAATTTTATGTTAGTTTAATTTGATTTATATTTTTAATAAACTAACATAATTAATTATTTTTTTTATAATAAAAATCGAACTAACCCGACTTATATACACCCCTACTTCCTAGTATGGCCGTAGGACATACATATTAAATTATTAATCTTTGATATGCCGACAACTATATTTAGGTTATATATAACAGTTTTGAGTAAAAATTATTGAGTTCGACTCAATTGATATTTAAGTGAAAAGTTTTTACCTCAATTTCTCTCCACTAAAAGTATTTTCTTATTCCAAGTCTCATAATTTCTCCATTTTAAAATGTCATTTTAGTAAAAAAAAAAACACATTTATTAAAAGCAATGTTGAAAGTTGAAAATTACATCTATTTAATAAATGACTTTTGAAAGTTGAACACGATTAAATAAATACTTCATGCGTCTATTTTACTTGATTTTTATTGACTTGACACACTCATTACGAAAACTTAATTATAAGAATATATTTTATTAAAATAATCTTATTAATAATGTTCTAAAACTTTAAATTAACTACTACTTATTTATATAGTTCTTTAATATTGAGAGAAAAAAGTATAAGAATTTTTCGTAAATTAAAATAAATATTTTTTATATAGAGATCTAAGTGGAAGGGACACACTTTTTAACCTTGTAGTATTATTATTACCCAGTAAAAAAAGACAAACATTCTAATTAAAGTACCATTCTAATTATGTTTCTACTTACTACATTAAAAAGTACTTCTACTTCATGTTAACTTTTAGACATGTACACGTGGAAGCATCTCCTTCATTTGTCATATAGTATCTTCTAAATTCCCTTTGGCAATATCAAGGTAAGTGGCATTCTTGCTAATAAACTCAAAACAAGTGTCATTTTGTGTATCCAAAAGGGTCAATACAACACTGACAAATTACAAAAAAGTTTCAAAAAGTTGAACTAAGTATACTATGGTTATACGTATGATGCTTTATATTTTTCGTAAGGATAATACCCAATTACCTTCGAACTATATTCGAAAGAGCTGTAACACATCTCAATTTTAAGGGGGGTCTATTATTCCTGAACTAATTAAAAGTGAAATTTTCACCTTCTTAGTGCCTATGTCACATACGGGCGCTTACGTGGCACAACACATTAAAGTATCCACGTAGGCACATGTGTGTGCCACGTACGTACCACATAAACACTAAGGAGTGAAAATTCCACTTTTAATTAATTCAGGGGATAATAGGACCCCCTTGAAGTTGAGCTGTGTCACAACTCTTTCGGGTATAGTTCGGAGGTAATTGAATATTTTCTCTTTTCTTGATAAAGAGTTAATTAATGAGTATTAATTGAAGTAAACTTGTTTACTTTAATGAAAGTAGTACAACTTGGTTACTTTAATCCATATTTAGTAGTGTTAGTTAATTACTTGTTACTAATAAGGATAATGGGTACAAAGTTGGTTGATGTTGCATTTGAGAATATATTACTATCGTTAAGATTAGGGGTGTGCATCGATCCGTTCAGTTTGATTTTAGGTATTATTAGTTTGATTTATCAATTTTTTTAATTTTTAAATATGTAAAATCAATAATCAACAAATAAAATATTTTTTTATCGGTTTTCAGTTTATCGATTTTTGATCTTTAACATTTTGGTTTTCGATTTAACCAATAAGAAAATACTCATAAAATAGAAATAACAACAACTAACATAAAAAAAAAAAAAAAAAAATTAGTTGCCACCAAACACCTATACAATGCGTTTTTGTTAACAAGAATTTTCAAACTTAAACTGAATATCAGTTTGAAAAATAATTAAATCCTAGTTATTGTAAGGTACCGAATGTTTCAAGTTTTCAATATGACAATACTCATATTTTATATTGTGTCTTTATTGTCCTAAATAAGTTAATACTTTATGAATTATTGAATTGTTAGCTTATGAATTAGCTTTTTAGAAATTATCTTAAATCATTCAAATATCTAACTTTTGAAGTTAGAATTTGAACTTAAAAGAGTATGTTTCTTTATGAATCGAAGCTAGCATTTCTATATACATTTTAATAGTAGTTTTTGAAAAATTTATCTAATCTTGAAATTTGATTAAAATATTTAAAAAATTTATTCATAAAAATTTATTTTTTTTAAAAAATAAAATGCTAATTCAATTATTTTTCTTTTTATGATGCACTAAACCTATCTTCATGCTCAGGGGTGAAGCCACTTTTTATTCTGGTGTTCTTCCGATGAATTTCCTTCAAGTATGATTAAAAATATCTTTTTTATATATATAGTAGCTGTTGAATCTCTTCTGGTAGTTCGTATGTTTATTTTTAAACCTCCTCAATGAAAAATTTAATTTCGCCACTGTTCATGCTCGAGATCTTGAAAAAAAACTGAATCATAAAGATCTCATCTTGCATTTCTGCTTGAGATTATTTCTATATTTTAAACTCGTAATTTTTTAATTATATGACAATAATTTTATCTGTCACTTCAAAGTTTTTTATAAAAAAATATATATTTAAATATAATATTAAAACTTATAATTTTAAAAAATTTAAATTTTCAAATTTGGAATTTCAAAATCTAAGATTAAACAAAGAGTAAAGTTCCAACAACACACACATTGAGAGTCCACATTTCACACAACACGCTTTTATACAGCCAACTCTCTCTCTCACTCTCCATTGCCATTTGCTGCTTTTGTATTTGCTCTCTCTCTCTCTCACACACACACTCATTTATAGTACTCATTATCATTCTTCTCTCTACTTATTGTTTTCTTCATCTCAACTTTTATCTATATATTGTGTTTCTCGCCAGGCAAAAATGGCTGATACAGCAAAATATACACCTATTAATGGTGGAAAAACACTCATTACTGAACTGAAAACTCATTTCTCTTTTATGAAAACTAAAAGAACTGTTACTTGTGCATATGGTTTCATGTTTGTTTTCATTCTTGTTACTTTCTTCTTGGCTTTTAGTCCTTCTCCCAACTCTTCTTCTCCATGGTTTACTAATATTTTCTCTTTAAGTAGTAGCAGTACTAGTACTAGTGGAAGTGGTACTTTTTCTGATGCATCTTATAGATCTCATTTCTCTTCTGTTTACTCTTACTTTTTTCCTAGTTCTTCACAGCCAGTTCAGAATTTTACTAACCCGAGATCCCAAAATGGAGTCTTGAATAACCCCTTGAAGGATTCTGTGAATGTGTCATCTGGGGTGAACCAAGAATCACCAAGTGTGAAGAATCAGACCCAAAGTGATGATTTTGATGGTAAAAATGGAGTCTTGAAGAACCCCAATGCGTCAGCAGTAGCTCCAAAATCTTCTTCTGGGGTGAATCAAGAGTCATCAAGTGTGAAGAATAAGGCCAAAAGTAATGAGTTTGACGATATAGTTGGAAACTTGAAGAACCCCAATGTGTCAGCAGTAGCTCCAAAATCTTCTTCTGGGGTGAATCAAGAACCATCAAGTGTAAAAGATTTTGACGATAAAGTTGGAAACTTGAAGGCAAATCAGAGCAAAAATCCATTGGAAAAATCACCAGAAAGTGTGAATCAGACAGCAAATCCAGCACCAAAATCTGGTATTGCAGAAAAGGGAGTGAAGAGTAATTTCACTTCTTCATTTGTTGGTACAAATTTAGATGTGTCGGCAAAGAAGAAAGAGGATGAAGATTTGGTTAATTCTTTGTTGAATTGTGATTTCTTTGATGGGAATTGGGTGAAAGATGAGTCTTATCCTTTGTATAAACCTGGTTCTTGTTCACTGATTGATGAACAATTCAACTGTTTTCTCAATGGTAGACCTGATAATAGTTACATGAAGATGAAATGGAAGCCAAATGCTTGCACTCTTCCAAGGTAAGATTTTGCTATTTATGTTCAAACTTAATTCCAGTATAAATAATTTTATCTGATCTATGAACTCCAAATTGACATGATTTGAGCTTAAATGAAGCAGCGAGGATTCATATAGCCGATTTCAACTTGTTTGGACTGAGGTGTAGTAGTAATTGTTGTTGTGAGCTCAAAATTAGGTCGACTACGACTTGTTTGGGATTGAAGCAATGTTGTTATTGTTTATGAGCTCCAAATTAGTCCGACTTCAACTTGTTTGGGACTGAAACGTCGTCGTTGTTATTGTTTATGACTTCAACTTGTTTGATACCGATGCTTTAGTAGTTGTTGTTATGACCTCCAAATTAGGCCAACTTCAACTTGTTTGGGACTCAAAACGTTGTTGTTGTTATTGTTGTTTATGAGCTCCAGATTAAACCGATTTCAACTTGTTTGAGACTGAGGCGTAGTAGTTGTTGTTATGAGCTCCAAATTAGGCCAACTTCAACTCGTTTGGGACTGAAACGTTGTTGCGTCAAGGAGGATCCTATGCTTCTTGAGTTTTCAATCATTCAAGAAAATCGATTGCTTGTGTGGCATTTTCCATTTTTGTTGATTATCTGTGAGATTTGATCTAGTTTACTGATTAAACGGAGATTCCTTTATCGTAAAGTTTTTCTTTTCCCATCAATTACATTGTAAATAGATCTTGTAACATGCTATTTGTACTTGTTTTGCTTCTTTAAGATCAAATCATTGAAGTCTTCTAACAATTAGTTTTTCGGAACTTGTTGACAGATTGAATGGCACTCACATGCTGGAATTATTGAGAGGAAAGCGATTAGTATTTGTCGGTGATTCGCTCAATAGGAATATGTGGGAATCCCTTATTTGCATTCTTAGAAACTCCGTCAAAGATCAGAAAAAAGTTTATGAAGAATCCGGGAGACAACATTTTAGGACAGAGGCTTCGTATTCATTTCTATTTGAGGTAAGCTAACTAATTTTCGGACAAATGAAGTGTCCGAACAATATAGTACTTTTCGACTTTATCATTATACGTTCATAATGTAATGACATCTTTCATATTTTCGATAATATCAGGAGTATAATTGCAGAGTGGAGTTCTTTGTATCTCCATTCTTAGTTCAAGAATGGGAATTTGCCGACAAAAAAGGAGTGAAGAAGGAAACTCTTCGACTTGATTTAATCGGAGAGTCTTCTGGTAAATATAAAAATGCAGATATCTTAATCTTCAACACTGGCCACTGGTGGACACATGAGAAAACTTCCTTAGGGTGAGACTCTGTATAAACTATTAGTTTTTTATGCTTTAAGTGCAATTTTACGTTAAACAATGCTGCATGTTACAGGAAGGACTACTATCAAGAAGGAAGTCACGTGTACAGCGAATTAGATGTTCTTGAAGCATTTCGAAAAGCTTTAACAACATGGGGAAGATGGGTTGATTCCCATGTTAATCCTAAGAAAACATTTGTTCTCTTCCGCGGTTATTCTGCATCTCATTTTAGGTAAATCCCAGATTACATTTACTTGTCGATAGCTCAAGTTCTGAACTTTATTCACTATAGTAGTAAAGTCACGAAACTATCTGTTGTTGCGTCAAAGTAATTGAACCATGCGTAAATTGCTCAAACAATGACCAGAAGATCCAATTCCCGATGTACATAGATCTTACCCCTACCTTTGTAGGGTAGAGAGGTTTTTTCCGATAGCTCAAGTTCTGAACTTTATTCACTATAACAGTAAAGTCACGAAACTATCTTTTATTGCATTAAAGTAATTGAACCATGTGTACATTGCTCACACAATTGCCAATGTACGTAGATCTTACCCCTACCTATTTAGGGTAGAGAGGTTGTTTTCGATACGATATTATATCATTATTTTGCTTAAAATGTGTACTATTTTTTTTCGCAGCGGTGGACAGTGGAATTCAGGTGGAGCATGTGACCATGAAACAGAACCAATCAAGAACACTACATATCTTACTCCATATCCATCAAAGATGAATGTATTAGAAAGAGTCTTAAAAGGGATGAAAACTCCAGTCTCATATCTCAATGTCACAAGAATGACAGATTATCGAAAAGATGGTCATCCATCGATATATCGGAAACAAAAATTTACTAATGAGGAGAAGAAAACACCATTGCTGTTTCAAGATTGTAGTCATTGGTGCCTCCCCGGTGTACCTGATGCTTGGAATGAGTTGCTATATGCCAAGATTTTAGTATATGAACATCAAAAACAACAACACGGCAAGAAGTCGTAGAGACTCCGGCTCATTTTCCACCCGAGTACGGTTGCATTGTAAGCCACTGGCCCTCGGGAATTTCTCGGTTATACAAGAATATGGGAGAGTATGTTTATAGTGTAGACTACATATGCCAAAGTAGAAAAGTTTCCCTAGGAGAGATATTTTGTACTTAGCCTTGGAGCTAACGGTAAAGTTATCTCCACGTGACCTCGAAGTTCAAGCCGTGGAATCGATGTTTGTATCTGGATAGGCTGCATATGTCACATTAGAATGCGGCTCTTTCTTGGATGCTGCATGAACGCAAAATGCTTTGTGCATAGATTCCAAAGATTTTTCCGGACCTCGAAGGGCTCAACATTGTAAAATATATTCATAATTATTTACATTATATACTTCAAATAATTTAATGAATTATATGATTAAATTATATTTGTTGGATCTGGGATCTTGTATGCATTAATTATTGTTTGTGATATAGTACCAACATTTTTCTTAGTTTTTGTGCTTAATTAGGGGATCAAAAGTCCCATGTTACACATGACATCTCTTCTTGACTATTTAGGGAAAAGTAGTTTATCTTTGATATTTTTATCCTGTTTAGATTTTCTAGTTTACATGGGGTGTTTTGCTATGTCCTATGAGTATTCTAAATATTTAATGAAAAATAAAATAGACATAAAATATGAAATTAACTCTTAATGTTTTAAATTAAATTTTCGTCTTTCGAACGATAATTTTACTGTATCACTTCTTATTATAAGTCATTTATGTATTAGGAAAATAAGAATAACAAAATGATATGTAAACATAAAATATTTGATTGACTATCAAAATTATATTAGTGCCACAAATTGGGACGAGACAAAAGAAGATATAAAGCAACATATATATATATATATATATATATATATATATATATATATATATATATATATATATATATATATATATATATATATATATTAAATATCACATTATTTTCTTCCTCTATTATTTTAGTCATACCAAAAGATTGAAACGAATGAGTTACACATTATTACTTGTAATTCATAAGCTTTATAGCAATCCAGTTTTCTCTATGAAATTCAAGTTTTAGTAATAATGATTTGTAAAATTAAAAGACATTTAAAATTTTAAAATCAAAATTTAGTAAAAATTAAATGGGATAAAATCTCAAAAAAAATATTTTATTGACTTTAAAGACATGCCACACCTTTTCTGCTAAAAAGGAGATTTTTGCCCTATATATTAATATGTTATTAGCTAAAAACTCCAAGTGATAAAAATTGTTGAAAAGAATAGTGTTAACAATGAAATTGATTAGAATTTTAAATTTCATCCTTTGGATTTGGAGACTAAAAAAAAATGTTTAGCATATTTACAATATTTAGTTATTGATTTTTTTTTTAAAAAATAAAATAAAATACAATATTTTTGAAGCGCCGGATTAGTTGTCTAGTAATCCAATAAATGCTCTGCAACTCCTATGGGCTTATCTCCGAAAAGGCCTTTCAAATTACATAGCTTCGTAAAATGAGTATCTTTGAAGACTTTTAAGAGATCCAATCATTGTAGCCATAGTTTGATCAATGGTGTCCCATGATGGAACAAGAATCAACATCTTATGACAAACATTCAGAATGAAAGAATCATATCTTGTTAATTATGATTTCCGGACCAACTTGTGTGCAGGTCGACTTATTCTACAGGATACCGGTACTATCGCTCGCCGGTACAGATACCAGATAATTTTGTGCACCAAGATGTGATGGCATAGAACATAGTAGTCTGCAACAAACTTAGTATTCAGTTATGCAAGATAACAAAAAGATTCTAAACAAAGAAGCAAAGGGAATGTTGTTCACACCTTAGATCAAAATTATTTAGTCCAAGTCGAAAAACTTGACTCGAGCTGAGCCAAGATTCATACAGCCGAACCTGACTTGTTTAGGACCGAGGGATAGTTGTTGTTGTGAAGTCCAAAAGCTCTTAAGCTCTATACTGTGGCGATGCTCGTACTCTTCAAACCTGCTGCAGCATCCGTATTGAAGGATCCAACACATCTGATGGAACCTATGTTGCTCGGACTCTCCAAAATTGTCAGCGGGTGCGTGTCGGATTCTCCAAGAGTAGCGTATTTTTGGAGAATCCGACACGGGAACGGCATCAAAAGTTAAGAGTCCAAACAAACAAAACACTATGGGATGCAGAACTACATAGAGGACTTCAATTATTGAAGAGTACTTATGGAAGGAGGTTAACTTCGAAACACACCAGATGATTTATCCTTAAGCTAGTAACATCCAAAAGACATTATATCAATACCAATAACCAGAGAATTTGAATGACACTTACCAACATTGATTCCAAAATGTTGGACAAAGGGAGCGTCAGGAGATGAGACGACAACTTCTCCACAAGTACAATCTAGCACTGTGTACAGCCACCATGATACAAGGTGCACACACCACTTTCATGTCGCAGAAAATACCAAAATAAGCAACTGGAATGAATTATATCACTAAAAATTCGATTTATTGATACCTCAAGAGCAGGAATACACCAACAAAACTACCATTTGCATGGTTATTTACAGAGGTAGAGACAAAGTCGCGCGATTATTAAAACAGGTTCTTTTCATATGACTTGCAACTTGAAAGCTTGGACTAGCCGGATATGGGAACTAATGAGGGAAGACTAAGCAGAAAACTGGAAAGGTATTATGAAACTAAAGGAAAAGAGTACATTTCCTACCGATATGCCTAAAAAACTCAGAAATATCAATGCCATACGGGTAATGAGGGGGAGGGGGCTTCGGAGGCTGAACATGATAAGACCTCGAATCAGTTTAGCCGCCTCCTTCTAGGTGCACGTGAATCTCCACTATCCACATCTGAAATTCTGGAAGCATCAGTTCTTCTTCTGGAAGATGATGTCGAAAGAGATACTCTAGAATCTATTTCAGCGGCAGTATCCACGGTTTGACTCTCGGAGTGTATAACAGCAGCAATGCTCGAAACAGAATCTCTATCGTCAACTGGTAGAGGCAGCTCCTGATTCCTCTCCACAGTGTTGCTACGAAAGAATGGCTCAACGAGCCTTCCACCAGAACCAAAGGCAGAAGCAAGATTGGCATAATTAGCAGCTCGGTGTGAATTCGATCTACGGAGTAACAGAGAGGAAAGACGACGGCTTTCCCACACCTCAGAGTTAGTAGGACTGGTCTGTGTCAAGTCAACCACGTCATCAGAAGGAAGAACAGGATTGTGTTCTCTGCGTAGTCCCCTGGAAGTAAGAATACGGTTGAGCAAAGAGCTGCTTCGCTCAGGTAATTCATGAGAACCTTCAGAATTCTGTTGTTGTAGCTGAGACAAATCAAATCTACTGCCAAGACGGCGAATCATTTCTTCCATCGGAATGGTGAATGCTGTCCTTTGAATAGTCTGCCTCCAGCTCTCAACACGCCTTGCTTGAGGCCTATGAGGGATTTTCAGAGTTGAATCCTCCTCAGGCTCCCGTACATTAGTTGCACGTCCATAAATTGGGATTACATTCTTCATAGTCACTTCCCCTTTACAAACAGGACATTCCTTTGCATCCGAATGAAGATGCAACCACCGATAAAGACATGGCCAACAAAACAAATGACCACAACAAGTAACAACAGGTTCTTTAGACAAGTCCAGACATATATTGCAATCGAAGAAGCTTCCTCCCTCCTCACTATTACCCTTCTCATCGTCTTCTTTTTTCCCTAGAATCTCATCATGTGAATACATATTATTATTACCACATGTATTTTCCACCTCGGAAGGTCTCTCCTCAGCAACAACATCACCTGTTTGTGGTTCACTCCTACCAATAAATTCCAGCGCAATACTTCTAGCTTCAGCAGGGACAGGAATGCTCCTCAAAGCTGACCTCCATCTACTCCTCCTTTGCCTAACAACTTCCCTAAACCGATAACCATCTAACAAATCCTCTAAATTCATATCCTCAATAGGAAACGACGCAGGAACAGGCTCAGAATCATCAGTAGGACTTTCAACAGGTCCCAAATTCAGATCAAGATTCATCGTATTCGGTGTACTATCCTCCATAGCAATTCAACCAATACAAAACAAAACACAAAAACCTAAAAAAAAAAAAAATCAAGATTACCCTTTATCCTAATCAACTAAACAAACACCCTCAACCTTCAATTCTCACCCTCATCCAATAACTCCTACTGCTATTCCACTTAAAACAAAAAATCAAACCCCAAATTCATCAACCAGCTAAACCTAACCAAAAGCCCCAAATAATTTATAAAACAATAAATCAAAACCAACAATTCCAATAAAGGTGCAATCTTTTTAGCTAAATCACAACAACAACAACAACAAACAAAACCAATTTTTTTTTAAAAAAAATCAAGAATACAAAAGGGTCATCAAGATTATAATTCTAAATAAAAACCCACAATTATAACCCATTTTTTTTCTTAAATTAAAATCAATTTAACACAACAAAATGACCAAATAAAATCAAGAAACGAAAAGGGTCAACAAGATTATAAGCCTAGATGAAAACCCACAATTCAAAACTCATTTCTATTAAATTAAAATCAATTTAAATTTAGCTTTTTGTTTAACTAAGCAAGAACAAAAACAAGAGAGAGAAAAGGACCTTAAGGAAGTCAGCAAGATTGGATTTTGATGAAAGAAGTGAGCATAATTTGCTATAATTGCTATGAAAATTGGGTAATTTTGAGGGGATTTTTCATGTTTGAGTGAATTAGGGATCTGATTTTTGTGAGTAAAAAATGCAATACGGGTTAAATTCCAACCCGAGAAAGTATATAGACAGAGAAAGAGAGAGAGAGAACCAGCTCAGATACAGAGGAGGAAAAAGAGGGGGAATTATCTCTT
Source organism: Capsicum baccatum var. pendulum (assembly GCA_030864225.1). Taxonomy (NCBI): domain Eukaryota; kingdom Viridiplantae; phylum Streptophyta; class Magnoliopsida; order Solanales; family Solanaceae; genus Capsicum; species Capsicum baccatum. Next base: position 264,037,626 of record CM061559.1, on the reverse strand, counting down.
GTACGTAAGCAAAACTTTGGTAATTTTCTTGCTTCACTAAATGGTGGTGTTTGTCGTGGGCCGGATATATCGAAAACAATCTCTCTATTTAAGTGTCTGATAGTGGTATAGATTGCATATATGTTATTGTTTCTGAACTTCGCTTTGTGGAAATACACTAAGTATGTTGTTGTTGCTAGTAAATGGTCGTGTGTGGAGACTAATTCATGCCATGTCATCATCCACGTAAGCGAACGGATTGGGCCCCACTTCGTAGGGTTTGGGAGTGTTTGAGTTAGTGGTATAAACTATGCAGACCTCACTTTATGAAAATATACTGAGTATGTTGTTGTTGCTAGTAAATGGTGGTGTGTGGGGCCTATTGGCCCAATTCATGTAATGTCATCATCTAAATACATATTAAAATAATATATGTTGAATTCATGTTAGATTCCGGATGAATCTTAGAAAACATATGCAATTCTTTTATTAAAATTTTTTATTTAAATATATCAAGATAGAAAAGATAAATAAATATCTTAATGTTGGGTCTGTGCTGACATAGGTCATGCTGTGTTAATTATTGTGATTCATGGTAACACGGGTCATGCCGTGTTAATTATTAGGCCCGTGCTGACACGGGCAATGCTCCTCTAGTGTTGTTAATAAATGGTGGTGTGTAGGACCCAAGTCATCATCAACTAGGCAAATGAGTCCCACTTATTAAAGTTTGGGAGTGTTTGAGGTAGTGGTATAGATTGCATATCTATGGTATAAACTGCATATATATCATCAATTCTCAGACATCACTTTGTGGAAATACACTGAGTATATTGTTATTGCTAGTAAATGGTGGTGTATAGGGCCCAAGTCATACCATGTCATCATCAACGTAGGCGAATGATGAGTCCCACTTCTCATGGTTTGGGAGTGGTGGTGTTTTGTATGGTGTCCGAGATCGATATTATGTTATTCGATATTAATATTAGAGTTAGATTATTTGAATTTGCATCGGATTAGATCCATTCGGATGTAACGCTTCCTATAAAAAATTATTGCATATACAGGGCTTCAAAAAGTTTTCAATTGCACATCTTTAAATTTTCCATATGCAAAAAGATAATAATGAAGTGTGGGATCAAGGTGTCTCGTCTGGTACTGTACGATATCGATGTTGGACTAAAAAAAAAAATGAAATTAACGTGTCTCATACACAATAAATATTTTTGGATTATTTCAACGTAGCAATTATTATTAGAGTCGGTAATTTTGGTAAGACGAGTATGAAGATGATATACTGATGATGTCGGTCTAACTTACTATTTTTATTCATACATCCATCGATTAATAATTTCTTTTATTAAAGACGAGTAAACGAGAAAATTATCAATGTGCAAATAAAATTTCATATGATAGTAATTGCTCATCAAAAGTGGCTTCTGAGAAAAAATTGTGCAGTTTTTAAGTCAAAATGGATAAGATTATACTATATATTAAACCAAAATGGATAAGATTATACTCTATATTAAACATATTATTATGCAAAGTATCTTTGGCCCACCAGGACTTGGAAATTATTACAACATGCAAGAAAATGAGAAAATTAGCGAGTTCAACAAAATTCAGTATTTTCGATACTAATATATATGTGTGAAAAATAACTAAATTTTATTGTATACGAAATTCTAAATATGTCATTTGAAAGTAGAAATACATTCAATAATATATTGTAATGTCTAGTTGTTAAAATAATTAAAGAAAAATTTGTTTAACTCTTCTAAAGACGGTGAATGAATTGCGTAATTGAAACAAGATTTGATCGAAATCGATATGTTCATATACACGTGAAGTAAAATTCAAAATATATGAGATCTTGAATATATAAATTTAAAACTATAATGAATTTAGTAAAATATAATTTTATTCAAGAAATGATGATCAGTTCATACAAGACGGATGCATAAAGAGAATAATTATGACTAAGTTTCAATCAAATTCAACATTACGTCTAAATATATATGTGTGAAGAATTACTAACCAATGTATATAAGATTCCGAATACATAATTTCAAAAGTATAATAAATTCAACAATAAATACATAAAGATCGAACTCATCAAATATAAATTTTACATCATCCCAATCCACAAATAGTTAGTAATAATATTACAATAAAATGAAATATTAGATTGATTTAATAATAATCAATCTAAATTCTAAACAAATAAAACTTTCTTTAATTAACTCTCTTACAATCTGATCTAATTTCACCATTAGTCCCTATTAATGGACTAATATTCCCCATTTTAATCATTGACACCACAAAGTTCTGGAAAAAGACATTTTGGTCCCTTCTAAATGTATTAACAATATTGGAAAATGCACCAATTCCTGAAAATAATTTTTGATCTGACTGCAAAAGTCCATTTTGATTTTGCAAATTTGTGAAATAATTGTTGTCAAATTTATCTTGAGTTGTTAAATCAAGATTAACCAAAGTAGTAAAACTTCCATTTTGTGGACATATTTGCATTAATTTGGCTAAATAAGTTGTGCTTAATGTGGGATCAGATTTTCCAGTGCCATTAAAATTGTAAAGCCTCTCTCTGAATAAACCACATTGAGCACGTCCAAATGTGTGAGCACCTAATGCACAAAAAGAAAAAAAAAAGTCAAAAATATTAATCAATCGTTAATCCTATTTAACGATGATTTAACTAACTGTCAAAATTAGAAATGAGCTATTTTGCGACAAATTAGTGATGGAAAAACTTTCGTAGAGCTAAAATAATTTTAAAAAAGTCAAAAAACTTTCGTATATTAATCTGTCGTTAATCCTCTCTAGTGACCGATAACAAAAAATATTATTAGCAACAACAAACTATCAAAATTAGAAATGAGCTATTTTGCGACAGATTAGTGATGAAAAAACTTTCATATAGCTACAATAATTTTTAAAAAGTCAAAAAACCTTTCGTATATTAATCTGTTGTTAATCCTATTCAGCGACGGATAACAAAAAATCCTATCAGCAATATGAGTTATTTAGCGATAGATTAGTGATGAAAGTCATAGTCAATTTCTTTACTGTACGTTCACTTATAATTATCTTTTAAGTAATCTGATACCGTAAAAAAATAGTAATACCTGATAAGGCAACTAGATCAGTAGTATTTAGCCCAACAGCAGAAAATTTTGCAATAATATTATTTATACTTTCAATAGGAGAAGGAATTGAAGTATTAGCTCCTTTTTGATTTGCTGTTTTGCTATCTCTTCTTCCTAATAATACATTCCATGAAGGACCACCTGCCTGCACCACATTAAAATAATTAAAAAATAAAAATTAAAAAAATAATATTAATCGAGATTTTGTATTTGTGTTTGGAAATTCAGTTAATATGCATAAATAATTTATTCAGAATATTTTTGAAATACGCTCCTTTAAGGGGACAGAGCTATAGGTTGGCTTTATGTGTGAGGCTCGGCGGAATTTAGTAACTTTGTGTTTACAAATCTTCTTAATGTGTGTAGATACACTTTATCAAGAATCCACATAGAACTAACAATATTAGTCGAGATTCTGTATTTGTGTTTGGAAATTCACTTAATATGTATAAATAATTTATCCAGAATATTTTGTAATACACTCCTTTATGGGATGAAGCTATAGGTTTGCTTTATGTACGAGGCACGACAAAATTCAGTAACTTAGTGTTTAAGAATCTTCTTAATGTGTATATTAATTAATCCACATAGAACTCATAAACTCGAGATTCTAGCTCCGCCATTACTCTTTAAAAATGTTTTAAAATACTTCATCGGTATTTCAAATAAACATTAAAGTCCAGTATCTACAAACTCTGTTGGTCGAACTCTCCAAAAAAAGTCAATATACGTGTACCGAATCCTTTAAAAGCAGTGCAGTTTTGAAGAGTTCGTATAACATTATAGAGCTCATAAACTCGAGATGCTAGCTCCGCCTTTGCTCCTTAAAAATATTTTTAAATAGTTCATCAGTATTTCAAATATACATTAAAATCCAATATCTACAAACTCTGTTGGTCGAACTCTCAAAAAGTCAATATACGTGTAACGAATCCTTCAAAAGTTGTGCAGTTTTGAAGAGTTCGTATAACATTATGTTATCAAGAATCCACATAGAGCTCATAAACTCGAGATTTGAGCTCCGTCAAAAATATTTTTAAATAATTCATCAGTATTTCAAATACACATTAAAGTTCAGTATCCACAAACTTTGTTGGTCAAACTCTTCAAAAAAGTCAATATACGTTAGTATGTGTACCGTATCCTTTAAAAGTAGTGCAATTTTGAAGAATTCGTATAACATAATGTTACATACCAGAGAAACAGAAGATTGAGCAGCAAGAGCAAGAATGTCAGCACAAGAAACAACACCAGGACAACTATTCTCAACAACAACCTTAATGTTGTCAACAACATTAAAACCCCTTAAGGAATTTGCATTTGGTCTTGCATCTTTCTCACTTACTATATTTGTTGTTGCATTATTATCCAACAATACTGATGCATCACATCCCTAGTCATTCACCCAAAAAAAAAAAAAATTAAAAAAAAATTAATCACGTTTAAAAAAAAACTAATTCAAGCATCGATAGACGATCGTATTTAAAATTTAGACGTTGCAGGTTCTGAATTGGAAGAATAAGATGTTTGACCAAGATTTTAGTGAAGAAATTAGCGTTTTTGAGTAGTAGCAGAAATCATTTGTGACAAAGTAATTATGTATCAACATGATTTTAGGACAAAATTATGTATCCATATATATATATATATATATATATATATCAAAAATCATATTTAACAAAGTAATTAGTAGTAGCTTTCTTTTATCATAATTTGACACTTAAAATCACTTTTTGAAAATATTGATCAAATACAAAATACTAACAAAAACATTTTTCAAGTAATTTAGCTAAATACAAATTATTAACTTTTCTAAAACACTCATGATAAACAAATTACTTCTCAAAATAAGTTGATTTTCGATACTTTGACCAAACAGGCTCTAGTACTTCCAAGATGTATATATACTGTATATCATGAAAACATACTTTTTTTCTAAGATGCATATATATATATATATTGTATATCATGACAACATATATTTTTTTTCGAACCCCCCAAACTCATGATTTAATTCGTCATTGCGAATAACAAAGAATTTGACAAGAAAATATAGTTAAAATTTACATTAACAAAGCAATCGTGGAAATGAAGTCGAAGAAGACTAGCACCAATGCGCGCATCAGATTGTAACGCTTTTATAATAGCATTTTGAATAATATTCGAAACATTTGGACATGTAGTTGAATAAAAATTGGAATTCAATTGAGCATTTGATTTTGAGAAAAAATTGAAAACAAGAAGCACAATGCAAAATATTGCTAAGAAATTAGAAGAAAAAGAAGTCATTTTGGTTTGTTTGGCAAAGAAAAGTAATATGTGAAGCTATATATATAGGGAAAGGATTTACACACTCTTTCATGAAAATAGAAGGAAAAAGCAACATAGACATATATCTTTAACTTATCATATTTATGTAAATCTCCACCCTTATAAAGTAGTTATAAGAATCTCAACTAATTATGTATCTTTATTGGATGTATCAGGAGTTAATTATGTATCTTGACAGACCCAAAATCGAAAAAAGTATATCAGGAGCTAATTATGTATCTTTACAAAGAAAAAAATTGTATCGTCGTTGGATGTATTATGTATCTCGATAGATCCAAAATTAGAAAAATGTAATGGGAGCTAATTATGTATCTTTACAAAGGAAAAAATATATCTTTGTTGGTTGTATCTGGAGCTAATTATGTATCTTGACAGACATAAAATTAGGATTTCCAGTAATTATGCAAAACATCGGAATTTTTTGTAATCAAGCTCCAAACTGTCGAAATTTATATTTTTTGTCCAAAATAAAATGCTCGGGTTCGGGCGGGGTTGATGGAAAGTGTTCCACATTAGACCATGATAAAAAAATTGGACTACATATTACTTGGCAATCGTCCTACTTTTGAGCTAATTTTTGAGGTGTGAATTAGGTTCGAAACATAGTTTGACAAATGTCTCACCTTTTATGGACAATTATGTATTATTAACAATTATATAGTCATTTTTAGATGATTTGATTGTATATAATGAATAAATTTATATCATTAATTATAATATAAATTTAATCTCATAATTAATCCTGAAATATTTTACCTTATCCAATACTTAATGTCTTTTAGTGTACATAGTAAAAGAGTGCCTTGCTTTTCCTTTTTTCTTATTGACAATTTCAGACGCCATGATAAAAAAAAGGAAATTTTGCTTTTCTATGAGTACTATATATCTTGTGATATTAGAAATAAATATTTGTTTTGTCATTTGTTAAATAATGGCAAAAAGCAAATGTACTAGTAAATATTAGCAGTGTGCTAATTATTCTAAATTAAGTAACATCTTAACAACTTCAAATTTCTTGAACTTAAAGTTTTTTTTTTTTTGTTTTTTTGAAATAATACACGTAAACATCAATATTTAGTCTAAATATTTTAGCATAAAGTATTGAAATTTTTTTCCATAATTAAAGGAAAATCAAAATGTATTTGTTGATTCTAACACGGAAAGATGATACTCTTACTTCTCGATTTCAATTTATTTGTTTGATTTTAACTTGATATAGAATTTAAAAAATAAAAAAAACATTTGAAATTTGTAGTCTTAAACTAACTATATTATTATGTGTTAAAACCTATTTTAATTTTGTGAATTCAAACATGACACAGGAAAATTTGGATCAAAGAGTTGTCAAAAGAAGAGAGATATTGGTGTTTGAATATCTGTATTCTATTTGGTGTCGATATCCGTATTGAGGCTCGACTATATTTAGATTCACACAGAAGCCTCAAAGCGAATGGTAAAATGCTCCTCACAAAGGTGACTCTTTTTCTGATAAGGGAGTTGGAATCAGTGGCGGTGTCAGAATTTTTATTGTAGGGGTTCGAAAAATGCACACATAAACTAACTGAAGGGAGTTCAACGTCTACTATATATATACATAAAAAATAATTTTAACCTTATATAAATAGTATACTTTTTCGTTGAAGATGAACTCCCTCATTATATGCTAGCTCCGCCCCTAATTGGAATATATTTACAAGTTCGACAGAATTCAATAGCTTTTGTCCAAAAATATATATTTATCTAGAAAATTCCATAGAATATGTACATATTGATTTGGAATAAAATAACTTGAACATATAAAGTTCAAATTCTTGCTTCACATCAAATTTTCAAAACTCGAACTCGAGAATTTTTATTGGTTATTACTGTTATATAGTTGGATTGGACATAACTAAAACAAAGATTAAGTCAAAAAGATAGATTTGGGATTCACACTTTTAATTACCCTATTTGACTAATTGTTTGATTTTTCAAAGATTACGAATTTATAAACTTTGTATTTATTCTTCTGCACCACAGCTTAATTCTAAAAATGAAAAAGGTTAATTACTTTTTATATCAAAGTGAATAATACAAATTGTTCATGTTAATTAATAGCTGTAGCTTTACATATAAACATTTTAAATTTTTTACATTGTTCATCCAATATATAAAATTGAGAAACCTTTTTCTTTCTCTCTGCCTATCCATAATTAGCGTGCCAATTACTACACCGTTTATCATAATTTATGTGACGTAATTTGAATCGTTACGAAATTTAATAAAAAGAGCTCCTAACTAATTTTTTATGTTAAAATTTTAATGATTATAAAACAACATTATAATCAGCAAAATCCTCACTGAATACAAATTACTGATTTTCTAAAATAAAACAGAACTTTTTTTTTGGTTGAAAAATTCACAGCCGCATAAAAGCAAAAAAGCACTATTCGAAATTCAGTTATCCTCAGACATGTTCTAATGATCAATGAAGTCGATTGAGAATAGTGAAATTTCATGTTCAAATTTCGATAAAAATAAAATGCTAGATAATTTCTTCCTACGTGCGTTAGAATTGGTGAATACAGTTAGTTACCTATTATATATTACTGGTGGTGGGAGGTGTACATAGTTAGTTTGCACTTATCGTGGTAGGTATGAGGTACCTATTATATGTTAAAAAGTGTGTTAAAATTTATTTTTGGAATAAAAGTGGACAGAAAGTAATATAATGCGGTTCAATTTTTATTTTTTATAAGAAAAATAAAACTTAGATGCATATTAAAACTCAGCTTGTATTTTTCTTTCCTTAAATATCAAACGTTTTTCCTAAAATAGTAAACTTTTATTTGGGACAATATTCTAACAACTTGCCATCTATGGTTAATTAACCCACACATTACATGTTAGTTCGACCAGAGTCAATTCTGAATAGATTATTTATACATAATAAATTTAAATCAAAATTACTGAATTTTGTGAATTATTATTTGGTGATGTAACTTTTTACCTTGTAGGTTAATGTCTGCATACGCACTATTCTTGTCGAGTTCTAGTTGGTGATTTTTTGAAACCTTTCTACCTTGTAGGGTAAGTTTTGCTTACACGTTATTCTCTCCGGACCTCGCTTGTGATATTACACCGGTACAATGTAGTTATTGGGATTTGAATTCTTCAACTTATTCATGATATAAAGAACTTAAATTCTTATGTTAAGTATGAGAATTTGCTAGAAGGAATCAAAGACCTAATTATCAAAATAATTATATGCAATATGTAGTCACTTTAAAGTGTTACAAATTTTTAAATATTTGTGTATACCATGGTTCGAGCCCATGACGTGTGCATGTCATGTGCAAAGCGTTGCGCTCGCACAAAATTGTAACTTTGATTTCTAGAAATATTTGAATGTGAAATTAGTTATGGTTGTATATTAACTTGAGGTCGTTACCACCAAAGGATGTAGTGTAATAGATGGAGTTGTTCCTTCCTTAATCAGAGCTTTTCTTTGGTAGTGACCGCTTCCCCCCTCGAAATGGATTGATCGGACTCCAATGCGGGTACCGGGCATCAAATGGAAAACCGAAAAAAACAAAAAAAACTTGAGGCCGTTCATGGAATCCATAAACTTCAAATCCTTGATTCGCGTTTGATTCTTTTGTATACCTGCTAATGATGGTCAATGGTTGTACTTGTAGATTTGTTTGTGATTTCTCTTGAATTAGACCCTTATTCATTGTGCTCTATACGGTTGTAGTGGCAGCGCGAAAAGATATCAATCTTGCATTGTTGCTGCAAACTTATTGTTTTACGGTTTTGTTGTGCAGGAAGATCGATAGGCAATGAGTAGAGGCCGCGATTCTACCATGTCCGATGAGACAGACAGCTTGAGCCGCGGAATTGACAAGCAGTACCTTGCTTCTCCCATTAAGAATCCGGTGGCAAGTATCAACTTATTCCGGAGTTCCTAAAGGTGAGAGGATTGGTGAAGCAGCATTTGGACTCGTTCAATTACTTTGTTAAGACGGAAATAAAGAAGATTGTCCGAGCGAATAATGAGATTAGATCGACAAGGGACCCAGTATTTATCTTAGGTACAGGGATGTCCGTATTGGTGAACCATCAATGATTTATGATGGTGTAACCGAGAAACTAAGTCCACAGAAATGTCGGCTATCTAGTCTTACTTATGCGGCTCCAATTTATGTTACAGTCGACTACACAAGTACAATGAGAGGGAAAAAACCAGAATCAACGGAGAAGGATGTTGCCATTGGACGAATGCCTATTATGCTAAGAAGTTGTTCTTGCGTGCTATATGGGAAAGATGAAGAACAGCTAGCGAAACTTGGAGAATGTCCACTTGATCCCGGGGGATATTTTGTTGTCAATGGCACGGAGAAGGTAATTTCAATTCAAGAGCAGCTCTCGAAGAACAGAATAATCATTGATACGGATGATAAAGGCTGTGTACAAGCATCTGTTATCAGTAGCTCAGAAAAAACAAAAAGCAAAACGATTGTAAAAATGGATAAAGAAAAGATATACTTAGTGTTGAATATGTTCAAAAGCAAGGTCCCTATAATGATTGCCATGAAGGCGATGGGTATGGAGAGCGATCAAGAGGTCGTACAAATGTTAGGAAGAGATCCTCGTTTTAGTGCTTTGCTTTTGCCATCAATAGAGGAATGTGCAAATCTCAAGGTGTATACGCAACATCAAGCGTTGGAGATCCTCGAGAGTGATAAGATGCTTAATGTGTTTTCGTATTTTTCTGGTCCAGTTGAGAAGGGAGCGCGAGCTTTAAGTATTCTCCGTGACATATTTCTTCCAAATGTTGCAGTCCATCAGCATAACTTCCGCAAAAAATGCATATATGTTGCAGTAATGATGAGGCGAATGATGGAAGCAATTTTAAACAAGGATGCAATGGATGACAAGGACTATGTGGGAAACAAACGACTGGAGCTCTCCGGTCAGCTTTTATCCCTCCTTTTCGAGGATTTGTTCAAGACGATGAATGCTGAATCTAGGAGGGAATTTGATGCTAGCCCCAGTGCTCGGGACATTTTATATTGTATAAAGAAATATAACAGAATTACTTCGGAGCTGGGGAGAGCCCTATCTACGGGCAACTGGGATGTTAAACGATTTGGGATGCACAAGAAAGGCGTGACTGATGTTGTTGCTAGGTTATCATACATTGGAACGTTGGGCAACATGACGAAGATCAAACCACAATTCGAGAAGTCTAGGAAAGTTAGTGGTCCTAGAGCACTGCAACCTAGCCAGTTTGGTATGCTTTGTCCTTGTGATACTCCAGAAGGTGAAGCTTGTGGATTGGTGAAAAACCTGGCCTTGATGACTCATGTTACGACAGATGAGGATGAGCGCCCTATTATTTCTCTGGTATAGTTTTTATTATTTATGTTTCTCCCGCCTGGTATTTAAGTGCGTAATGAAGTAGGATAGGTGGTATCCTTAATAATCCAAACCAATTTCACCACGTATTGCTGCTGAATTGCATATATCGGGGTAATGTTTTCAGTTGCTTATGTTACGCTTAATTTGCAAATGTTTCTGTTGATTTATCTGAAAAAACAAAGAACCAATAGCGCTGTTAACTGACGCTTTTGTTTAAGGATAAAATGTTCTTAGTCCGTAGAGAGTTGGTGAGAATCATGTCGTCAAGGTGATCCTAGAAAGCGAGACAGTTATCATATCCTTACATGTTGATGAACCGATTTACCTGGTACAATTGATGGTGGGAAGTTGCAAGTACTTGGCGGAACAGTGTTCCTAAAAAAGTACCGATCTTAGACATAGTTATATTCCTATTTTGTTGCATTTTGTGTTAATAACCATAATGAAATCTAACTTCTCAGTTTGTGCTAAATTCAGTACGTAAAATTCTTACTTTATTTTTGTGACATGTAACCGAACTTTACATGATGAAACAGTGCTACTACTTAGGTGTTGAGGACTTGGAACTACTTTCAGCAGAAGAACTTCATGTGCCAAGTTCTTATCTTATCGTATTAAATGGACTTATGCTAGGCAAGCACAAGAGTCCGCAGCGATTTGCTAATGCTATGAGGAAGCTACGGAGGGCTGGTAAAATCGGAGAGTTTGTAAGCATTTTTGTGAATAAAAAGCAGCGCTGCGTCTACATTGCATCAGATGGTGGACGTGTCTGTCGTCCACTTGTAATTGCTGGTAAAGGTGTTTCCAGGATCAAGGAGCTCCATATGAAAGAGTTGAGGGATGGTGTGCGTGACTTCAACAGCTTTCTAAAGGATGGTTTGATTGAATATCTTGATGTCAACGAGTAGAACAACTCATTGATTGCTCTATACGAAAAGGAGGCCACACCAGAAACAACACATATTGAGATTGAGCCTTTCACAATCTTAGGTGTTTGTGCCGGTTTGATACCTTATCCTCATCACAATCAGTCCCCTAGGAATACTTATGTGTGCGATGGGTAAGCAAGCTATGGGAAACATTGCCTATAACTAGTTGAATCGGATGGACGGTTTGCTCTACCTTTTGGTGTATCCTCAACGCCCTTTACTGACAACAAGAACAATTGAGCTGGTTGGGTATGATAAATTAAGGGCTGGTCAGAATGCCACCGTTGCTGTGATGAGTTATAGTGGCTATGACATAGAGGATGCAATAGTAATGAACAAGTCTTCTTTAGATCGAGGCTTTGGGCGTTGCATAGTGATGAAAAAATACACAGCCATATGTCAGAAGTATGACAGTTGCACATCAGATAGAATAATTAAACCACAGCGTCAAGGATACGAAGCTGATAGGATGCAGATTCTGGATGATGATGGAATAGCCGCTCCAGGAGAAATTATTCGACCTCATGATATCTATATCAACAAGGAATCCCCTACAGTCACGAGGCGGATACCAGGCACGTCTCCTACTGTCTTGCCTGATACTGCATACAAGCCAAGTAGACAAACTTATAAAGTTAGATGAAAACAACAATTTAAGCATCAAGTTTATGATCTGTCATACCCGCAGGCCTGAGATTGGTGACAAGTTTAGTAGCAGGCATGGGCAGAAAGGAGTTTGTGGCACCATTGTACAACAGGAAGATCTTCCGTTTTCTGAACGTGGCATTTGTCCTGATCTTATTATGAATCCTCACGGATTTCCAAGCCGAATGACTGTGGGAAAGATGATAGAGCTTCTCGGAAGTAAAGCTGGAGTTTCATGCGGGAGGTATCATTACGGCAGTGCTTTTGGAGAACCCAGTGGTCATGCAGACACGGTTGATGCTATCAGCGAAACTCTTGTAAAACATGGCTACAGCTACAATGGCAAGGACTTCCTTTATTCAGGCATTACCAGTATGCCACTACAGGCATACATCTTCATGGGGCCAATATATTACCAAAAGCTGAAACACATGGTCCTAGACAAAATTCACGCTCGTGGGATTAGACCTCGTGTTACAATGACAAGACAACCTACCGAAGGTAGGAGTAGAAATGGAAGTTTACGTGTGGGAGTAATGGAACGTGAGTGTTTGCTTGCATATGGTGCCAGTTTGTTGATATAAGAGCGCTTGATGCTTTCCAGTGATCCATTCGAGGTTCAGGTTTGCAGAAAATGTGGTTTATTGGGATATTACAACTACAAGCTGAAGACTGGATTTTGTTCCATGTGTAAGAACGGGGAAAATATTTCTACGATGAAATTGCCTTACGCGTGCAAGCTCCTAATCCAGGAGCTCCAATCAATGAACATTGTCCCGCGATTAAAACTAGGGGAACCTTGATTGTAGTTTCATACGTGTTGTTGCCTTTGTTCTCGTTAACTTTTTGTCGTCCTTATGTTTCTTCTTCTACTCTATATTTATAACATCACACGTTGTTTTATCGCAAGGTGGTGATTATCATGCTTCTGTTTGCATGTAGCAGATGCAAAATGTATGAAGCAGGCTCGCTGCTCTGCAGTAATCTGATATTGTATCGTGCCTCAGTACTCGATCTGGTGCATATTTGAGAGCTCATATGACACGCCATGCCAAGGGCGTGGCACGCCCTTAACATGGCAACCAGCAGGCATGGCACACTCTTATCGCGCCAGGCCATTGGTTTTCACGTTCAAGGTGTGCATTGCCAATATAATGATGGATTGAGAACTTCCCTGTCATCCTTGCAATTTCAACATTTGAAATAAGCTCATGTATAAACAACAACATACCCAGTGTAGTCCCACATGTGTGGTCCACAGAGGGTAGTATGTATGCGGCCTTACTCTTACGTTGTGAAGGTAGAGAGACTGTTACTGAACGTGTATAAAAGAGTTTGAAAAGTTAAATTTGAGAAAAACTATCATAGGTTGGCTTGTCGTAACTGGTAAAGTTGTTGCCATGTGACCAGCAGGTCATGGTTTCAAGCCTTGGAAAGAGTCTATGACAGAAAGGCAAGGTAAGACTGCGTACAATACACCCTTATGGTGGGGACCTTCCCTGGACCTTGCGCATAGCAGAAGCTTTAGTGCACCGAGCTGCACTTTTTTTGAGTCATAGGTTGGCTTGTAGTTGATGTTGCAACTATGGTATATTGGGAGCATTGAGAAAATATATTTGAGAAACACAATGGATGTTTTCTAAGGGTACTTGATACTTTATAACGAGGATGGAATAGCAACTGGATGAATAGAACATCCTATCTTTAGTGATAAAGAAGGGCGTGAACTTTTTATACATCGTATGCCTACTTTTATGAAACATTTCCAATCGTTTTGATAGACGATGATGAAATTGTTAGAGCCAATGTTCTAGAAGTTAATTTTATCTGGTGTTTAATTGGTCATTCGGGGGTTTACCCTGAATGTGTGTAGTGCCTATGCACCGCAAGTGGGCTCGGAGGGGGAGGAGAAGTTGCGGTTTTGGGAGGCTTTGGAGGAGGTGCTGAGAGGCGTGCCTAGCTCGGAGAAGATGGTTGTAGCAGGTGATTTCAACGGGCACATCGGGGCGTTACCGGGAGGTTTTGGTGATGTGCATGGTGGGTTTGGCTTTGGGGTGAGAAATGAAGAGGGGGCTACTCTTTTGGAGTTCGCAAGGTCCTTTGGGCTGGTGGTGGTGAACTCGGGCTTCCCGAAGAAGGACGATCACCTCATCACCTTTCGAAGCGCGATAGCCAGGACCCAGATTGACTTCATGTTGATCAGGAAAGGGGATAGGGTGTTGTGTAGGGACTGTAAGGTCATCCCGAGTGAGAATCTTTCGACCCAGCATAGGCTCTTGGTCATGGACTTGGGTATAAAGAAGAATAGTAAGAGGAGGAGTAAGGAGTGTAGACCTAGAATTAAGTGGGGCGGTTTGACGCCAGTGAATGCGTGGGAGATAGGGGAGAAGTTGGCGGGAATGGGGGTGTGGGAGTGTAGGGGGGACGTGGATGATATGTGGGATAGGGCGGCTAGGTGCATCAGGGAGAAGGCTAGTGAGGTGTTAGGTGTTTCTAGGGGCCGGGCTGGGCACCATCAAGGGGATTGGTGGTGGAATGAAGAGGTGGAGATGAAAGTGAGGACCAAGAAAGAGGCGTATGCTAAGTTGGTTGAGAGCAGAGACGAAGAAGAGAAGCGGGTAAACAGGAAAGAGTACAAGCAAGCTCGGAAGGAGGCTAAGTCAGCAGTCACGGCAGCTAAGACGGCCGCGTTTGAGAGCCTGTATGCGGGGTTACAGGGGAAGGGAGGGGAGAAAATGTTGTTTAGACTCGCAAAGGCTAGGGAGAGGAAGGGCCGTGATCTCGATCAGGTGAGGTGCATTAAGGGGGAGGACGACAGAGTGTTGATGGAGGACAGCCATATTAAGAATAGATGGAAGTCGTACTTCCATAGGCTCTTGAATGACGAAGGGGATAGAGCTATTGTGTTAGGGGAACTGGAGCGCTCAGAGGAGTGTCGGGAGTTTAGTTATTGTAGACGTTTTAGGGTAGAGGAGGTTAGAGAGGCTGTTCGCAGGATGCGGAGGGGTAGGGCGACGGGGCCGGATGAGATACCGGTGGAGTTTTGGAAGTACGTTGGAGAGGCTGGGGTAAGGTGGTTGACAGGTCTGTTTAACGAAATCTTCAAGACGGCAAGGATGCCCGAGGCATGGAGGTGGAGTACCATAATCCCTCTCTATAAGAATAAGGGTGACATCCAGAGTTGCAATAACTATAGGGGGATTAAGTTATTGAGTCACTCTATGAAGATTTGGGAGAGAGTCGTCGAGGGGAGGCTGAGACGGATAGTGTCTATTTCGGAAAATCAGTTCGGTTTTATGCCTGGGCGCTCGACGACGGAGGCAATTCACCTGGTACGGAGGCTGGTGGAACAGTATAGGGAAAGGAAGAAGGACCTGCACATGGTGTTTATCGATCTAGAGAAGGCTTACGACAAAGTTTCCAGGGAGGTGCTTTGGAGATGCTTGGAGGTGAGTCGAGTCCCGATGGCTTATATCAGAGCAGTTAAAGATATGTATGATGGAGCGAAAACTCAGGTGAGGACGGCGGGAGGAGACTCAGAGCATTTTACTGTCTTGACAGGATTGCATCAGGGATCTACTCTTAGTCCTTTTTTGTTTGCTTTGGTGATGGATGTGTTGACGCGGAGTATTCAAGGGGAAGTGCCTTGGTGTATGCTTTTTGCAGACGATGTAGTTCTGATTGACGAGACCCGAAAGGGTGTGAATGACAAATTAGAGGTGTGGAGACAAACTCTTGAGTCTAAAGGGTTCAGGTTGAGCAGAAGCAAGACAGAGTATTTGGAATGCAAGTTTAATGACGTGAGGTTGGAGGATGAGGTGGTAGTGAAGCTGGAATCGCAGGAGGTATGTAAGAGGGATAGTTTCAAGTATCTCGGGTCCGTGATTTAGGGTAACGGTGAGATTGACGAGGATGTCTCGCACCGTATTGGGGCGGGATGGTTGAAGTGGAAGCTCGCGTCGGGGGTGTTGTGTGATAAGAAGGTGCCGCCCAAGCTTAAAGGCAAATTCTACAGGATGGTAGTCCGTCCGGCCATGTTGTATGGAGCGGAGTGTTGGCCAGTTAAGAACTCCCACATCCAAAAAAATGAAGGTGGCGGAAATGCGAATGTTGCGCTGGATGTGTGGGATGACTAGAGGGGACAGAGTTAGGAATGAGACTATCAGGGAGAAGGTTGGGGTGGCTCCAGTGGAGTGTAAGATGCGGGAAGTCCGATTGAGTTGGTTTGGACACGTGAAGAGGAGGGACATGGATGCCCCGGTTCGTAGGTGTGAGAGGCTAGCGTTGGATGGTTTTAGGCGGGGTAGGGGTAGGCCGAAGAAGTACTGGGGAGAGGTGATTAGACGGGACATGGAGCAGTTACAGCTCACCGAGGACATGACCCTAGATAGGAAGGTCTGGAGGGCGAGGATTAGGGCAGAAGACTAGGGCCAGTTTGGGGGCACAAGGGTAGGGAATTTTTTTGATGGGGGATTATTCCTGTTATTCTTCCTACTCTTATTTTTATTCCTATTCCTATTCTTCTTCTTGTTATGATTTCGGTGTTCCATGTTTTATTATGTATCTGAGTGCTTCCCGATGTTTCCTACTACCTATGCGTTACTTTATATTTATATTTATATTTATATTTATATTTGTGTGGCGACTGTCTTGAGCCGGGGGTCTATCGGAAACAGCCTTTCTACTTCTTCGGAGGTAGAGGTATGGACTGCGTACATCTTACCCCCCAGACCCCACTAGGTGGGAATACACTGGGTTTGTTGTTGTTGTTGTTGTTAATTGGATTTTTTAATTCCAATATAATATAAGCAATATTTGAGATTAGTCATCCAAGTTCATTTAGTGCAAAAATCACACATATTGTATATTATATAAATCACATTTTGAGTCTAAAGAATCAAACATCTATTGATAAAAATTTATTTATTTTCGTTGCTCCTAAGATGTTCCAAGACAAATCATGGCTATTCTTTTTAGTGGGGACTAGTTGGAAAATAAAAGGTTTAATTAGCTCCAACAACTGTTTTTACCAACTACTATCAATTAAAACAATTATTACGTACTCCCACCGTTCATTTTATTTATCATGTTTCTCTTGGATAGATTAGACTGTATAGACTTCAACTAACAATTTTAAGAATTATTATTTTTCTTCATATTAATATTAAAAAAATTTCAACTTATAATATTTTTCATATAATTTTCAAACATCAAAATTTAAAATATAAAATTAATATAATTCAACCGAGCTTCAAAAATTAATCAAATTAACTTTAAAATATGATAAATAAAAATAAATGGAGGGATTGTTAAAATATCAAGTGTGTTAAAATACCGCTATTGTTAAATAATGGCAGACAACATAAAACCCGACAGTTTGAAACTTAATCACAGAAAATAACAACGTTTTGCATATTACTTTAAATCTAACGAAGATACATTTTTTTTTTGTAAAGATATATAATTAGCTCCTGATATATTATTTTTCTATTTTGGATTTGTCGAAATATATAATTAGCTCTAAATACATCCAATGAAGATACATAATTAGTTGAGACTTTTGTATTTTTTTTTTTTTTGCAATTAAAAGGGAACTTCTATTACCATAGGGATATTTTTATAATTACGTTATAAGGACTGAAATTATGTAAACAATTAAATATGATAAATTAAGTGTATGTTTATTTTATTTTACTTTTGCCAAGCAAAAAAAACTTGAAAGCTTTCTCTTTTTTTTTTTTTTTTTTTTTCTTTTTCTTTTTTCCCTAAAACCCTCGCTCTTTTGCTTTTCACCTTCACTGGGTTCCATTAAACCCTTCAAGTAGTAGAAAATGCAAACGCCAAATCGCCCTTGAATGTTTGGGCTTTAAATCGTAAGTAAATCTTCCCCTTTGATTAATTTCAGTTTTTTTAATCTTAGCATTTTCGATTTCTACAAAAAATTGCTTATTTTTTGATATTGTCTAGGGCTTTGATTCGTTAAAAATGCTTTGTGCACGGGGCTGTCCGTATTTTGTAGTAAAGAAGAAAGTTATTTATGTGTTAATTTCTATATAAGTTATACAGTGTTTGTAGCTAGTTAGGAAGTAAGTTATTCACGTATAAAATTAATACGACATTTGGTTGGTATTTTAGAAACTGCATAAGTAATACATGTAGAAGTTATGTGTGAATTGGTGTATTATCTTATGTGGAATACTAATATCCGGAGAAATAATACCTGCATAACTTATTAGGGGTTGTTTGGTAGCTGGTTTGGAAATGAGTTATGAAGGTTTTAAATCTTGCATAAGTAATACATGTATAAGTTAAGAGTGAATCGGTGTATTATCTTATGCGGATTACTAATACCTGCATAACTAATAAGGGGTCGTTTGATAGCTGATTTGGAAATGAGTTACAAAGGTATTAAATCTTGCATAAGTAATACTCCATGTTTTAGTTATGAGGAATTTGGTGTATTTTGTTACAAGGATTACTAACTAATACCTGCATAACTAATAAGGGGTCGTTTAGTAGCTGGTTTGGAAATGAGTTATGAAGGTATTAAATCTTGCATGAGTAATACATGTATTAGTTATGAGGGATTTGGTGCATTATCTTATGCGGATTACCAATGCCCACAAAACTAATACCTGCATAACTAATAAGGGGTTGTTTGGTAGCTGGTTTGGAAATGAGTTATGAAGGTATTAAATCTTGCATTAAGTAATACATGTTTTAGTTATGAGGGATTTGGTGTATTATCTTATGAGGATTACTTATGGCCACAAAACTAAGGGGTCGTTTGGTAGCTGGTTTGGAAATGAGTTATAGAGGTATTAAATCTTGCATAAGTAATACGTAAGAGTGGATGACATATCCTAGATAGGAAGGTGTGGAGGACGCGTATCAGGGTAGAGGGTTAGTAGGTGGGAGTGCGTCCTTGATAGTAGGTAAGAGTGCTTTGTTTGTAGCCAGGCCAGTGGTCATAAGTGCTATGCATGCGTTTGGTAGTTTCCTATTTGTAGTGCCTTGTAACTACATTGTGGGTGTCTTGTTTATGTTATTCTCTATTGGTGTGTTATTCCATTGTTTTTGTTTTTGTTTTTGTTTTTACTATGCCTATGCCTTTTTACTGTTTTGTGTCCTAAGTTGTGGGTCTATCGGAAACAACCTCTCTACCTCATCCGAGGTAGTGTTATGGACTGCGTACACTTACCCTCCCAGACTCCACTTGTGGGAATACACTGAATATGTCGTTGTTGTTGTTTTATAAGTAATACCATGTAGGATAGTTGCTTAGGAGGTAAGTTATTCATTTATAAAATTAATACGACGTTTGGGTCACAACTTAGAAACACGTATGACTAATAAATGTATAAATTATGAGTGTATCGGTGTATTATTTTATGCGGATTACTAATACCCACAGAACTAATATCTGCATAACTAATAAGGGTTCGCTTGGTAGCTGGTTTGGAAATGAGTTATGAAGGTATTAAATCTTGCATAAGTAGTACATGTATAAGTTATGAGGGATTTGGTTTATTATTTTATGCTGAGTTAAAAGATGGAATTACAAATACTCGCAGAAGTAATACCTGCATAACTAACAAAATTTTGTTGGAGATGAGGGGAAAGAAGAATGTTTTGAAATCGGAAGAAATCGAATATATCCAAAGTACATGCGTGCTAGGCAATTTCTGTTTCGCTTTTAGCTTTTCTTCTGTGTACTTGTGTTGTATTTCTAGATGGTAGGATGCAGATAGATGCCAGCGAATACTATGATTCTCTAAATACTCTTTAAATGGTGCTGTGTTGAAATGGCAATTATGAAATTTTAAGCTTGAAATGTAGTTGTAATAAAGTGGAGAATTTGTGAGCATATGCCCCTTGTACTCTTGTATGTATACCTACATCTTTTTCATTACATGGACATGTCACTTTCTGAAAACAAGCTGCTAGTGATGGTTGATAGTTTTACTTGTATATTGGTGGGTAATCGCTCTTGAATTAGCCCGGAACTAATCGTGCTCTATACCTTTTTGTGGCAGGGGAAAGGAAATCATCTTGCAGTGTTTCGGCTGTCATCCTCGCTGCTTTTACAATCTCATTGTTTCTGGTTTTGTTCTACTGGAAAATTGATTGGCAGCAGGTATGGGTTATGATTCTACCATGTCCAGTACGGCAGACGACTCGAGCCACGGAATTGACAAGCAGCACCTTGCTTCTCCCATTAAGAATTTGGTGGACAAGTTTCAACTTGTTCCAGAATTCCTAAAGGTGAGAGGATTGGTGAAGCAACACTTGGACTCCTTCAATTATTTTGTTAAGACGGAAATTAAGAAGATTGTCCGAGCGAATCAGGAGATTAGATCAACATTGGACCCCAGTATTTATCTTAGGTACATGGATGTCCACATTGGGGAACCGTCAATGATTTTTGATGCTGTAACTGAGAAATTAACTCCGCAGAAATGCCGACTATCCGACAGAACCTATGCGGCACCAATTTATGTCACCATCAGGTACACAACGGGAAGTCATGGGCAGACAGTAGAGTCAACAAAGAAGAATGTTATCATTGGAAGGATGCCAATTATGCTAAGAAGCAGTTGTTGCGTGCTATATGGGAAAGATGAAGATGAACTAGCAAGACTTGGAGAATGCCCACTTGATCCAGGAGGATATTTTGTAATCAAAGGCACTGAGAAGGTTATTTTAATTCAAGAGCAGCTCTCGAAGAACAGGATAATCATTGATACAGATAAAAAAGGTTGTGTGCAAGCATCTGTAACTAGCAGCACAGAAAAAACAAAAAGCAAAACGATTATAAAAATGGAAAAAGAAAAGATATACTTAGAGTTGAATATGTTCAAAACCAAAGTCCCCATAATGGTTGTCATGAAGGCCATGGGAATGGAGAGCGATCAAGAGGTTGTGCAAATGATAGGAAGAGATCCTCGGCTGAGTGCTCTGCTTTTGCCATCAATCGAGGAGTGTGCAGATCTCAAGTTGTATACACAACAGCAAGCACTGGAGTTCCTCGAGAGTGATAAGATGCTTAAAATGCCTTTATATTCTACTGGTCCAGTTGAGAAGGGAGCCCGAGCTTTGAGTATTCTTCGTGACATATTTCTTGCAAATGTTCCTGTCCATCAGCATAATTTCCGCAAGAAATGCATATATGTTGCAGTAATGATGAGGCGCATGATGGAAGCAATCTTAAACAAGGATGCAATGGATGACAAAGACTATGTGGGGAACAAAAGATTGGAACTCTCCGGCCAGCTACTATCTCTCCTTTTTGAGGATTTGTTCAAGACGTTGAATGATGAAGCTAGGAAGACAATAGATGCTCTTCTTGCCAGGCCAAGTCGCTCCAGCCGTTTGGACATTTCTCAATACATAGTCAAAGATTATATTACTCAGGGCCTGGAGAGAACCCTATCTACAGGTAATTGGGATGTAAAACGATTTAGGATGCACAGGAAAGGCATGACTCAGGTTGTTGCTAGGTTATCATACATTGGATCATTGGGTCACATGACAAAGATCTCACCACAATTCGAAAAGTCTAGAAAAGTTAGTGGTCCTAGAGCACTGCAACCTAGCCAGTTCGGCATGCTTTGTCCTTGTGACACCCCAGAAGGCGAAGCTTGTGGACTGGTGAAAAACTTGGCATTGATGACTCATGTTACGACAGATGAGGATGAGCGCCCTATTATGTCTTTGGTACAGTCTTTATTACTTGTGTTTCTCCCGCCTGGTATTCAAGTGTTTGATAAAGTCGGACAAGTAGTATCCTAATTTTTTGTTTGTCTATTTCTTAATTCTGAGATTTTACACTTGATTATTATAGACCTCAAAATCACAAGCTAACCATGATCATTATAAAAGTTAAAACCAGAAGTTGACGATTATGTTTAGAAGCTTTCATGGAAACAAGGAATCCCAGGAGTGAGATTGTTTAGATGCTTGTTACTATTTTGATCCCAATGTTTTGAACATATTTACTACATAAAAATTTAAAATTAAACTAATATGCCTGTGTTGTAGTTACTGTACCCTTTTAAGAATGTTCTGTCATGCTTTCATTTGTATTTTGTGATGGCTTCTTCACTCCCATTTTTTCTTTTTTCAAACTGCTTTGAAATCTTTTACTTGAGCCGAGGGTCTACCAGAAACAATTTCTCTACCTTCCATGGTAGGGGTATGGTCTGCATACACACTACCCTCCCTAGATCCCACTTGTGAGATTATACCAGTCTCTAGATATGTTGCTGTTGTTGTAAACTAATCTACCGGTGGAATGCTACGTATTAATTGTTTGTTTTTCCTAGGAGGAACTAGTGATGGAAAAGATTAAACACTTATTGAACTGGTGATAACAACATAAAGACAGCTCCTTATGAGGATTTCTAGATGAGAATATGAAAAGTTTTATCATTAGGATTTCTAATTATGGTTATATTATCATTTGCAATCTAGATATAGGATAGCAATCTAATTCTTCTTATATTAGCCTGATTAGTACCGTACTTTGATAAGAACAAAATCAATCAAAAGGAAAAAGACAGGGATAGTAATTTCTTCTATGTGACTACGAGCTTGTTATGGCTAAAAATTTGTACAGCGGGAATTGATGGGGTTTTAATTTCAGAAATGCAATTTGCTGAGTGTAATCTCTTTTTTTTCTCTCTCTCAAAGAACTGTTTTGGAACGAGAGGAATAGGAGGTGTTTTGCTTGAATCTCAACTCCAAATCACTCTCTCAAAACTAGATGTCTACTCTTACTTTTTTGCTGGTCTAGATTGGCTAATGTATACTGAACATTTTCTGGAGCTCCTTAGTTCCTTATCTTAGATTGACGTACTGTAAAGGGATTCCCTTTTTCTTCATTCCAGTTTCTTTTGTCAATTTTTCTTTCATTGAAAGTTGTAACTATGCATCTTCTTGATGCCCTTTTGTGAATGAAATACCTTACTTTATCAAAAAAAAAAAAAAAAAAAAAAAGAAAAAGAAAAGTTAAAACTGTTTT
The DNA here is from genome assembly GCA_030864225.1 of Capsicum baccatum var. pendulum. Classification (NCBI taxonomy): domain Eukaryota; kingdom Viridiplantae; phylum Streptophyta; class Magnoliopsida; order Solanales; family Solanaceae; genus Capsicum; species Capsicum baccatum. The sequence goes on along the minus strand of CM061559.1, from coordinate 264,014,149 downwards.
GTGGTTAGGACAACATGGTGAACCCTATTGGTATCACAGGTTCTGCATCTTTCTTTGGCCTATATCTTATTTAGGGATTGCTTTTCTGATGGACTCAAACTAAGTGTGTTTAGTGGGAAGTGAAATAGCCCTGCGTCACACAGTTATTATAATTTTCCCACTTTTTAAATCAGATATGTTACATTTCATTAATGATGGAAAAAGCTTCAATGTACAACTGATAGAGAACCTACAAAATAAATGGTTCTCTTCAAAAGACACTCATCCTTCAGAACCTCATGGGTTACCAAAATGATATTAGCTATTCTTCAAATGTACAAAATGAAGCTCACTTCTTTCTAAAAGCTCTTCTATTTCTCTCTCCATACTACAGTTTTGCCATTCTTCTTCGAATCGAAGCCTATTTATTCTCTTCTTTTTCTCCTCTACATTTTCCTTAATTTATTATATAATCCATGAGAAAGGTCTCTTGTCTTGCACCAAATTGAGGACATCAAACCTGTATCAAAATAGTTGGTGTACAGAAAGAAATAGTCTATCTTGGAGTTTTCACCACACCACAAACATGAGCCCCCCCCACCTAACAACAACAAAATATTATAGAGAAAATCCCAAAATAATCTTAACAATTTTCACAATGTACTGTTGCCAAATTGCATATATTAAGGTAACGTTTTCAGTTGCTTATGTTGTACTTATTGTGCATACGGGTCTGTTGATTTATCTGAAAAAAGAAAAGAACTAATGGGGCTGTTAACTGAAGTTTTGCCCAAAAATAAAATTAAAACAGAAGGTTGGTAAGGGTAATGTCGATAATGAAACTTCTTATTATATTGTATTTTGTGTGATAGCCACAGCAAAATCCAAACTTTTCATTTAGTGATAGTGTCAGCTAGTAAAGTTCCCACTTCATTTCTTCGACATGTAACTGAACTTCACATGGTGGAACAGTGCTACTGCTTGGGTGTGGAGGACTTGGAACAACTTTCGGCAGAAGAACTTCATATGCCAAGTTCGTATCTTATCACATTAAATGGACTTATTCTAGGCAAGCACAAGAGTCCACAGGTATGTTCGAAGTGGAACAACTATAGTTCTCAATTTTCTGCATCTGAAGATAGCTTGTTGTTCACCTTTCACCAATAATCTGTTCTTTTAATCAGCGATTTGCTAATGCAATGAGGAAGCTACGGAGGGCTGGTAAAATTGGGGAGTTTGTAAGCATCTTCGTGAATCAAAAGCAGGTAATTTGACGGTTCTTTTGCATCTTCGTCCTAATATTATTTTTTTTTCACATTTTTAAACTACCTATGTTTGGTTTGAAACCCCTTTTGGTTCAAGCTGTCAGGATGAAGACTTGATTCAAGGGACCAAAGGATTCCTTGGTATCTTCTAGTACTTGACCTAAGGGAATATAGCTACTATATGTTATACTTTTCAACCAAGGGGTATGAAGTCTCACTTTTCGTGCTAATGGAAGAAAAATGGGACATTTGCCATTATGCTGCCATTTGCCTGTTTTACTTAAAATGGGACAGCTGAAATTTGAGAGGCTGGACCGACCAACTGGATATATTTTTGAGAATAGGAGATCCCATGTCTTTGAATTTGGTTAAGTTCTGTTAATTTCAAGAGCATAGATATTCCGAGGTCCAAAAAATTGTTCCTTCTGTATCAGGAGCCTTACAGACAAATTCTTATATCTCTAGTAGGTTTTGGTTAGCAAAATATTTCACTTTTCCTCTTTGCTATTATCATTTGAAATTTTCTTGTGAATAATTAGTATGATTTGATTATATATAAGTTGGAGGAAATCTCTTGCAGCGCTGTGTCTACATTGCTTCAGATGGTGGACGTGTTTGTCGCCCGCTTGTCATTGCTGACAAAGGTGTTTCCAGGATTAAAGAGCATCACATGAGAGAGTTGAGGGTAGTCATCTTACCCCTGGATCGTCCTTCTGAATTGTGTATTTTCTTGTCAATTCCACATCTGATCTAATTTTATTTATTGAAGGATGGTGTGCGTGACTTTGACAGCTTTCTAAGGGATGGTTTGATAGAATATCTTGATGTCAACGAGGAGAACAACACATTGGTCTGTGTCAAGCAAATGAAAAGTGTATTTTATGTTAAAGAGTATTAGTTACGCTAGAACTGACTGCAAAAATGCATGTTTTTCAGATTGCTCTATACGAAAAGGAGGCGACACCAGAGACGACACATATTGAGATTGAACCTTTCACAATTTTAGGTGTTTGTGCCGGTTTGATACCTTATCCTCATCACAATCAGTCCCCTAGGAATACCTATCAGTGTGCTATGGGTAAGCAAGCTATGGGAAACATTGCCTATAACCAGTTGAATCGGATGGACGGTTTGCTCTACCTTTTGGTGTATCCTCAACGCCCTTTACTGACTACAAGAACAATCGAGCTGGTTGGGTATGATAAATTAGGGGCTGGTCAGAATGCCACTGTTGCTGTGATGAGTTATAGTGGCTATGACATAGAGGATGCAATAGTAATGAACAAGTCTTCTTTAGATCGAGGTTTTGGGCGTTGCATAGTGATGAAAAAATACGCAGCCATATGTCAGACGTATGAGAATGGCACATCAGATAGAATAATTAAACCACAGCGTCAAGGATATGAAGCTGATAGGATGCAGATTCTGGATGACGATGGATTGGCTGCTCCAGGAGAAATTATCCGACCTCATGATATCTATATCAACAAGGAGTCCCCTACAGTCACGAGGACACCAGTCACGTCTCCTATGGGCTTGCCTGATAGTGCATACAAGCCAAGTAGACAAACTTATAAAGGTCCTGAAGGGGAGACAGCTGTTATTGATAGAGTGGCTCTTTACTCTGATAGAAACAACAATTTAAGCATCAAATTTATGATCCGTCATACCCGCAGGCCTGAGATTGGTGACAAGTTCAGCAGCAGACATGGACAGAAAGGAGTCTGTGGCACCATTGTACAACAGGAAGATTTTCCATTCTCTGAACGTGGCATTTGCCCTGATCTTATTATGAATCCTCACGGATTTCCGAGCCGAATGACAGTGGGAAAGATGATAGAGCTTCTTGGAAGTAAAGCTGGAGTTTCATGTGGTAGGTTTCATTATGGCAGTGCTTTTGGTGAACCCAGTGGTCATGCAGATACGGTTGATGCTATCAGTGAAACTCTGGTAAAGCATGGATTTAGCTACAACGGCAAGGATTTTATTTATTCTGGTATTACTGGTATGCCACTACAAGCATACATCTTCATGGGGCCAATATATTACCAAAAACTGAAACACATGGTCCTAGATAAAATGCATGCTCGCGGGAGTGGGCCTCGTGTTATGATGACAAGACAACCTACCGAAGGAAGGAGTAGAAATGGAGGTTTGCGTGTTGGAGAAATGGAACGTGATTGTTTGATTGCATATGGTGCCAGTATGTTGATATACGAGCGGTTGATGATTTCCAGTGATCCATTCGAGGTTCAGGTTTGCCGAAAATGTGGTTTACTGGGATATTACAACTACAAGTTGAAGACTGGCATTTGTTCTATGTGCAAGAACGGGGAAAATATTTCTATGATGAAGTTGCCTTATGCATGCAAACTCCTAATCCAGGAGCTCCAATCAATGAACATTGTCCCCCGGTTAAAACTAGCAGAAGCTTGATTATAGCGTCATTTGTATCTGAGGCATGATGCTTCGTAATATATGTTTGCCATAGCCAGATCATTTTTTTTGTTTTTAAGTTTCCTCTTAAAGAATACATTCCTATATATACAAAGTTTGGCAGTGATCAGCTCACTAACAGTGGTACTTAATATGGTTTTGTATATGAAGCAATGTTTGTGCTCTTTTGACTGGGACAAGAATAGATATCTTCTTGTTTTAAGATGGCTATTAAAACATAGCCTCAGGATATAATAGAGAAAATGATCAAATACCCCCAACCTATAGTCGAAATCTCAACTACACACTCAACTTTTTAATTAGACCTGATTTATTTTTTCCTATATTTATTACCCCTAAATGCTCAACTGGCAACATAAACCAAGTAAAAACAACATAAACCAAATAAAAAGACTTTTGTGCATTTCACGAGCCTGGTTCACGCCTAAACAAAACAAAATATCTCTTTTATTTTTTCAATTTCATTTCCTCTCTCTTCTCTCTAAATCTTTCATCTTTCTCTCTCCTCTATTCTCTACTTTCTAAACTGCTATTTCATCAGTTTTTTTGGGTGATTTTTGTTCTAAAGAAAACATTTTGATTGTGGATTTTCAAACAATCATCTTGTTGCTGTATCAAGGTGTTTTTTTTCCCCTAAACTGCAAAAATTGAATTAGGGTTTTTAGGTATGTCTAATTTTATAAATTAATTGAGTGAAATTAACTGAGTTTCTGTTATGACGTTGTCTAAGTGTTCTATTAATAGCATAATCCGTTCATAAGTACATGATTTGTTGAGTGTTTAAGTGGGTTTATTAGAAATAAGAACTTTTCTCCTAATATGAAAACTTAAAATTTTAGTTGTGTTTAATAGGACGTGCGTGTTAATATGTTGTTAGTTTGAGTGATTTTTCTCAAAACTGAGTTAAAATCAATTAGGGTTTTATGCTAAACCCCGAATTACGATTTTTGTTGATTGCTTAAGTTGATTTATTAGAAATTAGGGCTTTTCTCCTATTTGTTGTTAACATGACAAAATTTAAAAATCAATGGTGTTTAATAGCACGGTCATGTTAATATCTTGTTATTTTGGTGTTGAATTATGTAGCATGTTCATGAATTTTATTTTTCTTTTTCCAAAATGTTTCTGCTATGCTACAATGTCTTATTTGATTCTTTATTGTCGTTAAGTAAGACATGAATGGTTTTACGTTGATAACTCTAAGATGGTACCATGGTGGGGTCTTACATTTTAGTGGGAGGAAAAGGTCAAAAGTAATGGGAATGGGTGTGTTCCAAGCTGAAAATCAATTCAAAGTTGTGTTGTATCTTATGTACATATGAGTCTTTAATGTATGAGTCTTTGAAAAAAAAATTTCCTTCACTGTAGCCTAACATGCCTAGCAGTAAAATCTGCTCTACTGGTCAAGCAAGGGTAACAAGATCAGCTGATATAACTGGTAACATTGGTTATACACCAACTTCTACCAGTAAGCTAAAATGGAATAGCAAAACAGCAATATCAACAAAAAAACTACAAGAGATTAAAGAGAAGAATAGAAAAAAGAATGTGGAAAGCAGTTCAAATAATCCAAGTAAAAAAAACACTTCTTCAAATTCCAAGATGCCTTGAAAATTGTAGGGATGTTGATTATTTTAAGCACTGTTTTAAGTTAGATCAGTTGACATGAAAATAATTTTATTTTGGTGTTGGAAAACAATTAAAGCGCTGTATATATATTTTGTTGATGAATATTGCCTAATGGTTGGTATGAATGATTATGTTGTGTCTAATGGTTGGTATGAATGATGATGTTGTGTGAAGTTGGAATGTTTTGTTGATGAATGTTGTCATTACCCATTATTGTTGTGTTAAATGGTTGTAAAGTTGATATAATGGCAACACAACATTGTCATTACACAATTTCATTGTAAACACATAGCAGCAACACAGGGCTTTGCCTAACAATACACCAATTTGCAATTGTAAACAATAACATAGCAATAAGACAAGACACTGCAAGTGTAAACAATAACATAGCAACAATACACGACACAATTTTGTAAGTGTAAACAACAACGTAGCAGGAACACAACACAATTTTGAATGTGCAAACATTAACATACCAGCAGCACGAGTGCAAAAAATTACATAGCAGCAGCACAACAAACATCTGAAGTAAGACTACGCAAAAGACACCATAATAGAACATAGTCTGATATATTTAGAGAGGTATAAAAAATTTACACCATAGTCGACCATATCTAGCAACTACTTTCAATTCATTTGTTGCTGATGAACATAGCAGCAACATAAATCAAAATACATAAAAATATCTTCCTATTCAACCTACACCGTCTCCATCTTCCATTGAGCTTCTTCTCCCACATCAAGTTATCAATTTGGGCCTCTTTAAGCCATAAGTCTTCTTCCAACTCATTGATTTTGTTCACCAATCTTAGAATGATAAAATTTTATCTTGAATCCGCTTTTTCTTTGTCCCTCAAAAGAAAAAAATTACATTTTGAGACTGAAATTTTTTTTTAGAAATCAGGACATTATCATAATTTGAATGTAAATTGACAACAAAATACAATGCAAAATACGTACACCATAGTAGGGGCAAGACCAACATCTTCTTCCCGAATTTGACTTCGACCATGAAGTTTGCAAGTCAACCAAAATATCATGTTTGCATCTCACAACAACATTGACCATTGGATTTGATTCATCCATACAAAGCTTATTCAATTTCGAATTTGTCATTTCATGACTTTCAACAAAATCGTTCATCAAATTAAAACCCTAAATTAATAGTTGAACCAAATTACAAAACAAAATTCAAGAATCGAAGTATAAATTGAGATTAAAAGCTAAAAGGTAAGTTAAAGAAAGAGAAAAGAAAGAAAAAAAAATGCTGGAACATGAAGGAAAATGGTGGAGAAAGACATGGGTCATATAAAGGGGAAAAGATGACCGTTGGAAGAGAGAGAGTAATTTTCCATATTTATTTCATTAAATAAACAATAAATGACGTGTATAATACACGTGGAGGGCTGAACTTTTAATTTTGGACGTGCTGGGACTAAACCAACGCGCCTAGAGGGGGTGTTCTCACCTTCCTTGCCAGCTCAACATTTAGGGGTGATAAATATAGGAAAAAATAGACCAGGGGCAATAGGTCTAATTTAAAGGTTGAGTGTGTAGTTGAGATTTCGACTATAGGTTGGGGGTATTTGACCATTCTCTCGATATAATATTCTTGTTTGTTGCCTTGGTGCAGTTCCATAGGATTTCGTTGTTATTATCATGTGGAATATGCACCAGGAGTGATTATTGTGGTAGTGTGAAGTTTTGATTCATATTTATAATGTTGAGCAAAATGTGTTTTGTGATTGGCTACAACAACAAACAACATACCCATTGTATTCCCACCCAGTGGGGTCTGGGGTAGAGTGTATGCAGTCACCACTACCTTATAGGTGGTGAAACTTGTATGTGTTTTGAGACTAGAATTCCGAATTTAAAGTTACGAAACCAACTTGAAGAGAAATTTCAAGGACTGAGTATTTCAGTAGCTCTTGGATGAGTGTGTGGAGCGTTAATTCCCCATGGTGTATAGTCGAGACGCGCCACTGAGATACCAAGAGTGTTCAGTCCTGGAACTTGAGCTACATTAACAGCAGCGACCTTAGAGCCAAAAGTGTTTGATGTGTTTCCAGTCAAATGTAGGCCACTGAAGAAAAACTCCTGTGCACTAATAGACTTTGGGATCTTTGCAAGCTAAGCCATTTACCTTAGCTGACAAAATGGAAAAAAGATATTGAGAAAATTTATAAAATCATTGATCTTCTAGCCCTGATATAATACTCCCTCGGCTTTGTTCAAGTTTATATGACACACTTACCTTTCAACTCATTCCAAAAAGAATGGAACTTCTAATGTTCTGAAACTTTTACTGAGGAAGTGTTATAAACACATAAATGTTGTGACATGTACAAGGCCACAAGTTTCAAAGATTCTGTTTCTTTCTTAAACTCCATGTCGACACAAACTATGACACATTAATTTGAACTAAGGGAGTATATATGAGATACTTACTGATTTGTAATACCCAGGCTAGCAAGGTCCGCCACACGGAAATCTTTCATTGGAATTGGCTCAAAAGCTAGTACAACGCAGCAGAAACTTACTAATGCTATTAGATTCAGAAAGAGAAAGTGCTTAGCCATTGCAAGAACTAAAGAATTGAAGCTAGTCTCCATATATAGAAGAGAGAGAAAACTTTAATGCAAGCAAAAGTGCTTTGAGTTATGGTCAGTAATTTATGCACTTTTTTTGAAGATTGTGAAAGTCTACACATGTAATCTTTGATAATAATTAGCTGTCATTTGCAGTGATTATGATATAATTTGCAGAAACAACAAGAATAAGAGGTTAGCCAGCTTAGGACAAAAGGAAATGGTCCTAAGGACTACTTTTTAAGGACAAAAAGTGTTTTCTTGAATACCTCGGATGGACAAACGGAGGATATGGAGCGGATGATGGTGGCCCGGCAGGGTTGGCGGGGCCATTTAGGTGTTCAAACAAGCGATACGGTTCGAATGGGCTATTTTTGGGCCAATTTGTTGGGTGTTAGCCCATGGTTCTCAAGGTGGGACCAGGGCTTGAACGCGGTTTGGGCCGAAAATTGATCGGCGGCTCTCGGTGTGGTGTTGAGTAGGTGAAGGTGGCCTGACGGGGTCATTTGGGTGGTCAAACGGGCAAAACGACACGAACGGGCCAATTTGGTGGGTGTTAGCCCACGATTCTCGGGATGGGCTAGGGGTTCGGATGCAGTTTAGGTCGAAAATCGATCGACAGCCCCCCGACAGGGTGTGGAGCGGGTGAGCGAGGTTCGACGGGGCTATTTAGGTGGTCAAATGGGTGCGAGCGGGCTATTTTGGGGCAGATTCGGTGGGTGTTATCCTACGATTCTTGGGGTTGGCCCTGGGCCCGGGCTCAGTTTTGGCTGAAAATCAATCGTTGACTCCTTGAAGGGGTGTGGAACAAGTAAGAGAGGCTCAATATAGTCGGCGGGGCCATTTGGGTTGTCCCAAGGAGGTTTGCGGGGCCATTTTGGTGGTCAAACTCATGAAACGGCGTAGACGGTCCATGTTCAGGCTAATTCGATCGGTGTTAGCCCACAATTCTTGGGGAGGGATGGGGTTCGAGCGCGTTTTGGGCCAAAATTGATCAGCGGACCACTTGCAGGGTGTGGTGCACGTGAGGGTGGCTCGACGGGGATATTTAGGTGGTCAAACAGGCGAAACGACGCGAACGAGCCATTCTTGAGCCAAATCGGTGGGTGCCCACGGTTCTTGGGGTGGGCCCAAGGCCCAAGCGTGATTTGGGTTAAAAATCGATCGATGACCCCCCTGGCGAGGTGTGGAGGGGGTGAGGGTGGTCTGGCGTGGTCGGTGGGGCCATTTGGCTGGTCAAACGGGTGAAAAACGCGTACGATCCATTTTCAGGACTATTCGTTAGGTGTTAGCCGACGGTTCTTAGAGTGGGCCCAGGGCTCGGGCATAATTTGGGTCAAAAATCAATCGGTAGCTCACCGATGAGTGTAGAGCGAGGTAAGGGTAGCCCGACGGGGTCGGTGGGGCCATTTGGCTGGTCAAATGAGTGAAAAAGCATGTACGGGCTATTTTTGGGCTAATTCGTTAGGTGTTAGCCCACAATTCTTGGAATGGGCCCGGGGCTCAGGCGCAATTTTGGCCAAAAATCGATTGGCGGCCCACCGGCCGGTGTGGAGAGGGTGAGGGTGGCCCGATGGTTTTGGTGGGACCATTTGAGTGGTTAAACGAGCGAAACAACGTGAATGAGTCATTTTTTAGCCAATTCAGTGGGTGTTAGCCCACGGTTTTTGGGGTGGACCGGGCCCAGGAGAGGTTTGGGTAAAAAATCGACAGGCGGACACTCTACGAGGTGTGGAGTGGGTGAGGGTGGATCGACGAGGTCGGCGGGGCCATTTGACTGGTCAAACGGGCAAAACGAAAACAGCTGAAAACTTATAAAAATTTAAAAAGTATACTTTTAGTGACATTTTATTGTTGCGACTTTGTTGTCACTAAAACTTATACGATTTGGAAAACTTTTAGTGACAGCCTTTTGTTGCGACTATACTGTCTAAAAGTTTCCAAGAATTCGGAAGAATATGCTTTTAGTGACAGCTTTTTGTGGCGAGTATGTTGTCACTAAGACATAAAAATTCGAAAAATATACTTTTCGTGACGGCTTTTTATGGCGACTATGCTGTCACTAAAACTAATAAAAATTCAGAAATATGTGTGACTGATTGATAATTCTTCTCAAAATAGAAAAATGAAGTGAAAATAAAGAAGAAAAAATAGTGTTTTGGAATGTGAACTGAAGACTAGAACGAGAAGTTTAACTCCATATAGACATGGAACAGTTACAACAAATCATTCAAAGAAAAATGTAAAATAAATGGTAAAGGAGAAGAAAATATGAGATCAATTTCTCCGGCCTTCATGACGGCTTTTACCTCTCTCTACGTCAAAAGTTATGTAAAAACGAATTTTATGAAGTATTTATAGGTGTAGAAAAAAAAATGGATTGCGATATAGCTGCGTGTCGTGCCACTAACACGGAAGGCTATTGAATTTGTCGTTTCTCCGTTCAAATTCAAGGTATGTTTAATTATTTTAATAAATTACTTTCATTAAGCTGCCTGTTTAATTCTTTTTTATAATCTTTCGTCTTTAATTTGTTTTTAGCTCTAAATTTCTTCATCTTCACATCATTTTAAGCCTACACATCAAATTATAATATTAAATACAATCCATAAAATTAATGCTCAAAAAAAATAAATGAAAATGAGATTAACTAATATACACCATCAGTGGAATGGGTATTTTACACCATCAGGACTCTTAAGACTTATAATAGGTCAGATTTTTAATTACTTTATTATTTAATATTTAAATATAAATAAGAAAATAGTACTTACTATAATTTGGACTCTAATTATTTCTTAGTACTACTACATCCTCCAATTGCTTCTAAAATTTTGCTTTGATAAATGAGAAATTTCTAATTTGTCGACATTGTTATGCAAATACCATTATTGGATGGTAGATTAAAAAAAAAATTAGTTTAAGAATTTAAAATACTGTGCTAATGCATTGAAATTGTCCAACTTATTGAAAACTAAAATCCTAAAATCATTCTCTCTAGAGTTATCATTGTCACCATTATTCACTAAACAAAAAAATATATAAATCGCATGAACTAATTAATGAGAGGAAACACTTTTCAATTGGTATTTGGATGTTGATATTTTTTATTTTTTTTCAAATTAAATCAAGTTTAATTTACATATCTCTAAAATTAGAAACAAATAATTATATTGATGATTGTCTAAATTTTCTTCGTATATGCTAGTGATTATAATTCTATGATGTTAAATAAACAATAATGTAGTAAAATAAATGATCATGAAAACAATGGCATGTAAAGTTAGGGGTGGGCGTCGGTCGGTTCGGTCGAATTGTTTAATATCGGTTCAGTTTATTGGTTTTCAGATCGACAAAAATAACATTGTAACCAAACCGAAATAAATTCGGTTTGGTTCAGTTTTTACAAATTCGGTTCGGTTATTTCGAATTTTTATTTCGGTTTGAAATATTAAAGTAGTTAGCCTTTTTTTTTTCATAACTGAACATTTAAAATTGATAGTTTTTTTTAGAAAAATTATTTTTTTCAAACCTATTTTTCATTTCTAAATATAAATAACTATAAATAACTCAACATGAATGAAACGAAATGAAATAATCATAAACTTAACATAATACATAACGTCATTAATCATTACATATAATATAACTTTGCACAAATAATCTACAAAATACAAAACTCATAAAAATAATTCATAAAACAACATACTTTCTTCATAAATAGTCCATAAAATAGTCCAAAGTCACCAAAATAGTCCATAAAAAATTTGAGTTACTAAAACAATCCATATAATATTATATATATATATAATAAAGTATATATATTATTTATTTATTTGTAAAATTTTGATTTTTTGGTTTAACCGGATTTTTTTTTTTTTAAAACCAAAAATCAAAATTTTAAAATTACAAATTGAATTCGATCCGAAAAATCAAAAAACCAAAATCAAAATTAAATTTTGATTTGATTTTTTAATTTTTTCAGTTTAAACCAAAATATGCCCACCCTGGTGTAAAGTAGTGAATCCTTTTTTATTTTTGGTAGAGAATAATAGAAGTCCAAATTGCCTTGTACAACTATTTTTTTAATAATTTATATATCTTACCTATTATAAGTTTTAACCGTCGATTAAGTGATCAAATGGTCCAGATCAAATCTAAGATTTTCAATCTCCATTAACTTTTCGAAAATACAAACCCTAAGCTTCCCTCCTCCTTCCCAAAAACTTGACATTTGAGCCTCAGTTTGCTATCAAACACAAGGTGAAACTTCTATCCTGTCTAATTATTGCATTTAGTTTTTGTGATTCTTTGATTGTTTGGGTTCTGTTGGTTGGTTGATTGTGGATATGAATGTGTAATAAAATGGTAGGTCTGTGGACACTCGATTTTGTTCACATTAGGCAGTGTGTGTGTTTTTAGAGCGAGCGTTAATAATTTGCAATATGACTTGAATAATACATATCAAGTTTGAGTTTACCAAATGAAATTGGGTGTTTTGTTGTGAACTCGAAATTAATTCTCTTGAATTCATGTAATATTTGATAGTATGCGTTTAGAGTATTAGCAATCTTGAACCATCCCGGAACAAACTCCGTAAAACTGTAAGTGAATTGCATGGGTCTGTCATTTTTTCCAAGGTTGATTTGAGAGTTTAGCACAATCAAATTAGGATGAGGACTGAGGATGTATACAGGATTACATTTAGGACTCACTTTGGGCAATACGAGTTTAGAGTGATGCTCGTTGGCTTGACAAATGCCCCTGCAACATTTCAAGCTTTGATGAATCATGCTTTTCAACCTTATATTAGGAGATTTGTCTTGGTATTTTTGGATGATATTCTTATTTACTGTCTTTAACTTTAAGATCACGTGCTGCATCTATAAACTGTTTTTAAGACATTGAGGGAGCATTCTCTATTTGCAAAAAGATCTGAATGCTTATTTGGCCAGTCCCAAACAGAGTACTTAGGACACATTATCACCAGAAAAGGAGTGGCTACAGATCCAAGCAGGATTAAGGCCGTAGTGGAGTGCCTAGACCCTGCTCAGTAAAGGCTCTTAGAGGGTTTTTGGGTTTGACAAGATATTGTAGGAAGTATGTAGCTCACTATGGTACTATCTGCAGACCCCTGTTGATCTGCTCACGGAAGAGGCTTTCCAGTGTGAGTACAAAGTCGGAATCAACTTTTAATTCTCTCAAGGTTGCTATGTCCTCACCTCGTGTGTTAGCTTCACCTAATCATACTCGAGAGTTTATTGTTGAAATTGATACAAGTCATGGGGGTATTGGTGCCGTTCTCATGCAAAGGGGCAGACCTATAACTTATTTTGGTAAAGTTTTAGTACCAAAACATAGGGGTAAGTCTATCTATGAAAAGGAGTATGTGAGTCTCTTGAATGTAGTAGGTAAATGGAGACACTATCCAATTCAAGCATCTTGTGGTCAGAACTACCACTACAAACTGAAATATCTCTTTTGGAGCAAAGAGTCTCCTCAGAAATTCAACAAAAAGGACTGGCAAAAGTAATTGGGTTAGATTATGAGGTGCAGTATCAAAAGGGTGCTGAAAATAGGGTTGTTGATGCCCTTTCCTGACAGAAAGAAGTTATAGATGACAGTGTGGCAAGAGAATGGTCACTTAAATTTTGACATATTAGCACCACTATTCCTCTGAAGATGCAAGAAGTGATCAATAGTTATGAGGGTGATAACCATGCTTTGGAATTGATGGCTCAGACTATCGTGGGGCAACAAGGGTCTAGTTTATGGAATTTTTCTAGTGACATTTTTAAGAGGAGATGAAAAGTGTATGTAGGTGATCATGGTGATCTTAGGCTTCAACTTATCAACAAATTTCATGATTCCCTTTGGGAGGGCACTCTGGTCAGTTGGGAACTTTGAAGATGTTATCTTAGGTGTTTTACTGGCCTAACATGAAGGACACTGTGATACAGTTTGTGGTTTCCTGTGATGTCGGTCATAGGAACAAAAATGAGAATGTTCCCTACCCTGGGCTTTTACAACCACTACCAATTCCTAATCAAGCATGGAGTCATATTATTATGGACTTCGTAGAAGGATTACCAAAGTCTGGAAACAAAGAAATTACACAAGTGGTGGTAGATAGGATGACCAACTATGGCCACTTCATTGCACTTTCACAGCCCTATTCTGCCGTCACTATAGTTGATGTGTTTTGGCAGGGACAAAACTTTCTCTAGTAACTTTTGGCAAGCCTTATTCAAGTTGTTGGGCACACCACTAAGCTATAGAACTACATATCACCCTCAAAGTGATGGCCAAACAAAGAGGGTGAATAGATGCTTAGAAAATTGCTTGAGGTGTATGACTGCAAACAGACCCATCCAATGGGGTCTCTGGTTGCCTGCAGCTGAATGCTGGTACAACAACAATTTTCACACTAGTCTACAGTGCACACCTTTTGAAGCCTTGTATGGATACTTTTCACCTCAGATGTCTAGCCCCTACTAGAAACATAGGTCCTGCAGCTGAAGATGCAGTAATGAGAAGGCTACAATGGATGCAGCTACTGAAGGATAGTCTCAGTAAGGCACAAGAAAGAATGAATTTTATGCTGACAAGAAGAGATCAGAAAGAGAGTTTAAGGTAAATGTCTTGGTCTACCTCAAATTGCAGCCTTACAGACAAACTTCTGTTGCCTTGAGGAAACTGTTGAAATGGATCTCTAAGTACTATGAACCCTATAGAGTGTGATTGCTATAATTGGTAGTGTTGCTTACAAGCTGGAACGTCCCCCTAATTCTAAGATTCATCCGGTATTCCATATCTCACTTCTCAAGGAGGAGGAGGGAGATAGGGTTGTAGTTCAGACTGTTTTGCCTACCACAGGAAAGGATGGTCAGTATCAGGTCAAGCCCGTGCCATTCTTCAGAGGCAACAGGTTAAGAGAAATAATGTTGCAGTTGTGAAAGTGTTGGTACAGTGGTCTAATCTTTCCCAGACGATGCTACTTCAGAAGATTACCATTTCATTAAAGCTAAGTTTCCAGGGTTCGATTGTTGATCCTGAGGTCAAGGATGATCTCAAGGGAGCTGGAATGTCATGATCTAAGTAATTCAATAAAGGAGAATAAATAAATGTAGCTGTAGAGGGTCTAAGTCGAGTAGAGAAAGGGAAGCCAATTTCTTTCCATTAAAATTGAGCGGCTGAGATTAAAACCAATTTAATGAGCAGCAAGGGTGAGGATTCTGCCACATCAGCCAGGTGGTTAACACTGTTATAATCAACTGACAGGAGAGAGAGAGGGCATGTTCAAAGTGGTTATCAGCTCAACAATGGAGTGGTGATGAGCTCTATCTGCTCAACTGTGTAGTGATGATGCGCCCCCTATCCATTTCCAATTTCAGTACTAGATTGTATTAGTTTCCAATTTCGTTCAATTCAGTTTATATGAAAACCGAGAAAATTGTCCCAAAATATATCGTGTTGATGAATTTCTGTTCATTTTTGCGATTAAACAAGTTAGAGTTTTACAGACTGGTAATAGTGCCTTTGTTAAAGGACACTTTTGATCTGCTTGTCAGAGTTATATGTAACCTTGACATGTTGTGGTTTATCGACATCAGTTGTGTTACGTTATTTATTGCCGTCTCCGATCAATGTCTCTTTATGCTTTGGGTGATTTGTTTTTTTTTTTTTTCTTCTGCTACATTTTTGAAATTTTCACGAGGACAGTCTAACTAGTTGTGTGTTGTTTGCCTCAACCAACATGATCATCCCAATCCTGTATCTCCCTTAAAAAAATAATCAAGCAAGTAATGTAATCCATTGATGGGCCTTTTCTTTGGTGAAAGGGAAATGAACAGGCGCCTGTGTTCCCTGTCCACCATGGATTTTGAAGTTTATGATGCTGTAATTTTGTCTTGAATATATCATGAAATATCTTCTAAGGGACGTGGAATGGATTATTGGAGTTTTTCTTTTGACCGATCCTGGAAATATAAGCAACTTCAAACGAAGGGAAAAATGTGTAGGCCTGTGGTCTTTGTCCAATAGAGATTCCAAAACGTTGATTTATCCTTTTGTTCTTACAGGAATATATCTCAAATTGAAGCCTTGAGAGTAATTATTGCTCGAATTGATAACTGAATTGTATGGACACGCAGCGCTGTATTTAACATTTGTAGTTCTACATCTTTAGCTTATGTTTCCTATTATATTTCTTGTAATTGTTAGCTGAACTATCGTGAATTTCTTAGGTGCAAGTGAAGACCAAGATGCAAACTGAAAGTGCTTTGTCAGTTATTGGCCCAAGGCCGATGGAGTTGTCTACGGTGCTTCCTAGTGGTCCCCAAGGACTTGGAACAAACGGAAAACCACGGACATCAAGCTTGGAGTCACCAATTATGTTGCTTTCTGGACATCAAAGTGCAGTATATACTATGAAGTTCAATCCTGCAGGTACAATCATTGCATCTGGTTCACATGACAAAGAAATCTTTCTTTGGAATGTACATGGTGATTGCAAGAATTTTATGGTCTTGAAAGGGCACAAAAATGCAGTTCTTGATGTTCAATGGACTACTGATGGATCAACAATAGTATCAGCTAGCCCTGATAAGACTGTTAGGGCGTGGGACGTTGAAACAGGGAAACAAATAAAGAAAATGGCTGAACATTCCTCATTTGTGAATTCATGCTGCCCCGCTCGGAGGGGCCCTCCTCTTATTGTCAGCGGATCTGATGATGGCACTGCTAAACTTTGGGATATGCGCCAAAGAGGAGCCATACAAACATTTCCAGACAAATTTCAAATTACTGCCGTCAGTTTCTCTGATGCCTCCGATAAGATCTGCACAGGTGGCATTGACAATGATGTGAAATTGTGGGATTTACGAAGGTGTGAAGTAACTATGACCCTTCAGGGCCATCAGGATACTATAACTGGTATGCAGCTGAGTCCTGATGGGTCTTATCTTCTTACTAATGCGATGGACTGCACACTGCGCATATGGGACATGCGCCCTTATGCCCCCCAAAATCGATGTGTTAAGATCTTGGAAGGCCACCAACACAATTTTGAAAAGAACTTGCTGAAATGCAGTTGGTCGCCTGATGGAAGTAAGGTAACAGCTGGGAGTTCTGATCGCATGGTTTATGTCTGGGATACAACATCTAGGCGCATCCTGTATAAGCTCCCTGGACACACTGGTTCTGTTAATGAATGTGTTTTTCATCCTAATGAACCAATTATTGGATCTTGCAGTAGTGATAAACAGATCTATCTTGGTGAGATTTGATTGACCTCCTCTCACCTTCAGCTAAATATTCAGTACGAGGTAGCTACCAGCAGATTTGGGAACTATGAAGTTGTAGTCCAAGTTTATAATCGTGTATTGCCTATGGGCAAACATTTAAACTGAGATATTGTGTTTGCTTTCATTTGGAGTAGTTGATAGGAGTAGTTGTTATTGGTGATCACTGTAAAATGTTGGATTTGCACCGGTAATGCTTTGAGCATCCTTATTTAAAGCCAATATCAAAAAAAAGAAAATCATTTAATGTAGTTGCATTTTGATTTCACGTGTACATATTGGCTTTATGATGAGTTTGAAAGAATCAAACTGTGAAGTTGAGGTTCATGGCTTGAATAGGGAGGGAAAATAGCATAAATATACACCTTACGGTGGGTGCCCACGGTTCTTGGGGTGGGCCCGAGGCCCAAGCGTCGATTAAGTGATGAAATGGTCCAGATCAAATGAAGATTTTCAACTCGAAAAGCAAATTTTTTTCATCCCTGAAACACACATATATTATTCCCCTTCCGCATACCCTCGTTCAATCTCTCTCCATTAACTTTACCAAAATACAACGACACCAACCGACCCTAATCTTCCTTCACTCCTTCTTCCTCTGTTCACAAGGAAAATCTTAGTCATGGCTCGCGTCACCTCTGCGACGACTGAACGCACCTGCTAAGATTCATCCTATTTTTAGGCATTCCGACTCGTGAGCGATAAGAAGTGCCAAATCGGTGATACAAGGGAAATCCGCCATTAATGCTTGAGAGTCGTCCAAATTTGCAAGAGAATTGTCTGTTTCATCTTTTTTTGAATTTCGAATTTCCCCTATCTTTTATCCGTTGGCTTTCCATGAAGTTTTTAGGTTTCAAATATGGATTTTGAGGTTCAGGTTTGCCGAAAATGTGGTTTATTGGGATATTACAACTACAAGTTGAAGACTGGCATTTGTTCTATGTGCAAGAACGGGGAAAATATTTCTACGATGAAGTTGCCTTATGCATGCAAACTCCTAATCCAGGAGCTCCAATCAATGAACATTGTCCCCCGGTTAAAACTAGCAGAAGCTTGATTATGGCGTCATTTGTATCTGGAGCATGATGCTTCCTAATATAGGGTTGCCATACCCAGGTCAATTTTTTCGTTTGAAGTTTCCTCTTGAAGAAGTACATTCCTATACATACAAATTTTGGCCGTGATGAGCTCACTAATATGGTTCTGTTGATGAAGCAATGTTGTTCTCTTTTGACTGTGACAAGAATAGTGCCTTTCTTTGAATGGATTGTGCATCAAGAAATATCTTCTTGTTTTAAGATTGCTATTAAAACATAGCCTCAGGATATAATATTCTTGTTTGTTACCTTGGTGCAGTTTCTTAGTATTTCGTTGTGTGTGATTATCCTGTGGAGTTTGCACCATGAGTGATTATTGTGGTAGTGTGAAGTTTTGATTCATATTGAAAATGTTGGGCAAAATGTGTTTTGTGATTGGCAACAACAACAAACCACATACCCAGTGGAGTCTGGAGAGGTAGAATGTATGCAGTCATCACTATCTCATAGGTGGTGAGACTGGACTGTGTTTTGAGACTAGAATTCCGGATTTGAAGTTACGAAACCAACTTGAAGAGAACCTTCATGGACCGAGTATTTCAGTAGCTCTTGGATGAGTGTGTGGAGGATTAATTCTCCATGGTGCATAGTCAACACGCGCCAATGAGATACCAAGAGTGTTAAGTTCTGGTATTTGAGCTACATTGACAGGAGTAACCTTAGAGCCAAAAGTGTAGGCCACTGAAGTAAAAGTCCTCTGCACTAACAGACTTGGGATCTTTGCAACCTAAGCCGTTTACCTTAGCTGACAAAATGGAAAAAAGAGTGAAAAAATTCATAACATCATTGATCTTCTAGTACTAATATAATACTCCCTCGGCTTTGTTCAAATTTATGACACCCTTACCTTTTAACTCGTTCCAAAAAGAAGGGAACTTTTATGAAACTTTTACTGAGGAAGTGTTACAGACACATAAATGTTATGACATGTACAAGGCCACAAATTTCAAAGATTCTGTTTCTTTCTTAAACTCCATGTCGACACAAACTATGACGCATTAATTGGAACGTACGGAGTATATTTGAGATACTTACTGATTTGCAATAACCGGCTAGCAGAATCCGCCACACAGAAATGTTGCGTTGGACTTGGCTCAAAAGCTAATACAACGCAGTAGAAACAACGAGAATAAGAGGTTAGCCAGCTTAGGACAAAAGGAAATAGTCCTAAAGACTACTTTTTAAGGATAAAAAGTGTCTTCTTGAATACCTCGGATAGACAAACGGAGGATATGGAGCAGGTGAGGGTGGCCTCGTGGGGTTGGCGGGGCCATTTGGAAGTTCAAACGGGCAAAACGGCGTGAATGGGCCATTTTTGGGCCAATTTGGTAGGTGTTAGTCCATGGTTCTCGGGGTGGGCTCGGGCGTGGTTTGGGTCAAAAATTGACCGGCAGCCCCCCCAGGGGCGTGGAGCAGGCGAAGGTGGCTCGGCGGAGCCATTTGGGTGGTCAAACGAACGAAACGGCGTGAACGAGCCATTTCAGATCAATTCGGTGGGTGTTAGCCCACGATTCTTGAGATGGACTTGGGGCCCAAATGCGGTTTGGGTCAAAAACCGACTGGAAGCCCCCCGCTGGGATGTGGAGAGGGTGAGGGAGGTCCGACGAGGCCATTTGGGTGGTCAAACGGGCGAAACGGTCGAACAGGCTATTTTCAGGATAATTCGATAGGTGTTAACCCACGGTTCTCAGGTGGAATACGTTCGGGTGCGGTTTGAAGATAAAAATTGGCAGGCGACCTTTCGACGGGGTGTGGAGTAGGTGAGGGTGACTTGGCGAAGTCGGTTGGGACATTTAGGTGGTCAAACATGCGAAACGGTGCGAACTGGTCATTTTTGGTCCAACTCAATGGGTGTTAGCCTACGATTCTCGGGGTGGGCCTAGGCCCAAATGCGATTTGGACCAAAAAGTGATCGACATTCCCCCCAGCAGGGGGTGGAGAGGGTGAGGGTGGCTCTACGTGGTCGGTAGGGCCATTTGTGTGGCCAAATAGTTAAATTGGCACGAACCGACCATTTTCGAGCCTATTCGATGGGTGTTAGCCCACGATTCTCGGAGTGGGCTGGGACTCGAGCGCGGTTTGGATCCAAAATCAATCGGCAACTCCCTGATGGGGCGTGGAGCGAGTGAGGGTGGATCGGTGGGGTCGACGGGCTATTGGGGTGGTCAAACGAGTGAAACGACGCGAATAGACCATTTTCAAGCCAATTCGGTGGGTGTTAGTCCACGGTTCTTGGGCTGGGCTAGGGGTCCGGGTGCGATTTGGGCTGAAAATTGACTGACACCCCCTGAGCTGGTTGTGGAGCAGGTGAGGGTGGCCTAACAGGGTCAGAAGGGTTATTTGGGAGGTTAAACGGATGAAAAAACGCGAATGGGCTATCTTCGAGCCAATTATGTAAGTGTTAGCCCACGGTTCTTGGGGTGGGCGGGCCTAAGGCCCAAGCGCGATTTGGGCCAAAAATCAACTAGCGGCCCCCTTGAGGGGTGTGGAGCGGGTGAGGGTGGCCCGGCGTGGTTGGGGGGTCCAATTAGGTCCTCAAACGACCGGAACATCGCGAATGGGCCATTTTCAGGCCAATTTGGTGGGTGTTAGCCCACGGTTCTCACAATGGGCCTGGTCCAGAACATTGTTTAGGCTAAAAGTTGACCGATAAACCCCAGACATGGTATGGAGCGGGTGATGGTGGTCCGGTGTGGTCGGTAGGGCCATTTGGCTGGTCAAATGAATGAAACAACTCGAAGGGGTCGTTTTTAGGCTAATTCGGTGGGTATTAGCCCATTGTTCTCGGGGTGGACCTAGGACTGAGGTGCAGTTTAGGTCAAAAATTGATTAACGGCCCCTGACAGAGTGTGTAGCGGGTGACGGTGGCTCGATAGGGTCGGTGGGACCACTTGGGTGGTCCAACAAGCGAAATGGCTTAAATGGGCTATTTTCGGGCTAATTCGGTGGGTAGTAGCCCACGGTTCTTGAGGTGGGCCGAGTCCAAGCACGGTTTAGGTCAAATATCGGCAGACATCCTCTCGACTGGGTGTGGAGTGGGCGAGGGAGGCTCGACGAGGTCCGCGGGGCCATTTGGGTGGTCAAACGAACGAAACAAAAACGGTTGAGCCAATTTGGTGGGTGTTGTCATTGAAAATTATAGTTTTAGGGGCAACTTTTTGTTGCGACTTTGTTGTCACTAAAACTTATACAATTTGGAAAACTTTTAGTGATGACTTTTTGTTGCGACTTTGTTGTTTCTAAAACTTATAAAAAATCTGAAAAATATATTTTTACTGACAACTTTTTGTGGCGACTATATGTCACTAAAACTTATTAAAAAAGGGGGAAAATATGCTTTTAATGACAACATTTTGTGGAGAATATATGGTCACTAAAAATTCGGAAAAATATACATTTAGTGACAGCATTCTGTGGCGACTATATTGTCACTAAAGTTATAAAAAATTCAGAAAAATATATATTTAGTGACAAAATTTTGTGGCGTCTATATTGTCACCAAAACTTATAAAAATTCGAAAAAATATATTTTAGTGACATCTTTTTGTGGTGACCATGTTGTCACTAATACATATAAAAATTCGGAAACTTTTAGTGACAGCTTTTTGTGGGCGATTATATTGTCACTAAAACTTATAAAAATTCGAAAAAATATACTTTTAGTGACAACTTTTTGTGGTGACTATCTAGTAACTAAAACTTATAAAAAATTCGAAAAAATATACTTTTAGTGACAGATGTTTGTGGCGACAATGTTGTCACTAAAACATATAAAAATATACTCTTAGTGACAGCTTTTTGTGGCGATTATCTAGTCACTAAAACTTTTTAAAAAACCGGAAAAATATACTTTTAGTGACAGTTTTTGCAGCGACTATCTTGTCACTAAAACTTATGAAGATACGGAAAAATGTACTTTTAGTGACAGCCTTTTGTGGTGACAATGTTGTCACTAAAACTTATAAGAATTTGAAAAAATATACTTTTAGTGACAATTCTTTGTGGTGACTATCTTGTCACTAAAACGTATAAAAATACGGAAAAATATACTTTTGTGACAGCTTTTTGTGGCGACAATGTTATCACTAAAACTTACAAAAATTCGGAAAAATGTACTTTTAGTGACAGTTTTTTGTGGCAACTATCTAGTCACTAAAACGTATAAAAATACGGAAAAATATACTTTTGTGACAGCTTTTTGTGGCGACAATGTTATCACTAAAACTTACAAAAATTCGGAAAAATGTACTTTTAGTGACAGTTTTTTGTGGCAACTATCTAGTCACTAAAACTTATAAAAAAATCGAATATACTTTTAGTGACGGCTTTTTGTGGTGACAATGTTGTTACTAAAACTTATAAAAATATACTTTCAGTGACATCCTTTTGTGGCGACTATCTTGTCACTAAAACGTATAAAAATACGGCAAAATATACTTTAGTGACAAATTTTTGCGGCGATTATGTTGTCACTAAAACATATAAAAGTTCAGATAAATATACTTTTAGTGACAGATTTTTGTGGCGACTATGTCGTCACTAAACCTTACAAAAATTTGAAAAAATATATATATTTTTTGGGATAGCTTTTTGTGTCGACAATGTTGTCACTAAAACTTACAAAAGTTTCAGCAAACTATAGTTTTAGTGACAACATTTTGTGGCGAATATCTTGTCACTATAATTCATAAAAATATCGAAAAAATACTTTTAGTGACAGCTTTTTGTGGCGACTATCTTGTCACTATAACTTATAAAAAAAGCCAAAAAAAATACTTTGAGTGACAAATTTTTGTAGCGACATTGTTGTCACTATAGCATATTAAAAATTCGTTAGGGATCATATCGGGAACAAGTTATCCCGGAATAATTAATTTCGGATTCGTTATCCCACCATATTTATAGGATAGCTTATCTGATCGTTAAGGCATAAATGGTGGGATAAATAATCTCTTGATACAAGACAAACAAGGGAAAACCCAGAATCACACACCAAAAAAGTCCACAAGTCAAGAAACCGAGGACTATCTTGGTGACCACTCTCAGATTCGCTAGTGATAACAATAATGGGGAGAATATCACGTGTTAAACACAATAATCAGCCAGCCCCAAACTAAGATTAACAATAATATATGAAGCACAAGATGAACATAACAATGTGAAGAACACAACAAGATAAACGACTTAC
This sequence comes from Capsicum baccatum var. pendulum, assembly GCA_030864225.1. Lineage (NCBI taxonomy): Eukaryota > Viridiplantae > Streptophyta > Magnoliopsida > Solanales > Solanaceae > Capsicum > Capsicum baccatum. The sequence goes on along the minus strand of CM061559.1, from coordinate 263,990,641 downwards.
AATACAAGATACCAAACCGTGACAAGATTACAAAAATGTAAATGATAGAAAGATAGACATACACTACTACAAAGTCTAAGAACCTAATGCGTTCTCAAACACAAAGACCCTTAACAATGAAAGTAGCAACACCTACAATCTTCAAAGAACACAAGAGGGAACTCAATCATTCAAGCATCCAAGGTTCCAAGCAAACAAACAACAAGAGTGAATTCACACTCTAATTGTTACCTAGTTTCGGCCAAGCCCCTTTTGGGAGAGAAATTGTGTGTTTCAAGAGTGAGATACAATATTCAATATCCAAAAACTAAGTGAATAAACCCTAACATGTTCCTTATATATTACAAAACAAATAGAAGTTAAAATGACCAAAAAGGCCCTTCAAGAATGGGCTGCCCCTCTAGTGTATGGAGTGGGCTGTTTTGGTGTGTATTTGGGCCTTTAATTACACTTCTCTTGTACATACACTTGGTAGCTTTCAATGCACATCCACATAAGTCTATTTCCGTGATTATTCTCGTATCATCTTTTAACCAGGGCTTTTTCGAAATATGTGTGATTGTCTCTTTTGAGCAAAAAATTTATGGGTCTTATCTGTGACGACCTATTAAATGGTGCAAACTATTTTTAATAAGCAAATGTGCGACCATCTCTGTTTGAGCTAAAATTTTATGGGTCGTCCGTACCGACCTATTAAATAAAATAATACACATTATTATTGAAAGACAGACATAGCTTTTTTACTCCATACGTGTCACGAAACATGATTAACCCATGAATATTCTGGAATATGTGACGATTGTGCATTCTTTTTAAATGGTGAACGTATATTGTGTTACTCCATGCATGTCACGAAACATGAACTAAGGATTGTTTCAATTTTTTGTGAGTACTAGCACATTGGAGGAAAAATTCATAGTTGCACCTGCGACGACCTATTAAATGATAAAGGCTAAGTCGAATGATGAACTAGCCCTTTTTAGGACAAACGAATGAAAAAAACATGAATTTCAAATTATTTTATTTTTTTTCATTTGTGCCTATGAATTTTCTAGGAACAGGTCCGTCGGAATTTATTTTTATCAAAAACTCATGGCTACGCCGGTGAAGACCTATTAAATGATAAAGGCTGCTTCAGAGAGGCGAATGTAGCCTAATTGTAACAGCCCAGCCCACCGGCGCATGCAAAATTATCCGCTTTGGAGCCTCGGCCCCTCACGGTTTTAAAACGCGTCACATACGTGGAAGGTATCCATGCACCTATAAGGCACACTTCGTTCCCCTTCACTACCGATGTGGGATTTGCCTAAGTGAATGCAGGCATTTTGTTCTTTCCTATGATTGATGATGAATATGAGTTTTTGAACTCATATACATGTATATATACACATATTCCCGTCCATAATATCATAGGAAATGACCAAAGTGCCTTTAAAATTTAAATAATGTCAAATATGTCCTCCGGTGGACTGTTTTGACAAGCTGAAGTAGATAGACCATAACTATTTGCTCCGATATTGGATTTGGGTGAAATTGGTATCATTGTAAAGATAATGCAAAGGTCTTTCATTTCATATTAATTAGGCCACCCAGTTCGTCCTGTACAAGGAGTTATGATCGTTTGAAGTTGACCCTAAAAATCTGTTTTGAGAGACTGAAGTAAAACGAGTATAACTCCTTACTCAGATATTGGATTTGGATGATACCAATCGCATTGGAAAGTAGACTCAATGATCTTTCTTTTTATAGGTGTTAGCTCTCCCAGTTCACTATATTGAAGGAGTTATGATCGTTCAAAGTTGACCCAAAAACTGGCAGGCCTCAGTATTTTCCTGCAAATTTACTGTTCACAAAAATCTGTTTTGAGAGGCTGAAGTAAAACGAGTATAACTCCTTACTCAGATGTTGGATTATTCTTGTGCATGGTTGGATTATGTTGAATTGTGAAGGGATTTGGTATTGATGATGTGGTATTGAAATGATTATATATATATATATATATATATATATATATATATATATATATATATATATATACACACACATAAACCTATTGTTCAAGTTGGTTTTTGGAATGTTTTGCAAATATTGGTTGTATGGAATTATGAAAGAGAATTGTGGTGTAGGGTTGCTAATACTAGATGCCAAACATTTCATTGTAGATAAGTGATTTGTTAAGGCGGGAAGTTGTGTTGAATTGGTATCCGAATCTACAACGAGGTATGTAAAGCATACTGTAACGATGTTCTTTGGCATGAAAACACCAATGTTCCATCAAGTAAGATTCCGAGGTTGTCCAAAAACATGTATTGTTCTACATTACCAACGAAGTTGTTTCCATCCTATAAAGTGTCAAAATGTTTCATTGATATTCCAAAAGGCTCCTATTTCATTGTTGATGTACCAATGAGTTTTTATTACATCGTTATTGTATAGAAGGTCTATTGCTTGATTCCTATTGATGTATCATTGTTCCAAAGGTACTATATTGTCATGAACACTAATGTAATAATCTCAAAAGCTTTTGAACTAAGTTATTGGAAGGACCTCTTATGTGTGTTACTTGATATACGTGTGGGTGGTATCCCAGGGGCATAAGCCTAGCATGGGTCGATCCCTATTTATGTGTTTATGGGTGGTATCCCAGGGGCATAAGCCTAGCATGGGTCGATCCCAGTTGATATGTACTGGAGGCAGCCTAATGGTCACAGTACGATGCAGTATTAATTATTGTTAGGTGGTTGGAGGTTCGGGAGGAGGAGGTAATGGCGAATGATAATTGTAAAGAATGAAATGAACGAATGTATACCGTTCCACAAATGTGTTTGTATTCAAGAACCCAATTCAGATTAATAATAATGTACATGATCCTAAAAGTGTTTATGAAGTGTGGTTCACTTCTATTATGATTTATTCACATGTGTATGATTTTCTTGATCCCCCATATCACATATGATTATTTACATCTTTACATACTCAGTACTACCGATGTGGAATTTTCCTAAGTGAATGCAGGCGTTACGTATCGCCGTCCCTACACTAAATTTACTGTTCACATCCCGGCCGCCGTTTTATAGTTTCGAACGTGCTCGCTTATATCCGAAACTTATCCGTTTTTGAAAATCTTTATATCGTCGGAAAGCTTATTCAATAACCTTCGTATGGAAACATCGACGGGCAAATTCCGGTATAAATAAGGTCGATTCCTATACACATATAATCAAACTATACACTTGAAACCATCTCAAAATAATCAATACTCATACTTAAACTCATATATACCTAACTTATGATCAATACATATACTCCAACACATATAACAATGGCTAATGCACGCAATTAAGTACGGGGTGTTACATCCTTGCCCCCTTAAGGACATTCGTCCTCGAATGTGAATGTAGTTATTTAGCCGAAACAAGTTCGAATTCATAATTGATATTCACGTCATCATATAGATGTTATGCATATGTAACAACTTACTTGTTAGTGTCCCAGTTCCACTCCTTGCACTTCTTTTTCATCTTTGAACAAATAAGGGTATTTCAATTTCATTGCTTCCTCCGCTTCCAATGTAATCTCTTCCCTTTGTTGATTTCTCCAAAGTACTTTCACCGATGCTACTTCTTTATTTCTCATCTTCTTAACTTGATGATATAATATAGCAACAGGCATCTCCTCATAGGTAAGATCTTCTGTTACTTGCACATCTTCAGTAGAAGTAATAAGGGATGGATCTCCGATGCACTTTCGAAGCATCGATACATGAAATACTGGATGCACTGATGAGAGTTCCTGGGGTAGCTCTAATTCATAAGCAACTTGCCCACATCTTCGAATAATCTTATACGGGCCTATATATCGTGGACTCAACTTTCCTTTCTTGCCAAATCTCATCACCCCTTTCATTGGCGATACCTTCAAAAATACCCAATCGCCTAACGAAAACTCTAGCCCTCTTCTTCCACTATCCGCATATGACTTGTGTCGACTTTGGGCTGTTTTCAATCGTTGCTGAATCACCTTGACTTTTTCTATGGCTTGATACACAAGATCCGGTCCGAACATAAGAGTTTCACCCGCTTCGAACCATCCTATTGGTGATCTACACTTTCTCCCATATAAAGCTTTATATGGTGCCATTTTGATACTTGAATGATAGCTATTATTGTAGGCAAACTCAATAAGAGGTAAATGATCATCCCAGCTGCCTTTAAAATCTATAACACATGCTCGTAGCATATCTTCAAGTGTTTGAATGGTGCGCTCTGCTTGTCCATCCGTCTGAGGGTGAAAAGCTGTACTCAGATTCACTTGTGTTCCCAAACTCCGTTGGAAAGACTTCCAAAAGTTTGCAGTAAATTAAGTTCCCCGATCTGATATAATAGAAGTTGGCACTCCATGTAATCGGAATATTTCTTTAACATACAACTTTGAATATTCTTCAACTGTGTAAGTGGTCTTAACAGGTAAGAAATGTGCGGATTTAGTAAGCCTATCCACAATCACCCATATAGAATCAAATTTATGAGCTGTACGAGGCAAACCTGTAACAAAATCCATGTTGATCATGTCCCACTTCCAAATTGGAAGATCTATGCATTGCATATAGCCTCCGAGCTTTTGATGTTCCACTTTAACTCGTTGGCAATTTGGACATTCAGCTACAAATTCTGCGATGGTCCTTTTCATGTCATTCCACCAAAACATATCTTTCAAATCTTGATACATTTTGGTTGATCCTGGATGAATGGAATACCTTGAAAAATGTGCCTCTATCATAATCTTCTTTCTTAGCCCGTCTACATCCGGCACACACAATCGGTTTTGACACTGAAGTACTCCTTCTTGCGTAAGATCAAATGCCTTGGTTGCACCACTCTGAACATTCTCCTTAAGCTGTAATAAAATAGGATCTGCATATTGCTTCTCTTTCACTTCAGCTACTAATGAAGATTCCGCAGCATTATGTACGATAAGCTCTTTGTCCGGAGTTTCAAGAAGGCGAACTCCCAAACTAGCTAACTGGTGAAGATCTTTAACCATCCCTTGCCTTTCTATAGGCATCATCATAGCCTTACGACTTAACGCATCAGCTACTATATTCGCTTTCCCTGGATGATACAAAATATCGACATCATAATCTTTTAATAGTTCCATCCACCTTTGCTACCTCAGATTTAGATCCTTCTGACTGAAAATATATTGTAAGCTCTTGTGATCAGTATATATATCAACATGAACCCCATATAAATAGTAGCGCCATATTTTTAAAGCAAAGATAACCGCTGCCAGCTCAAGATCGTGTGTAAGATAATTTTTCTCATGTGGCCGCAATTGTCTAGAAGCATATGCTGTTACCTTACCATGCTGCATCAATACACATCCTAAACCAATTCTAGAAGCATCACAATACACTGTATACCCTTCTGTACCTTCTGGAAGTACCAACACAGGTGTAGAAGTCAACTTATTTTTCAATTCTTGGAAACTCTCCTCACACGTATCATTCCATTGAAACTTGGATGCTTTATGCGTTAGCTTGGTTAAGGGTGTTGAAATGGAAGAAAAGCCTTTAACATAATAACCGGCCAACCCGAGAAAACTACGAATCTCCGTCGGCGTTGTGGGCCTTGGCCAGTTCTTAACAGCTTCTATCTTTTGAGCATCAACCTTTATCCCTTCACTAGATACAATATGACCCAAAAATGCCACCGACTTTAACCAAAACTCACATTTAGAGAACTTTGCATAAATCTTTCAATAACGAAGAGTCTGCAATGTCTGTCGTAAGTGGTTGGCATGGTCCTCTTCTGATCTAGAATAAACTAGAATATCATCTATAAAAACTATCACAAATACATCCAGGAATGGCTTAAACACCCTATTCATCAAATCCATAAAAGCTGTAGGTGCATTTGTTAGCCCAAATGACATAACTAGAAACTCATAATGACCATACCTTGTTCGGAAAGCTGTTTTGGGTATATATTTTTCTTTGACCCTCACTTGGTGGTAACCTGACCTCAAATCAATCTTAGAAAAGCACTTGGCGCCCTGTAACTGATCAAATAAATCATCGATTCTTGGGAGAGGATATTTATTCTTAATAGTCACCTTATTCAATTGCCGATAATCAATACACATCCTCAGCGAGCCATCCTTTTTGCGCACAAATAACACTGGTGCTCCCCAGGGGTACATACTAGGCCTTATGAATCCCTTCTCTAGCAAATCTTTCAATTGCTCTTTCAATTCTCGCAATTCTGCTGGGGCCATTCTATATGGAGGAATGGAGATTGGTTGGGTGCCTGGTATTACATCAATACCAAACTCTACTTCTCGTTCAGGAGGCAAACCTAGAAGATCTTCAGGAAATACATCAGGAAATTCATTTACCACCGGAACAACGTGAAGAGTTGGTGGCTCCACTTCTGTATCCCTTACTCTAACTAAATGATATAGGTATCCCTTGGAAATCATTTTTCTTGCTTTGAAATAAGAAATAAATCTACCTTTTGGTGCGCCAATCTTACCTTGCCATTCAATAACTGCTTCATTCGGAAAATGTAAATACATCTTTTTTGTACAACAGTTAAGTTTGGCGTAAGAAGACGCCAACCAATCCATACCCATTATAACATCAAAATCTACCATTTTTAGTTACACGAGATTGGCCATCGTGTCTCGACCACACACAGTTACTACACAATCTTTATAAACTCTTCTAGCAATAATAGATTCCCCAACTGGGGTAGACACTTCCAACGGCTTATCTAACAATTCGGGGGTTCTTTTGAACTTTCCAGTAACCAAAGGAGTAACATATGATAATGTAGAACCGGGATCAATTAGAGCATATACATCAAATGAAAATATGGACAACGTACCCGTAACCACATCTGGGGAAGCCTCTAGATTCTGTCGATCCACTAAAGCATAAGTACGATTCTGAGTCCCGCTGGAACTGGCGACTCTTGTTTCGTTTCTAGCGTGACCCACGGGTCGTGCGCCTCTACCAGAATAAGATACCGGTTACGATGATGCAACAACTGATCCCAAAGGTCGTGCTACACCACCTGCGCCCCTTCGTGGGCATTCTCTCATCATATGCCCCGTCATACCACACCAATAACAAACATTTGTTCCCATTCGACATGCGCCCATATGATGCCTTCCACATTTATTGCATGGCTCTCGAGGAGGTCTCAGTTGGATCATATTTCCTTGCCCATGATAACCCATTGATCGCGAACTAGGACCCTCACTTTTTTGCCCAAATTGACTGCCTCTGAACCCCTGATGCTATGGTGGAGCACTAGCTGCAGAATAAGAAAATAATGGCCTAGGTGGTCTAGCAGAAAATTGAGGTCTAAAACCTCCCTGTGGCGCCATAAACTGCCTTGTAGATCTGGACCTCTTAGAAGATCCGCTTTCAAATTCCTGTGTTCTTCTTCTTTGTCTCTGATCTTCCATTTTTTGTGCAAATGCTTGGATCCTAGCTATATCCATATCTTTATTCAGTGCAGCAATAGTACAATCCCTAACCAAATACGGATCCAATCCGTTCACATACGGATGAACTCTGTTATCCATAGTAGCTATAACATTAAGAACATATCTGGACAAGGAATTAAATCAAAGACTATACTCCCTCACACTTGTATTACCCTGCCGAAGATTTAAGAACTGATCCGCACGGGACTGACGAGTCTCATATGGAAGATAATGATCAATAAATGTCTCTTTGAACTCTTTTCAAGTAGCTGGGGGTGCATCAATGCCCCTTGACCATTTCCAGTCTTCATACCAATATATAGCCTCGCCTTTGAATCTATACGCGGCTAACTCCACTGTCTCTCTACCCGATACATGCATCACCTCTAGGGCCCTTTGTATTTGATCAATAAAGTCCTGCGGATCTTTGTTAAGAAAATCTTAAGAAAATCTTGCGTTCGAAGACTAGCCGCCCTATCAGTACCGCTAGAACCCGCGACAGGAATAGCTTACCCTTGGACTTGCCCAGCAACTATACGAGTCAAAAGTTGCACTGCATTTCTAAGATCTTGATCAACAACATTAATAGGTGGCTCTGGGGATATAGTTCTCCTCCCCCTTATTTCTTCCAGACTGAGGGAAGTTTCTGATGCATGCTCAGCTGGAGCCTCACTTTGATTAGCTGGTATAGTGGGTGACTTACTAGTCCCCTCTCCGGCAGCCACATCTACTTGCTTACCGGTATTCTTGCTTCTGGTAACCGGCATCATTACTATAATAAGAGAAACAAACTGATTCAGTAGTCAACTATGACTTCATATACAATATAAACTCTATCGCACGATCTAATACATGGAGAAAAGAAACAATTCCTAAATGCCCATAGCCTCCTGTTTATAGGTGTGGTGCACAACACACCGATAAACAAGACTCTACGTAGACACGGCTTTGTAGACTCACTAGGACGAACCGCTCTGATACCAACTATAACAGCCCAACCCACCGGCGCATGCGAAATTGTCCGCTTTGGAGCTTCGACCCCTCACAGTTTTAAAACGCGTCACATACGTGGAAGGTATCCATGCACCTATAAGGCACACTTCGTTCCCCTTCACTACCGATGTGGGATTTGCCTAAGTGAATGCAGGCGTTTTGTTCTTTCCTATGATTGATGATGAATATGAGTTTTTGAACTCATATACATGTATATATACACATATTCCCGTCCATAATATCATAGGAAATGACCAAAGTGCCTTTAAAATTTAAATAATGTCAAATATGTCCTCCGGTGGACTATTTTGACAAGCTGAAGTAGATAGACCATAACTATTTGCTCCGATATTAGATTTGGGTGAAATTGGTATCATTGTAAAGATAATTCAAAGGTCTTTCATTTCATATAAATTAGGCCACCCAGTTCGTCCTGTACAAGGAGTTATGATCGTTTGAAGTTGACCCTAAAAATCTGTTTTGAGAGACTGAAGTAAAACGAGTATAACTCCTTACTCAGATGTTGGATTTGGATGAAACCAATTGCATTGGAAAGTAGACTCCATCATCTTTCTTTTTATAGGTGGTAGATCGCCCAGTTCACTATATTGAGGGAGTTATGATCGTTCAAAGTTAACCCAAAAACTGGCAGGCCTCAGTATTTTCCTGCAAATTTACTGTTCACAAAAATCTGTTTTGAGAGGCTGAAGTAAAACGAGTATAACTCCTTACTCAGATGTTGGATTATTCTTGTGCTTGGTTGGATTATGTTGAATTGTGAAGGGATTTGGTATTGATGATGTGGTATTGAAATGATGATTATATATATATATATATATACACACACATAAACCTATTGTTCAAGTTGGTTTTTGGAATGTTTTGCAAATATTGGTTGTATGGAATTATGAAAGAGAATTGTAGTGTAGGGTTGCTAATACTAGATGCCAAACATTTCATTGTAGATAAGTGATTTGTAAAGGCGGGAAGTTGTGTTGAATTGGTATCCGAATCTACAACGAGGTATGTAAAGCATACTGTAACGATGTTCTTTGGCATGAAAACACCAATGTTCCATCAAGTAAGATTCCGAGGTTGTCCAAAAACATGTATTGTTCTACATTACAAACGAAGTTGTTTCCATCCTATAAAGTGTCAAAATGTTTCATTGATATTCCAAAAGGCTCCTATTTCATTGTTGATGTACCAATGAGTCTTTATTACATCGTTATTGTATAGAAGGTCTATTACTTGATTCCTGTTGATGTATCATTGTTCCAAAGGTACTATATTGTCATGAACACTAATGTAATAATCTCAAAAGCTTTTGAACTAAGTTATTGGAAGGACCTCTTATGTGTGTTACTTGATATACGTGTGGGTGGTATCCCAGGGGCATAAGCCTAGCATGGGTCGATCCCTATTTATGTGTTTATGGGTGGTATCCCAGGGGCATAAGCCTAGCATGGGTCGATCCCAGTTGATATGTACTGGAGGCAGCCTAATGGTCACAGTACGATGCAATATTAATTATTGTTAGGTGGTTGGAGGTTCGGGAGGAGGAGGTAATGGCGAATGATAATTGTAAAGAATGAAATGAACGAATGTATACCGTTCCACAAATGTGTTTGTATTCAAGAACCCAATTCAGATTAATAATAATGTACATGATCCTAAAAGTGTTTATGAAGTGTGGTTCACTTCTATTATGATTTATTCACATGTGTATGATTTTCTTGATCCCCCATATCACATATGATTATTTACAGCTTTACATACTCAGTACATATTTCGTACTGATGTCCCTCACGGGGGACCTGCATTTCATGCTGCAGGCACAGGTACTTCAGCTCATTCACAGCATAGATAGGAGCCAGGCCATACAACTGTTGTTGGTGAGCTCCAGTTTGCTTCGGATCTTTCCGAGTCGGTTTCTTATATTTTGTTATTGTACAGGAGTCATGTGTGGGCGGGGGTTCGTCCCGACCCTATTTATGTCATGTATATTCTAGAGGCCTTGTAGACATAAGGAAGGGTAAAGTCATGGGAGTTTATATAGTGATGTTATATTTGTATATGTGGTGGCCCCGACGGCCAAGTATTATATATATATATATATATATTTGTGCGTGTTGTGCTGATACAGGGAATTAGACCCTTCTATATGTAACGAAGTGCTGCCCAAATTTTTGGTGACATGTAAGTGAAAGTACAGGTATTTGAACGGGTTCTCCCGGGCCTTCTCGGCTCCGGGTGCCAGTCCGGCCCGATGGGATTTTGGGGCGTGACACTAATTTAGGACAAAACAGATTATTTCAATTTTTTCTGTGTGTTAGCCTATGGGATTCTAGGGATAGGTGCATTTATAATGATTTTTTTTCCCTGAAAATCCATGGCTACGCTCATGATGACCTTTTAAATGAAGAAAGGTTACTTCAGAGAGGTGGATGTAGACTGTTTTATGATGAATGAGCGAAAAAGGTAGAAATTGTAAATTATTTTCGAACTGCAAATTATTTTCATTTTTTTTGTATGTGTTAGGCCATGAATTTTTGAAATACTTCCTCCGTCCCATTTTATCCGTCCCAAATTGGGAGGACACAAATATTAAGAAAACAATGATTGGTAATGTAACTTTACTATTTTTCCCCTCTTAATTGTGTCTTGTTGTTAGTTCCAATATTGATGGATGACTAAGTGTACTCTTAATGGTACTCTTTGCAACATTTTTCAAGAATGTTAATAATAAGGAGTAATCACTTATACTAAGGGTATAATGGAAAAAAAATTATCTTGTCTTGATAAGTAAAAAAGGACAAGTAAAATGAGACAACAAATTAAAAAATTTGGGATGAATAAATGAGACGAAGTGAGTATGTGCGATTGGCTGTGTCATTTATTTGAGCGACCTATTAAATGTTGCACATTATTTTTGTAGGGCAGATGCCTCTTCTTTTACCCCACATGTGTTATGAAATAGGAATTAATGAGTACTTTGATTTTTTTTTTTTTTTTGTGTTAATCCATTGATTTTTCGGAATATGTGTGACTGATTGACAATTCTTCTCAAAATAGAAAAATGAAGTGAAAATAAAGAAGAAAAAATAGTGTTTTGGAATGTTAACTGAAGACTAAAACGAGAGTTTGACTCCATATAGATGTAGAGCAATTACAACAAATCATCCAAAAAATATATAGAAGTAAATAATAAAAGAGAAGAAAAAATGAAATCAATTTCTCCGACTTTCACTAGTGACGGATCAAGAATTTTTACAGAGAAAGTTTAGGAAAAAATTGCCTCAAATAGTAGTTGGCCAGCTGCCATTTCGACCCTACTTCTCCATTATTGCTCTTTCACCTTTCATTTCACACCAAACAATCCAACTCCATTGCTTGTTATGAAATTTTTTCGTGTATGTTAGCTTATGAATTTAAGAGGATAGGTGCGTTAGAATGGTTTTTTATCAAAAAATCATGGATGCATTTGTGATGACCTATTAAATTATAATGGCTAATTCAAAGAGGCGAACGTAGCATATTTTAAGACAAACGAGCAAAAAAGCAGGAATTGGAGATTATTTCAGTTTTTTTTTTTTTTGTGTGTGTTAGCCAATACGATTGTGGAGATAGATGCGTCAGAATGATTTTTTGCTGAAAACTCATGGCTATGCTCGTGACGGCCTATTAAATGATGAAGGTTGCTTCAGAGGTGGATGTATCCTCTTTCACGACAAATGAGCGAAAAAGGAAGGAATTGCAAATTATTTTCTTTTTTTATATGAGTTAGGCCATGAATTTCCCTGAATATGTGCGATCGACTTTGTCATTTGTTTGAGCAACCTATTAAATGTTGCACATTATTGTTGTAAGGCAGATGCCTCTTTTTTTACCTCACGTGTGTCACGAAACAGGAATTAATGAGTAATTTGATTTTTCGCGTGTATTAGTCCATTGATTTTTCAAAATATGAGAGACTGACTGATAATTCTTCTCAAAATAGAAATAAAAGTGAGAATAAAAAAGAAAAAAACAGTGTTTTGGAATGTGAACTGAAGAGTAAAATTGAAGTCTTGGTTTAGAATTCCCAAAACCAAGCTAAAATTATTGTCATGTGAGTTAACATATAGCAGTTATCCTTTTATAACTGTGGTGTCTATGCCAACTTGCACATACGTTGGTTGATTTCACGGGGTATCAAGTTAAAGTAACTCGTAACAAAATTTAAGACTTCATTCTTGTTATTATAGTACTAAAATTTGAATGCGAAAAGTAAATTGAGAACAAAAGGAAATGTTATATATGACCAAAAAATCCCAATGAAGAAATTCAGAATGAAAAGCCATACATAATTGAAAGTTCTAAAAATCGTGGACCTCTAATAAGACGATACGTGGCAAAACTATTTTTGAGAAATCACCATTAACAAATAATAGCATTGATGAAACTATTTTGTAACGGCGATGTCATAAACAAGCCAAATTTTGACAAATGACATAAATGTGTCATTTCTGATAGTTCGATGACATATTTGAGCCTTTTGTCAGTGACCTCTTTCTGATTAACTCAATAGTAATATTGAGATAATTATTTATGTTTTTCACTTGGAGTAACTTGCTTTCACCTGCCCCAAAATATATCCAATTAGAAATCCAAAGCACCAACGTACTCTTTTATCTTATATTTCAAGTAATGATTGTACTTCCTCTAGGTGTATTGGAAACAACCTCTCTACAAATTTTTTATTTTTGTGCACAAAAGCTTCAACCTAGTGACGGCAGAAGCTAGAGTGTTGTCTATGAAACCAAAGCTAGGAAGATAATAATTAATTAAATATTCGATGAAATAGTCCAAGTGCATCCAAGTCAGCTCGAACATCACCTGATACCTATGCTGGTGATGGGAGATAATAAGTAGATCGAGACCTTGTCAAAGATATATATTATCTGCCTTTAGTTCCTCCTCATATTGGAAGCTCTAAGTTTTATTTCTACCTTTTGACGAGTATTTCTGTACCAACCATTACAATTCCACAAAGTTAGGGAAAGCTTAGCACGTTGTGGGGGTGAGTGAGGGTAATAATAGGGTAGTACCAAATAAGAGTTAATTGGTGATGGTGACAATAGAGTAGTACGACCAGTTTAATAGGTGAGGGTAGATGAGAGAGTAATAATGGAGTAGTAACTCAAATGTTTTTAACGTTCAAAATGCTAGTTGGAAGATGAAATTCTGGTCGACACCTACATCCCAATTGAAATAAATAAATAAATTGAAGGACAATTGTATTGTTTTTGAGATATTACAATTATATAATTATCAAAAAATTAACAAATGTTACAAATAATTCAAAATGCAAGGAAGTTAAAGCCTAATATTTATGAGAGACCAGTAATAAGATCCAAACTGGTAGTCATTTTCAATTTATTTGTCTGATTTTGACTTAATACAGAGATTAAAAAAATAAAAAAACTTTAATATCTTATTGTCTTAACTTAAAATATGAATAGTGTACCAAAGTGTCCTTTAAACTTGTGATCAAAAAAGTTTAAATAAATGAGTTGTCAAAAAAGGGAAAGAAATATTCTTTTTTCAACGGACCAAAAAAAAGGTACGTACGAAAAAATTAAAATGAAGAGAATATCATTTACCAAAATGAGAGGAAGGAAAGTCAAGTCTATATGTATTACTCCCTCCGTTCTATTTTATGTGGCATATTTAATCGGACACGGAGTTTAAGAAATATAAAAAAACTTGATGATATTTATCAAATTATCCGTTATTAAAAAATATACTGCAGTATTTTTAATTGAGTGAGACTAGTAAGGGTAAAAGTGGAAGGCTACTCTGAACCATAACCACGTGAATCCATTCTCCAGCCACCAACATATCTCATTGTCAACTTTTACCTAAATTATATAATAATCATAGGAAAGATGTTGATCTCCAATAAAACAACCGGCATGGGCGGATCCAGGGGTCATCCAAATCCCCTTTATCGAAAAATTATACAGTAGATGGAGGATCAAAATTTTGATTTATGGTATATATGTTAAATACTGAACCCCTTGACACAAGGCTAAAGCTTGATTTTGTGTTGAAGGGATGCAAAATTTCTCAATTGGTGTGGGATCAAGTTTGAATAACATTAATAGACTACATATATAATTATTAAATACATCTGGGTTATTCTGTAATTAGTTATTCTTCAGTTCTCTATATATACAGCTGTAACCCCTTCAATATCAAGTGAGATCAATTATTATTAAATTATATCATGGTATCAAAGCTAGGGTTTCTTCTTCCGCCCAAACCCTAATCTCTCCTCTTTTCCGACGTGTGTGCGCCGCCGCCACCGTCTACACCACGCCGCACGGCCTCCCTCCTCCGCCGTAGGTCGGCGCCATGGACAAGGTTGTTGATCCTCTATCAAATTTACCGTCTGGAGTAAAATTACTGCTCAGGAACCTCCACAATCTCATCCCCGAAAAATTATCTGACAACAACTACCCGGCCTGGGCACTTAACGTCCGCACCGCCCTCGCAGCCAACTTGCTGCTCGGATGGATTGACGGTGCGGAGAAGCCGCCGCCCGAGACAGCCGAGAAGGACGGCGTCATGCTCCCAAATCCCGACTACCTTCCGTGGACGATCGTAGACACTCAGATCCGAGCCTGTCTTCTCGCAGTTATTAGCCCCTCTGTGCACAAACAAGCCCGGGGTTTTCTCACATCGGCTTCACTTTGGGACGCACTAGCCACAAGGTACAACTCTGTGTCCACGACTCATATTTTTCAGTTGTGTGACAGATTGCATACTCTTCGGAAGGGAACGAAGACGATGACTCAATACCTTGATGATGTGGCCTCTATTCTGTCTGACCTAGATGCTGTGAACGAGATTATTCCTGAACGAGACGTGGTGAATGCCGTGATACGTGGTCTTCCGGCTGGCTATTCCTCTCTCAAACAGCATATTCGCCTCTCACCTGTCGAAA
The DNA here is from genome assembly GCA_030864225.1 of Capsicum baccatum var. pendulum. Lineage (NCBI taxonomy): Eukaryota > Viridiplantae > Streptophyta > Magnoliopsida > Solanales > Solanaceae > Capsicum > Capsicum baccatum. Next base: position 263,975,163 of record CM061559.1, on the reverse strand, counting down.
TCACTCTGAATCAACTGTCTGGATGGCTTAATGCAGAAGAATTGAATCTAGACATGGAACACAAATTACTGCTCGGAGAAGCCAGTTCCACCCCTGGCATCACGACTCTTTACTCGGCTGGCAGCGGGGGCTCGGCCAGGGGTCGCGGTGACGATCGCCGTAACCAAGGGCGAGACAGCGGCGGCGGTGACCGTCGGAACGCCGGGCAGCAAGGCAGAGGCGGGCCTTCACTGAGGGACGACTTCCAGTCAGGCCGCGGACAAGGACGAGGAAACCAGCGGGGACCCACACGAGATCTTCCGACGTGCCAAATTTGTGCTAAGCGGGGCCATTCTGCGGCTAATTGCTGGTATCGTTATGATGACTCGCAGAATGTAAATAGCCAGTCCGGAGGATCAAGGGCGATGCATGCGTCCACAAACGCTCAATCTGGCGATTGGTATCTAGACACAGGTGCTAACACCCATGTGACGTCGGATTATTCACAACTTCAAGCTCCTCATCCGTATCATGGCTCAGAAACTATTACAGTAGGCAATGGTCAATCCCTTCCCATCACAAACACCGGCTCTGGGTATGTCTATACCCCAAATGGTAAATTTCATCTCTCAACCCTTCACCACGTCCCTTCCCTCACATCCAATCTTTTATCTGTTTATCGCTTTACTAAAGAAAATAACTGCACCCTCATTTTTAATGACACCAATTTCCAGATAGTGGACAATACCACGAACCGGGTGCGGTACACGGGCCGCTGTGAGCATGGGCTATACACTCTTCCATCCAGGTCTCCGTCTGTTGTGAGTCAAGCCATTCTCTCGTCCACCTGGAATCGCCGGCTTGGGCACCCATCATCCGCCATCACCAAATCCATTTTATCTTCCTTAGGTTTTAATTTTTCAGGGAAATTACATTGCGAGTCCTGTTCAGTGTCTAAATCTTATCGTTTACCTTTTTCACTGTCTGAACACAAGGCCACTGCGCCATTTCAATTAATTCATTCTGATGTTTGGGGTCCAATCTCAGTTCCTTCTGTTCAAGGTTTTCGTTATTATATCTGTTTTGTTGATGATTACAGTAAATTCACTTGGCTTTATCCTCTGAAATTTAAATCCGAAGCTTATACTGTTTTTGTCAACTTTGACCGAATGGTTCAAAATCAATTTAATGCCAAAATCAAAATTTTTCGAAGTGACAATGGCAAAGAATTTGTCAACAATGCATTTGGTGTTTTTCTTCAAAATCTAGGGGCTCTTCATCACACTTCATGTCCATATACCCCTGAACAAAATGGCGTTGCTGAGCGCAAACACCGTCACCTAATAGAAACAGTTGTTGCGCTCCTCCATGATTCCACCTTACCTGTTTCCTTTTGGGTTGATGCCCTTGCTACTGCCAACTACCTCATAAATCGCATGCCCACTCACACTCTCTCCAACTCCACTCCATATGCCCGTCTCTACAATCATCCACCCGACTACATCCATCTCCGCCCGTTTGGGTGTCTAGTTTATCCCTGGTTGCGTCCACACACTCAACATAAACTTCAACCTCGGTCCACCCCTTGTGTCTTTCTAGGCTATCATCCCACTATCAAAGGTTACAAATGTTTCGATCCTGTATCTCAGAAAACATATATTTCCCGTCATGTTCGTTTTGTGGAGGAACAATTTCCTTACACAAGTCTTTCCTCTACTCCATACTCCCCCAATCCACTTGGCATTGTGCCATTATTTCCGTCCTTTTCACACGCTCATGCTCCGGCTCACTCGGCACCTAACCCGGTACCCCACTACACCACTACCCACCCGTACCAACCACCTAGCCACTCGAACCAACTACCCTCCCACCCGAACCCCCAAACCTCCCACCCGAACACCCAGCCGACTGCCACACAACCCACCACTTCCCTACATCATACTCCTAACACACATACAACCACCCCATCCACCGCTGCACGTCCCAGCTCCCACGGCAGCCCCACCCAACCCCCGTCCACACATCATACAACTCCACCACCCCTTCCTAATCACCCTCCACTCAACACTCACCCAATGACAACCCGAGCCAAGGCCGGTACCTTCAAACCCAAAGCCTACCACACTCAAATACCCTTTGATGCACATCCCATAACTGAGCCTACTACCTACAACCAAGCCTCCAAAAATAGTTTCTGGTGCCAAGCTATGGATGAGGAATTTCAGGCTCTGACTGAACAACGTACATGGGATTTGGTACCTCTGCCTAGTAACCGAAAGTCTATTGGGTGCAAATGGGTGTTTCGCATCAAACGAAATTCAGATGGATCTCTTTCTCGCTATAAAGCACGTCTGGTTGCAAAAGGGTATCATCAGGAGTATGGTGTGGATTATAAGGAGACCTTCAGCCCTGTTGTTAAGCAACAGACTATTCGTCTGGTCTTGTCTCTTGCTCTTCACTATGATTGGCCGCTTCATCAGTTAGACGTCAGCAATGCCTTTCTTCATGGTCATCTTGAGGAAGAAATCTATATGGTTCAGCCACCGGGATATGTTAATCCCAACCGTCCTCACTATGTTTGCAAGCTTCGCAAATCACTGTATGGCCTGAAACAGGCCCCACGTGCCTGGTACACACGCCTCTCTACTTTTCTGCAGGGTCTTGGTTTTCGCACCTACCATCATGACAACAGCCTCTTCACCCTTCACTGTTCTCGAGGGACAGTCATCATTCTTATCTATGTGGATGATATTGTTATTATAGGCAGTTCGTCATCACTCATCACTGAAATTACTGAGGCTATGCATCGTGACTTCAAACTTAAGGACCTCGGTCCTCTGGAGTTCTTTCTTGGCCTCGAACTCATCCGCACATCGGGAACCATATTGATGCATCAGACAAAATATACCCTTGAACTTCTAAATCGAGTTGGAATGACAGACTGCAAACCCGCGGTCACTCCCATGGCAGTCCGCCAATCCCCAGGGCCGAATACTCCCTTTGCCGATCCTACACTATATCGGAGCCTCGTCGGTGGACTTCATTATCTTGCTGTTACTCGTCCGGACATCCAATATGCAGTCAATCGAGTCTCCCAATCAATGCATGCTCCCACAGAACAACACTTTCAGGCCTTGAAACGCATTCTGTGCTATCTTCAAGGTACTCTTCACTGTGGAATTTTATTTCAAAAGGGCTCGTTTGATATATCTGTTTTTTCTGATTCGGATTGGGCTAACGACAAAGATGATCGGAAGTCCACTACTGGATATATTGTTATGATGGGACCGAATCTGATTTCCTAGTGCACCAAGAAGCAAACGCGAGTGTCCCGTTCCTCCACAGAAGCAGAATATCGTGCCATGGCTGTGGGTGTTGCTGAAGCCATGTGGTTACGCTACCTTACGGATGCACTTGGCATTCCCCCGACGAAACCACAGATTTATTGTGACAATCAGTCCACTATTTGTGTTACCAAAAATCCAGTCCTTCATGATCGTATGAAGCATGTTGGGTCCGACTGTCACTTTGTTCGCGATGAGGTACTTGCAGGAACGATGGCCACGCACTATGTCCCATCTACTGACCAGCTTGCTGATATTCTCACCAAGCCTCTTCCGTTACAGCCTTTTCAGTATCTCTGCTCCAAGCTGCCCCTCGTTACCGTTGATCAACATGCGGGGGGATAATAGACTACATATATAATTATTAAATACATCTGGGTTATTCTGTAATTAGTTATTCTTCAGTTCTCTATATATACAGCTGTAACCCCTTCAATATCAAGTGAGATCAATTATTATTAAATTATATCAAACATCATTTTTAGAAAAAAATTTATTAGCTTTTGAATTAAATCCAAAGTTACTTTCTTGCTCTCTTACGTTCTGCCCCCTTTTGTTTTCTCTTCTCTCACTTTCTTGGTTACTAATTTGATGATTGACATCTTTTTCTATTTTTTCACAAAATTATACTACATACTTCTGTTTGTTGTTTATTTATTTTGACTAATTTAAAATAGTTTACATCTTTTCTCCTTAAAATTAAGGAAAAATTAGTATTAGTTAATTTTATCATGTCAATGTATAAACAACTTAAACGTAAAGTACAATTCTGATAATTTATTGTACTTTTTATGTAGTTTTTAAATATGTAAATTATTTTTAAAAAGTTTAAAGATTGTATGTCTGAACGCATGATCAAAATAAAGAAGTTAATTTCTCCATTTTGTTGTTCATGTTGAGGTAGAATTGAACTTTGTCTAGCTAGTTTAAACCAAATTTGACCCGCTTATATTTGATCCGACCTGCTTATTTTTTAGGATCTGTTAACGTGCTTAGTTTTTTTTTTTTTCTGGACCCCTTCATAGAAATTCTGACTCTGACACTGACAACCAGAACGTAAGAATCATAGGAAAGAGGTTGATCTCCAATGATACAACCACAAGTAAGAATTACTACTTAAATTCATGAATTGTGCAGATGAATAAACATGCATAACGGTAGAAGAAGGGTATGCTACACTAAGTAAATTAAATTGTATAATAATCACATCAAAGTTTCAGAAAGCATGTGACTTCTATAATCCGCATCTAAGGTGTAGTCTTAAACTAATTGTTGTTTTCAATTGATTGTTTCATAATTTCACGTTGAATTTTGTTCTTTATGTATAAAAGAATCCTAAACCTAAAGTGAGTCCGAAACCTAATTCTAAACCTAAACAAAGAAAAGACATATATCTATAATATATTAAAAGTGTATAGGATATTAAAAATGTTGTTTGAACTTTTTGCTTTTCATTAAAAGTCTTTGTTTAGATAAAATCGTCTTTTCACTATTTTTTTCTAATATTTAAGAGCTGAAAATTAATTAAATATATTTATGGTAAAACTTTTCTTTATTAGAAGTTATCAAAATTAAAAACGGGGTGGTTCAACACCTCACCCCTTAAGCAAGAGGTTGGGGGTTCGATCCCCACCTCTGATAAATGGAAAAAACTCTGTGGACAATTCCCTACCGCTTAATGCGCTGACCGTAGGAATGGAGGATTAGTCTCACGACTGCCGGATGTGGGGATACCTTGGAAAACCAAAATAAATGAATAAATAAATAAATAAATTTAAGAGGTGTGTCAAGTCAATAACAATAGAGTAGTACTACCAATTTAATAGGTGACAGTTCATGTTGTGAGGGTAGATGAGAGTAATAATAGACTAGTAACTCAAATGTTTTTAACGTTGAAAATGGTAGGTGGAAGATGAAATTGTGGTCGAGACCTACATCTCAATTGAAAAAAAATTGAAGGACAATTGTTTTTGAGATATTACAATTATATTATTATCAAAAAATTAACAAATGTTACAAATAATTCAAAATGCAAGGAAGTTAAAGCTTAATATTTGTGAGAGACCAGTAATAAGATCAAAACTGGTATTTGTACATGCATGAGAGTCATTTTCAATTTATTTGCCTGATTTTGATTTGATAAGTCTTAAATTAAAGATATGTATAATGTACTATAGCATCTTTTAAATTTGTGGTCTTTAACATGTGCTGCTAAAAGTTAGAATAAATGAGTTGCCAAAAAAGGAAAAGAAATATTCTTTTTTAAACGAACTAAAAAAAATAGGATAAATAAAAATTGAAACGAATGGAGTTTCAGGAAGGAAAGCAAAGAAAAGTCATTACTTCCTCCGTTGCATTTTATGTGGCATATTTTGATCGGATACGGAGTTTAAGAAATAAGAAAAAACTTAATGATATTTACTAAATTATCTTTTATTAAAAAAATGTAATACATTATCTTTAATTGAGTGAGACCTAAAATTGAAATTGTGTCTTTAAATAATTACCTGAAATTGTGTCTTTAAATAGTTACCAAATAGGAAAAAGGTTACATTCTTTTTTGGACAAATCAAAAAGAAAATAGCGATAGTGATATATTTTTTAATAAAGTATAATTTAATAAACGCCAACAAATCAACAATTTTTTTTTTTTTTAAAATTTCGTGCTCGATCAAAATATGCCAAATAAAGTTGAACGGAGGGATTATCATTCATGGCGCATTATAATACTATTTCCCTCATAGCCCTTAAAGTCCAAGTGTGAGTTTTCAATCACTCTCAAGCTGTTTTCATCTAATTCCTACTCCAAAAAAAAAATTTGATCTCCTTGTTCCTTGTAAATCTAATAAAAAACATCAAAAAAGCAAAAAGAAAAAAAAAAAGAAACAACTTTGGGAGAGAAACGCAAGAGACTGTTTTTGTTTATTAGACTAGCCAGTGAAGAATTAATTAAGGAGATAGCTATGGAAATCGTAACTGCTATTTTGAGCCCACTCGCAGCACACTTGATACTGCCAGTTGCGCAACAGATTGGGCATTTGTTTTGCTATAGGCGCAACATCAGGTCTCTGGATGAAGAATCTAATAAGCTGGAGGGTATCAGAAGGGGGGTGCAGCACAGAAAGGATGCTGCCGACAGAAACTTAAAAAGCTTGCCACCCCATGTCGAGAATTGGTTGAAGGATGTTAATGAAACTACTGCTGATGTGTCTGTTTTACTAGGACGTAGAGCTGAGGTTGAAAGAGGTTGCTTCTACGGTTGGTGTCCAAACTTGAAGTCACGTCACTCGCTGAGCAGGAAAGCTAAGAAAATTGAACAGGCTATGATTGGTCTTCAAGTTGAAGGCACACGTTATGCTCCTTCCTCCTGTCCAGCACCACTTGCAGTTACAGTGATACACAGTGATGAGTTTGACTCTAGAAAACAGAAGGAGGAAGAGGTCATGACAGCTTTGAAAGATGAGGGGATCACTATTGTTGGGATATGTGGTATGGGTGGTGTTGGTAAAACAACACTGGCTGAGAAAGTAAGATCAAACGTGAAACAAGTAGGGTTGTTTGATTATGTTGTTATGCTAACTATCAGTCAACAACAACCAGACATTAAAAAAATACAGGGCGAGATCGCCGAAGGAGTCGGTCTATCATTAGAAGGGGATGATTTGTTGCAGCGTGGAGATCGGCTGCGTTCAAGGTTAATGCACAAGAACAGTCGCGTCCTTGTAATTTTGGATGATGTTTGGAAGAAGGTTGATCTAAAGAGGGTTGGAATTCCCAGTGGTAGCGACCACAACTACTGGTGCAAAGTGGTATTGACGACGCGTCTCCGAGATGTTTGTGACGATATGGAGGCTAAAAAGATAGTAGATGTTGAAATCTTATCTGAAAATGAAGCATGGCTCCTTTTTAGGCAGAAAGCCGGTAATTCAGCTGATGATCCCTCTCTTCCTGATATAGCAGAAGCCGTTGCCAAAGAATGCAAGGGGCTGCCACTTGCAATTGTTACTGTTGCAGGAGCACTAAAGGGTAAAACCATCCGTTCATGGGAGGATGCCCTTGTAGAATTAAAAAAATCAGCACCAAGAAATATTCGAGGAGTGCTTGCAGATGTGTATCAACCTCTGAAGATAAGCTATAATCACTTAGGAAGTGATGAAGCCAAGGATGCCTTTTTGCTTTGTTCCTTGTTTGAGGAAGATAGTAATATTTGGACTGAAGAATTACTTAGATACGGAATGGGCCTTGGCATCTTTTCAGAACTCGAAAATTTAGAATGTGCAAGAAATAGGGTGTTTAATCTGTTAGAAACATTGAAAAATTGTTTCTTGTTATCCCAAGTTTCAGGCAAAGATTATGTCAAAATGCATGATGTGGTTCGGGACATGGCTATACATATTGCATCTGAGGGTAAGCATATTTTTTTGGTGAGCCACAATGTGAACTCAAAAGAGTTCCCAAGAAAAGACTCTTACGAGCAATACAATCATATGTCAATTGTTGCAAATAAATTTGATGAGCGTCCCATACCAATATCTTGCCCACGATTGAAGCTTCTGATGTTAAAACTCCGTTTCGAAGAGGGTTTCAAATTACAGGATGATTTTTTTGATGGAATGAGTGAACTCACTGTCATAAGCCTAAGTGGATATGATGAAGAATGTATTCTGCCTTTTCCATCATCCATTCAGAGATTGTCAATTTTGAGGACGCTGTGTCTGACTAAGCTAAGATTGGATGACATGTCCATTATTGGGGAACTAGTCACTTTAGAAATTCTCAGCATCAGAGATTCTTACTTAGAGGAGCTTCCAGTGGAGATAGGAAACTTGACCAATCTGATTATATTAGAGTATTGGTATGAAGGTTACAGAAAACCTATGAGGATTTCACCAGGGGTTTTATCAAGACTAGTTCGATTGGAGGAACTACATATGGTGGGAGTAGAAGATTGTAGTTACTCCACCTTGAGGGAGCTGGAATCGTTATCGAGATTGACTGCACTGACATTTGATGAATGTTCCGAAGATGTGATTTACAGTAACTTGGGCCTTTCCTCCAAGTTGACACGGTACGCTCTTAGAGTGGGTGAAGTCTACATGGATTTTTCAATCATGAAAACTTACGACAAGATTATTGCTCTAAAGGTCACCGAGGGTAAATTGGGTGATCGGATCCGCCTCCTGTTGAGGAATAGCGAATTTGTACTTTCAAGTGGAAAGGGCTCCAAGAATGTAGTGGTCGAGTTGCAGAATGTGAAAGATCTAAGGCTGTTTTACTGTGATTCATTGAATATCCGCTGTCAGAAGAACATTCCATTCCCCAAACTCGAAAGGCTGGAGGTAAGATTTTGTGATCATCTACGTCATCTTTTTCGTGCGTCCTTGGCTTTCCCTGACGATGGAGAAGAGGGGATATCTCGAAGGACACATATCAGAGCTGACGTAATCAAGTTCCCCAATTTATATCGCTTGGAACTTTATTATCTGCCATGCTTCACACACTTTTGCAGTGACACTGTTGAGGGCATTGAGTTCTCTCTGTTACGGGAAATGCAACTCTTCGGATTACGAGAGTTCCAAAATTTCTGGCCTAGAGCCAACAATGCTATCACTGACTCAAATCCTCTTTTTAATGAAAAGGTTTGCTTCTACACGAATAAGTTTTTATTTGAAGGGGTTTTATGAATTAATATTTTAGCTTTAACTTGAGCAATCATATTTATAATATGTTACTCTCTTTGTTCAAACTTTTGTAATATTGATAATTAATTGGGGGTGACATAATGAAATTACGATTGAAGCAGCAAATGATACATGTCTTAAATTATTTATAATAACTAATTAGAAGTGATGTAGCAAAATTACTTTAAAAAATACTTGTGAAAAAATAATTAAGTGGGCGCCATATAAGACATGTTTGACATTAAATTTTATTAATTTTTTAATACTTAAATGACTTTATAATAAGTTTTTAATATTTAAATGAATTGTAATAATTAATTAGGGGTGATAGTAAAATTATGATTGAAGCAGATATGTCATAAATGTTTATTTTACTTTTTCAATTAAATATTAATAATTTTCTAATATGCCAATGCTATGTAATAATTAATTAGGATTGATATAGAAAAATCATGGAGCAAGCAACTGAATGGTCGACTCCCTTTTATAATATAAGAGAATGCCTATTTTTTAAATTATATACAACAACATACCTAGTTCTTTATCGTTTTTTTTTTAATTGTAATTAATAAAGCATTTTTCAACTTATACTTTGAAATTCTATTGAAGTACAATAGAGTAGCCGTTGTCAATATTTTTAATGCGTGATTAGAGATACTGTGTGTACATGGGACTTTTTTGATCTTTTGTCACATGAACATTATTTCAATCTTAATTTTATGGAGTTACAAATAAAGTTTTAATAACTCTATAAAAGTTTAGTGGTAACTGGTAAATTGACAAATACATATATACTGTTAAACACATAGTAGTTATTATTTTAAGTCTAACAATAACTTTGCAATGATGTACGTATTCAAACTTGACCAAATTTTAAAATAATATATAAAAGTCATTAAAAATCCAAAAACTAATAAACTTTGTTCAATTTTAAAAATTACCGATAATTCATCATCTCAAATTCGAAGAAAATATCTTGAAATATGAATATGAGTTTGAAAGAACAAATGAATTGACACTTTTCATCCTCTTTTTGATGAAAAGGTGTATTTCTACTGTTCTAATTGATCATCAAGAAAAAATAATTTCTTTGACAGTTTCTCAAGTAGAATATTTATTAACTTCTACATTTTATTAGAAATAGAGCAGTCAAATTCATAATTAAATGGATAGTACAATTAATTTATATATTGTATATTCATATATTTACATTTTATTGATATCTAATGATTTAGTCTAAAAAAGATTTAACTTGCTGTAATAAAATAACATTAAAAGACACACCAGAAATAAGAATTTTATTAGTAATTCTTTGCAAGACATGAGAAATGGAGTTGATACCTTGTCAATGTTTTGCAGGTTTCTTGTCCCAACCTGGAAAAGCTATATATCGAAAGGGCTAACAGCATAAGTTCTCTATTCTCTCACCAACTTCCAACTACCTACTTCAGCAAACTTGAGACATTGAAAGTAAGTAAGTGTGGAAAATTGAGAAACTTGATGTCTCCATCAGGGGCCAGAGGTCTTCTGAATCTCCGAATACTACAGATACGAGTCTGCGAATTAATGGAAGAAGTGATCATAGAAGAAGAAGAACAAGGAGATGAAATCATGTGTAATGAACCCTTATTTCCCCAATTGGAAGAGCTGGAACTTGAAAATCTGCCAAAGCTGAGGCATTTCATTTTGACAAAGCAAGCTCTTGAATTTCCATTTCTCAAATTAGTGGAGATTCATTACTGCCCTGAAATGAAGATGCTTGTCCAACAGAGATCTGTCAGTACATCAAGTCTCAAAAGTGTGAACAATGATGATGAGTTGAAAGTTGTTGATCTCAACAAAGCGATGTTTAATTCTAAGGTTTGTCTTGTGCCGCTTTATAACTGAATGATATACATATTTGAGTAATGCACTAACAGATCCCTGGTCTATTTCTCTCTTTCTGGTTTAACAAATGGTGCTTATGAAAAATGCCACATAAGCAGACTATCTTGTTTGATTGCTTGTTCAATTGTCTTGATGACAAAATTTTGAGAACACGCTATTGACTGGAACTGAAAACCCAACGAATTTCCTAACCCAAATTCAAGAATTAAACACACCCACACTAAATAAACGACAGACCAATACAAAGCAAGCCAAAGATTTCTAGACTGAAACCATGCTATTCAGGCATTTTTATGTTCATTTAGTCAAACATAGGGATGTTTTAGGTATTAGGCATGGATCGGGGATGAAAGTAATATTGCGCCCCAAGTTTGGGATTGTTTTCACCAGCTCAATCTAATAGTAATAGTAATCTTCATGTAGTTATTTTTTGTTTGTCACCTGATACCTATGTTGATGGAGGTAACAAACATTAGTGAATCTACAATATTATAATTCAAGGGTTCACGTGAACCCAATAATTTTTTTTCATTGATTTTTTATCTGTATTAATAATATCTAGAGATTTCTTGAGGTCATTGAAGATTTCGATAAATTTCAAATTTTAAATCTACCTCTCGTTCTAAACTCTTCTTTCATTATATTTAACAACTAATATATGGATTTGTTTTTCTCATTTCATCTTGCATTCTTTGTCATTTTAAAAGATCTTAAATAATGCTATTTTAAAGATGCTTTTTAAAATACTTCTTCTATTTGAGTAAACACCTCAACTAAATAAGCACTTTTGGCTTTTCAACTTATCACTTAGGGCGTGTTTGGTATGAATGGAAAATGTTTTCATAGAAAGCAAGTTGATTTCTTCTTATTTTCTTATGTTTGGTTATTGAGTGGAAAATATTTTTCGAAAAATATTTTCTAGTGTTTAGTTAGTGAATGAAAATATATTTTTCAGAAAATACATTTTAGTATTTAGCTAAAGAAAATACTTTTGTAGAAAATAAGTTTGACCCTGAAAAATATTTTTTAGGGTGTGTTAGGTGGAAAACGTTTTTTTTACAAAAATAAGTTGTTTCTTGTTTATATTCTTGTGTTCGTTATGCAAGTATTAAAATATTTTTTAAAAGTATTTGTATATGTTTAACATAAAACAATGAGAATGAATAGGGTAAGAAAAAAGTTTAAAATATTTATTAAATATGTTTTTGAGGAGAGGGTTGGTAGTTGGAGGGATGTGTCAGAATATGTGGTAGGGTTAGGTGTGGGGTAAGAAAAAAGTTTTGAATTTTTTTAAAAAAATTATTCTTTTTTTTGGGGGGGGGGGCGTTAGTACAGGGTGGGGCATAAAAAAATGTTTTTTTGGTTAATAAATCGTGTGTGTTTTATTGTAATTAATAAAATATTATCTAACTTATAATTTGAAATTCTTTTGAAGTATAGCAGAGCAGTCGTTGAGAATTTCTTACAAAATATGCCTCTATTTTAAATGCACAGTTAGAGAGACTGTGGACATAAGAAGTTTTGGTTCACTTTTTATCAAAATCAAACCAAATTAACTATATCGGTTTTTTCAACCGATTTATATATTATAAATTCATATATTTACATTTTATTGATATCTAATGATTTAGTCTAAAAATGATTTAACTTACTGTGATAAAATAACATTAAAAGACACACCTGAAATAAGAATTTTATTAGTAATTATTTGCAAGACATGAGAAATGGAGTTGATATCTTGTCAATGTTTGTAGGTTTCTTGTCCCGACCTGGAAAAGCTATATATCTATGTGGACATAACTGCTCTATACTCTCACCAACTTCCAACTGCCTACTTCAGTAAACTTAAGGAACTAGGAGTACGGAATTGTGGAAAATTGAGACACTTGATGTCTCCATCAGTGGCCAGAGGTCTTCTGAATCTCCAAACACTAGGCATAAAAGGCTGCCAATCAATGGAAGAAGTGATCACAGAAGAGGAACAAGAAGGAGAAGAAAACATGACTAATGAGCCCTTATTTCCCCTGTTGGAAGAGCTGATACTCGATAAGCTACCAAAGCTGGGGCATTTCTTTCTGACGAAGCGTGCTCTTGAATTTCCATTCCTCAGAGAGGTGAAGATTCGTAAATGCCCTGAAATGAAGATATTTGTCCAACATGGATCTGTGAGTACACCAAGTCTCGAAATTGTGAACAATGATGATGAGGTAAAAGTAGATGATCTGAACGAATGGATACATCAGAGGTTCAATTCTAAGGTTTGTCTTGTGGTGCTAAATGACTGTATAACTAATTAACTCTATTGCTCTCTTTCCATCTTAACTTGATAGTAATAGTAATATTTACATACTCGTTTATGTTTGTCACTTGAATTAGCTTCCTTTTACCTTCCCCAAATGTTTATCTTTCAACTAAATATTGTAATGTCTGTTTTTTGTAATCTCTACTCTCAGGAAGAAGATGGAAGTGAATCTGAATCTTCTCAGGAAGAAGATGGAAGCGAATTTGAAGCTTCTCATGAAGATGGAAGCAAATCTGAAGCTTCTCATGAAGATGGAAGCAAATCTGAAGCTTCTCATGAAGATGGAAGCAAATGTGAAGCTTCTCAGGAAGAAGATGGAAGCGAATCTGAAGATTCAATGAGTGACGGCAGAAGCTAAAGTGTTGTCTGTGAATCCAAAACTAGGAAGGTAATAATTAAGTACTCAACGATAAGTCCAAAGTTCATCCTAATTAGCTCAAACATCGCCTTATACCTATGTTCGTGATGGGAGAGGTGGGTCTACACTATAACTCATGGGTTCACGTGAAACATACAGCTTTTGCCCAGTCTAATTGTAATTTCTAGAAAACCTGAACAAATATGACCTTTGATTTTGCAAATCCATGTGTGAGTTTCACTCGTGCCTACGTGGAAAGGTAATCTAATCACATGGTACCACGTCGTTAAAAGGGCTGACTTGTAGGGATGTCATATTTGTGCAGTTTTGAATAGTTAAAGGTCATATTTGTGCACTGTCAAAGTTATACTTTTTGTGTTAAAACGGTATTATTATTATAATTTTTTTTTTATTTCTATAGCAGCACTATCTAGTTTTTTCTTTTTATTAAAAAAAAAATAGGGAGGTCATATTTGTGTAGTTTTGAATAGCTAAAGGTCATATTTGTGCACTGTCAAAGCTTTGCTTTTTGTGTTAAAACGGTATTATTATTATAATTTTATTTATTTATTTCTATAGCAGCAACACCTAGTTTTTTTTTTTAATTAAAAAAATAGCCACTAGCAGGGATCAAACCCGCGCAGTAGGTTGAAGGAAGCGCCCAAGAAGAGCAAACAACACCACTGGGCTATTTAAGTGCCTTGTTTCATGTGGTTCAACATTAATATACGTATATAAATACAGATTTTCTACCTTATATATACAATGTAATTTTTTTACCGAGGGGGATTTGGGTTAACCCCATGGAAACCACGTAGGTCCGTCCCTGCGTTAATTGAAAAGCGTTTTAATAATGTTAATTTAATATACTACTACTGCTATCCTTAATAACGTTAATTTAATAATATTTTATTACAACTATAATTTTTTTATTATTAGTATAGTTTCATCTTTAATTTAATATTTAAATAAATTATATTTACATATATTAGATAACTTAAATACGCCCTCTACTTTATAATATATATACATACCCGCGCGATTTTTTCGTATGAGGCTGACCCACCTAATTATTAAATTTTCAATATTGCTCTTTTTCCGTAATGACAAAAGAAATTAGATGCCATTTTCACCTTTGAGCCGAAAATAATGAAAAAATAATAGTAAAAAGTCATTTAAAGGTCATTTGTACAGTTTTGAATAGTTAAAGGTCATATTTGTAATCAAGCTTGGTTGGCCTAGTGGTTAGCTCACTAGGTCGCTTAAGCAAGTGTCGGGGGTTCGATTCCCGCCTTGTGCATGCAACAACCAATTGGCCAGCGGCAAATCCTTAAATGGAGCTCAGATCCGCGGAGGATTAGTCCTTAGCCTGTTGGGTTGGGGATACCTTGGGAACCCCCCCCCAAAAAAAAGGTCATATTTGTGCACTGTCAAGTTTAGGGTCATATTTATGTATTATGCCCTTAGATTTTAAGCTGGACGCGCTCAGTTTTGCGTGTTAAACACGCGTTTTGCCACGTAGGATCGGAGGTTATATTTATGCAGTTTTGAATAGTTAAAGGTCATATTTGTGCATTGCCAAAGTTTAAGGTCAAAATTATAATTTGGTGTCAAGTTTAGGGTCATATTTATGTATTATGCCTTTTATTTTCTCATGACATCTTGCATTCTCTGTCGTTTTAAAAGATTGTAAAGATTACTTTTCAAGAAATGCTCGTTCATCCACATTTAATCGAAGCCTATATATAACAGAAGGCTGTAACACAATAATTTTATGGTCATGACAAAGAAGGAACCTTACAACAACATGCCCGTTTGAAAGGGTAGAGTGCACACGGACCATACCGCTACCTCAGAGGTAGAGAGACTGTTTCGGTTAGATCCTCGGCAAGAAAAAATCCAAACTATGAACCTTGTGAAAGAAATATTATCTGGCTCCAGTTACTCATCCAAATCCTCATATGGGAAGTTCAGAATTTCTACTTTTTGATCAATTTGTAAGAGTATTCCAATACTCAAGAGACTGAGTTGCCAAACCATACAAATTCGGGAAGTTGGGGAAAGAAAACATTACACATTCCGTAAAAATAAGCATGAAATGATTTGTGTTTTAGTTTAAGAGCATAAAAGTATAGGAAACAAAATAATCATTCCACCATGCGATTTTCCTCCGACTGCTTTTGTGGAACCAGGACCTTGGCAGGCAGTGTAAGTGATGGCTCTTTTGTTGAGTGCAGCAGGAGCTTTGACTATGTGAATGCTCTGTTCAAGATCCTTCATTGCTTCTCTCTGCTCCTTGGCTTTCTTTCCTTTCATCCTGTATGGTTTGCCGAGTAATGTTAATAGCAAGAAAAGCCACATGATAAATAAAAAGTAATGTAAATTAGTGAAGCACGGTCTAAGGAACCTCTTAGCAATCTCTCTTCTCCCTATCGACTCTGATTTTATCAATTTTCTTGATGGCCTTCAAAGTGTTCTCAGTTACGTTCCTGTCATGTCTCAGTTACATTCAAATTTAGAGTCATATCTAATGCAAATAACAAATAACAGACTCCCTGTTAACCAGTCATGTTAAAGAATAAAGGCATGTAGGATCATCTAATGCACTTCTAATCACTGTTTCATTTTTGAAAGAGTACTTTGGTCTCTTTCATATATAAAATGTATTTACTTTGGTCTTTAAGGCCTATATTTGTTACTCTAAACTTGAGCACTTCTAACCGCGGTTCCTGATGTATGCATGTCTCGTATCTGCATATGAAAAATAATTGGGTTTATGGTTCTTTTCGAGTAGTAAATCTTTCTGTTGACACAAGTTGTCCATGTGATACTGGAATTTAGCAACACTGGCATATGATCACATGTGTTTCCAAAATTAAGAGGCGAGTTTCAAGGTACATTTTATAGATGGTATAATCGATGTAAGGCTTTTAAAAAATTGGACCGACTCTTTTTTTTTCTGTATGATTGTGATACATGAAGTCAACTGCTTATAGTTGGTATCGTCCATGTAATGCTTTTTCTAAGGCCACTGTCACTCCTTTATCATCGGTTATATTGCGTAAAGAACCATATATAATGTTAAAGTTACTAGTGTAATAATACAGTATACTAGTTTTACATTTATAATTCTGGTTGATGCCTTTTCATTTACAACACTACCTATGATATCACAACTCATATCAGTAAATTTATGTCAGTTTTGGTGATCATCATGTAAAATTAAAGCTCAATCTGTTGTTTGGCAATAAATCTAGGCAAGAATACTATACAAGATTTCATGAACACTCTTTAGGACAAATGTCGCCTTGTCAAAAAAGAATTTGAATCAGTCGTGTTTAGTAATTTTTTGTGATTGGTTTGATTTCAGTATCTAAGTATAAGACTATAAGTCATGAATACTATAGGTATTACCTTTTGAACGATTTGGATTGAATTATTTAAACGATGTTGCAATACAAATCAGTTGAAATATACTTAAATTTTCCCAATAACTATGGCACAGTTTGTTGCAGGAGGCATCTGATGTCATAATTTTTAATTTGTTAGTTCTTGTTCTAGTCATTTATATAAAACTAAAAGTTAGAAACACCTAATCCTCTACACTATCCAGATGACATGAGTTCTACTACGAGCACCTTTTGCCCTGTGATGCACCTTTTGCACGATCAGTCGAACCATGGTTTGTGGTGGTCAAGCTATGGTCTTAAAACTGATTTGGTTTCTCACATGCCAGATTTGATGTGCTGCAGCTGCTAACACCATGCGATATACTTCAGCTCCTTACCTGCGCCAAACTTCAAACCGATAGCTTACGCCATATTGCCCCGGACATTTAAAGAAGAGATGATGTATGGACTCAGGATCCTGCTTGAATAAGACACATTGTGGATCAGTTGTGAAGCCCCATTTGGCCATCCTGTCCTTACTGAAGACGGAGTAATTAATAATGTGACTAATGAAACTTTTTTTTTTTTTTCGAGATGATGATCAAAAACTTATCTAAACTCACTTTTTCACAAGTTTCACACCTCAACTATCGGTTATTCTCTTTCCTACTTGAACTATCATCATCGATATATTAAAAAACACCTGAGTAGATGGTGATAGTTCAGGTAGGAAAACAGAAGAGTTGATAGTTGCAGTGTAAAACTCGCAGAAAGGTGATAGTTCAGGCGCGGTGTTGATCATTAACTCTTCGTTTTTGGAGAAATCTAAAAAAGCTTACATTGAGTGTTATGTATGGATGTAGACTTTAAGGCAATTGTTTCCCATGTCCTCTTGCTCTTGTTCAATCTTTCTTGCAGAATCCTCAGCAGAAGTGCTGCAATTATGTAATTCAATCGACTCCAAACTACAAATTTCTCCAAAATCTATTGGAATTTCCTTAAGGTTGTCACATTTCTTCAGAACAAGGTGTTTTAGACTTGGGAAGTTATCACTGCTCGCTACCCAATTCGTAAGAAGTACTTTCCGAAATAACAACAACTTTAGGCTTTCGAATATGTCATCATCACGCAATCTCCATACATAACCAATGGCTGCACGATCTTTAAGTTTGAGCTCTTCAAGATTTGGCAACTTGACAAGAGTTGAAATATCTTCCCAAGGAAAACCAAACCAGCCAGAGAAAGTCAACCTCTTAAGTGATGCTGGGAAAAAAGATTCCTTGATGGAGATCGGAGGTGTCCAAGACAAAAAGGCATTACTGACGCACTTCAATGCTTCGAGTTTTGTCAACCTGGACATATCAACGGGGCGATTCACCCAACTCTTTTTAGGTACGTCATTATGATGGGCGATCAGTCTTTTTAGATTGGGAATGCTAGAAAGGATTTCATTTGTACAACTGGTGAAATAGAGATTAGAAAGTTCCACTAAATTTGGCATCCCAAGATGCTTATATAAGATACTTTTTCTTCCAGGGCTCGGTAAATAACAGGCTTTCCTTATATGTATATGCCTCAAGTTCTTCATCGTCCATACCTTCTCTGGTAAAGTTGCATGATTATAACTTCTCTCATAAATTAGAGTTTGCAGATTCTGAAGCTCTGAGATTGATGCAGGAAACTTTGCAAGAGATCGAACTTGTAGATATCTCAGATGAAATAACTTTGTAATTACAGGTGGAATAGAATGGTAACTTTCATTTTCATTGAAAACGGCCAATACCCTGAGAAGGTGGAAACGGGAGAAAACTTCAGGTCTTACAAAATTATGAGTTTTAGAAAATAAGTAGATAGACCTGGCAACCGAGGGTAATAACTTGAAACGCCTATCATCTGAATAACTGTTAATCTGGAAACTGAAGCGACGACCATTGTACTTTTGTGTTGAAAGAGTAAGGACTACATCAGTTCGCTCAACATGCAAAAACTTTTTCATTTCAACTTCAGTCAAACAGAATTCACGCAGTAGATCATGCATACCACATACTTTTATCTCACTGTTGAATCTCCTTTTGTTAACGATTATCAAGTTCCTGCTGATAAGATCCTCCAAATAATCTTCTGCCACTTCCTCCAAGCTTTTATCACTTTCAGGCCTCCTTATAAAACCTTCAGCGATCCATAACTGAATCAATCTCCAAGTCTCAGCCTGATAATCCTCCGGGAAACTACCCATAGAAAGAAAGCAAGGTTTGAGGTGATTAGGCAAGTTGTGGTAACTCAAACCAAGCACTCCTAAGCATTTATCTGGATGACTAGCAATGATTTCACCCATGGTTCGGGAAACATCCATCCAACTTTCTAATGTCCTGGACACTTTAGAGAGATGACCCGCAATCACTGAAATTGTTAAGGGTAGTCCTTGGCATTTTTCTGCAATTTGCTTTCCAATTTCTTCCAACTCAGGTGGATGATCATATTTCGGTCCAAACACCTTATCACGAAGTAACTTCCAACTGTTTTCTAAATTCAAGGTGTTCATCTCATGAGGGCTAACAGGATTTACATATATTGCAACCTTTGTTTCTCTAGTGGTCAATAAGATTCGACTCCTATTGTTACAATCAGGAAATATTGCTCTTATGCTATCCCAAACATCCGTACTCCAAATATCATCAACTACAACAAGGTATCTTGGACCCTTCAGTTTTTTCTGCACCAGGTCGGCTAATTCATTGTCATCCTTCTTTTCATAATCTTTTTCGATGTAAATATTTGTTTGCTTTGAAATGCAGTGTAAAGCTTCTAGCAACACATTTCGACTTCCATATACTTGAGATATTGTAACCCAAACACGAATGTCAAAATGATACCTGATTTTCAGATGATCATGAGCTTTTCTAGCCAGTGTTGTTTTGCCTATGCCACCCATGCCTGATATTGTGACGATTTCTAGATCGGACAACGGCTCAGTCAATCTTCTAACTATTATCTCCAAGTCCTCATCAAGTCCTTGCACGATATCGCCTTCCAAATGTTGCAGCATCCGGTTACTTCTAGAAGAAGTACTGTCAATCAAGAAATCCCCGACAGATTCAAGAAAGGGATGATCATTACGACTACTTGTGCTAAAATCAGACAGAGTCTCCATCACTTCATTCCTTATTGTATTTATTCTTTTAACCACCGGTCGCAAATTCCTTCGCAAATTCTTGTTTAGCGAACTTTCCGATGCATTTACACATGTCCAGCACATCTCAATAACATCTTCTGCATCATTAGCAGCAGATCTTATTATTTCCTCGAAAGATTTGATTTTTTCAGGATCAAATCTACTCTTGCTAGCTTCTTCGAGAAAATTTTGAAAATATTCAGCAGTATTATGAAGGGATTCTAGTGTTTTAGCAGTTTGACCTTGAATGAGTACAGGGTGTCTCTCCTGAAACTGCTCAAGTGTTTGAAGAAGAGAAATTACAGCTATGTAAGCTTCCATCACCTATTAAGATATCGAAAGAGGTAACACAAAGATTTTCACGTGAAATACGCTTCACAAGATCAAAAGGATATCAATATAGAGAGATGTGAACTTAGTACTTGCCGCAAGTATCAGAAAATTGTACAAGACCTTCTAAGTAATTCCCAAAGCTTATCTTAGTGTTAATGACTAAATCATTTGATTTAATTAATAAAGACAAAGTCAGACTATTAGGTGTGATATAGTAATTCTTTTAAGTTAAGTGAAGAAACTATCCATCAGAAGAAAGGGAATATATAAAAGCAAAACATTATTCAAATGTACAATGGATTGCAGGATTATTACATCACACCTACTTCTCTGACTTTGTCTTTCCTTTTTCTGATCAAGTCAAATAATTTTTTCGTGAACACTAAGAAAAGATTTGGAAATTAATTAAAAGATGTTGTACAACAAGACGTGGGAATAAAATTTGTGAAAAAATAGTTAAAGAGTTGAGAAACTTTATATAGCGATACTTGTGAATACTATGTTCAAATCTCTCTATATTGATATCCTTTACATCTTGTGAAGCATATTTCACGTAAAAATCTTTGTGTTACCTCCTTATTTTTAGTTTCTTATTATCATGTCTGTCTTATTGTCTCTTTCGATATCTTGTGAAGTTGTTGGCAGTTTATACAGCTGTAATTTCTCTTCTTCAAACACCTGAGCAGTTTCAGCAAAGACATCCAGAAAGTGTTAAAATGCTAGAATCCCTGCATGAAAGTGCTGAATATTTTCAAAATGTTGTTGAAGAATAGTAGCTTAAAAAGTTAGTTACCTGTAGAATAGTAGTTAACAGTTTGAGTACTTTGGCACCTGATCAGTTTAGAAGTAGTTGGTATGATTGCATCTATAAATACCTCTTAATATACAAAAAATCTATTCAGCAAGAATCCCTCTTCTCAATACATTCTTCTTTTTCTTTTTTCTTCTTTAATCTTGTTTGATCTTCTAAGACTCGAAGTCATCGATACTTAGAGTAATAACAAAGTGTCCATCAGAAGAAAGGAAATATATACTGTAACACCCTGCATTTCGGGCTAGAACGTAAACCGTTATTCTTTCACATAGAGAACTTTCCTAACGTTCAAGTTTTAGTGAAAGTTGAAACTTGGGTCAATTTCAATTGATCATAACTTATTATATATGATGAACTGGGTGGCCTACTATATATCAAATGAAAGATCTTCGAATTAGCTTTCCATCGACACCAAATTCGCCTAAAACAAACACTCGGTGAAGAACTTACAGTATTTTTAGTGTCAGCATTCCCAGTTGACTAGCCACAGCGTTGCGGTGAGCCTTAAAATGACAATTGTCAATTCCAGTAGCTCACCGCAATTTCCAGCGCATCGCGGTGAAACTTTAAACGGTGTTCCAGTCCCGGATTTTAAATTCTAAGGTCAAATTAGACATTTCCCATGGCCCAAACCCATCCAAACACGGGATTTAATCCCAAATACACCTAAATACATACACTTTCACCAAAATTCATCAAGAACACTCTCTAGGATTTCAAACAAGAATCTCAAATAATTCAAGATTCAACCGTGGGTTTTCAAAAGCTATTGAAGAATTGAAATCTCCGCAACGTAGGCTTCAAGAAGCACCCGCTAATTTCGTGAATAGAGGTACGTGGGGTTATCCTAAAAATCTCATGGGCTTAAAAATTCATGTTTTAAGAATGGGGTTTTTTGAAATTACGAATATAATCATGTTTTACAAGTTTCAATGATATTGATTTGGTCTTTAGGCCTCTCCCTGAAGTGATTTGATCTATTATATATGTACATGCATGTGTTTCGAAAAGATGATAACTTGAGAGCATGAATTATATGGAATCCTCTCTTGATCTGATTTTATTTTAAATTTTCATATGATGTGAATTGTTTGAAAATCATCTTGAAAAGCATGACATGAAATATTTTGAAAATTGTTATGATTGGATATGATTTTGACTTGCAAGAAGAGGGTTGTTTATGTTGAAATTTGTTGAACATAATGGTTGAATGAAAGAATGATGTGATATTGATGACTTGCAAGTCGGGTATGACGATACCCTACAGAACATGATATGTGATTGTATTAAATGGAGTTGAATGCATTGATTTTACATGAGATAAGTGGATGCCCGAAGAAGGCGTTTGAGTGTAAGGGATCATCGCTGGAAACCGTGTTTGCCGACATAGGAATTTGGTACCCTGCTTTGTGATCTTACGTACCTGACTTTATGTCATCCCAATTTGGGACTATGGTTAGGAGCCCTGCTTTGTGATCTTGTGCACTACCATACTTTATTGGGTTGAGAGACCCTGTTGTGTGATCTTGTGTGTCTTTTCCTCACTTATACTCTAATCTTGGCGGCAATCGAGATTTGACAGTTGATGTAAATGTGATATGTAGGGTATTCCACCTAGCTCAATTGCATTGCATTGTTGTTGGAAAATTATTACATTATGCCCATGTGCTTTTCAAATGATTTGATACAAAACCGCTTTATAATGGCTCTCACTTATATTCTATAAAAATATTATATTGTTGTTTTGAATTTTTCTGCGTACCAGTACTTTTGTATTGACCCCCTTCCCTCCCAGGTTCGGAGTCACAGTCTAGGGGTCCAGATAATTAGTAGATTCTTCTGATAGAGTTGCAGAGTCACTTGGTGAGCCTTCTATATTTCGGAAGGCCAAATGTCTGGCAGTTTTATTTATCGTTTATTAGTTTTTGGGTCTACTGGGGGCCTTGTCCCAGTTTTCAGACAGTAATTTATTTCAGTCATGTAGTAGAGATTTCACAGACGGTTTTCAGATGTCGATAGAGGTTGTGGGACATTATTTCCCATTATTGATTTCATTAGATTCATGACCATGTTTCCGTAATATTGTGTATCTTCCTCATTTCTTTTTATAACATGAATTATGTGCATGATTACCGGATAAATAGGGGTATTTCGGGCCTTCATGGTTCAAAATGCTCATCACGGCCTGTAACGCCCCGTAAAAGTCATGCATGTATTAGACTGTAATTTTTGAGCGTTAGACTTAAGTTTTAAATTTTTTCTAAGTGTTGAAATGACTTAGACTCATTCTTAGCTGGCAACCTTCGGGATACAACTTCTCGACCTTCCCGACCTTTATTTTAGATTTTCAAGTTGCGTTACGATCGTTCAATCTCATAGTACATCTCGGATAAGTTTTGGAATTTTTCGGAATGCATAAGATTGCGTTTGGATTTCAAAACAGTTGCAAAACGCATAGCCTATTGCCCAGTTTTTCCTCATTTTAGGGTCAACTTCAAACGATCATAACTCCCTGTATATAATGAACTGTGTGAGCTATAATATATCAAACGCAAGATATTTGAGTCCTATTTCAAATGCAGTTGGTTTCATCCAATTTGTTTATATGGGTAAAAAGTTATAATCGATTTACTCCAGCCTATCAAACTATCAACTGAGGGACAGATTTAACCTTAATTGTTCCTTAGGGGTATTTTGGTCATCCTCCACCCCTATATATACCACCAACACGGGATTTAATCCCTCAAACACCATAATACACATACTTTCCTCAAAATTTCTCAAGAATTCTCCTTAGGGTTTTAAAATAAAAACCCAAATAGTTCAAGATTCGACCGTAGGTTCTCGAAGATAATTACATATTCGGAATCACCAATCCGCAAGCTTCAAGAAACATCTATTATCCTTGGAAATCGAGGTACGCGGGGTTTTCCCTAAAATCTCATGGGCATAAAAATCATATTTTAAGTATCGGGTTTTCGAATTCATGTGCATACTCATGTTTTAGAAGCTTTAATGATATTGTTTTGGCCTTTTGGCTTTCCCCCAAAGTGGTTTGAAAATTATATGTATATGTATATGTATATATGTGTTTGTCCTGAAATATATGAATTTAAAGCATGATTTTCATGGAACCCCTCTCTTAATGTAAATTTTTCCATGTTTCACGTAATATAAATTTTTTTGAAAGACATCTTGAAGAAAAGAAATTATGATATGAAGTGCTTTGACTTTTGCTATGTTTGGAATACGATTCTTGAACACGAAAGAGAGGGTTGTGAATGTTGAATATGCATGTAATGAAAGAATGCATGGTTTTGCCAAAATGCACATGACCACCATATGTTTGATGAAACTTCTGCATGAATTGAACTTTAAGTTCGGAATATGAAATCCTTTATATCAGTTGCATGTTTTGGGTGGTCTAAACTATGTTTTGAATGAAAGCTTTTGCTTAGTACCTTATGGCTCAGAAAAATCATGACTTGCAAGGTCTAGGTATGACGATACCAATTCAGACTAATGCCATATCAGACTCAGACTAACAGACATTTCAGACTTTCATGATTTAGAAATTTCAGAATGATGCATGTTCAAAAAAGGTTAAAAATGGGCATACAGAGATGTTA
Organism: Capsicum baccatum var. pendulum; assembly: GCA_030864225.1. Classification (NCBI taxonomy): domain Eukaryota; kingdom Viridiplantae; phylum Streptophyta; class Magnoliopsida; order Solanales; family Solanaceae; genus Capsicum; species Capsicum baccatum. The sequence continues at coordinate 263,950,275 of CM061559.1, read as the reverse complement.
GGTGGTTCCCCGAAGAGGGCTTGAGTTCAAGCGACTCATTGCCTAAAACCGTGGTTTGCCGACCCGGGTATATTATTATGCGCTGACTTAAATGTCCTGTGGCGTATCAGACTCAGAGACTCCAACCCTTGCAGCACACTTGGGTTGGGGGCTTTCCCGCTGAGTCAATGGCGGATTCTATACAGCCCGTGGAATATCAGACTTGTAGGGGAATACCACCTAACTCAGAAGTAAAACACAGATCATGATTTGAAATGAACAGACAGGTTGCATGTTTTAAGAAAGTGCCCATGTATTTTTCAGAAACAGTTTTATACATGATGTCTTGATGAAAAATTGCTTTCACTTAATATATATATATATATATATATATATATATATATATATATATATATGTATGTTCCATTATACTATTTTTGGATTGCTTTGCGTGCCAGTACTTTTGTGCTGACCCCCCCTCCTTCCAGGTTCTGAGGCACAGTCTAAGGGTCCAGCTACTCAGTAGACATTCTCGGATTTGCAGACTTGATCTCATAGTGGTGAGCCTTCTATTATTCGGAAGGCCTAATTATGTCAGACATTATCTTATTTATTATGTTTTTGGTTTACTGGGGGCCTTGTCTCAGTTTCTTTTCAGACAGAGGTTTGTGTTCTTAGTAGAGATTTCGCAGACTGATGTCAGATAGTATTATTCAGAAATGTTGCAGAACTTGACCATGTTTTCCGTACTCAGTTTTAATTCCGCATTTTATTATGATTACAAATGTTGTGCATGATAACCAGATAAAGAATGGGTGTTCCGGTCCTTCATGGTTCGGCATGCTCGTCACGTCTAGAGCCTAGGCTCGGGTTGTGACAAACTTGGTATCAGAGCACGGTTCATGGTCCCAGGGTGTCTGCGAAATCGGGTCGAGTAGAGTTCTGTTTATGGGTGTGTAGCGCGCCACACTTATAAACAGGAGGCTACTAGGCGTTTAGGAATATTTCCCTTCTTTGTGATTTAGTTCGTTCTTCAGAGTCTAAACTTTCCCCTAATTAATGATCTCTTGTATTTCAGAAACACGACTATGCCTCCCCGTCGCAACATCGATCAGAGTGCTCAGGCAGATGAGGTCCGTCCCACCCATGGGATGCGAACCCATAATAGAGCTTCCACGCCAGAACCTGTCCCTACTTCGGGAGTCCCTCTGGTCCCAACCAGTCCACCTCGGGCTCTGCGGACTAATGTCAACCGTCCACCAACTGCTCAGAGAGATATCTCAAATGCAGAGTTCAGACGGTCTATCCATATGCTGACACAGCTGGTAGCTAACCAGGCTCAACGATCGGAAGATGTTGGGTCTGCATCCGTTACGGCTGAGGCTACTAGAGTCGGGCATTTCATGAAGATGAATCCACCTAAGTTCACTAGTACAAAGGTGGAGAAAGATCCACATGAGTTCGTGGATGAGATGGAGAAGATCTTTAAGGTAATGCATGTAGATGAGATTGAAGGAGTGGAATTGGCAACTTATCAGCTTGAGGATATTGCAAATCAGTGGTATGCAGACTAGGAAGATGCAAAAGGTGAGAGTGCTGAGCCTACAGTTTGGGGTGAGTTTGTAGAAGCTTTCCTTGACAGATTCTTTCCTCTGGAGTTGAGGGAGGCCAAAGCAGAAGAGTTCATGAATCTGAAGCAGGGCAGTATGAGTGTACAGGAGTACACTTTGAAGTTTAATCAACTAGACCGCTATGCACCAGAATTGACTAGCAATATGAGAGCCCGGATGAGGAAATTTGCATCCGGCCTTGCTGATAACCTAATACTTGAGTGCCAGGGGGCAATGTTGAATAGGGAGTTAGACTTTGCTAGACTGACAGTCCATATGAAGCAGGTGGAAGAGAGGAAGAGAAAGATTGTTGAATGTAGAGAGAAGAACAGACAGGCCAAGAGAGTCAAATCTGCGGACCAGCACCAGAGTCAGCCGCAGAGTGGTAACTGGGGAAATAGGTGGTCGAAGAAGATGGGGTTTTGGAATAATAAACAATCATCAGCCAGCGCCCCAGCGCCCAGACCCCTTGCAGACAGACAGAGTCAAAGCTTTCAGACTCCTCATGGATCTAGAGCACCAGATACTCAATCGCAGGGTAGTGTGGCTCAGCAACATCGCACTTGCCCGCGATGTGAAAAGTGTGGTAGGAATCATCCGGGGAAATGTCAGTTGGGCACATGTGTATGTTATTCATGTGGTCAGCCTGGCCACTTTCAGAGGGACTGTCCATCTACTAGGAGGAGTGCTGGTGGTGCGAAGTTTCAGGGCAATTCCACAGCGCCACCCTCATCTCAGAAGGGCTCCACATCAGCTGTCGGGAATAGTCGCAACCAGTTATATGCCTTGACCAACCGCCAAGAGGCGGAAACTTCCCCAGATGTTGTTACCGGTATGTTACAAATCTTTTCCCGTAATGTCTGTGTGTTACTTGATCCCGGATCTACCTTATCCTATGTAACCCCTTATGTGGCTGTTGGTTTTGGGTTTGAGCCTAGTGTGATTTCTGAACCCTTCTCTGCTTCTACCCCGATGGGGGATTCTGTTGTTGCTAGAAAGGTATATAGGGGTTGTGTGGTGACTGTTGGTAGTCGGGATACAGTGGCAGACCTTATAGAATTAGACATGGTTGTATTTGATGCTATCTTAGGGATGGATTGGCTCCATTCATGCTATGCCATATTGGATTGTAGGACCCGTAGAGTTACCTTTTCTTTCCCGAATGAACCAATGATAGAATGGGAAGGGCATTCTTTAGCACCCAAAGGGCACTTTATATCTTATCTCAGAGCCGGAAAACTCATTTCTAAGGGTTGCTTGTATCACCTTATTCGAGTCAAGGACTCTAAATTTGAAAATCCTCCTCTTCAGTCTGTCCCTGTGGTTAATGAATTTCTAGAAGTCTTTCCCGAAGATCTCCCAGGGATACCCCCTAATAGGGAGATAGAGTTTGGTATTGATGTGTTGCCCGATACCCGTCCCATTTCTATTCCGCCATATAGAATGGCTCCCGTAGAGCTAAAAGAGTTGAAAGAGCAGCTAGCAGACCTCCTAGTTAAGGGATTTATACGCCCCAGTGTATCTCCTTGAGGTGCACCTATACTTTTCGTGCGTAAGAAAGACGGTTCCCTTCGTATGTGCATAGATTACCGTCAGTTGAATAAGCTCACAATTAAAAACAAATATCCTCTTCCTAAGATTGATGATCTTTTTGACCAGCTTCAGGGTGCTAGATGTTTTTCAAAAATAGACCTTCGTTCGGGCTATCATCAGTTCAAAGTTAGGGAGTCAGACATTCCCAAAACAGCTTTCCGAACCCGATATGGTCACTATGAGTTTCTTGTCATGTCCTTCGGGTTAACTAATGCCCCTGCAGCCTTCATGGATCTTATGAACAGAGTTTTCCGTCAGTTTCTTGACTCGTTTGTCATTGTATTTATTGATGATATTCTGATTTATTCTAAGAGTAAGGAGGATCATACCGATCACATTCAAATCATTCTTCAGACTCTTAAGGATCATCGGTTGTATGCCAAATTTCCCAAGTGTGAGTGCTGGCTAGATGTTATTGCCTTCTTAGGGCATATTGTTTCCAGTGACGGGATTAGAGTGGACCCCCAGAAAATTGAGGTAGTGAGAAAATGGCCCAGACCCACGACTCCAACCAATATTCGGAGCTTCTTGGGTTTGGCAGGTTATTACAGAAGATTCGTAGAGGGTTTTTCATCCATAGCGGCTCCACTAACTAAACTGACTCAGAAAAAGGTAAAGTTTGTGTGGTCTGATTTATGTGAAAATAGTTTTGAGAAGTTGAAAGACAGACTGACCACTACACCTGTTTTGACTCTTCCCGAGGGTGTTGATGGTTTTGTGGTTTACTGTGATGCGTCCCGTGTGGGACTTGGCTGCATTTTGATGCAACATGGTAAGGTGGTAGCTTATGCATCTAGGCAGTTAAAGGTGCACGAGCGGAACTACCCTACTCATGATTTGGAGTTAGCGGCTGTGGTATTTGACCTTAAGATTTGGTGGCACTACTTGTACGGTGTTCATGTTGATATCTTCACTGATCACAAGAGTCTGCAGTATGTTTTCTCGCAGAAAGAATTGAATCTCAGGCAGAGGCGGTGGTTGGAACTTCTGAAAGACTATGATATAAGCCTGCATTACCATCCGGGCAAGGCAAATATTGTAGTCGACGCCCTCATCAGGTTGTGTATGGGCAGCCTTTCTCATGTAGAAGAAGAAAAGAAAGAGATGGTGAAGGATATTCTCCGCCTTGCGAATCTGGGAGTACGACTGTTAGATTCCGAAGACGGAGAGGTGATTGTTCATGAGTTAGCTAAGTCATCCCTTTGTGCTGAAGTGAGGGAGAAGCAGGTTGGAGATCCTATCCTGATGCAAATCAAGAAAAATGTGGGTCAACAGAAGGTGATGTCTTTTGAAGTTGGTGGTGATGGCATTCTGAGTTTCCAGGGTAGATTATGTGTTTCGAATGTCGACGGGCTTTGTGAAAGAATTCTTGATGAAGGTCACACCTCGAGCTATGTTGTTTATCCTGGTTCTACTAAGATGTACCATGATTTGAAATCTATGTTTTGGTGGAATAATATGAAGCGAGATGTGGCTAACTTTGTTTCTAAGTGCTTGAATTGCCGACAAGTGAACGTAGAACATTTGAGGCCAGGAGGTACTTCCCAAGAAATAGCGTTGCCCTTGTGGAAGTAGGAAATGATCAATATGGACTTTATCATAGGACTTCCGAAGTCCCAAAATTAGTATAACTCTATATGGGTGATTGTAGATAGGCTGACCAAGTCAGCTCACTTTCTGCCTGTCAGGACTAACTATTCGGGGGAAGATTATGCCAAGCTGTTCATTGCAGAAATTGTCCGTTTGCATGGAGCGCCTGTCTTCATTATATCCGACCGAGGTACGCAGTTTTCTTCTCAATTTTGGAGATCGTTTCAGAAAGGTTAAGGTACCCAGGTGAACTTAAGTACATCATTCCACCCTCAGACTGATGGGCAAGCTGAACGCACCATCCAGACCCTAGAGGATATGTTGAGGGCCTGTGTGATTGACTTTAAAGGTTGTTGGGTTGATCACTTGCCACTGATAGAGTTTGCCTATAACAACAGTTTCCACTCTAGTATTAAGATGGCGCCTTTTGAGGCATTATATGGTAGGAGATGTAGGTCTCCAATAGGCTGGTATGAAGTAGGTGAGATGCAGATGTATGGGCCTGATCTTGTTCATCAAGCAATGGAGGATGTGAAACTCATTAGGGAACGACTTTAGACAGCTCAGAGTCGTTAGAAATCCTATGCCGACGTCAGAATAAGAGAGTTAGAGTTTGAGATTGGAGATTGGGTTTTCCTCAAAGTTTCTCCCATGAAGGGAGTTATACGTTTTGGGAAGAGGGGTAAGCTAAGTCCTCGCTATATAGGCCCATATCAAATTGTAAAAAGAATAGGTGGAGTTGCGTATGAATTAGAATTGCCTGCAAGTTTGGGTTCTGTTCATCCAGTATTCCACATATCCATATTGAAGAAGTGCATCGGAGATCACTCCTTGGTGGTGCCCATTGATGAGATCAGGGTGGGCGATTCCTTGTCTTGCGAGGAAGAGCCCGTGGAAATCCTAGATCGACAAGTGAGAAAATTGAGGAGTAAAGAGATAGTCTTAGTTAAAGTGTTATGGCAAAATCAGAAAGTTGAAGAAGCAACTTGGGAGTCGGAGCATGACATGAAAGTGAGATACCCAAGCCTATTTGAACCAGCAAATAACGAATTGGAAGGTACAATTCTTGCTTTATGTTTCCTTCTATGTATGAATCTGCTTGAAATTGTGCGTGACTATTCCCGTGTCATCATTCGGGGACAAATGATCCCAAGGGGGGATAATGTAATGCCCCGTAAAAGTCATGCATGTATTAGATTGTAATTTCTGAACTTTAGACTTAAGTTTTAAATTTTTTCTAAGTGTTGAAATGACTTAGACTCATTCTTAGCTGGCAACCTTCGGGATACAACTTCTCGACCTTCACGACCTTCATTTTTAGATTTTCAAGTTGCGTTACGATCGGGCAATCTCATAGTACATCTCGGATAAGTTTTGGAATTTTTCGGAATGCATAAGATTGCGTTTGGATTTCAAAACAGTTGCAAAACGCATAGCCTATTGCCCAGTTTTTCCTCATTTTAGGGTCAACTTCAAACGATCATAACTCCCTGTATATAATGAACTGTGTGAGCTATAATATATCAAACGCAAGATATTTGAGTCCTATTTCAAATGCAGTTGGTTTCATCCAATTTGTTTATATGGGTAAAAAGTTATAATCGATTTACTCCAGCCTATCAAACTATCAACTGAGGGACAGATTTAACCTTAATTGTTCCTTAGGGGTATTTTGGTCATCCTCCACCCCTATATATACCACCAACACGGGATTTAATCCCTCAAACACCATAATACACATACTTTCCTCAAAATTTCTCAAGAATTCTCCTTAGGGTTTTAAAATAAAAACCCAAATAGTTCAAGATTCGACCGTAGGTTCTCGAAGATAATTACATATTCGGAATCACCAATCCGCAAGCTTCAAGAAACATCTATTATCCTTGGAAATCGAGGTGCGCGGGGTTTTCCCTAAAACTCATGGGCATAAAAATCATATTTTAAGTATCGGGTTTTCGAATTCATGTGCATACTCATGTTTTAGAAGCTTTAATGATATTGTTTTGGCCTTTTGGCTTTCCCCCAAAGTGGTTTGAAAATTATATGTATATGTATATGTATATATGTGTTTGTCCTGAAATATATGAATTTAAAGCATGATTTTCATGGAACCCCTCTCTTAATGTAAATTTTTCCATGTTTCACGTAATATAAATTTTTTTGAAAGACATCTTGAAGAAAAGAAATTATGATATGAAGTGCTTTGACTTTTGCTATGTTTGGAATACGATTCTTGAACACGAAAGAGAGGGTTGTGAATGTTGAATATGCATGTAATGAAAGAATGCATGGTTTTGCCAAAATGCACATGACCACCATATGTTTGATGAAACTTCTGCATGAATTGAACTTTAAGTTCGGAATATGAAATCCTTTATATCAGTTGCATGTTTTGGGTGGTCTAAACTATGTTTTGAATGAAAGCTTTTGCTTAGTACCTTATGGCTCAGAAAAATCATGACTTGCAAGGTCTAGGTATGACGATACCAATTCAGACTAATGCCATATCAGACTCAGACTAACAGACATTTCAGACTTTCATGATTTAGAAATTTCAGAATGATGCATGTTCAAAAAAGGTTAAAAATGGGCATACAGAGATGTTAGGTGGTTCCCCGAAGAGGGCTTGAGTTCAAGCGACTCATTGCCTAAAACCGTGGTTTGCCGACCCGGGTATATTATTATGCGCTGACTTAAATGTCCTGTGGCGTATCAGACTCAGAGACTCCAACCCTTGCAGCACACTTGGGTTGGGGGCTTTCCCGCTGAGTCAATGGCGGATTCTATACAGCCCGTGGAATATCAGACTTGTAGGGGAATACCACCTAACTCAGAAGTAAAACACAGATCATGATTTGAAATGAACAGACAGGTTGCATGTTTTAAGAAAGTGCCCATGTATTTTTCAGAAACGGTTTTATACATGATGTCTTGATGAAAAATTGCTTTCACTTAATATATATATATATATATATATGTATGTTCCATTATACTATTTTTGGGTTGATTTGCGTGCCAGTACTTTTGTTCTGACCCCCCCTCCTTCCAGGTTCTGAGACACAGTCTAGGGGTCCAGCTACTCAGTAGACATTCTCGGATTTGCAGACTTGATCTCACAGTGGTGAGCCTTCTATTATTCGGAAGGCCTAATTATGCCAGACATTATCTTATTTATTATGTTTTTTGTTTACTGGGGGCCTTGCCCCAGTTTTTTTTCAGACAGAGGTTTGTGTTCTTAGTAGAGATTTCGCAGACTGATGTCAGATAGTATTATTCAAAAATGTTGCAGAACTTGACCATGTTTTCCGTACTCAGTTTCAATTCTGCATTTTATTATGATTACGAATGTTGTGCATGATAACCAGATAGAGAATGGGTGTTCCGAGCCTTCATGGTTTGGGATGCTCGTCACGACTAGGGCCTAGGCTCGGGTCGTAACACGGCCAGGGCCCCGGTTCGGGTCGTGACAAACTTGATATCAAAGAACGGTTCATGGTCCCAGGGTGTCTGCAAAATCGCATCGAGTAGAGTCTTGTTTATGGGTGTGTAGCGCGCCATACTTATAAGCAGGAGGCTACAAGGCGTTTAGGAATGTCTCTTTTTCTTCATATTCTAGTTCGTGCTATGGACTTAGAATGTTCCTCTTCCATACTCTAATTTGTGTTGCAGTGTTGTCCATGCGAAAGTAAAGTCATCCCATTTCTTTCCTTTGATGTGCTTTGATGTGTCTCATTGTTGGGGTGAATCAAGTGCAGAATTTCAGAATCTAAATGGTATGGTCCTTTCTAATTGAGCCATAAAGATTATAAAAATTGTTCAAGGACTTGAGAAGATTCTGTTAGTGCTTCAAATTATATTGATTCTGGTGTAAATTTTGATATTGATGAAATCGTACTTTCCGGCCTACGGTATTAAGTGTATTCAGTCCCTTTTAGAATTTATGTTGCAGATGTCACACTTAAAAGGGGATGATGTGTAACTGAATGTTGGAACTGTATTTACACCTAAGTAGTAGTTGTATAAGTTAAGTGTCGGTGTCATGACCTATTGGTAGTGATGTTGGACCAAGAAGTTGGTGATGTGAAGTCACAAATTTTGAAGTTAGAGTGAGGATGACTTTTGTGTAAATAAATATTTTAGTTGAATAACCGATGTTAGAGGATGATTTACCCCTTTATGGTGATATACTAATGTGGTAGCTAGTAGCTTGTGTGGATTGTATGGTAGTCCGTGGAGGAAGTGTTTGACTCAGAATTTTATTTATACAGAGTAAGATGTGTATTCTTAGTTCATTGAATATTGCGTGTTGAGTTTCTATCTCTTGAAATCTTGTCATCATTGTTTTGTTGAAAATCAAAGTCTAGTAAAGCCGTGTGAGGCCTATTTCAATTCACTAGCAACTTGTTGTTCATCTTGTTGTTCTTGTGTTGGTTGGAACTGGGGGTTTAGAGGCATAATGGCAAGAAAAGTGTTAAGGGCAATTTATTGAATATATGTATAGCCAAATCTTATTGCATGAGATTGAGTTGGTAATGAAGGTGAATTGTTGTTTGCTTGAAGTATGAAAATAGCTAGATTGGCCAGTAAGTTATAATTATAGACTCATGGTTGTTTATGGAATTTGAAGGTAGTCTAAATGTGCGCTTGAGCAAGTAAGTGTGATGTGAGAAAGCTGTATAATTAGATAATATTGTATGGGGTATGATATAAGATTAAGGTTGACCATGTTTATTAGATGACTTTACCCCCTTGATCTTCTTTTTCGGAGTAGATGTAAACTAGTACTTCATGTGAGAAGGTATGAAGTGAATTTTGAGCTATAATAGCGATGTCATGGAGATGATTGTGACTGTAGGTAGCATTTGAATGAAATGAGTAGTTGGAGTTCACTTCCCAATTTGGTGGACTAGTATATTATGTTACATGCTTTGTGTTATTGGTGGTAGATGATGGATGCTAGACTATAGGCTTGAATTATAGATTGTAGAATATGGTGGCGAGAATAGTATTTTATGATTAATGATGTATGATCTATGGGAATGAATTAGTAGGATTGATATTATTTATAAAAGATCCCAGGTTAATGATTTATGAAAAGTTTAAGTGGTAATCGTGAGGGATATGTGTACATTAGGACTAGTGTTAAAATGATGAATTATGGTTGAATCATTGAGTGGATAAGAACATGGGTATATGGGAATAAGTTGAACCCCAGGTAGCAGGTTGATAGATAAGGCCTTATGCGTATAAGTTTTTGATGTACCTAGTCTGTGTTTTTTTTATTGTAATTTGTAGTATGGAGGCGTCTGAGGAAGACTCAGGGGTTGTTTTATGGTGTTCGTTATAGTTGAATTCAGGAAATATACGTAAGAAATATGTGCCTTTGGTATAGTTTTATAGATTCTGTTAAGTTGTTGGTTATGTGATTTGAGGTGCAATGATAGGGATAGTATCCTACAAAAAAATTGAAGATGGAGTGTTAAGCGTTTAGAAGCGTGGATGTCTATTCACATGGAAACAGTAGTTATAAGTTGATGACTCTGAGAGTTGGTAGAAATGGCGAGTAGTGTCCCTAAAAGGGGATGTCCTAGAAAATAATAGTGCCTTTGTATTAGGGATTAATGAGAGAAGTTTGAATTCATGTATATATTGATACCCCCATTTTGTGATAAGGAGTGTGGATGTTTGCACTCATGAGAGCTAGAGTTGTAGAGTGCGGGCTATTGAGGCTTGCTAATGTTAATGGTAACATTTACAGAAAAGAAAGATCTTCAGAGTAAAGAGAGTTTAGAATTTAAGTGTGTGGTGATGTCTCTTTTATGTTGAGAGTTGTGGCTATAGACTTTGATGTGGGGGTATATCCGTAAGTCTAGGATTGTGACTTTTATCTAAGGGGGAGATGGGAAATTAAGTCCCCAAATTTTTCTCACTTTGACAAGTTGCGGGGAAGAGTCATAATAAATCTATTCTTACTCAAGAAGAGTCATAATAAATCTATTCTTACTCAAGAATACTCCTCCTACTTCCATTTCAGAGATTATTCCGCTAATGTCTTACGTCATCTGTTCAAGTCATGCATGTGCCTATGATTCGAGTTCTCTATGGACTTATGTTTATGATCTGACCTCTAAACTAGAAGCAATTATGTCTCTCAGTGATCCAGTCTTTTAGGTATTCAAGCCATATGTTATGTCGTTCATGATCCATGAGAATCTATGTCTCTCAACATGCTTGGTCTTAAGGAAATATGATTCTATATATCACCGAGTCATCCTATGTTGGGTTTCGCCAAAGTGGTAAGGCTTATGCAAACTCATGGCGAAAATCTCAGTTCCGTAAATGAGGAGCAATCGCTTTAAGCGAAAATCTTTGTCTTAGTTGTGGTGTAATACTCCGTGGCATTCTCGAATCAATACCACTCTTAGTGGCACATACGGAGAGCTTGCAACCTGAAAACTTTTCTAATGGTTAAAAGACTTAATCATAATTTTGAGCTATTAACTTCCATAATTTTCAAATTGATCATCCCGACCCCGAGATGTATGTTTTTGAGTTGATTCATGTTCACGAGAATAATAGGTGTCTTTCTGAGAAAGTTTTGGATTTATAGGACCGCGTTAGAGATGCATTGGAGTAAGCAAACCAGTGGCTCAATGCGATATTGGTGCGTCACGTCGATAATCGCGTTAGCCAAACCAGTGTCTCGACGCAATCTCGATGCGTCGCCTCTTCAATCGCTTCAGGTACCCAGTTAGACTTACTGACTTCTGGAACCAGGAGGGTAATTCAGTCTTTTTCCCTCGTCTTACCCTTATTTGTGCACCAATATTTCTCACTATGCTCTATCCTCAGAATTCGTGTTGTATTTTGTCTTCTGAATGACTCTTTACTTATAATTCAGAGACTTGATTATATGGGGCGCTCGTGTTTATTTTATCGTATCTTTATTTCATGTCCCTCTTTGAGTAGTGCAATAAGTATAAGTTATGATCTAATAGTGTTACTTCCATTCATGAAAGTTATGCTCGGGTCCCATAATGACCCTCCGTATGATAGTATAATGGTGGTTGTGGAAGAGTGGTGATGTGTTAAGTAGAGGAGTAGATGTTCTTGAAAAAAAATATTTGATATGAATTCTCGAGTTAAGGTTATAGGTGGAAGGGAAAAGAAGGAGATGAATTTTGATGTGTGAAATAGCTAAGAAGGAGAAATGTAGCGGAAAATAATTGTGAGAGTGACTGCAATTTTTGGTTTTAATGGGAAGATTCATATAATGGTTGTAGAATGATTAGGCTTGAATGTTGTGGTTGCTAAGAACACAAATCTATGTGCTATGTAGTTAGTACCCTCTTAATTAAAACCCAAGGGTGCTTGGTGATATTGATAAAGTGAGGAAATATTCTAAAAAGGGTTATAGTATAGGGTCCTGTAGCTTAAGTTACCATCTTGTTACTCCGAGTTAGGCTTCAACATAAAAAGCTCTTTGCATTAAGACTCAAACTCTTGTGGTTAGATGTGTGATAGGAGAATTGTAAGTTGAAAATGATGAAGTGTGTTGTTTATTGTTTGGGCATAGATGAATAGTGTTTCTAAGTCTAATATCTATTTCGTAGTATCATGAGAGATGAAGAATGATTCTATCCCCATCATCCACGAAACCTTCTTCCATTATTAGTATCAATATAAATCAGGCCTATGATCATCAAATAAATCCTTGCCTTATGTTGTGAAAGTATGATGCATAGAGCTCATGTTCAAGATCATCCCTATGTAAAATTTGATTACCTCATGTTTCGTGATTACGCGTTCCGTTAGGGGTTATCATGAGGCTTGTTTGCTGGTATTGTCTATTTTATCAAGCAAAAATTTTCAATATAAGACTACGTTCCTTATTCTACACTTCTATAGTTTCAAAAGGTCCCTATCCATCATTCTGGGATGAATGATCCCAAGGGGGAGATAATGTAACATCCCGTATTTTGAGCTAGAACGTAAACCGTTATTCTTTCACATAGAGGTTGTAAAATTCATGAATCCTATGCAAATTTAGTGTGTAATCAATTATGTAGTGTGTGAATCTAGTTGAGCATGAATTGAGATCATAGAAGTCCCTTAACTCAAAGACGGGTTGAGAACTTTCCTATCGTTCAAGTTTTAATGAACGTTGAAACTTGGGTCAACTTCAATTGATAATAACTCATTATATATGATGAACTGGGTAGCCTACTATATATAAAATGAAATATCTTCGAATACGCTTTCCATCGATACCAAATTCGCCTAAAACGGACACTCGATGAAGAAGTTAGAGTATTTTTAGTGTCAGCGTTCCCGTTTGACTGGCCACCGCATCGCGGTGAGCCTTAAAATGACAATTGTCAATTCCAGTAGCTCACCACAATTTCCAGCGCATCTCGGTGAAGCTTTAGACGACGTTCCAGTCCCGGATTTTAAATTCTAAGGCCAAATTACACATTTCCCATGGCCCCAAACCCATCCAAACACGGGATTTAATCCCCAATACACCTAAATACATAAACTTTCACCAAAATTCATCAAGCACGATCTCTAGGGTCTCAAACAAGAATCCCAAATAATTCAAGATTCAACTGTGGGTTTTCAAAAGCGATTGAAGAATTGGAATCCCCGCAACGTAGGCTTCAAGAAGCAACCGCTAATTTCGTGAATAGCGGTACGAGGGGTTATCCTAAAAATCTCATGGGCTTAAAAATTCATGTTTTAAGAATGTGATTTTTTGAAATTACGAATATAATCATGTTTTACAAGTTTCAATGATATTGATTTGGTCTTTAGGCCTCTCCTCGAAGTGATTTGATATATTATATATGTACATGCATGTGTTTCGAAAAGATGATAATAGAGAGTATGAATTATATGGAATCCCTCTCTTGATCTGATTTTGTTTTAAATTTTCATATGATGTGAATTGTTTGAAAATCATCTTGAAAAGCATGACATGAAATATTTTGAAAATTGTTATGATTGGATATGATTTTGACTTGCAAGAAGAGGGTTGTTTATGTTGAAATATGTTGAACATAATGGTTGAATGAAAGAATGATGTGATACTGATGACTTGCAAGTCGAGTATGACGATACCCTATAGAACATGATATGTGATTGTATTAAATGGAGTTGAATGCATTGATTTTACATGAGATAGGTGGATACCCGAAGAAGACGTTTGAGTGTAAGCGATCATCGTTGGAAACCGTGTTTGCTGACATAGAAATTTGGTATCTTGCTTTGTGATCTTGCGTACCTCACTTTATGTCATCCTAATTTGGGACTATGGTTAGGAGCCCTGCTTTGTGATCTTGTGCACTACCATACTTTATTGGGTCGAGACACCCTGCTGTGTGATCTTGTGTGTCTTTCCCTCACTTATACTCTAATCTCGGCGGCAATTGAGGTTTGACATTTGGTATAAATGTGATATGTAGGGTATTCCACCTAGCTCAGCTGCATTGCATTGTTGTTGGAAAATTATTACATTATGCCCATGTGCTTTTCAAATGATTTGATACGAAACTGCTTTATAATGGCTCTCACTTATATTCTATTAAAAATATTATATTGTTGTTTTGGATTTCTCTGCGTACCAGTAGTTTTGTATTGACCCCCTTCCCTCCCAAGTTCGGAGGCACAGTCTAGGGGTACAGATAATCAGTAGATTCTTTAGACAGAGTTGTAGAGTCACTTGGTGAGCCTTCTATATTTCGAAAGGCCGGATGTCTGGCAGTTTTATTTATCCTTTATTAGTTTTTGGGTTTACTGGGGCCTTGTCCCTGTTTTCAGATAGTAATTTTTTTCAGTCATGTAGTAGAGATTTCGCAGACGGTTTTCAGATGTCGATAGAGATTGTGGGACATTATTTCCCATTATTGATTTTATTAGATTCATGACTATATTTCCATAATATTATGTATCTTCCACATTTCTTTTTATCACATGAATTATGTGCATGATTACCGGATAGATAAGGGTATTTCGGGCCTTTATGGTTCGGAATGCTCGTCACGGCCAGGGCCCCGGTTCGGGTCGTGACATATGCATGCAACAAATTAAGCCAAGAATGAATAAACATCACACACAGAAAACAAATGTTGTCAACATAGGTCTGTTTGAGAGTTGATAGCTGCTTAAAGTTTTGATTGTATCAAAGAGGCTACGCTTTCATCAACTTGAAAAGCCTTGGCAAGAATATATGTTTCTATAGCTGGTTCTGATACGAAAACTGGATTAGCAATGCTTATAACACCAGGATTCTGGCTACTCAAAGCAGCAATAGCAACAACATTTCCATATCCCACGTTGTGTTGGTAGTGAACAAGTCTAATTGGAAAAACAAACACTTCGCCTTTTTTAAGGACCTTAGTATAAGGCAATTTTTAGGATTTGAAGTTACAAAACCAACTTGAAGAGAACCTTTAAGGACTGTGAGTATTTCAGTAGCTCCTGGATGAGTGTGTGGAGGGTTGATTCCCCATGGTGCATAGTCGATGTGCGCCAATGAGATACCAAGAGTGTTCAGTCCTGGAACTTGAGCTACATTAACAGCAGTGACCTTAGAGCCAAAAGTGTTTGATGTGTTTCCAGCCAAATGTAGGTCACTGAAGAAAAGTCCTCTGCACTAACAGACTTGGGATCTTTGCAAGCTAAGCCATTTACCTTAGCTGAAAAAATGGAAAAAAGATACAGTGAGAAAATTCATTAAATTATTGATCTACTAGTCCTTATATAATACTCATTCGGCTTCATTCTAGTCTATATGACACACTTTCCTTTTTAGTCTCACCAAAAAAATGTTACTTGTAAATTTCACAATGATTTTACGCTTCTAAGTTTACTGTCGATGAGAAGGTCTATAACCACACAACTATTATGGAATGTATAAGGCCAAAAGTTTTGGAAGTTCTCGTTTATTTCTTAAGTTCCGTGCTAAATCAAACTATGCCACGTTCGAAGGGAGGGACTACACAAGAAGAAACTGAAATTCTTATCGCAATTTATTGATATGCAATACCTGTGCTAGCAGGATCGGCCACACAAAAATCTTGCATTGGACTTGGCTCAAAAGCTAACACAACACAATGGAAACTAAGTACTGCTACTGTATTCAGCAGGAGAAAGTGCTTATCCATTTTCAAGAACTAAATAAGAGAAGCAAAACAACAACTGCTACGCCTCAGCCCCAAACTAGCAGAAGCAAACGTAAGGATGAAGTGATTGATAAGATAGTCTCCTTATATATAGAAAAGAGAAAAGACTTCAAGCATGCAAGAGTGCTATGAGTTTTGGTGAGTAATATGTCCTTTAAAAAAATATTGTGAAGGGCCGTCCAAGCACATATGTAGGCTTTGACAATTATTAGTTGTCATTTGCAATGATTATGATATAATTTGCAGAAAAAAGACAATAATAAGAGATCAGTCGGCTTAGGACAAAAGGAAATGGTCCAAAAGACTACTTCTTAAGGATACTAAATGTGATTCTTGAATACTTATAGATGGACAAATGTAGGATATGTTCACAAAGGTGGAGGTAGGGTTCTAATTACGGGTTCAGCAGAACTCACTGAACGGACCATTTTTGGGTAATTCGGTGTGCTATAGTCCATGGTTTTCATGGTGGGCCCAGGGTCAGAGCGTGATTTTGGCCGAAAATTGATCGGGCTGCATCCTAGTGTGGGTCATTGTGTTTTTTTTTGGGCAGTTTGGGTTGGGCACGGGGATCAGGCATGATTTTGGCCAAAAATTGACTAGCTTCCCAAGGCGGGCTGGGGTGCAGCCTTGTGTGAGCCATTGTATTTTTTTGGGGAGATTTGGGTGGTCAAAAAGGTGAAACGACGTGAACAGGCCATTATCGAATCAATTCGGTATGCTATAGCCCATAGTTTTCGGGGTGGGCTAAGGGTCCAGACGTGATTTTGGCCAAAAATTGACTGGGCTGCCCCAGGAAGGATGAAGAGCGGACTAGTGTGGGCCATTGTGGTTTTTTGGGCGTTTTGGGTGGTCAAACGATCAAACCGGAGCGAACGAGCCATTTTTTAGCCAGTTTGATATGATATAGCCATTGTTTTTAAGGTGAGGTCAGGGTCTGGGTGTGATTTTGTCCAAAAAATGACCGAGCTTCCCCAGACAGGCAAGGGAGCAGCCTAGTTGGGCCATTTTGGATTTTTGGGTGATTTGGGTGGTCAAATGGGCGAAAGGGCGCCAACAATCCATTTTTGGGCCAATTCGGTGTGCTATAGCCCATAGTTTTTGGGGTGGGCCTAGGGTCCTGGCGTGATTTTTGTCAAAAATTGAACGGGCTTCCCCAGACAAGCTGGAGAATGGCCTAGTATGGGACTTTGTGGTTTTTTGGGCGATTTTGGTGGTCAAATAGGTGAAACAACGCGAATGAGCCAATTTTGAGAAAATTCGGTATGCTATAGCCTACAATATTTGGGGTGGGCCTGGGGTTCGGGCGTGATTTTGGCTAAACATTGACCGAGCTACAAAAGGAAGGTTGGGAATCGGCCTTGTGTGGGCCATTGTTGTTTTTTGCGCTCTTTGGGTGGTCAAATGGGAAAAACGACGCAAACGGGCGGTTTTTAGTCCAATTTGATATGCTGTAGCCTACGGTTTTTAGGGTTGGCCGGGGATCCGAGCGTGATTTTGGTTGAAAATCTATCCGGCTATCCCAGGCAGGCTGGAGAGTGCCCTAGGGTGGGCCATTGTATTTTTTTTGGCTTTTTGGGTGGTCAAACGGG
Source organism: Capsicum baccatum var. pendulum (assembly GCA_030864225.1). Lineage (NCBI taxonomy): Eukaryota > Viridiplantae > Streptophyta > Magnoliopsida > Solanales > Solanaceae > Capsicum > Capsicum baccatum. Next base: position 263,932,728 of record CM061559.1, on the reverse strand, counting down.
CGAAACGGTACAAACGATATTTTTGAGCCAATGCATGTGCTATATCCTACGGTTTTTGGGGTGGGCCCAGGGTTTGGGCATGATTTTAGTCAAAAATTGATCGAGCTAACCCAGGCAGGCTGGGGAGTGGCCTAATGTGGGCCATTGTATTTTTTGAGCAGTTTAGGTAGTCAAATGGGCAAACGATGCGAACGGGCTATTTTTGAGCTAATTAAGTGTGCTACAGCCCACATTTTTTGGGGTGACCTCGGATTCCGAGCATGAGTTTAGCCAAAAATTGACCAGGTTGCCCCAGGCAGGCTAGAAAGTGGCCTAGTGTGGGCCATTGTGGTTTTTTGGGCAGTTTAGGGTAGTCAAACGGGTGAAAAGGCGCCAACGGGCTATTTTTATGCCAATTTGATGTGCTATAGCCCACGGTTTTTTGGGGTGGACCCGGGGTTCGAGTGTGATTTTTGCTAAAAATCGACCAGGCTGCCCCAGGAAGGATGGGGAGCGGTCTAGTATGGGCCATTGTGATTTTTTGTACGCTTTGGGTGGTCAAATGGAAAAAGGCAGAAACGGCCATTTTCGATCCAATTCGATGTGTTATAACCCATGATTTTTGGGTTAGGCATAGGGTTCAAGCGTAATTTTGGTTAAAAATTAACTGGTTTCCCCAAGTGGGCTGGCGAGCAGCCTTGTGTGGGTGATTATGGGTTTTTGGGTGGTTTGGGTGGTCAAACGGGTGAAACGGCGTGAACGGGCCATTATCAGACCAACTTGGTATGCTATAGCCCACGGTTTTTGGGGTGGGCCAAGGTTCCAAGCGTGATTTTAGCCTAAAATCAACCAGGCTGCCCCAGGCAGGATGTGGAGCTGCCTAATATGGGCCATTGTAGTTTTTTGGGCATTTTGGGAGGTCAAATGGGAAAAACGGTACAAACAGGCCATTTTTTAGCCAATTCAATGTGCTATAGCCTACTGTTTCCGAGATAGGTCTGGGGCCCGAGTGTTATTTTGACAAAAAATTGATCGGGCTACCCCAGGCAGGTAGAGAAGCGGCCTAGTTGGGCCATTGTTGATTTTTGGGCGGTTTGGGTGGTCAAACAAGTGAAAGAGTGCAAACAGGCTATTTTCGGGCCAATTCGGTGTGCTATAGGCCACGATTTTTGGGGTGGGCTCGGGGTCTAAGCGAGATTTTGGCCAAAAATTGATCGGGCTACCCCAGACAGGCTGGGAAGTGGCTTAGTATGGGCTATTATGTTTTTTTGGGCAGTTTGGGGTGGTCAAACGGGTGAAACAAAGTGAACGGGCCATTTTCAGGCCAATTCGTGTGAGCTATAACTACGGTTTCTGGGGTGAGTTTGGGGTCCTGCGTAATTTTAATAAAAAATCGACCGGACTGCACCAGGTAGGCTAGGGAGCGGCCTAGTCTGTGCCATTGTGGTTTTTTGGGCGGTTTGGATGGTCAAACGGGCGAAATGGAGCGAATGGGCCATTTTCGAGCCAATTCACTGTGCTATAGCCTACGATTTTTAGGATGGGCTCGGGTTCCGAGCGTGATTTTGTCCAAATATCAACCAGGCTATCCCAGGCAGGCTGAGGAATGGACTAGTGTAGGCCATTGGAATTTTTTGGGTGGTCAAACGGGCGAAACGATGCGAATGGTTCGGGTTAATTTGGTGTGCTATAGACCATGGTTTTTGGGGTGGTCCCGGGGTTTGGGCATGATTTTAGCCGAAAATCGATTGGGTTGCCCTAAGAAGGCTAGGAAGCAGCCTAGTGTGAGCCATTGTGGTTTTTTGGGTGGTCAAACGAGTGAAACGGTGCGAACGGGCTTTTTTTGTGACAATTTGGTGTGCTATATAGCCCATGGTTTTTGGGGTAGGCCTGGGGTCCAGGCGTGATTTTAGCCTAAAATCGATCGTGTTGCCCCAAGCAAGCTGGGGATCGGTCTAGTGTGGGCCATTGTAGTTTTTTGGGCAGTTTGGGTGGTCAAACGGGCGAAACGACATAAACGGGTCATTTTTTGGCCAATTCGATGTGCTATAGCCCACGATTTTAGGGATGAGCCAAGGTTCGGACGTGATTTCGATGAAAAATTGACCCGACTACCCCAAACCGGTTGGGGAGCGGCTTAGTGTGGGCTATTGTGTTTTTTTGGGGCAATTTGAGTGGTCAAACAGGCCTAACGACGCGAAATGGCCATTTTTAGGCCAATTTGGTGTGCTATAACCCACGGTTTTGGGGTGGGACTAGGGTCAGAGCGTGATTTTAGCCAAAATTCAACCAGGCTGCCCCAGGAAGGCTGGGGAATGACATAATGTGGGTCATTATGATTTTTAGACTATTTGGGTAGTCAAACGGTGTGAACGGGCAATTTTCGAGCCAATTTGGTGTGTTGTAGCCTACTGTTTTTGGGGTGGGACCCGAATTCAAGCATAATTTTAGCTGAAAATCGATCGAAAAACCCCAGGCAGGCTTGGGAGCATCCTAGTGTGGGCCATTATGGTTTTTTGGGCAGTTTGGGTGGTTATACGTGCGAAACGGCACGAACGGGAAATTTTCAGGCAAATTCAGTGTGCTATAGTCCATGGTTTTTGGGATGAGCCTGGGGACCGAGCGTGATTTTGGCTGAAAATTGATCGGGCTGCTCTAGAAAGGTTGGGGAGCAACCTAGTATGGGCTATTATGATTTTTTAGGCAGTTTGGGTGGTCAAACGGGCGAAACGACACGAACGGGCCATTTTTGGTCCAACTCGGTGTGCTATAGCCCACGGTTTTTGAGGTGTGCCCGAGGTCCGGGCATGATTTTTACTGAAAATTGATCAGGTTGTCCCAGGTCCCAGGTAGGACGGGAGCAGCCTAGTGTGGGACATTGCAATTTTTTAGGCGGTTTGAGTTGTCAAACAAGGGAAACTGATACAAGAACAACAAGGGAAACACAAAACAACTCCAAAACAGTCCGCAAATCTTAAGGATCCGAGGACCTTTTAGGAGACCACTCTCGGATTCACTACCAACAATAAGAATACAAGATATAATGGTTTGTTTTAACACCAAAACAACAATAAGAACAAGAACAAGATAAACTCAAGATGATAAACAAGAAGACATAATATTTGGATTTGACAATAACAACAAGAACATAAGATTACAATACAAACAATAAGCAAGAAGGTAAAAGGATAGATAGATAGACCACAAGAAGGCATAATTTTAAGAACCCAAGAATGGACAATCTTGGACCCTTAACATTACACGCAACAATAAACCTATCTCTTACAAAGATACAAGTTCGGATTCAACCTCCCAAGCATCAATATTTCCAAGCAATTTACAATCACTAGTGATTCCACACTACATCTTGTCCTAGTTTCGGTTGGTGGCTTTTCCAAGACCTAGCTATGGTGTTTCAAGTCTTACAAGACTTACAAATATCATCCAAAAACTAAGTGAATAATCCCTAACATGTTCCTTATATATATTACAAAACAAATAGAAGTTAAAATGACCAAAAAGGCCCTTCAAGAATGGGCACCCATCTAGTGTAATTTATGGGCTGATTTGGGTGCATTTTGAGCCTCTTTTACACTTCAATTGCACATGTCAAGGCTCAGTTCCAACATACACTCTCCTAAGTCAATAACCGTTATTATTACCGTATCAGAAACGGGTTAAACGGGTCATTTTGAGCCAATTCGGTATGTTATAGCCCACGGTTTTTGGGGTGGGCCCATGGGACGAGCGTGATTTTTGTTGAAAATTGACCAGGCTGCCCCAGGCAGACTGGGGAGCTTTCTAGTGTGGGCCATTATAGCTTTTTTTGGACAATTTGGGTGGTCAAACGGGTCAAATGGCGCAAATGGGTCATTTTCAGGCCAATTCGGTGTGCTATAGCCCACGATTTTTGGGGTGGGCTCGGGTCCAGGCGTGATTTTGGCTGAAAATCGATTGGGCTGCCCCAGGCATTTGTGGTAGTGGTCTAGTATGGGCCATTGTGGTTTTTGGACTGTTTTGGTTGTTAAACGGGCAAAACAACGTAAACAGGCTGATTTCAGGCCAATTCGGTATGCTATAGTCCAGGTTTTTTTTGTGGGCACGGGGTCCGGGCTTGATTTTTGTCGAAATCGACCAGGATTCCCCAAGCAGGCTAGGAAGATGCCTCATGTGCTCCATTGTGGTTTTTTGGGTGGTTTTGGTAGTCAAATGGGTGAAACAACGCGGGGTGCTATAGCCTATGATTTTTGAAGTAGGCCCAGGGTCCGGGCGTGATTTTGGCCGAAAATCAATTGCCTGCCTTAGGCAGGATGGGGAGTGGCCTAGTATGGGCTATTGTGTTTTTTTGGGTGGTCAAACGGGCGTAACTGCTCAAACGGGTCATTTTCAAGCCAATTCGGTGAGCTATAGCCCATGGTTTTTGGGGTGGGCTCAGGGTCCTAGCGTGATTTTAATCAAAAATCGATTGAGCTTCCCAGGAAAGCTGGAGAGCGGCCTAGTGTGGGCCATTGTGGTTTTCTGGGTGGTTAAATGGGTGAAACGGTGTGAATGAGTCATTTTTGGGCTAATTCGATGTGCTATATAACCTACGATTTTTGGGGTGGGCTTGGGTTTCGAGCATGAATTTGGCCGAAAATCGATTAGGCTGACCAGGCAGGTTGGGGAGCAGCCTAGTGTAGGCCATTGTGGTATTTGGTGCAGTTTGGGTGGTCAAATGGGAGAAACGGCGCAAACGGCGCAAATGGGCCATTTTCGGGTAAATTCGGTGTGCTATTGCCTACGGTTTTAGGGTGGGCTCGGGTCCGGGGGTGATTTTTGTTAAAATCGACCAAACTTCCCAAGGTAGGCTGATGAGCGACCTAGTGTGCGCCATTGTGATTTTACAGGCGGTTTGGGTGGTCAAATGGGATAAACAGTGCGAACGGGTCATTTTTGGGCCAAGTAGGTGTGCTAAGCCCACGATTTTCTGGGTGGTCCAGGGGACCGGACGTGATTTTGGCTGAAAATTGATCGGGCTGCCCCAAGCAAGCTGAGGAGTGACCTAGTGTGGGCCATTATAGTTTTTTTGTCGGTTTAGGTGGTCAAACGGGTGAAACGACATGAACGGGTCATTTTTTATCCAATTTGATATACTATAGCCCACAGTTTTTGGGGTGGGCTCGGGGTTCCGACATGATTTTGGTTGAAAATTGATTGGGCTGCCCTAGACAGGCTGGGGAGCGGCTGAGTGTGGGCCATTGTGATTTTTGGGTGGTCAAACGGGCAAAACGACGTGAATGAGCCATTTTCAAGCCAATTCAGTGTGTTATAACCCACGATTTTTGGGATGGGCCAGGGGTCCGAGCACAATTTTTGTCAAAAATAGACCGGGCTACCCCAGGCCTGCTGGAGAGCGACCTAGTTGGGCTATTATGTCTTTTTGGGCGGTTTGGGTGGTCAAACGGGTGAAATGGTGCAAACTGGGCATTTTTGGGTCAAATCGAAGTGCTATACCCCACAATTTTGAGGGTGGGCCCAGGGTTTAGGCGTGATGTGGGCCGAAAATTGATCGAGGCGTGCTAAGAAGGGTGGGGAGCGGCATATTATTGTTCATTTGTGTGGGCGGAGCCATTTGGGGCGGGGCCATTTGACTAGTCAAATAGGCGAAACAGTGCAAATTGGGCATTTTTAGGCCATATCGATGTGCTATAGCCCACGGTTCCTTGGGTGGGCTCGAGGGCCGAGCGTGCTATAGGCTAAAAATCAATCGGGGCATGCCAAGGAGGCTGGGGAGCGGCCTATTATTGTCCGTTTGTTTGGGCGGGTCCATTTGGGTGGTCAAACGGGTGAAACAATGCAAACAAGGCATTTTGGGCTAAATCAGTGTGCTATAGCCCATGGTTCCGAGGGTGGGCCCAGGATCCGAGCATATTGTGGGCTAAAAATCAACCGAGGCATGCCAGGGAGGCTGGGGAGCAGCCTAGTGTTGTCCGTTTGTGTGGGCGGGGCCATTTGGGTGGTCAAACGGGCGAAACGGTGCAAATGAAGCATTTTTAGGCCAAATCAGTGTGCTATAGCATACGGTTCTGGGGGTGAGCCCAGGGTTCGGGCGTACTGTGGGCCGAATATTGATTGGCGGCGTGCCAGGGAGACTGAAGAGCGGCCTTGTGTTGTCCATTTGTGTGGGCGGGGTCATTTGGGTGGTCAAATGGGCGAAACAGTGTAAACGAGGCATTTTCAAGCAAAATAAGTGCGTCATAGCCTATGATTCTGGGAGTGGGCTAGGGGTATGGGCGTGCAGTAGTCCAAAAATCGATCAAGGCATGACAAAGAGGCTGGGGAGAGGCCTAGTTTTTTCCGTGTGTCGGCGGGGCCATTTGGGTGGTCAAACGGGCGAAACAGTGCAAACAGGCCATTTTCGGGCAAAATGAGTGTGCTATAACCCACGTTCTGGGGGTGGGCCCAGGGTCCAGGCGTGCTGTGGGCGAAAAATTGACGGGGGCATACCAGAGAGGCTGGGAGCGACCTAGTGTTGTCCGTTTGTGTGGGCAGGGCCATTTGGGTGGTCATACGGGCGAAATGGTGGAACCGGTGCATTTTTTGGCCAAATCGGTGTGCTATAGCCCACGGTTCCAAGGGTGGGGCCTGGTTCTGGGCGTGTTGTGGGCCGAAAATCGATCGAGGCATGCCAGGGAGGCTGGAGAGCGGCCTAGTGTTGTCCGTTTGTATGGGCGGGGCCATTTGGGTGGTCAAACGGGTGAAACGGTGCAAACGGAAGGTTGTCGGGCCAAATCGGTGTGCTATAGCCCACAGAGATTCGATTCTTAATATTGGATACGTTCGAGAGACTCAAAACATATTATAGTTCCTTAGAAGTATCATTACATGCATTGTATCTTCCTTTGCTAGTTGATCATCACATCACATACCAATACACTTTTTAACTTCCAAGAAATTAAGCCAAGAATGAATATATTAAAGCACATACATCATAAGAAATTTAGAATAATCAAATCATCACAAAGTAAACAAATAAACATCTCACTCCAATTATCATCACACAGAGAAAACAAATGCTGTCAGCATAGGTTTGTTATTAAGTAGACTTGCTGCTTAAAATTTTGATTGTATTAGAGCGGCTATGCTTTCATCAATTTGAAAAGCCTTGGCAAGAATATCTGTTTCGATAGCTGGTTCTGATCCAAAAACTGCATTAGCAATGCTTATAATACCAGGATTCTGGCTACTCAAAGCAGCAATAGCAACAGCATTTCCATATCCCACATTGCGTTGGTAGTGAACAAGTCCAATCGGAAAAACAAACACATCGCCTTTGTTGAGGACCTTAGTAATAAGGCGATTTTCAGGATTTGAAGTTACAAAACCAACTTGAAGAGAGCCTTCAAGGACTGTGTGTATTTCAGTAGCTCTTGGGTGAGTGTGAGGAGGATTAATTCCCCACGGTGCATAGTCGACGCGCGCCAGTGAGATACCAAGAGTGTTCAGTCCTGGAACTTGAGCTACATTAACAGCAGTGACCTTAGAGCCAAAAGTGTTTGATGTGTTTCCAGCCAAATGTAGGCCACTGAAGTAAAAATCCTCTGCGTTGACTGACTTGGGATCTTTGCAAGCTAAACCATTTACCTTAACTGAAACAATGGAAAAGGAAAATACAGTGAGAAAACTCATTAAATCAGTATCTTTTAGTCCTAAGATAATACTTCCTCTATTCTAGTTTATGCGACACACTTTCCTTTTTCGTCCGTTCCAAGAAGAATTACACACTTCTAAACAAAACTTCTCATGCTACACTTAATGAGTTCTTTTAACTACACAAACGTTATGGCATGTTTAGATTCACAAGTTTCAAAAGTTCTTGTTTCCTTCTTAAAACTCGGTGTTGATTCAAATTTATGTCACCTAAATTGCAAAAGAGGGAGTATTTCAGACGAAAATGAGATTCTTGTCACGATCTACTGGTTTGCAATACCTAGGCTAGCAGGATCTGCCACGCAGAAATCTTGTAATGGACTTGGCTCAAAAGCTAGCACAACAAAGCAGAAGCTTACTACTGCTATTAGATTCAGCAAGAGAAAGTGCTTAGCCATTTCAAGAACTAAAGAAGATAAGCAAATCAACGACAATTACGCTTGAGTCCTAAATAATTCGGGGTCAGCTAGGTGAAACAATACTAAGGAGAAAATATTGGAGAGAAGAAATAAATTTTTCTGTGAGAAGATAGTTTGTTTATATTGAAGAGAGAAATGACTTCATGCATGCAAAAGTGCTTTGAGTTTTGGTGAGTAATTTGTGACAAAAGGGCCGTCCAAGCACATATGAAGACTTTGAAAACTATATTAGCTGTCATTACAATGATATATGATATAATTTGCAGAAACAAGACAAGAATAAGAAGTTTCGCCGGCTTAGGACATAAGGAAATGGTCCAAAAAGACACTAATTTTTAATGATAATAAGTGTGATTCTCGAATACCTATAGATGGACAAATGGAGGACTTGTTCAACAGGCGCGGAGCTGGAGTTCGGCAGAACACAGTAACTTGCTTTGGACTAAACTCTATATTTGAGATGAGAAATCCACTTAATATGTATGAGTAATTATCCAAAATCCAGTGAAGTTGCTTTTTCTAGATTCCAGAATCCATAAACTCAATATTTTGGATCCGCGTTTGTGTTGTTCAACCGGGATCTGATGGATGTTATTCAGAAATTATACCAATCCTTCAAATTAATAGTGATGTTGTAGTGTAAATTCTATAAAATGAATGTCATTTTTCCACTTCTATCCAAATTTATAATAAGTTATTAGCAACATCTCAACCAATAGTGCCAAATCCTACAATGTTCATAAAGCAAATAGATCAATGGACCATAATATATGAGAATGCTAAAGCTACAGAGTGCAACTTTACAAGAAACTACTTATTGTCAAAATACTGTGGATGTCACTTGCAACCTGTTTCAACTCATATCAACCTGAATTTCGTTACACACCGTAAAATGTCTTTCTCGTGAACTTCTGTATGAGATGGAAGCCATCGAGACCCAGATAATACGTTGAAAGAAGTAATTTCGGAAAAATAACTTGGTGCCGGAAGCATTTCATTGGAAAAACCTAACTTGAGAATATTTCACACATCTGAAACCTACAGAGTGGTTTAGCAAGGGAAAACAGAAAATGAAAGAACAGATGGTGCATCACTAGAAAGTATTCATATTTCATCAAAACCGGCAAAAGATGCAAACATAATTTCAGAGCTAATCACTCTTTCCACAACCTTCTCGAGAAACCTTTCCCTTACTCTTTCCAGCACAGCTTCACGGGACAGTTCCTTCTTGCTACGCCCATCGTTTAGAACAGGATCTGATTGGCAGAGTGTCAATGCAACGCCTGAAGTGAAGGAAATTCAGATTTATGTTTCATTCTAAAATCATACGTCATCTCTTCAATATAAGTCACACGTAAATAGCAGAGACATTGCAAAGAAACTAATACAAGACACATGTAAATTGAAAAATAGCAGTACATGCCAAGTCTGCAATAGCTGGATCGTGAAAGAGAGGGCATTTCTTTTTAGAAGAGCGTAGCAGAAATGAAGATGTACAATCATACAAGAATACACAAGATAAAAAATGACTACATACAAGAGAAGGTGAAGTATCACACATCTAGGATTGTAAAAGAACGTCCCTTGAGATAGGTTGATCATGCCATACGAAGATCTCCAAATGCACCGCTCGCTCGGTACTGATTGAAAACATTTAAAAAGAGATCGAGAGACTTAAAATATCATGGAATGAAGTTGTCTCAGAACACCAATTATGTCGAGAATCCGTGCAGAAATTTGCAAAAGTTAAGACAATGGAACAAAAGATCCACGCAGGACCTACCGACTAGTTGGTATTAAGGCTTATCCAAAGAGCTTCAAATGGATAGTGAGAATTCACGTGTCTACTAGCTTAGGATTGAGGCGTAAATGTTGTTGTCTTGAATTCCATTATGAGAAACATGCTGATAGCCACAACAAACAATCTCCCACGAAACAAGGAATATAGAGATCTCTAAGAGGATTCCCAGAAACTTTTTTTCTAATTATACAAGCCATGCAAAACAGCTTACATCCATGTAACATCTGCATGAACAGCCTATACAAAATATTCTTACAGGAAGTAAATAGGAACGGGCACAACACTGTCAATGAATCCACCAAATTATTACCTCTTGAAGTAGAAAAAGGACGGCAACACAGAAAGTCAACAGTTTCACCAAATCATGCAAAAAAGAAAAAGAAAGAGAAGGGTTGGGGTAGCAATGAGATAACCCCTATGAAGAAGAGGAACATACCTTCAGGTATGCATCTCTGACCAAAGCTACGAACTCCAACATAATTCGACTTCAATGCACCATTGTGGTACACCAAAACAGTTGGAAGATTACAAGCTGGATAGTTCTGAATGCAATCGGTAGAGATAATTTGGACAAATTTTGTTGCAGGTTTTTTTGTGGTCAATTCGTCTAAGCACTGCAAAAGTATCTGGCAGTCTGAGTACCTATAAAGAGCATAACGTGCTATCAGAAACCCTGACATAGAGCTAAAATTAAAAAAAGATAAATGAAGAGGTGAAAAATATTTGAAGCTCAAGAGCATTGATGTAAGACAGCTTCACTGATGCAGCACAACCACCCAGACGTCTTCTGGAGCTTGCGAAACCTCCCGCACAAAATCTGCTCCCGAAATTGATGTCACTGATCCAAATCTCACAATCTTAGCAACTTCTCTCATCTCAGCTATCCACTTCATCCTTCAAGCACAAGAAAGATATATAAGAGATGCTCAATTTCATGTCAACTTGCGCGCTACATGGCAATATTTCATCACCAACACAAACATAAGTACTATATCAGTATATCAGCATAACTGGATATCGTTTTGCCTTGTGACTCAAACACCGATTTAGGACAAATTTTTAATTACTACCTTCCACTATTTACTTATTTGGAAAAGCTTTAATTGCATGTGCACGTTTGCACTCTGTAGCCAATGATGAAGTAAAACTGAATTCTACCAAGTGGAAACCGAGGCAGCTAATAATTCTCAAGAGGGGGAGAGAATAGTGATGGATTGACCAGCAGTGGTGCTTGAACATGTAGAGGCTGAATAACTATTAGGCATCCCTCAAGGAATGTCATATTTTCGAGGTCCAAACAAACACTTTGCAACAGAAGTGGTACCCCATATATGTTCATTTTTCCAAAAGATACCCTACGCATGTCTATTAAGAAGAGGAACAAATGATATGCAGACCCATTACATGGGGAAGCTCCAGAATGGGAGATTAATATACCCTGTCTCTTTATTTCATTGTCATACAGTGAAGAATGAATGATTCTCATGTTTCCCATTTTAATTTGTAACTCATAGTGTAAGGAAGAAAAGGGTTTCTCCTATGATCATATCGGCTTTGCCATTGCTCACAGTCACCTCATTTATCGACAACCACATTTATTCAGTTAGTTTTCGGATGGCAAAAAGCACAGCACAGACTACGTAACAACTGAAACTTGGTTGACAATGAAGTTTCTGACACTTCAAAAGCTCTACATCCCCGTATAAACCTACACGTTTGATTTATTCTGTGTCTGTTAAGAATTTTATGGGAAGAACAATTTGAATACTAAAAACTTAATAAAAGAAGAATATTTACTTGATTTGTCTCTCTCAAACAAGCATTTACTAAAAACACCTAAAAATAGCTAATTCCATCAAATTCACCGCGATTCAGCTATATCACTTGTTTACAACAACAACAAACATACCCAGTGTATTCCCCCAAAGCGGGGTCTGGGAGGATAGAGCGTACACAGTCTGTATCTCTATCTTAGAGAAGAGGTAGAGAGGTTGTTTCTGTTAGACAGAGGTTGTTTCTCCCTGATCAATTTTGATGAATCTATTTGTCATCAATTTAAAACCCAGACAAATTATATCATTAAGAATTTTCTTAACCCTTAAATTTACAAGTTAATTTTCATGATGACATCATCTCTCAGTTTACAGCACCGGAAACTCATCACTACTTTCTAAGGGTGTTGAGACCATACGGTCTTACACAAAACGCCGTTTTCTTTGTAGTATTGTCACACAGCTGCCCGCCTAGAAGAGCAACTCGCTCTGTAGTGGTTCCCCACTGATCCAGTGACACACTACGACCCTTCTCTTCCTTCGATCATAAAGCCCCTCGATCTCTTTATTTATTCTTCATCTCCTGAATAAGTAAGATTTTACTCGAGAAGTGTCCATTTGAAGTGACAAAGATCTATGCTACAACAAGCAGGGGCGGCTCAAGCACATTAATAACCTAAAGTCCATTTGAATAAGTCTATTTTTAAAATTATATAATCTATTTTTTCTAGTAATACATTTTAACTTAATAATATAATCAACACATTGAATCTTTCTTTAGATATAGTACTCTATATATATCAAACTTCTAAATATTCTTTCCATTTATCTAAAAAAATTATTTTATTCATAAATAATTCTTAATATTTTTTTAAAAAAATAACTATAATCTATTATTATTAAAAAATGAGGCCCTCAAATTTAGGTGTCTAGGCCCTCAAATCTTATAAGGGTAGAGTTGCCCCAGACAACAAGAAAAAGTATGTTGAGACATTCTTTTGATGCGACTTACTATTTTTCACAAAAACTAAATGATATTTCACGATATTGTTTCTCGTCACATCATTTTTGAAAGTGGTTTCCTTGATTCAAGGTTGATAGAATAGGAGTAAAGCTTGTGTATACCTCAATCTCATATATCATTTTTTTGTTTTTGTTTTTTCACTCGATGTCCATTACCTGCATTGGAGCTCTGAGTCCAAGAACTCTGATTAACAATGAAATAGTCTGACCAATGACCACTACGCCACATATCGTTGTTGGCTATAATGACTTGACTACATTATACCAAACTGTAGCAATATCATTAACATAAACAAAAAATCAACTTCAAATGTCGACTTTCATGAAACATGAGTCACCATGGAGATCACCAACTATAATAAAAATAAAAATAAACAATAAAGCAATTAAAAGTATATTCAAAACATCCTTTTACAATAACAAAAAGTAAAATTAAGCTTCTTTGATTTTTCTTAATATGTCCTAATCATTATTTTATCAATATTATTAGTCCTTTTCAGGAGTTGATAATGTCGATTATTATATTACGTGTGACGTGGGCATCTTAATGACCCTAAATATTTTATTAGATTAAAAACACATTTAGTCCTTAAAGATTGGTAAATACTATTTTAGTCCTTATAATATCTAACTAAGCACATTAACTCTTTACTCAATTGAATTGTGCAGTTTTTAATCCTTTGGTTGGTGAATATTCACAATTTTTTTCGTAACTATCAATCATTAACATTAAAAATTTTATGTGTTATGTTAAATTTGTATTGACACTCTTATTTGATATATATGTAAGTAGTCAAATATAACAATTTCCTATATGGACCAAAAACACATACAAATATATTTTAATTAATTAAAGGGTTAAATGCCTCGAGTCATGTATCAACAATAACAATAACACTATATATAGTAAATTTTGTGGAGGGTAGGATATTCAGAGACCTTACTTCTATCTTTATAAAATAGAGAGGTCGTTTATGATAAACCCATGACCTAACAAGTCGAGTCATAAATCATAAAGAATTAATCTAAATTTATCAATAGCTTAGAGATCAAATGTTACCTCCGCCGTCCCATTTTATATGATATTTTTTCCTTTTTAATCCACTTTTAAAAAAATCATTAGAAGTAATTTAACTTTAAAATTCCTTTCTTATCCTTAATGAAGTGATTTACCGTCACACAAATATTCAAACATTATTTAGATCACAATTTTTAAAAATCTTTTTTATTTTTTTTTAAACATCATTTTAAGTTTAATGATGGAACATATAATGAGACGAAGAAAGTATTATATATCCTTATGTTATTTGTAATTTATCGTACACGGGCTCTCAATCTTACGATTAAATCTTGTATCCATGAAATTGACGTAATGTAACAGTTTAATATTAACCAATGAATAAACTCCACGAATATTTGCTTATATTTTTGAATTATAACGTACATTGCGTGTTAATTATGTGTGGTCCATCACAATTACCTAGTTAATTATACTAAACTATTTTGTGGGACCCACCATGCAAAAATATTTCTGACCGACACTACTTTGAAGTGATTTTTACAAAAATAATTTTGAGGTTTAATTACACTAAAAATGTTATTATTGTTACTCATAAATGATGGGTTTAAAACATTTGATATTTTTATGAAGACGTCATTTTAGTAGGAAAACAAGATATGTCACAATTTCATCTGATCGAAGATATAATTTTAGATAGAGAGATTTGAAGGTTGAGGACTACAGTTGACAGTTAATAGATAATAGAGTGTTGTCATACCGTATGATATAATTTGAATATCCCGCAGTTTAATTTCTTTTCTAATATATGAATTATTATTTGTTGTTTTACTTGTTTTGTATATTGCCATTTTATTGTTTCTTTTTATTTCTTACGTTTTGACTTTTACTCCAAACGATTTCATCTACTTGCTCCATTCCCCCTCAGCACTAATTTTCTCCTACCTTTTGTTTCCTTGTAAATCTAGTCCACAAAAGAAAAAAAAAAAAAGAAAATTTGTAGAATTCAGACTTGAGAGGATCTAGGGAAAGACACAAGAGGCTGTTTTTCTTTATTAGACTAGCCAGTGAAGAGAATTGCTTTAAGGAGATGGCTATGGAATGCTTATGTAGTTTTTTGAGCCCAGTCGCAGAACACTTGATACTGCCAGTTGTGCGACAGATTGGGTATTTGATTTACTATAAGCGCAACATCACATCTTTGGAAAATGCATCTGAGAAGCTGGAGAATATCAGAAGCGGGGTGCAGCAAAGAAAGGATGCTGAATGGAGAAACTCACAAGTCGTTTCGCTCAATGTTGAGGAGTGGTTAACTAGTGTTGGTGAAACTACTGCTGAAGTGGCGGTTTTACTACGACGTAGAGTTGAGGTTGAAAGAGGTTGCTTTTATGGTCGGTGTCCAAACTTGAAGTCACGTCACTCGCTGAGCAGGAAAGCTAAGAAAATTGTACCGACTTTGAATGATCTTCAAAATGAAGGCAGAGGTTATGTTCCTTTCTCCTGTCCAGCACCACCTGCAGTTAAAGTTACACACAGTGATGAGGAGTTTGACTCTAGAAAACAGATGGAGGAAGAGGTCATGGCAGCTTTGACAGATGAGGGGGTAACTATTGTTGGGATATGTGGTATGGGTGGTGTTGGTAAAACAACACTGGCTGAGAAAGTAAGAGCAAGGGCAAAACAAGAAGGGTTGTTTAAAGATGTTGTCATGATAACTGTCAGTCAACAACCAGATTTCAAAAGAATTCAGGGCGAGATAGCTGGAGAAGTCGGGCTGAAGTCCTTGCAAGGAGACAATTTCTTAAGTCGTGGAGATCAGCTGCGTGCAAGGTTAATGCAGAAGGGCAGTTCCGTCCTTGTAATTTTGGATGATGTTTGGGAAGCTCTTGATGGTCTAGAGAAACTTGGAGTTCCCACTGATAGCAACCACGACTATCAGTGCAAAGTGGCATTGACGACGCGTCTCCAAAGTGTGTGTGTCGCTATGAAGGCTCAAAAGATTGTAGATGTTGGAATTTTATCTGATGAAGAAGCATGGGTCCTTTTTAGGCAGAAAGCCGGCTATTTAAATGATGATCCCTCTCTTCCTGAAGTAGCAAAAGATGTTGCCAATGAATGCAAGGGGCTGCCGCTTGCAATTATTACAGTTGCAGGAGCGCTAAAGCACAAAGCTAAGCCTTTGTGGGAGGATGCCCTTGTAGAATTAAAAAAAGCAGCACCAAAAAATATTCCAAGAATGCTTACAAAGGTGTACCAACCTTTGATGATAAGCTATAATCACTTAGAGAGTGATGAAGCCAGGTATGTCTTTTTGCTTTGTTCCTTGTTTGAGGAGGATAGTAATATTTGGACTGAAGAATTACTTAGATACGGAATAGGGCTTGGCATGTTTTCGGAACTCGAAAATTTAGAACGTGTAAGAAATAGGGTGTGTAATCTGTTAGAAACATTGAAAAATTGTTTCTTGTTATCCCAAGGTTGGGACGAAAATTATTTCAAAATGCATGATGTGGTCCGTGACGTGGGTATATATATCTCATCTGAGGGCAATCATAAATTTATGGTAAATCACAATGTGAACTCGGAAGAGTTCCCAAGAAGAAACTCTTACGAGCAATACAGTCACATGTCAATTGTTGCAAATAAATTTGATGAGCGTCCCATACCAATATCTTGCCCACGACTAAAGTTTCTGATGCTAAAACTCAGTTTCGAAGAGGGTTTCAAATTACAGGATGATTTTTTTTATGGAATGAGTGAACTTAGTGTCATAAGCCTGAGTGGATATGATGGAAACTTGCATTTTCCATCATCCATTCAGAGATTGTCAATTTTGAGGACGCTGTGTCTGACTAATCTAAGATTGGATGACATGTCCATTATTGGGGAACTAGTCTCTTTAGAAATTCTCAGCATCAGATATTCTTACATTGAGGAGCTTCCAGTGGAGATAGGAAACTTGACCAATCTGATTATATTAGAGTATTGGTATGAAGGTTACAGAAAACCTATGAGGATTTCACCAGGGGTCTTATCAAGACTAGTTCGATTGGAGGAACTACATATGGTGGGAGTAGAAGATTGTAGTTACTCCACCTTGAGGGAGCTGGAATCGTTATCGAAATTGACTGCACTGACATTTGATAAATGTTCCAAAGATGTGATTTACAGTAACTTGGGCCTTTCCTCCAAGTTGACACGGTACGCTCTTAAAGTGGGTGAAGTCAACGTGATTTTTTCAATCATGAAAAATTATTACGACAAGATTATTGCTCTAAAGGTCACCGAGGGCAAATTAGGTGATTGGATCCGCCTTCTGTTGATGAATAGCGAATTTGTACATTCAAGAGGAAAGGGCTCCAAGAATGTAGTGGTCGAGTTGCAGAATGTGAAAGATCTCATCCTGACTAATTGTGATTCATTGAATATCCACTATCAGAATAATATTTCATTCCCCAAACTCAAAAGGCTGGAGGTAAGATTTTGTGATCATCTACGTCATCTTTTTCGTGCGTCCTTGGCTTTCCCTGACGATGAAGAAGAGGGGATATCTCGAAGGACACATATCAGAGCTGACGTAATCAAGTTCCCCAATTTATCTCGCTTGAAACTTGATGATCTGGGCTGCTTCACACACTTTTTCAGTGACACTGTTGAGGGCATTGAGTTCCCTCTGTTACGGCAAATGCATTTCTCGGGATTAACAGAGTTCCAAAATTTCTGGCCAAGAGCCAACAATGCTATCACTGACTCAAATCCTCTTTTTAATGAAAAGGTTTGCTTCTACACGAATAAGGTTTTATTTGAAGGGGTTTTATAAATTAATATTTTAGCTTTAACTTGAGCAATCATATTTATAATATGTTCCTCTCTTTGTTCAAACTTTTCTAATATTGATAATTAATTGAGGGTGACATAATAAAATTACGATTGAAGCAGCAAATGATACATGTCTTAAATGATTTATAATAACTAATTAGAAGTGATGTAGCAAAGTTACTTTAAAAAATACGAGTGGAAAAATAATTAAGTGGGCGCCATATAAGACATGTTTGACATTAAATTTTATTAATTTTTTAATACTTAGATGACTTTATAATAAGTTTTTAATATTAAATTTTTTAATATTTAAATGACTTGTAATAATTAATTAGGGGTGATAGTAAAATTATGGTTAAAGCAGATATGTCATAAATGTTTATTTTACTTTTTTCAATTAAATATTAGTAATTTTCTAATACGTCAATGTTTTGTAATAATTAATTAGCATTGATATAGAAAAATAATGGAGCAAGCAACTGAATGGTCGACAAGCAGGACGACTAGAAGCTGCTCACTCCCTTTTATAATATAAGAGAATGCCTATTTTTTAAATTATATACAACAATATACGTAGTTCTTTATCGTGTGTATTTTTTAATTGTAATTAATAAAGCATTTTTCAACTTATAATTTGAAATTCTATTGAAGTATAATAGAGTAGCCATTGTCAATATTTTTAATGCGTGATAAGAGAGACTGTGTGTACATATGAATTTTTTGATCTTTTGTCACATGAACATTATTTCAATCTTAATTTTATTGAGTTATAAATAAAGTTTTAATAAATCTATAAAAGTCTAACAATAACTTTGCAATGATGAACGTATTCAAACTTGACAAAATTTTAAAATAATATATAAAAGTCATTAAAAACCCCAAAACTGATAAACTTTGTTCAATTTTAAAAATTACCGATAATTCATCATCTCAAATTCGAAGAAAATATCTTGAAATATGAATATGAGTTTGAAAGAACAAATGAATTGACACTTTTCACCCTCTTTTTGATGAAAAAGTGTATTTCTACTGTTCTAATTGATCATTAAGAAAAAATAATTTCTTTGACAAATTCTCAAGTAGAATATTTATTAACTTCTGCATTTTATTAGAAATAGAGCGGTCAAATTAATAATTAAATAGATAGTACAATTAATTTATATATTGTATATTCATATATTTACACTTTATTGATACTAATGATTTAGTCTAAAAAAGATTTAACTTAATGTAATAAAATAACATTAAAAGACACAACATAAATAAGAATTTTATTAGGAATTCTTTGCAAGACATGAGAAATGAAGTTGATACCTTATCAATGTTTGCAGGTTTCTTGTCCCAACTTGGAAAAGCTATATATCTGTAGGGCTGACAGCATCAGTGCTCTATGCTCTCAACAACTTCCAATGGGCTACTTTAGCAAACTTGTAACCTTGGAAGTGCGGGATTGTGGAAAATTGAGAAACTTGATGTCTCCATCAGGGGCCAGAGGTCTTCTGAATCTCCGAAAACTATGGATAAAAGCATGCCAATCAATGGAAGAAGTGATTGTAGAAGAGGAACAAGAGGGAGAAGAAATCATGTGTAATGAACCCTTATTCCCCCGATTGGAAGAGCTGGAACTTGAAATTCTGCCAAAGATGAGGCATTTCATTCTGACAAAGCAAGCTCTTGAAGTTCCATCCCTCAGAGAAGTGCATATTTCTACATGCCACGAAATGAAGACATTTATCCAACAGGGAACTGCGAGTACACTGAATCTCGAAAGCGTGAATAATGATGATGAGCTGAAAGTTGTTGACCTCAACAAAGCGATGTTCAATTCTAAGGTTTTTCTTGTGCCACTTTATAACTAAATGCTATATATATTTGTGTCATGCATCAATAGACCCCTGGACTACTGCTCTCTTTGCTCTTTTTCTGATTTAACTAGCAAACAGTAATAGTAATAGTTAGAGTGAGGTGGTGGAAACACTTCCAGACTTAGCTTAAAAAAAGACAGCGCGGTGCACTAAAGTTACCGCTATGCGCGGTGTTCGGGGAAGGGTCCCACCACAAGGGTGTATCGTACGCAGCCTTACCTTTGCATTTCTGCCATAGGTTGTTTCTAAGGCTTGAACCCGTGACCTCCTGGTCACATGACAACAGCTTTACCAGTTACTCTGTGGCTCCCCTTCATTTCCAAACTTAGCTTGAATTATTATTTTTGTCTTGAACTATGCCTAGTAGTTAAAACACCCATAGACCTGACTAAATGAATTTTAAAAAAAACGCCCATGATCTGCCAGCTGACTTAGCAAGTGGTCTCAACCTCTTTTTTGCACGTGAGGTGCTTATGAAAAATGCCACATAAGCAGACTATCTTGTTTGATTGCTTGTTCAATTGTCTTGATGACAAAATTTTAAGAAAATGCTATTGACTGGAACTGAAAACCCAACGAATTTCCTAACCCAAATTCAAGAATTAAACACACCCACACTAAATAAACCACAGACCAATACAAAGCAAACCAAAGATTTCTAGACTGAAACCATGCTATTCAGGCATTTTTATGTTCATTTAGTCAAACATTGGGATGTTTTAGGTATTAGGCATAGATCGGGGATGAAAGTAATATTGCGCCCCAAGTTTGGGATTGTTTTCACCAGCTCAATCTAATAGTAATAGTAATCTTCATGTAGTTATTTTTTGTTTGTCACCTGATACCTATGTTGATGGAGGTAACAAACATTGGTGAATCTTCAATATTATAATTCAAGAGTTCACGTGAACCCAATAGCTTTTTTTCATTGATTTTTTATCTGCATTAATAATATCTAGAGATTTCTTGAGGTCATTGAAGATTTCGATAAATTTCAAATTTTAAATCTACCTCTCATTCTAAATTCTTCTTTCATTATGTTTAACAACTAATATATGGATTTGTTTTTCTCATTTCATCTTGCATTCTTTGTCATTTTAAAAGATCTTAAATATTGCTATTTTAAATATGAGTTTTAAAATACTTCTTCTATTTGAGTAAACACCTCAACTAAATAAGTACTTTTGGCTTCTCAACTTATCACTTAGGGCGTGTTTGGTACGAAGGAAAATGTTTTCATGGAAAGCAAGTTGATTTCTTCTTATTTTCTTATGTTTGGTTATTGAGTAGAAAGTATTTTTCGAAAAATATTTTCTAGTGTTTAGTTAGTGAATGAAAATATATTTTTCAGAAAATACATTTTAGTATTTAGCTAAAGAAAATACTTTTGTAGAAAATAAGTTTGACCCTGAAAAATATTTTTTAGTGTGTGTTAGGTGGAAAACGTTTTTTTTACAAAAATAAGTTGTTTCTTATTTATATTTTTGTGTTCGTTATGCAAGTATTAAAATATTTTTAAAAGTATTTGTATATGTTTAATATAAAACAATGAGAATAAATAGGGTAAGAAAAAAATTGAAAATATTTATTAAATATTTTTTTGAGTAGAGGGTTGGTAGTTGGAGGGATGTGTCAGAATATGTGGTAGGGTTAGATGTGGGGTAAGAAAAAAGTTTTGCATTTTTTTTAAAAAATTATTCTTTTTTGTGGGGGGGTAGTACAGGGTGGGGCATAAAAAATTGTTTTTTTGGTTAATAAATCGTGTGTGTTTTATTGTAATTAATAAAATATTATCTAACTTATAATTTGAAATTCTTTTGAAGTATAACAGAGCAGTCGTTGTGAATTTCTTACAAATATGCCTCTATTTTAAATGCACAGTTAGAGAGACTGTGGACATAAGAAGTTTTGGTTCACTTTTTATCAAAATGAAACCAAATTAACTATATCGTTTTTTCAACCAATTTATATATTATATATATATATATACTTACATTTTATTGATATCTAATGATTTAGTCTAAAAATGATTTAACCTACTGTGATAAAATAACATTAAAAGACACACCTGAAATAAGAATTTTATTTGTAATTATTTGCAAGACATGAGAAATGGAGTTGATACCTTGTCAATGTTTGTAGGTTTCTTGTCCCGACCTGGAATATCTATTTATCTGGGGGGCCAATAGCATAACTACTCTATGCTCTCACCAACTTCCAACTGCCTACTTCAGCAAACTTGAGACATTGAGCGTAAATAAAAGTGGAAAATTGAGACACTTGATGTCTCTATCAGTGGCCAGAGGTCTTCTGAATCTCCAAACACTAGGCATAGAAGGCTGCCAATCAATGGAAGAAGTGATTGTAGAAGAGGAACAAGAGGGAGAAGAAATCATGTGTAATGAACCCTTATTCCCCCGATTGGAAGAGCTGAGACTTATCAATCTGACAAAGCTGGGGCATTTCGTTCTGACTACGCATTCTCTTGAATTTCCATCCCTCAGAGAAGTGGATATTTCTACATGCCCCGAAATGAAGACATTTATCCAACAGGGAACTGCGAGTACACTGAATCTCGAAAGCGTGAACAATGATGATGAGCTGAAAGTTGTTGACCTCAACAAAGCGATGTTCAATTCTAAGGTTTTTCTTGTGCCACTTTATAACTAAATGCTATATATATTTGTGTCATGCATCAATAGACCCCTGGACTACTGCTCTCTTTGCTCTCTTTCTGATTTAACTAGCAAACAGTAATAGTAATAGTTAGAGTGAGGTGGTGGAAACACTTCGAGACTTAGCTTAAAAAAAGACAGCGCGGTGCACTAAAGTTACCGCTATGCGCGGTGTCCGGGGAAGGGTCCCACCACAAGGGTGTATCGTACGTAGCCTTACCTTTGCATTTCTGCCATAGGTTGTTTCTAAGGCTTGAACCCGTGACCTCCTGGTCACATGACAGCAGCTTTACCAGTTACTCTGTGGCTCCCCTTCATTTCCAAACTTAGCTTGAATTATTATTTTTGTCTTGAACTCTGCCTAGTAGTTAAAACACCCATAGACCTGACTGAATGAATTTTAAAAAAAACGCCCATGATCTGCCAGCTGACTTAGCAAGTGGTCTCAACCTCTTTTTTGCACGTGAGGTGCTTATGAAAAATGCCACATAAGCAAACCATCTTGTTTGATTGCTTGTTCAATTGTCTTGATGACAAAATTTTAAGAAAACGCTGTTGACTGGAACTGAAAACCCAACGAATTTCCTAACCCAAATTCAAGAATTAAACACACCCACACTAAATAAACCACAGACCAATACCAAGCAAGCCAAAGATTTCTAGACTGAAACCATGCTATTCAGGCATTTTTATGTTCATTTAGTCAAACATAGGGATGTTTTAGGTATTAGGCATAGATCGGGGATGAAAGTAATATTGCGCCCCAAGTTTGGGATTGTTTTCACCAGTTCAATCTAATAGTAATAGTAATCTTCATGTAGTTATTTTTTGTTTGTCACCTGATACCTATGTTGATGGAGGTAACAAACATTGGTGAATCTACAATATTATAATTCAAGGGTTCACGTGAACCCAATAGCTTTTTTTCATTGATTTTTTATCTGCATTAATAATATGTAGAGATTTCTTGAGGTCATTGGAGATTTCGATAAATTTCAAATTTTAAATCTACCTCTCATTCTAAATTCTTCTTTCATTATGTTTAACAACTAATATATGGATTTGTTTTTCTCCTTTCAACTTGCATTCTTTGTCATTTTAAAAGATCTTAAATAATGCTATTTTAAAGATGCTTTTTAAAATACTTCTTCTATTTGAGTAAACACCTCAACTAAATAAGTACTTTTGGCTTCTCAACTTATCACTTAGGGCGTGTTTGGTACGAAGGAAAATGTTTTCATGGAAAGCAAGTTGATTTCTTCTTATTTTCTTATGTTTGGTTATTGAGTGGAAAATATTTTTCGAAAAATATTTTCTAGTGTTTAGTTAGTGAATGATAATATATTTTTCAGAAAATACATTTTAGTATTTAGCTAAAGAAAATACTTTTGTTGAAAATAAGTTTGACCCTAAAAAATATTTTTTAGAGTGTGTTAGGTGGAAAACGTTTTTTCTACAAAAATAAATTGTTTCTTGTTTATATTTTTGTGTTCGTTATGGAAGTATTAAAATATTTTTTAAAAGTATTGGTATATAAGAGTTAATTGGTGATAGTGACTATAGAGTAGTACGACCAATTTAATAAGTGACAGTCCATGTGGTGAGGGTAGATGAGAGAGTAATAATGGAGTAGTAACTCAAATGTTTTTAACGTTCAAAATGCTAGTTGGAAGATGAAATTCTGGTCGACACCGACATCCCAATTGAAATAAATAAATAAATTGAAGGACAATTGTTTTTGAGATATTACAATTATATAATTATCAAAAAATTAACAAATGTTGCAAATAATTCAAAATGCAAGGAAGTTAAGCCTAATATTTATGAGAGACCAGTAATAAGATCCAAACTGGTAGTCATTTTCAATTTATTTATCTGATTTTGACTTGATATAGAGATTAAAAAAATAAAAAAACTTTAATATCTTATTGTTTTAACTTAAAATATGAATAATGTACGAAAGTATCTTTTAAATTTGTGGTCAAATAATTTTAAAGAAATGAGTTGTCACTGCTTCACACACTTTTGCAGTGACACTGTTGAGGGAATTGAGTTCTCTCTGTTACGGGAAATGCAACTCTTCGGATTACGAGAGTTCCAAAATTTCTGGCCTAGAGCCAACAATGCTCACCGACTCAAATCCTCTTTTTAATGAAAATGTTTGCTTCTACACAAAAAAAGTTTTTATTTGAAGGGGTTTTATGAATTAATATTTTAGCTTTAACTTGAGCAATCATATTTATAATATGTTACTCTCTTTATTCAAACTTTTGTAATATTGATAATTAATTGAGGGTGACATAATAAAATTATGATTGAAGCAGCAAATGATACATGTCTTAAATGATTTATAATAACTAATTAGAAGTGATGTAGCAAAGTTACTTTAAAAAATACGAGTGGAAAAATAATTAAGTGGGCGCCATATAAGACATGTTTGACATTAAATTTTATTAATTTTTTAATACTTAGATGACTTTATAATAAGTTTTTAATATTAAATTTTTTAATACTTAAATGACTTGTAATAATTAGTTAGGGGTGATAGTAAAATTATGGTTAAAGCATATATGTCATAAATGTTTATTTTACTTTTTCAATTAAATATTAATAATTTTCTAATACGTCAATGTTTTGTAATAATTAATTAGGATTGATATAGAAAAATAATGGAGCAAGCAACTGAATGGTCGACAAGCAGGACGACTAGAAGCTACTCACTTCCTTTTATAATATAAGAGAATGCCTATTTTTTAAATTATATACAACAATATACCTAGTTCTTTATCGTGTTTTTTTTTAATTGTAATCAATAAAGCATTTTTCAACTTATAATTTGAAATTCTATTGAAGTATAATAGAGTAGCCATTGTCAATATTTTTAATGCGTGATTAGAGAGACTCTGTGTACATGGGACTTTTTTGATCTTTTGTCACATAAACATTATTTCAATCTTAATTTTATGGAGTTATAAATAAAGTTTTAATAAATCTATAAAAGTTTAGTGGTAATTGGCAAATTGACAAATACATATATACTGCTAAACACATAGTAGTTATTATTTTAAGTCTAACAATAACTTTGCAATGATGTACGTATTCAAACTTGACCAAATTTTGAAATAATATATAAAAGTCATTAAAAACCCAAAAACTGATAAACTTTGTTCAATTTTAAAAATTACCGATAATTCATCATCTCAAATTCGAAGAAAATATCTTGAAATATGAATATGAGTTTGAAAGAACAAATGAATTGACACTTTTCACCCTCTTTTTGATGAAAAAGTGTATTTCTACTGTTCTAATTGATCATTAAGAAAAAAAAAATTTCTATTTTATTAGAAATAGAGCGGTCAAATTCATAATTAAATAGATAGTACAAATAATTTATATATTGTATATTCATATATTTACACTTTATTGATACTAATGATTTAGTCTAAAAAAGATTTAACTTAATCTAATAAAATAACATTAAAAGACACAACATAAATAAGAATTTTATTAGGAATTCTTTGCAAGACATGAGAAATGGAGTTGATACCTTGTCAATGTTTGCAGGTTTCTTGTCCCAACTTGGAAAAGCTATATATCTGTAGGGCTGACAACATCAGTGGTCTATGCTCTCAACAACTTCCAATGGGCTACTTTAGCAAACTTGAAACCTTGGAAGTAGAATATTGTGGAAAATTGAGAAACTTGATGTCTCCATCAAGGGCTAGAGGTCTTCTGAATCTCCGAAAACTATGGATAAAAGCATGCCAATCAATGGAAGAAGTGATTGTAGAAGAGGAACAAGAGAGAGAAGAAATCATGTGTAATGAACCCTTATTCCCCCGATTGGAAGAGCTGGAACTTGAAAATCTGCCAAAGCTGAGGCATTTCATTCTGACAAAGCAAGCTCTTGAATTTTCATCCCTCAGAAAAGTGGATATTTCTACATGCCCCGAAATGAAGACATTTATCCAACAGGGAACTGCGAGTACACTGAATCTCGAAAGCGTGAACAATGATGATGAGCTGAAAGTTGTTGACCTCAACAAAGCGATGTTCAATTCTAAGGTTTTTCTTGTGCCACTTTATAACTAAATGCTATATATATTTGTGTCATGCATCAATAGACCCCTGGACTACTGCTCTCTTTGCTCTCTTTCTGATTTAACTAGCAAACATCAATAGTAATAGTTAGAGTGAGGTGGTGGAAACACTTCCAGACTTAGCTTAAAAAAAGACAGCGCGGTGTACTAAAGTTACCGCTATGCGCGGTGTCCGGGGAAGGGTCCCACCACAAGGGTGTATCGTACGCAGCCTTACCTTTGCATTTCTGCCATAGGTTGTTTCTAAGGCTTGAACTCGTGACCTCCTGGTCACATGACAGCAACTTTAGCAGTTACTCTGAGGCTCCCCTTCATCTCCAAACTTAGCTTGAATTATTATTTTTGTCTTGAACTATGCCTAGTAGTTAAAACACCCATAGACCTGACTAGATGAATTTTAAAAAAAACGCCCATGATCTGCCAGCTGACTTAGCAAGTGGTCTCAACCTCTTTTTTGCACGCGAGTTGCTTATGAAAAATGCCACATAAGCAGACCATCTTGTTTGATTGCTTGATCAATTGTCTTGATGACAAAATTTTGAGAAAATGCTGTTGACTAGAACTGAAAACCCAACGAATTTCCTAACCCAAATTCAAGAATTAAACACACCCACACTAAATAAACCACAGACCAATACAAAGCAAGCCAAAGATTTCTAGACTGAAACCATGCTATTCAGGCATTTTTATGTTCATTTAGTCAAACATAGAGATGTTTAAAGTGTTAGGCATAGATCGGGGATGAAAGTAACATTTCGCGCAAAGTTTCGGAGTGTTTTCACCCCTTCAATCTAATAGTGATCTTCATATACTCCTTCTGTTCCTCTTTTCTTTTTAGCAACTTTTTAATTTTAAGTTTCACGTGACATATTTAGGATCACAAGATTGAAGGACATTTTGGTACATTTGACATATCTTTAATTTAACATCACAAGATTCAATTTTTTTTTTCTTAAACTCCTTGTCAAGTCAAACTAAATCATTCTTTTTGAAACGGAGGGAATAGTTAGTTTTGTTTGTCAAAGATCCCTTGATTTTGAACGCGATTATTATTGTATATTAGCTTGAGGTCATTGAAGATTTTTATAAATTTCAACTTTTAAATCTACCTCTAGTTCTAAATTCTTCTTTCATTATATTTAACAGCTAATAACAGCGAATATGTGCATTTTGTTTTTATCATTTCATCTTGCATTCTTTGTCATTTTAAAAGATCTTAACGAATTCTATTTTGAAGATGCTTTTTAAAATACTTCTTTTATTTGAGTAAACTCCTAAACTTGTTAAATAAGCACTTTTGGCTTCTCAACTTATCACTTAATAGTGTTTTTTTCCTATGTGTTGGCTTATGACTGAGCAGAATAGATGAACATGCTTCAAGTGTATCTGCGACAAAATACAATAAAATTTACTGTGATGGAGACATCAAGTTTTCATAGTCTTTTTCAATGTGCATTCAGGAAGTCACGGTCTTATTGCTTGGGTGTTGATGTAGACAGTTTTAAGTAGTCAAGAAGTGGAATGGCTGACCATTTTGTTGTAGGCATTATTCTAAAATATCATCAGTGGAGAAAAATGTATGCACTAAGTCATGTTTGAATACTTGGCAAGTGTTACAGAATGAACATAGACTGTTTTGTAGGAACGTAAACATATATAGATAGCAGATTTGTAAGAATCTCTTTTACTTACTTAAGGAATGAATTAGTAAACTGCCTTCTTATTTATGAATTCTTAATATGCGTGTAAAAGGAAACGTGGACAACTAAAATAGGACGGAGGGAGTATTACTTTCCTTAACTAGCACCTCATGTACATGTATTATATTGCTTTACCTCCTGGAATGAGATATCAAGTTATTCTCTATAACTTGTCTATTACATGGTATCAGAAATAGGTCCATTTTCGTTTGAGCTCACGGTCTACGCTCTAGTTAGGCCTGTTAAAGTGGATTAGAGTCAGACATTGGTTGGGGAATGGACTTAGGCAATCCTTTCCTCTTGAGCTAGCTTTTGGGCTGGCTTAGGCCCAGGTGCCATATCTTTACAACTTGCTCTTTAAGCTTTCATTTTACATCAAATTCTTCAACACTGCTGCTTTTTCATTTTCATACCAAATTCTCCATTTTCGCTCTCTGATCTTTCATTTTCATTTTACAACTTGCTCTTTCAGCTTTCAAAATTACTAGTTTTCTACACAACAATAAAACACTACCAAATAATGTAGGTCAAATTAATGCTAAATCTAAATGGAGTTGATACTTCATTCCTTCAACGTTTGCAGATTTCCTGTCCTGGTCTGGAAACACTATTTATCAATGGGGCTCACAGCATAACTGCTCTATGCTCTCACCAACTTCCAACTGCCTACTTCAGCAAACTTGCAACCTTGGAAGTAGGAAATTGTTGTAAATTGAGAAACTTGATGTCTCCATTAGTGGCCAGAGGTGTTTTGAATCTCCGAGTACTAGGGATAAAGCACTGCCAATCAATGGAACAAGTGATCACAGAAGAGGAACAACAAGGAGAAGAGATCATGAACAATGAGCTCTTATTTCCCCTGTTGGAAGAGTTGAAGCTTCAGAATCTGCCAAAGCTATGGCATTTCTTCTTAACAAAGCGTGCTCTTGAATTTCCATTTCTCAAAAAAGTGAAGATCGATGGCTGCCTTGAAAGGAAGATGTTTGTCCAACAGGGAGCTGTGAGTCTCGAAAGTGTGAACATTAATGATGAGGTGGAAGTAGTTGATCTCAATAAAGAGAAACAGAAGATGTTCAATTCTAAGGTTTGTCTTATGTCGCTGTATAACTAATTACCTTGATGTTAGATAAGACTTTCATTTTTGTATTTGCAGGTTTCTTCTCCCAGTCTGAAAGTGCTGTATATCATAACTTCTAACAGCATAACTTCTCCATACTCTCACCAACTTCCATGCTACTTCGGAAAACTCGTAGCATTGACAGTAAGTAAGTGTGGCAATTGGAGAAACTTGATGTCTCCATCCGTGGCCAGAGGCGTTCTAAAACTCCGGGAACTAAAGATAGAAAATTGCCCATTAATGGAAGAAGTGATCACAGAAGAGGAACAAGAAGGAGAAGAAAACATGACTAATGAGCCCTTATTTCCCCTGTTGAAAAAGCTGATACTCGATAAGCTACCAAAGCTGGGGCATTTCTTTCTGACGAAGCGTGCTCTTGAATTTCCATTCCTCAGAAAAGTGATGATTCGTAAATGCCCTGAAATGAAGATGTTTGTCCAACATGGATCTGTGAGTACACCAAGTCTCGAAATTGTGAACAATGATGATGAGGTAAAAGTAGATGATCTGAACGAATGGATACATCAGAGGTTCAATTCTAAGGTTTGTCTTGTGGTGCTAAATGA
This sequence comes from Capsicum baccatum var. pendulum, assembly GCA_030864225.1. Taxonomy (NCBI): domain Eukaryota; kingdom Viridiplantae; phylum Streptophyta; class Magnoliopsida; order Solanales; family Solanaceae; genus Capsicum; species Capsicum baccatum. Next base: position 263,903,185 of record CM061559.1, on the reverse strand, counting down.
CTGTCTAACTAATTAACTCTATTGCTCTCTTTCCATCTTAACTTGATAGTAATAGTAATATTTACATACTCGTTTATGTTTGTCACTTGAAGTAGATTCCTTTTACCTGCCCCCAAATGTTTATCTTTCAACTAAATATTGTAATGTCTGTTTTTTGTAATCTCTACTCTCAGGAAGAAGATGGAAGTGAATCTGAATCTTCTCAGGAAGAAGATGGAAGCGAATCTGAATCTTCTAAGGAAGAAGACGGATGCGAATCTGATGAGTGACTGCAGAAGCTAAAGTGTTGTCTATGAATCCAAAACTTGGAAGGTAATAATTAAGTACTCAACGATAAGTCCAAAGTTCATCCTAATTAGCTCAAACATCGACTTATACCTAGTATGTTCGTGATGGGAGAGGTGGGTCTACACTATATAACTCATGGGTTCACGTGAACCATACAGCTTTTGCTCAGAGACTTTATCTCTAATTGTAATTTCTAGAAAGTTTATTGTGAACTCAATTAGTATTATTATTATATTAAACTTGAGGGCCCCGTAGGATTTGATAAATTTTAAATTCTCTTGTGGTTTTAAATTCTTCTTTCATTATAATTAATAGCTAATATTTATTTTTATTTTAGCATAATACATAAATATGACCCTAAATTATAACTTTAACTTTAAATTTTAATAGTGCACAAATAGGACCTTTAACTATTCAAAACTTGAAGAAATATGATCTCTGATTTTGCACACCCATGTGTGAGTTTCACTCGTGCCTACGTGGAAAGATAATTCAATCACATGATACCACGTCGTTGAAAGGGCTGACATGTAGGGAGGTCATATTTGTGCAGTTTTGAATAATTAACGGTCATATTTGTGCACTGTCAAAGTTTTGCTTTTTTTAAAATAATGTTATTATTATAATTTTTTTATTTATTTCTATAGCAACATCACCTAATTTTTTTTTACTAAAAAAAAAAAGCCACTAGCAGGGATCGAACCCGCGCAATAGGTTGAAGGAAGCACCCAAGAAGAGCAAACAACATTGCTGAGCTATCTAAATGCCTTGTTTTATGTGGTTCAACATTAATATACGTATATAAATATAAATTTTCTATCTTATATATACAACGTAATTTTTTTACCGAGGGAGGTTTGGGTGAACCCCATGGAAACCACGTAGGTCCGCCCCTGCGTTAATTTAATAACGTTAATTTAATAATATTTTAATAACGTTAATTTAATATACTACTACTGCTATCCTTAATAACGTTAATTTAATAATGTTTTATTACAACTATAATTTTTTATTATTAGTATAGTTTATCTTTAATTTAATATTTAAATAAATTATATTTAGATATATTATATAACTACTCGAATAAAGGGTCGAATTAAGACAGATACCGATCAAACTAAAGGTATTAAGCATAACAGACTTTTTGTTCTTGGAGATAATTGCATTTTGATTGAGTTATTGATATAAGGAAAAGGAAAGTAAGTAAGGTAAACAAAAAATTATTCTTTTTCTTTGAACCCACCCAATCAAAAATCCTCCTTTTCTCAAAGGAGAATCGAAAAAATCATATTTTCATACAATATCTTAATTGAATTATATGTAATGATCAATAAATTATGTTGAATTCTATATCTACACATACCAAAAACATAGCAAAATTCCAGTACCAATCTAATCTATTCTATAGATATTTGGACTAGAGTTGACAAACAAACAAAACCAGCAATATACTTTTTTAGTATCGGATAGAAATCTAAATGGGGCGTGGCCAAGCGGTAAGGCAACGGGTTTTGGTCCCGCTATTCGGAGGTTCGAATCCTTCCGTCCCAGAACATATATATTCTATGAGAATATAGATTGCTTTTTTAACAATGTTCTGTTTAAAATCGAAATGTTAGCTGGAATGTGATTGTTGTTTCTGATTTTTTTCTTCAATGAATCTTTCAAAAACTGAATCGAGATGCGGAAGAATCCAGATTCCCTATCTCGTATTTTCAACCCCCTAAATTAACCTAATTAGATTTAATTTTCTTTTTTGTAGATTTCTTTACTTTTCGTCAAGAGTGGGGTTTTGGTACTAATTAAATTCACTAAGTCTCTTAATTCTTAATCAATGAGTTAGGCTAAAATAGCAAAAAAAGGAGCAAAAACTGGACTTAATCTGGACTTGTTTGACTTTGTGCCTAGACAGCTTGCATTTCGGAAAAATAAAAAAGACTAGTACACCCCCTTATTTCCTTTTGATTTATGCTGCATCAGTCCCATAGAATGGGGTAGATAGGAGTTAATCAATAATGGGAAGGCGTTCATTTCAATATCTATAAAGGGTGACAATTGCTCAGTCTATTTGATCGAATTGATAGATACGAACACCTCCCCATTCTTTGTATTTTATCAATCAGATGAAAAAAAAGAATAAGAATTCAAACCTTACCTGACATTAATCTTTTTTTATCTATCTCATAACTCATAAACAAAATTGGATTTGTTGGTTGGTGTATTTATCAATTGTAAATCATTGAATGTAAATCATTGAAATCGTTGATGATTCACTTAAAAAAAAAAGACTTATCTTTTTTCCTAAGATGATCAAAAGTTATTTTTAACTATCAAATTTTCTTTGAATAATGATGTGATGTCGAAAAGAGAACTTTCTAAATTTATTCGAAAGTTAGAAAGAGAAATAGTTTTAATCATTCCTTTTAATCATTCCTTATAAACTCAATCTTTCTCTCCTATTAAGTCACGTGAAGATGCAGAATCAAAAAGAATTCATTTATTCGTCTTATTTTTTATTATTTATATATTATATATTATTTATATATTATATATATATTTTATTATTTATATATTTATATAAATATTTAATAAATATATTAATTAATATAATAATTAACATAATAATATTAATTAATATAATATGTATTAATTAATTATAATATGTATTAATTAATATAATATGTTAGACAAAAATATAATATGTTAGACAAATTAATATTAGCGATGGGCTCTTACTAAGAGACTTCTTCAGAAAAATCTTTATCCACCTATATCTATAGTATTATTTATATCCCTTTATATCTCTATACTATAGATTATGGTGTTTATACATCAGCCCAACCAATGACTATTCATGATTCCATAATTGAATCAATTCCATACCGGTTCTTAGAGGAATGTTATGGTAAAACTTCGTTTGAAACGATGTGGTAGAAAGCAACGTGCGACTTGAAGGACACGATCCGTTGTGGATTTTACATCCACCATTTTATGTAGGAATGAAGGTGCTCTTGGCTCGACATCATTGGTTCTGTTTCACTAGAACCCCTCGCTTTTTGTTGTCTTGGAATGTAAATAGTCCATGATGGAGCTCGAGTAGAAAGTATTAATTTATTTCTCGGGGCAAGGGTCTAGGGTTAATGCCAATCAATAAAAAAATTGAAACAACTTCGTAAATATATCTTCGGTATGGAAATCGAAAGAATCCAATTCGAGCAAGTTAAAAATTCCAAAATTTCTTTGAATTGATCAAACTTTTTCGATCCAAAGTGTTTCACGAGGGAATCCATCGTCTTGTAGAATTCTTTCCTAGAAATCGCAAAAAGGGTATGTTGCTGCCATTTTGAAAGGATTAAAAAGCACCGAAGTAATGTCTAAACCCAATGATTTAAAATAAAACAAAGATAAAGGATCCCAGAACAAGGAAACGCCTTTTAATTGTCTTAATAACTGGATCAGACTGAAGAATCCAATTTTAAACGAGACAAACAAAAAAGGAGGAAAGACCGCTCAATAAATAAAATTGCCGAAAGATTTTCCTTTGAACTGTTTGAAAGTTATCCAACTTGAGTTATGAGAGTACGAATGGTTTCTTTTTCATTTTCAGGAAGAAAGAAGAAAAAAAAGGACTTACATCTTTAATTGATTTGATCATTTTATGGACCCAGTTGTCATTTCTTAGATAGAATTCCATACATACAGAGACAAAACCAAAACCTCGAATCAATCATTTTCTCGAGCCGTACGAGGAGAAAGTGTCACACCCCAAATCCCATTGGAGCAGACTGGCACCCGTAGCCGAGGAGGCCCGGGAGAACCCGTTCATAACCTATACTTTCACATTCACATTACTTATGAAAATTAGAAATTTGGGCAGCACTTCGTTGTAAATAGAAGAAAACATTACCTGTATCAGCCCAGCAGACACGCATATATATATATATAAACAGTAATTGGCCGTCAGAGCCATCACGTCTATCAACCAAACACTCCTATGGCTGTACAATATGTCTACAAAAGCCTCTACATAGATACACAACTGAGTTGGGGTCGGGACAAACTCCCGCCCACAAAAGACTTTTATGCAAATACCAAAAGTACATATAGAGATGACTTGGGATGCCCCGAAACAACTGGAGCTCACCACTAACAACAGAACGTCCTGGCTCTTACTGCGGAGGTGTACGACCTGAAGTACCTGTTCCTGCAGGCATGAATGCAGGTCCCCCGTGAGGGACGTCAGTACGGAAATATGTACTGAGTATGTAAGGCAGTGAGTATCAAGATGAGATACAAAAGATCAACAGAAACCAGATACGAGTGAATAAACAGTATGAGTAGACCACACTTAAAAGAACTGATGGGATACCTGCACATTACTTTCATATCATTACTTCCCGTAATCCTTATCAATACATAACATATGTCATACAATGGCCAACTGATCAGTGGTACTAATACAATACATCAGGGACCACCCCTGGAATAGCATATATAGATAATCTTTATAATACGATGGCCAACTGATCAGTGGTACTAATACAATACATCAAATCATCAATTTAAAATATAGACATTCCATTTCATAATTCAATTAATCTTTGAGATTGGTTACTTTGTGGTCACACTGTATGGAACTTGAAACCATGATACCTCAATAGGAAAAACATGTAAATAGGTAATCAATATCATTAAGATGAAGTAGAGAATCATGGATACCTCATTAAACCATTTCGGAGTCAACAATAGTATATGGACGTTTTTGACTAGCCGGACATCTTAAAAGTGAAAACAAGTTCAATAGGTAGTGTCGAAGATCATATGATGTTATTATGTGTCATGTGTCGTAGGACAATGTTGGAAGCTTACTTGAGAGTGCCATGGGTCATTATTCATGCCAAAGAGTAGATAGAGTATGTCTTACATACCTTGATATAACCACTTCAATACAAGTGACTTCCCGTACTCTTCGAACACTTATCTACAATAAGTCATTTGTGGCAACAAGTATTAGCAACCAAACCTTACCATTTAGGTATTAACTTCACCAAATAATGTCTAGGAAATAATCCTTTAGCTCATCAATAAGAGTACTACATACATCCTCTTATACTCTTATTACATTCACATATCATGCATTTTCATGAAATATCCCTCAACATCACTCTTAGCCTTTATTTCCCTTCTTAATCACCATCCAATACCAACATGATCACTAGGCATACATAACCACTAATATAATGATATATCACCACAATTCATCCTCCATAATCCAATACAGCAACTTCCATAATTTACAGCAACTTCCATAATTTACTACTAACAATTTATACACAACCAGTCATAACTATGTTTCTAGTTATCTTCCAACATCAAGACAACACTCATAATCCTTTAAAAATACTTATTCATGGATAAGAATCAAGAATAAACAATATTCATACCTTAACAATGAACTCTTGTATTTATGATCCTCCTTACATAACCATGGGGTGCTTCTTGAAGCTTCCGAGATGGTGAACACAACTACGGAACCAATTTGAATTTTCTACGGTTGAATCACAAAATATTTGGGGTTGAAATTGGTTAGGGTTTCCACCTTTCCTAAAATTTGGATAAAATCTGATAAAATTGAGGCTAAGTGCAGGTTTTTAAGACCAAATTTTCGTCCAAATAGAAAATGACCATTGTGCCCTAAAAATTGAAATAAATCCCAAATCTGTCCCCAGTGGACAGTTTTGACAGGCTGAAGTAAATCGATCATAACTCTTTACTCCGATATCGGATTTGGGTGAAATTGGTATCATTGTAAAGATAATTAAGAGGTCTTTCATTTCATATAAATTAGGCCACCCAGTTCGTCCTGTACTAGGAGTTAGGATCGTTTGAAGTTGACCCTAAAAATCTGTTTTGAGAGGCTGAAGTAAAACGCGTATAACTCCTTACGCAGATATTGGATTTGGATGTAACCAATTGCATTAGAAAGAAGACTCAAAGATCTTTCTATTGATATATGGTAGCTCACCCAGTTCATTATATTGAGGAAGTTATGATCGTTCAAAGTTGACCCAAAAACTGGCAGGCCTCAGTATTTTCCTGCTAATTTACTGTTCACAAAAATCTGTTTTGAGAGGCTGAAGTAAAACGAGTATAACTCCTTACTCAGATGTTGGATTTGAATGAAACCAATTTCATTAGAAAGAAGACTCTCGGAGCTTTTCGTCTATATACAGCAGCCCACACAGTTCCGTTTGCACAAGGAGTTATGATCGTCTCAAGTTGGTGTGCCTAGCTGCAGAAATTTTCCTGCAGATCACTGTTCACAGGCTTCCCGGCCACCGATTTGAAATTTCGAACGTGCTCGCTTATATGAAATACTCCTCTGTTTTGGGCAAACTTTATATCGTTGGAAAGCTTATTCCAATACCTACTCATACAACTATTGACGGGATACTTCCGAACACCATAAACTTAATTTAACCCATACGCAAGTCTTTAGGACTCCATATAATCGCGATAAGTGTACGAAAAAAAATTTACGGGGTGTTACAGTATCCCCCTCTTAAGAACATTCGTCCTCGAATGTTAGCATAGTTACTCATTTAAGACATGTCCAAGTTTACAATTAACATATTCATCATCATAACATCCTTGCATAAAAACAAACACTTACTTGTTATTGTTCTTCTTCCGTCTCATGAACTTCCTCCTCATCGTTGAATAGGTAAGGGTACTTAATCTTCATCGCTTCCTCGGCTTCCCATGTGATCTCCTCAACTTGTTGATTCCTCCAAAGTACTTTTACCGATGCTATCTCTTTATTCCTTATCTTTTTAATTTGGCGATCAAGAATAGCAATAGGCATTTCTTCAAAAGTTAGATCTTTTGTAATTTGTACATCTTCCGTAGTAGTGATGTGCGATGGATCTCCGATGTACTTGCGAAGCATCGAAACATGAAATACAGGATGAACTGCTGAGAGCTCTTGAGGTAGCTCTAACTCATAAGCAACCTGTCCAAATCTTTGAATGATCTTATACGGACCTATGTATCGTGGACTTAACTTTCCTTTCTTGCCAAACCTCATCACTCCTTTCATCGGTGATACTTTCAAGAATACCCAATCATCGATAGAAAACTCAAGTCCTCTTCTTCTAACATCCGCATAAGATTTGTGTCGACTTTGAGCTGTTGCAAGCCGTTGTTGGATCACTTTAACCTTCTCCATTGCTTGATAAACAAGATCCGGTCCAAATAAGACCGCATCACCTGCTTCAAACCATCCTATTGGCGATCTACACTTTCTTCCATACAATGCTTCGTATGGTGCCATTTTTATACTTGAATGATAGCTATTATTGTAGGCAAACTCGATAAGAGGTAGGTGATCATCCCAGTTGCCTTTGAAATCTAATACACATGCTCGTAGCATGTCTTCAAGTGTCTGGATGGTACGTTCCGCTTGTCCGTCCGTTTGAGGATGAAAAGCCGTACTTAGATTTACTTGTGTCCCCAAACTCCTTTGAAAAGACTTCCAGAAATTCGCGGTAAATTGGGCTCCTCGATCGGATATAATGGAAATTGGAACTCCATGCAACCGAACGATCTCCTTAATATACAACTTCGCATACTCTTCCGCCGTATAAGTTGTCTTAACTGGTAAGAAGTGCGCAGATTTGGTAAGCCTATCAATGATCACCCATATGGAATCAAACTTCTGATATGTACGAGGCAAACCCGTGATGAAATCCATATTGATCTTGTCCCACTTCCAGACTGGAAGATCTATACATTGCATGTAACCACCGGGTTTCTGGTGTTCTACTTTGACTCTTTGACAATTCGGACATTCAGCTACAAATTCGGCAATATTCCTCTTCATGTCATTCCACCAATATATTGCTTTCAAATCTTGATACATCTTAGTCGACCCTGGATGGATGGAATACCTTGAACAGTGTGCTTCTGTCATAATTCTCTTTCTTAGCTCAACAACATCAGGTACACATAAACGATTCTGACACTGAAGCACTCCTTCTCGCGTAAGTTCAAATGCCTTTGTCGTGCCACTCTGCACATCCTCCTTAAGCTGCAATAAAATTGGATCTGCATACTGCTTCTCTTTCACTTCAGCTATCAATGAAGATTCCGCTGCATTACGTACAATAACCTCTTCATCTGGAGTTTCGAGAAGTCGAACTCCCAAATTAGCTAGTTGGTGAAGATCCTTAATAATCCCCTGCTTTTCTATAGATGCCATTTTAGACTTACGACTCAGTGCATCCGCTACCACATTCGCTTTCCCTGGATGATACAAGATATCAACATCATAATCTTTCAACAATTCAAGCCATCTCCGTTGCCTCAAGTTTAGATCTTTCTGACTGAAGATATATTGCAGGCTCTTATGATCGGTATATATGTCAACATGAACCCCATATAAGTAGTGGCGCCATATCTTCAAAGCAAATACAACTGCAGCTAGCTCAAGATCATGCGTGGGATAATTCCTCTCATGAGGTCGCAACTGTCTAGAGCCATAGGCTATTACTCTACCATGTTGCATTAGTACGCATCCTAAGCCAATTCTCGAAGCATCACAGTACACTGCATACCCTTTTGTGCCTTCAGGAAGTACCAATACCGGTGTAGAAGTCAACTTGCTCTTCAGATCCTGGAAACTCTTTTCACAGGCTTCATTCCATTGAAACTTGGAGGCTTTATGCGTCAACTTAGTCAAAGGTGCAGAAATAGAAGAAAAACCTTCAACAAACCTTCTATAATAACCTGCCAACCCGAGGAAACTACGAATCTCCGTAGGCGTCGTGGGTCTTGGCCAATTCTTCACAGACTCAATCTTCTGAGTGTCAACTTTTATGCCTTCACTGGATACAATATGGCCCAAAAATGCCACTGACTTGAGCCAAAACTCACATTTAGAAAACTTCGCATACAGCTTACGATCACGAAGAATCTGCAATGCCTGCCTTAAGTGATTAACATGGTCCTCTTCTGATCTAGAGTAGACCAGAATATCATCTATGAAAACTATCACGAACACATCTAGAAACGGCTTAAACATCCTATTCATCAGATCCATAAAAACTGCGGGTGCATTTGTCAGCCCAAATGACATAACCAGGAATTCATAATGACCATACCGTGTTCGGAAAGCTGTCTTGGGTATATCTTTATCCTTGACTCTCACTTGATGATAGCCTGATCTCAAGTCAATCTTGGAAAAACACTGGGCACCCTGCAACTGGTCAAATAAATCATCAATTCGGGGAAGGGGGGTACTTATTCTTGATAGTCACCTTATTCAATTGCCGATAGTCAATACACATCCTCAGCGAACCATCTTTCTTACGCACAAACAATACTGGTGCTCCCCAAGGGGACATACTAGGCCTGATGAACCCCTTCTCTAGCAAGTCTTTCAGTTGCTCTTTCAATTCTCGTAACTCTGCTGGTGCCATTCTATAAGGAGGAATTGAGATTGGTTGTGTGTCTAGCAACAAATCAATACCAAACTCCACTTCTCGTTCAGGAGGTAAACCTGGTAGTTCTTCAGGAAATACATCAGGAAATTCATTCACAACCGGAACGGTCTGAAAAGTTGGCGGCTCTGCCTCTGCATCCCTTACTCTAACCAGATGGTATATGTACCCCTTGGAAATCATTTTTCTTGCCTTAAAGTAAGAAATAAATCTACCTCTCGGCGCGCCAACATTACCCTTCCATTCAAGGACTGCCTCATTTGGGAAATGGAAATATACCTTCTTAGAACGGCAATCTACTGTAGCATAACAAGACGCTAACCAATCCATGCCCATAATAACATCAAAATCTACCATTTCCAACTCAACAAGATCGGCCAAAGTATCACGACCACAAATATTCACAACACAATTTCGATAAACATTCCTAGCTATAAGAGATTCCCCCACTGGCGTTGATACTTCAAATGGCTTGGCTAATAATTCGGGTTTTCTTCCGAACCTTCCCGCAACCAAAGGAGTAGCATACGATAATGTAGAACCAGGATCAATTAAGGCATACACATCAAATGCAAAGATGGACAACGTACCTGTAACCACGTCTGGAGAAGCCTCTAAATTCTGCCGATCTGCTAGGGCATACACACGGTTCTGAGCTCCGCTAGCACTAGCTACTCCTCTATCACCTCTACCATGACCCATAGGTTGTGCACCCCTACTCAAAGGAGGCACCGAAGATGACACAACAGCTGATCCGGTAGGTCGTGTTATACTACCTGTGGTCCTGCGTGGGCAATCTCTAGCCATATGCCCCGGCTTACCGCACCAAAAGCAATTATTCGTCCCAAGCCGACATTCGCCAAAGTGAAATTTTCTACAAATGGGGCACGGGTGTCGTGGAGGTCTCAATTGACTCATACTCCCTTGCCCTTGATACCCTACTGTTCGCGAACTCTGATTTTCACTGCTTTGCCCGAACTGATTACTTCTGAACCTTTGAAATTGCGGTGGAGCACTAATTGCAGGATAAGAAGATAACGGGCTAGGCAATCTATGAGAGAACGAAGGCCTAAAACCTCCCTGAGATGCCACAAACTGCCCTATAGCTCTGGGCCGCTTAGAATATCCTTTTTCTGATTCCTGGGTTCTTCTTCTTTGCCTCTGCTCTTCCATCTTCTGAGCGAAAGCTTGTATCCTCGCTATATCCATGTCCTTGTTCAAAGCAGCAATGGTACAATCTCTAACCAAGTATGGTTCCAATCTATTCACATAGTGATGAACTCTGTCGTCCATAGTAGCTACCACGTTAGAAGCATATCGAGACAAGGAGTTAAATCGAAGACTATACTCTCTTACACTCATATTACCCTGACGAAGATTCAAGAATTGATCTGCACGGGCCTGACGAGTCTCAAATGGAAGATAATGATCAATAAATGCATTTTTGAACTCTCCCCACGTAGTTTGAGGTGCATCAATACCCCTAGATCGTTTCCAATCCTCGTACCACAATATAGCCTCTCCTTTCAGTCTATATGCTGCTAGCTCAACCATCTCTTTACCGGATACATGCATAACATCTAGAACCCTTTGGGTTTGATCGACAAAGTCCTGCGGGTCTTCATTAATATCTGATCCGGTAAAAGTAGGAGGATCCAATTTCAGAAAATCCTGAGTCCGAAGGCTAGCTGCTCTATCCATACCACTAGAACCCGTGGTAAGAATAGCTTGCCCTTGAACTTGACTGGCAACTATACGCGTCAGAAGTTGTACTGCATCCCTCAAATCTCGATCAACAACATTAATAGACGGCCCTTCCGGAGGAGAAGAAGCGCCTGATATATGCTCAGCTTGAGACTCACTTTGCTCAACTTGTGCCGGTGGTGACTTACTAGTACCTTCTCCGGCCACTGCATCTACTCGTTTCCACTTATTCTTTCTCCTTGTAACCGGCATCGTCACTATAATAAATAAAAAAGAAACAATTGGATTAAGCGATTGATTATGACTTTATCTCTAATATGGGATCTATTGCACGATCTAAGAAATGAAGAGTGGAAACAATTCCTAAATGTCCAATAGCCTCCTGTTTATAGATGTGGTGCACAACACACCGATAAACGAGATTCTACGTAGACACGGCTTTGTAGACTCACTAGGACGAACTTCTCTGATACCACTTCTGTCACACCCCAAATCCCATTGGAGCAGACTGGCACCCGTAGCCGAGGAGGCCCGGGAGAACCCGTTCATAACCTATACTTTCACATTCACATTACTTATGAAAATTAGAAATTTGGGCAGCACTTCGTTGTAAATAGAAGAAAACATTACCTGTATCAGCCCAGCAGACACGCATATATATATATATAAACAGTAATTGGCCGTCAGAGCCATCACGTCTATCAACCAAACACTCCTATGGCTGTACAATATGTCTACAAAAGCCTCTACATAGATACACAACTGAGTTGGGGTCGGGACAAACTCCCGCCCACAAAAGACTTTTATGCAAATACCAAAAGTACATATAGAGATGACTTGGGATGCCCCGAAACAACTGGAGCTCACCACTAACAACAGAACGTCCTGGCTCTTACTGCGGAGGTGTACGACCTGAAGTACCTGTTCCTGCAGGCATGAATGCAGGTCCCCCGTGAGGGACGTCAGTACGGAAATATGTACTGAGTATGTAAGGCAGTGAGTATCAAGATGAGATACAAAAGATCAACAGAAACCAGATACGAGTGAATAAACAGTATGAGTAGACCACACTTAAAAGAACTGATGGGATACCTGCACATTACTTTCATATCATTACTTCCCGTAATCCTTATCAATACATAACATATGTCATACAATGGCCAACTGATCAGTGGTACTAATACAATACATCAGGGACCACCCCTGGAATAGCATATATAGATAATCTTTATAATACGATGGCCAACTGATCAGTGGTACTAATACAATACATCAAATCATCAATTTAAAATATAGACATTCCATTTCATAATTCAATTAATCTTTGAGATTGGTTACTTTGTGGTCACACTGTATGGAACTTGAAACCATGATACCTCAATAGGAAAAACATGTAAATAGGTAATCAATATCATTAAGATGAAGTAGAGAATCATGGATACCTCATTAAACCATTTCGGAGTCAACAATAGTATATGGACGTTTTTGACTAGCCGGACATCTTAAAAGTGAAAACAAGTTCAATAGGTAGTGTCGAAGATCATATGATGTTATTATGTGTCATGTGTCGTAGGACAATGTTGGAAGCTTACTTGAGAGTGCCATGGGTCATTATTCATGCCAAAGAGTAGATAGAGTATGTCTTACATACCTTGATATAACCACTTCAATACAAGTGACTTCCCGTACTCTTCGAACACTTATCTACAATAAGTCATTTGTGGCAACAAGTATTAGCAACCAAACCTTACCATTTAGGTATTAACTTCACCAAATAATGTCTAGGAAATAATCCTTTAGCTCATCAATAAGAGTACTACATACATCCTCTTATACTCTTATTACATTCACATATCATGCATTTTCATGAAATATCCCTCAACATCACTCTTAGCCTTTATTTCCCTTCTTAATCACCATCCAATACCAACATGATCACTAGGCATACATAACCACTAATATAATGATATATCACCACAATTCATCCTCCATAATCCAATACAGCAACTTCCATAATTTACAGCAACTTCCATAATTTACTACTAACAATTTATACACAACCAGTCATAACTATGTTTCTAGTTATCTTCCAACATCAAGACAACACTCATAATCCTTTAAAAATACTTATTCATGGATAAGAATCAAGAATAAACAATATTCATACCTTAACAATGAACTCTTGTATTTATGATCCTCCTTACATAACCATGGGGTGCTTCTTGAAGCTTCCGAGATGGTGAACACAACTACGGAACCAATTTGAATTTTCTACGGTTGAATCACAAAATATTTGGGGTTGAAATTGGTTAGGGTTCCCACCTTTCCTAAAATTTGGATAAAATCTGATAAAATTGAGGCTAAGTGCAGGTTTTTAAGACCAAATTTTCGTCCAAATAGAAAATGACCATTGTGCCCTAAAAATTGAAATAAATCCCGAATCTGTCCCCAGTGGACAGTTTTGACAGGCTGAAGTAAATCGATCATAACTCTTTACTCCGATATCGGATTTGGGTGAAATTGGTATCATTGTAAAGATAATTAAGAGGTCTTTCATTTCATATAAATTAGGCCACCCAGTTCGTCCTGTACTAGGAGTTAGGATCGTTTGAAGTTGACCCTAAAAATCTGTTTTGAGAGGCTGAAGTAAAACGCGTATAACTCCTTACGCAGATATTGGATTTGGATGTAACCAATTGCATTAGAAAGAAGACTCAAAGATCTTTCTATTGATATATGGTAGCTCACCCAGTTCATTATATTGAGGAAGTTATGATCGTTCAAAGTTGACCCAAAAACTGGCAGGCCTCAGTATTTTCCTGCTAATTTACTGTTCACAAAAATCTGTTTTGAGAGGCTGAAGTAAAACGAGTATAACTCCTTACTCAGATGTTGGATTTGAATGAAACCAATTTCATTAGAAAGAAGACTCTCGGAGCTTTTCGTCTATATACAGCAGCCCACACAGTTCCGTTTGCACAAGGAGTTATGATCGTCTCAAGTTGGTGTGCCTAGCTGCAGAAATTTTCCTGCAGATCACTGTTCACAGGCTTCCCGGCCACCGATTTGAAATTTCGAACGTGCTCGCTTATATGAAATACTCCTCTGTTTTGGGCAAACTTTATATCGTTGGAAAGCTTATTCCAATACCTACTCATACAACTATTGACGGGATACTTCCGAACACCATAAACTTAATTTAACCCATACGCAAGTCTTTAGGACTCCATATAATCGCGATAAGTGTACGAAAAAAAATTTACGGGGTGTTACAGAAAGCTTCCTATACGTTTCTAGGGGGGGTGTTGTTCATCTACATCTATCCCAATGAGCCGTCTATCGAATCGTTGCAATTGATGTTCGATCCCGAAGAGAAGGAAAAGATCTTCGGAAAGTGGGTTTTTATGATCCGATAAAGAATCAAACTTATTTAAATGTTCCTGCTATTTTATATTTCCTTGAAAAGGGGGCTCAACCTACAGGAACTGTTCAGGATATTTTAAAGAAGGCGGAGGTTTTTAAGGAACTTCGTCCTAATCAACCAAAATTCAATTAAGGAAATAAATTAAGGAAATACAAAAAAGGGGGGGGGGGGTAGTGATTTGTATATAACTTTGTATGACTTTTCTCTTCTATTTTTTTGTATTTCCTCCCTTTCCTTTTCTATTTGTATTTATTTATCATTGCTTCCATCGAATTCCATGTTCTATAACGACAAAACCTCTTATTTTAGTGATCTTAGATTAGAAATAATAAATTCGGGCATTTCGGTTGGTTTTCCATTTTTCATTGGAACTCTACTAAAGCTAACAAAGAAATCAAGTTTTCTTTTATCACTTAACTTGATTGAATCCATTATGGATTCAATAAATCTAAGTAAATTGTAGTTTTGTTTTCCACTTATTCTTTATTTATTCTCTCATCTATACTTTTTTCTATCGATTTTATTTGGTTTGGATTATATTTGTAGTGCCAATCCAACACAAGTCCTTTTTTTTTTTATTGTTTTCAATTGAAATTTCTTTTGTTTTTTTTTCAATATTTATATTGACAACAGTGTATCGAACAAATATAATTCATTGTGATAAATTGATAAATGAAGTGGATCTATTTAGTTTTATTTTATCTTTTAAATTAATTAGAAAGTGTGAATTTATTTTTTTAGATTTCTTCTTTCAATGGTTTTTGGTTGTCTTGTCTAATCTCTTTATTTCTTTTTCTTCGGATTGGATCTACACCATTTTTTCGATATTTTCTTCGGGTTGCTAACTCAACGGTAGAGTACTCGGCTTTTAAGTGCGGCTAGTGTCTTTTACACATATGGATGAAGTGAGGGATTCGTCCATACTCTCGGTAAAGTTTGGAAGACCACGACTGATCCTGAAAGGGAATGAATGGTAAAAATAGCATGTCGTATCAACGGAAAGTTCTGAAAATATTTCATTGTTCCTAGATGGGTATAAAACCGTGTTAGAATTCTTGGAACGGAACAAAATAAAGTTGGGTCGAATGAATAAATGGATAGAGCTGCGGCTTCAATTAAATTATAGGGAAAGAAAAAGCAACGAGCTTTTGTTCTTAATTTGAATGATTCCCGATCTAATTAGACGTTAAAAATTTATTAGTGCCTGATGCGGGAAGGGTTTCTTGTTCCATGATTGGATTCTCAATTTTTTTAATGAATCCTAACTATTAACATTTTCGATTATGGAGATGTGTGTGTAGAAGAAACAGTATATTGATAAAGAAAGTTTTTTCCGAAGTCAAAAGAGCGATTAGGTTGAAAAAATAAAGGATTTCTAACCATCTTATTATCCTATAATACTATAACATAGACCAATTAACTGAAACAAAAAAAAAAAGAGATGATAGAGAATCCGTTGAGAAGTTTACCTGTATCCAAGGTATCTATTATTACTATAATGCTTTGTTTTAACTGTATCGCACTATGTATCATTTGATAACCCTAAAAATCTTCCATCTTTGGTTCAAATCGAATTTCAAATGGAAGAAATTCAAAGATATTTACAGCTAGATAGCTCGCAACAACACAACTTCCTATATCCACTTATCTTTCAGGAGTATATTTATGCACTTGCTCATGATCATGGTTTAAATAGAAATAGGTCAATTTTGTTGGAAAATACGGGTTATAACAATAAATTTAGTTTCCTAATTGTGAAGCGTTTAATTACTCGAATGTATCAACAGAATCATTTTCTTATTTCTACTAATGATTCTAACAAAAATCCATTTTTGGAGTGCAACAAGAGTTTGTATTCTCAAATGATATCAGAGGGATTTGTATTTATTGTGGAAATTCCGTTTTCTCTACGATTAATATCTTCTTTATCTTTTTTCGAAGGCAAAAAGATTTTAAAATCTTATAATTTACGATCAATTCATTCAACATTTCCTTTTTTAGAGGACAATTTTTGACATCTAAATTATGTATTAGATATACTAATACCCTACCCCGTTCATCTGGAAATCTTGGTTCAAACTCTTCGCTATTGGGTAAAAGATGCCTCTTCTTTACATTTATTACGATTCTTTCTCCACGAATATTGGAATTTGAATAGTCTTATTACTTCAAAGAAGCCCGGTTACTCCTTTTCAAAAAAAAATAAAAGATTCTTCTTCTTTTTATATAATTTTTATGTATATGAATGCGAATCCACTTTCATCTTTCTACGGAACCAATATTTTCCGTAATGATAAAAAAAATTAGATGTCCTTTTCATCTTTGAGCCAAATATAATGAAAAAATAATAGTAAAAAGTCATTTAAAGGTCATATTTGTGCAATTTTGAATAGTTAAAGGTCAAATTTGTAACCAAGCTTGGTTGGCCTAGTGGTTAGCTCACTAGGTTGCTTAAGCAAGTGTCTGGGGTTCGATTCTCGCCTTGTGCATGCAACAACCAATTGGCCAGCGGCAAACCCTTAAATGGAGCTCAGATCCGCGGAGGATTAGTCCTTAGCCTGTCGGACTGGGGATACCTTGGGCAACCAAAAAGAAAAAAGGCCATATTTGAGCACTGTCAAGTTTAGGGTCATATTTATGTATTATGCTGTAACACCCCGTAAAAGTCGTGCATGGATTAGCCTTTAATAGAGTGCTCTTAGCCTTAAAAACTTGAAAATTTTTCTAAGTGTAACTTAGAGTCATTTTAGCTGGCAACCTTCGGGATACAACTTCTCGACCTTCCTGACCTTCATTTTTAGATTTTCAAGTTGCGTTATGATCGGGCAATCTCATAGTACATCTCGGATAAGTTTTGGAATTTTTTTTGGAATGTATAAGGCTGCGTTTGGATTTCAAAACAGTAGCAAAACGCATAGCCTGTTGCCCAGTTTTTTTCAGCATTTCAGGGTCAACTTCAAACGATCATAACTCCCTGTATATACTGAACCGTGTGATCTATAATATATCAAACGAAAGATCTTTGAGTCCTCTTTCCAATGCAACTGGTTTCATCCAAATCCAACATCTGAGTAAGGAGTTATATCCGTTTTACTTCAGCCTGTCAGTTTGTCAACTGAGGGATAGTTTCAACTTTTCTTGTTTTCTTAGGGGCATTTTAGTCATTTCACCTCACCCCTATTTCGTCTATAACATCTCATTCAGCTCCAAATTCAGCAAAATATAACCCTTTTCTCTAATTTTCTCTCAAGAACACCCTTTAGGGTTTCAAACAAAATCCCAAATAACTCAAGATTCAACTATTGGTTTTGGAAGATAATTTCAGATCTGGAATCCTCTCGACGTAGACTTTGATAAACACCCAAAATTCGTGGAGAATAAGGTACGCGGGGTTTTTTCTAAATTCTCATGGGCATAGCAAAACTCATGTTTTAGAATAGGGTTTTTAAATTATGTATATATATTTATGTATAAGATGTTCTAACATCATTGTTTTGGTCTTTTGACCATCTCCAAAGTGATTTGACAGTTTTTATACATATATGAATTGAGAGCATGATTTACATGAAATTCCTCTCTTGATATAATTTTCCCATGTTTCATATGATATAGATTGTTTTGAAATAAGTCTTGAAAAATCATGATATGAAATGCTTTGGCTTTGCTATGTTTCGAATACGATTTTGAACACGAAAGAGAGGGTTGTAAATGTTGAATATGCATATAATGAAAGACTGCATATATTTGCCAAAAGCACATGACCACCATATGTTTGATGAAAGTTTTTGCATGGTTTTGACTTGAGTTTCGAAACATGAACTCTTTTATGCAAATTACATGTTTGGGTGGTCTGAAACTATACTTTTAGGAAAAATCATGCTTAATGCATTATGACTCAGAAATAGAACCTGCAGGTCTTGGTATGATGATACCAACTCAGATAAATGCCATATCAGACTCAGACTAACAGACTTTTCAGACTAGTTCAGAAATCTGACTTTTATCAGACTTTCATGATTTTAGACATTCAGAATGTTGCATGTACTAAAAAGGTTAAAAATGGGCATACAGAGATGTTAGGTGGTCCCCCGAAGAGGGCTTGAGTTTAGACAACTCTTTACCTAAAACCGTGGTTTGCCGACCCGGGTATATTATTATGCGCTGACTTTAATGTCCTGTGGCGTATCAGACTCAGACACTCCAACCCTTGCGGCACACTCGGGTTAGGGGCTTCCACGCTGAGTCAATGGCGGATTCTATACAACCCGTGGAATATTCAGACTTGTAGGGGAACACCACCTAACTCAGAAGTAAAACACATATCATGATTTGAAATGAACAGACAGGTTGCATGTTTTCAGAAAGTGCCCATGTATTTTTCAGAAACAGTTTTATACAGGATGTCTTGATGAAAAATTGCTTTCACTTATATATATGTATGTATGTTCCATTATACTATTTTTGGATTGCTTCGCGTGCCAGTACTTTTGTTCTGACCCCCCCTTCCCCCTCCTTCCAGGTTTTGAGGCACAGTCTAGGGGTCCAGCTACTCAGTAGACATTCTCGGGCTTGCAGACTTGATTTCACAGTGGTGAGCCTTCTATTATCCAGAAGGCCTAATTACGTCAGACATTATCTTATTTATTATGTTTTGGTCTACTGGGGGCCTTGTCCCGGTTTCTTTTCAGACAAATATTTATATTCTTAGTAGAGATTTCGCAGACTGATGTCAGATAGTGTATTTCAGAAATGTTGCAGAACTTGACCATGTTTTCCGTACTCAGTTTCAATTCCGCATTTTATTATGATTATGAATGTTGTGCATGATAACCAGACAGAGAATGGGTGTTCCGGGCCTTCATGGTTCGGGATGCTCATCACGGCTAGGGCCTAGGCTCGGGTCGTGACATATGCCCTTAGATTTTAAGCTGGACACGCTCAGTTTTGCGTGTTGAACACGCGTTTTGCCACGTAGGATCGGAGGTCATATTTGTGCAATTTTGAATAGTTAAAGGTCATATTTGTGCATTGTCAAAGTTTAAGGTCAAAGTTATAATTTGGTGTCAAGTTTAGGGTCATATTTATATATTATGCCTTTTATTTTCTCATGACATCTTGCATTCTCTGTCGTTTTAAAAGATTGTAAAGATTACTTTTCGAGAAATGCCCGTTCATCCATATTTAATCGAAGCCTATATATAACAGAAGGCTGTAACACAATAATTTTATGGTCATGACAAAGAAGGAACCTTACAACAACATGCCCGGCTGAAAGGGTAGAGTGCACACGGACCATACCGCTACCTCAGAGGTAGAGAGACTGTTTCGGTTAGATCCTCGGCAAGAAAAAATCCAAACTATGAACCTTGTGAAAGACATATTATCTGGCTCCAGTTACTCATCCAAATCCTCATATGGGAAGTTCAGAATTTCTACTTTTTGATCAATGTGTAAAGAGTATTCCAATACTCAAGAGACTGAGTTGCCAAACCATACAAATTCGGGAATTTGGGGAAAGAAAACATTACACATTCCGTAAAAATAAGCATGAAATGATTTGTGTTTTAGTTTAAAAGCATAAAAGTATAGGAAACAAAATAATCATTCCACCATGCGATTTTCCTCCGACTGCTTTTGTGGAACCGGGACCTTGGCAGGCAGTGTAAGTGATGGCTCTTTTGTTGAGTGCAGCAGGAGCTTTGACTATGTGAATGCTCTGTTTGAGATCCTTCATTGCTTCTCTCTGCTCCTTGGCTTTCTTTCCGTTCATCCTGTATGGTTTGCCGAGTAATGCTAATAGCAAGAAAAGCCACATGATAAATAAAAAGTAATTGAAATTAGTGAAGCACGGTCTAAGGAACCTCTTAGCACTCTCTCTTCTCCCTATCGACTCTGATTTTATCAATTTTCTTGATGGCCTTCAAAGAGTTCTCAGTTACGTTCCTGTCATGTTTCAGTTACATTCAAATTTGGAGTCATATCTAATGCAAATAACAAATAACAGACTCACTGTTAACCAGTCATGTTAAAGAATAAAGGCATGTAGGATCATCTAATGCACTTCTAATCACTGTTTCATTTTTGATTTTCATAAATAAAATGTATTTACGTTGGTCTCTAGAGGCCTATATTGGTTACTCCAAACTTGAGCACTTCTAACCGCGGTTCCTGATGTATGCATGTCTCCTATCTGCATATGAAAAATAATTGGTTTTACGGTTCTTTTCGAGTAGTAAATCTTTCTGTTGACACAAGTTGTCCATGTGATACTGGAATTTAGCAACACTGGCGTATGATCACATGTGTTTCCAAAATTAAGAGGCGAGTTTCAAGGTACATTTTATAGATGGTATAATCGATGTAAGGCTTTTAAAAAATTGGACCAACTCTTTTTTTTCTGTATGATTGTGATACATGAAGTCAACTGCTTATAGTTGGTATCGTCCATGTAATGCTTTTTCTAAGGCCACTGTCACTCATTTATCATCGGTTATATTGTGTAAAGAACCATATATAATGTTTAAGTTACATCTGTAATAATACAGTATACTAGTTTTACATTTCTAATTCTAGTTGATGCCTTTTGATTTACAACACTACCTATGATATCACAACTCATATCAGTAAATTTATGTCAGTTTTGGTGATCATCATGTGAAATTAAAGCTCAATCTGTTGGTTGGCAATAAATCTAGGCAAGAATACTATTCAAGACTTCATGAACACTCTTTAGGACAAATGTCGCCTTGTCAAAAAAGAATTTGAATCAGTCGCGTTTAGTAATTTTTTGTGATTGGTTTGATTTCAGTATCTAAGTATAAGACTATAAGTCATGAATACTATAGGTATTACCTTTTGAACGATTTGGATTGAATTATTTAAACGATGTTGCAATACAAATCAGTTGAAATATACTTAAAGTTTCCCAATAACTATGGCACAGTTTGTTGCAGAAGGCATCTGATGTCATAATTTTTAATTTGTTAGTTCTTGTTCTAGTCATTTATATAAAATTAAAAGTTAGAAACACCTAATCCTTTACTCTATCCAGATGACATGAGTTCTACTACGAGCACCTTTTGCCCTGTGATGCACCTTTTGCACGATCAGTCGAACCATGGTTTGTGGTGGTCAAGCTATGGTCTTAAAACTGATTTGGTTTCTCACATGCCAGATTTGATGTGCTGCAGCTGCTGACACCATGCGATATACTTCAGCTCCTTGCCTGCGTCAAACTTCAAACCAATAGCTTACGCCATATTGCCCCGGACATTTAAAGAAGAGATGATGTATGGACTCAGGATCCTGCTTGAATAAGACACATTGTGGATCAGTTGTGAAGCCCCATTTGGCCATCCTGTCCTTACTGAAGACGGAGTAATTAATAATGTGACTAATGAAATGCAGTGTAAAGCTTCTAGCAACACATTTCGACTTCCATATACTTGAGATATTGTAACCCAAAAACGAATGTCAAAATGATACCTGATTTTCAGATGATCGTGAGCTTTTCTAGCAAGTGTTGTTTTGCCTATGCCACCCATGCCTGATATTGTGACGATTTCTAGATCGGACAACAGCTCAGTCAATCTTCTAACTATTATCTCCAAGTCCTCATCAAGTCCTTGCACGATATCGCCTTCCAAATGTTGCAGCATCCGGTTACTTCTAGAAGAAGTACTGTCAATAAAGAAATCCCCGACAGATTCAAGAAAGCGATGATCATTACGACTACTTGTGCTAAAATCAGACACAGTCTCCATCACTTCATTCCTTATTGTATTTATTCTTTTAACCACCGGTCGCAAATTCCTTCGTAAATTCTTGTTTAGCGAACTTTCCGATGCATTTACACATGTCCAGCACATCTCAATAACATCTTCTGCATCATTAGCAGCAGATCTTATTATTTCCTCGAAAGATTTGATTTTTTCAGGATCACTTGCTAGTTTCTTCGAGAAAATTTTGAAAATATTCAGCAGTATTATGAAGGGATTCTAGTGTTTTAGCAGTTTGACCTTGAATGAGTACAGGGTGTCTCTCCTGAAACTGCTCAAGTGTTTGAAGAAGAGAAATTACAGCTATGTAAGCTTCCATCACCTATTAAGATATCGAAAGAGGTAACACAAAGATTTTCACGTGAAATACGCTTCACAAGATCAAAAGGATATCAATATAGAGAGATGTGAACTTAGTAATTGCCGCAAGTATCAGAAAATTGTACAAGACCTTCTAAGTAATTCCCAACGCTTATCTTAGTGTTAGTGACTAAATCATTTGATTTAATTAATAAAGACAAAGTTAGACTAGTAGGTGTGATATAGTAATTCTTTTAAGTGAAGAAACTGTCCATCAGAAGAAAGGGAATATATAAAAGCAAAACATTATTCAAATGTAAAATGGATTGCAGGATTATTACATCACACCTACTTCTCTTTGTTGTTCCTTTTTCTGATCAAGTCAAATAATTTTTTCGTGAGCAATAAGAAAAGGTTTGGAAATTAATTAAAAGATGTTGTACAACAAGACGTGGGAATAAAATTTGTGAAAAAATAGTTAGAGTTGAGAAACTTTATATCGCGATACTTGTGAATACTATGTTCAAATCTCTCTATATTGATATCCTTTACATCTTGTGAAGGATATTTCACGTAAAAATCTTTGTGTTACCTCCTTATTTTTAGTTTCTTATTATCATGTCTGTCTTATTGTCTCTTTCGATATCTTGTGAAGTTGTTGGCAGTTTATACAGCTGTAATTTCTCTTCTTCAAACACTGGAGCAGTTTCAGCAAAGACATCCAGAACTCGTTCAAGGTCAAAGTGTTAAAATGCTAGAATCCCTGCATGAAAGTGCTGAATATTTTCAAAATGTTGTTGAAGAATAGTAGCTTAAAAAGTTAGTTACCTGTAGAATAGTAGTTAACAGTTTGAGTACTTTGGTACCTGATCATTTTAGAAGTAGTTGGTATGATTGCATCTATAAATACCTCTTAATATACAAAAAATCTATTCAGCAAGAATCCCTCTTCTCAATACATTCTTCTTTTTCTTTTTTCTTCTTTAATCTTGTTTGATCTTCTAAGACTCGAAGTCATTGATACTTAGAGTAATAACAAAGTGTCCATCAGAAGAAAGGAAATATATACTGTAACACCCTGCATTTCGGGCTAGAACGTAAACCGTTATTCTTTCATATAGAGAACTTTCATAACGTTCAAGTTTTAGTGAATGTTGAAACTGGGGTCAATTTCAATTGATCATAACTCATTATATATGATGAACTGGGTGGCCTACTATATATCAAATGAAAGATCTTCGAATTAGCTTTCCATCGACACCAAATTCGCCTAAAACGAACACTCGGTGAAGAGCTTAGAGCATTTTTAGTGTCAGCATTTCCATTTGACTAACCACAGCGTTGCGGTGAGCCTTAAAATGACAATTGTCAATTCCAGTAGCTCACCGCGATTTCCAGCGCGTCGCGGTGAAGCTTTAAACGGTGTTCCAGTCCCGGATTTTAAATTCTAAGGTCAAATTAGACATTTCCCATGGCCCAAACCCATCCAAACATGGGATTTAATCCCAAATACACCTAAATACATACACTTTCACCAAAATTCATCAAGAACGCTCTCTAGGATTTCAAACAAGAATCTCAAATAATTCAAGATTCAACCGTGGGTTTTCAAAAGCTATTGAAGAATTGAAATCTCCGCAACATAGGCTTCAAGAAGCACCCGCTAATTTCGTGAATAGAGGTACGTGGGGTTATCCTAAAAATTTCATGGGCTTAAAAATTCATGTTTTAAGAATGGGTTTTTTTGAAATTACGAATATAATCATGTTTTACAAGTTTCAATGATATTGATTTGGTCTTTAGGCCTCTCCCTGAAGTGATTTGATCTATTATATATGTACATGCATGTGTTTCGAAAAGATGATAACTTGAGAGCATGAATTATATGGAATCCCTCTCTTGATCTGATTTTGTTTTAAATTTTCATATGATGTGAATTGTTTGAAAATCATCTTGAAAAGCATGACATGAAATATTTTGAAAATTGTTATGATTGGATATGATTTTGACTTGCAAGAAGAGGGTTGTTTATGTTGAAATATGTTGAACATAATGGTTGAATGAAAGAATGATGTGATACTGATGACTTGCAAGTCGGGTATGACGATACCCTACATAACATGATATGTGATTGTATTAAATGGAGTTGAATGCATTGATTTTACATGAGATAAGTGGATGTCCGAAAAAGGCATTTGAGTGTAAGGGATCATCGCTGGAAATCGTGTTTGCCGACATAGGAATTTGGTACCCCGCTTTGTGATCTTACATACCTGACTTTATGTCATCCCAATTTGGGACTATGGTTAGGAGCCCTGCTTTGTGATCTTATGCACTACCATACTTTATTGGGTTGAGAGACCCTGCTGTGTGATCTTGTGCGTCTTTTCCTCACTTATACTCTAATCTTGGCGGCAACCGAGATTTGACAGTTGATGTAAATGTGATATGTAGGGTATTCCACCTAGCTCAGTTGCATTGCATTGTTGTTGAAAAATTATTACATTATGCCCATGTGCTTTTCAAATGATTTGATACAAAACTGCTTTATAATGGCTCTCACTTATATTCTATAAAAATATTATATTGTTGTTTTGGATTTTTCTGCGTACTAGTACTTTTGTATTGACCCCCTTCCCTCCCAGGTTCGGAGTCACAGTCTAGGGGTCCAGATAATCAGTAGATTCTTCAGACAGAGTTGCAAAGTCACTTGGTGAGCCTTCTATATTTCGGAAGGCCAAATATCTGGCAGTTTTATTTATCGTTTATTAGTTTTTGGGTCTACTGGGGGCCTTGTCCTAGTTTTCAGACAGTAATTTATTTCAGTCATGTAGTAGAGATTTCACATACTGTTTTCAGATGTCGATAGAGGTTGTGGGACATTATTTCCCATTATTGATTTTATTAGATTCATGACCATGTTTCCGTAATATTGTGTATCTTCCTCATTTCTTTTTATCACATGAATTATGTGCATGATTACCGGATAGATAGGGGTATTTCGGGCCTTCATGGTTCAAAATGCTCGTCACGGCCAGGGCCCCGGTTCGGTTCATGACAAACTTGATATCAAAGAACGGTTCATGGTCCCAGGGTGTCTGCAAAATCGCATCGAGTAGAGTCTTGTTTATGGGTGTGTATCACGCCACACTTGTAAGCAGGAGGCTACAAGGCGTTTAGGAATGTCTCTTTTTCTTCATATTCTAGTTCGTGATATGGAGTCAGAATGTTCCTCTTCCATACTCTAATTTGTGTTGTAGTGTTGTCCATACAAAAGTAAAGTCATCCTATTTCTTTCCTTTGATATGCTTTGATGTGTCTCATTGTTGGGGTGAATCAAGTGCAGAAGTTCAGAATCTAAATGGTATGGTCCTTTCTAATTGAGCCATAAAGATTATAAAAATTGTGCAAGGACTTGAGAAGATTCTGTTAGTGCTTCAAAGTATATTGATTCTGGTGTAAATTTTGATATTGATGAAATCGTGCTTTTCGGCCTACGGTATTAAGTGTATTCAGTCCCTTTTAGAATTTATGTTGCAGATGTCACACTTAAAGGGGATGATGTGTAACTGAATGTTGGAACTATATTTACACCTAAGTAGTAGTTGTATAAGTTAAGTGTCGGTGTCATAACCTATTGGTAGTGATGTTGGACCAAGAAGTTGGTGATGTGAAGTCACAAATTTCGAAGTTAGAGTGAGGATGACTTTTGTGTAAATAAATATTTTAGTTGAATAATTGATGTTAGAGGATGATTTACCCCTTTATGGTGATAGACTAATGTGGTAACTAGTAGCATGTGTGGATTGTATGGTAGTCCGTGGAGGAAGTGTTTGACTTAGAATTTTATTTATACAGAGTAAGATGTGTATTCTTAATTCATTGAATATTGCGTGTTGAGTTTCTATCTCTTGAAATCTTGTCATCATTGTTTTGTTGAAAATCAAAGTCTAGTGAAGCCGTGTGAGGCCTATTTCAATTCACTAGCAACTTGTTGTTCATCTTGTTGTTCTTGTGTT
Organism: Capsicum baccatum var. pendulum; assembly: GCA_030864225.1. Lineage (NCBI taxonomy): Eukaryota > Viridiplantae > Streptophyta > Magnoliopsida > Solanales > Solanaceae > Capsicum > Capsicum baccatum. The sequence continues at coordinate 263,876,172 of CM061559.1, read as the reverse complement.
GGTTGGAACTGGGGGTTTAGAGGCATAATGGCAAGAAAAGTGGTAAGGGCAATTTATTGAATAAATGTATAGCCAAATCTTATTGCATGAGATTGAGTTGGTAATGAAGGTGAATTGTTGTTTGCTTGAAGCATGAAAATGGCTAGATTAGCCAGTAAGTTATAATTATCGACTCATGGTTGTTTATGGAATTTGAAGGTAGTCTAAATGTGTGCTTGAGTAAGTAAGTGTGATGTGAGAAAGCTGTATAATTAGATAATATTGTATGGGGTATGGTATAAGATTAAGGTTGACCATGTTTATTATATGACTTTACCTCCTTGATCTTCATTTTCAGAGTAGATGTAAACTAGTACTTCATGTGAGAAGGTATGAAGTGGATTTTGAGCTATAATAGCGATATCATGGAGATGATTGTGACTGTAGGTAGCATTTGAATGAAATGAGTAGTTGGAGTTAACTTCCCAATTTGGTGGACTAGTATATTATGTTACATGCTTTGCGTTATTGGTGGTAGATGATGGATGCTAGACTATAGGCTTGAATTATAGATTGTAGAATATGGTGGCGAGAATAGTATTTTATGATTAATGATGTATGATCTATGGTAATGAATTAGTAGGATTGATATTATTTATGAAAGATCCCAGGTTGATGATTTATGAAAAGTTTAAGTAGTATTCGTAAGGGATATGTGTACATGAGGACTAGTGTTAAAATGATGAATTATGGTTGAATCATTGAGTGGATAAGAACATGGGTATATGGGAATAAGTTGAACCCTAGGTAGCAGGTTGATAGATAAGGCCTTACACGTATAAGTTTTTGATGTATCTAGTTTGTGTTTTTTTTTATTGTAATTTGTAGTATGGAGGCATCTGAGGAAGACTCGGGGGTTATTTTATGGTGTTCGTTATAGTTGAATTCAGGAAATATAGGTAAGAAATATGTGCCTTTGGTATAGTTTTATAGATTCTATTAAGTTGTTGGTTATGTGATTTGAGGTACAATGATAGGGATAGTATCCTACAAAAATATTGAAGATAGAGTGTTAAGCGTTTAGAAGTGTGGATGTCTATTCACATGGAAACAGTAGTTGTAAGTTGATGACTCTGAGAGTTAGTAGAAATGGCGAGTAGTGTCCCTAAAAGGGGATGTCCTAGAAAATAATATAGTGCCTTTGTATTAGGGATTAATGAGAGAAGTTTGAATTCATGTATATATTGATACCCCCATTTTGTGATAAGGAGTGTGGATGTTTGCACTCATGAGAGCTAGAGTTGTAGAGTGTGGGCTATTGAGGCCAGCTAATGTTAATGGTAGCATTTACAGAAAAGCAAGATCTTCAGAGTAAAGGGAGTTTAGAATTTAAGTGTGTGGTGATGTCTCTTTTATGTTGAGAGTTGTGGCTATAGACTTTGATGTGGGGGTATGTCTGTAAGTCTAGGATTGTGACTTTTATCTAAGGGGGAGATGGGGAATTAAGTCCCCAAATTTTTCTCAATTCGATAAGTTGCGGGGAAGAGTCATAATAAATCTATTCTTACTCAAGAAGAGTCATAATAAATCTATTCTTACTCAAGAATACTCCTCCTACTTCCATTTCAGAGATTATTCCGCTAATGTCTTACGTCATCTGTTCAAGTCATGCATGTGCCTATGATTCGAGTTCTCTATGGACTTATGTTTATGATCTGACCTCTAAACTAGAAACAATTATGTCTCTCAGTAATCCAGTCTTTCAGGTATTCTAGCCATATGTTATGTCGTTCATAATCCATGAGAATCTATGTCTCTCAGCATGCTTGGTCTTAAGGAAATATGATTCTATATATCATCGAGTCATCCTATGTTGGGTTTCGCCAAAGTGGTAAGGCTTATGCAAACTCATGGCAAAAATCTCAGTTCCGTAAATGAGGAGCAATCGCTTTAAGCAAAAATCTTTGTCTTAGTTGTGGTGTAATACTCCATGGCATTCTCGACTCAATACCACTCTTAGTGGCACGTACGGAGAGCTTGCAACCTGAAAACTTTTCTAATGGTTAAAAGACTTAGTCATAATTTTGAGCTATTAACTTCCATAATTTTCAAATTGATCTTCCCGACCCCGAGATGTATGTTTTTGAGTTGATTCATGTTCACGAGAATAATAGGGGTCTTTCTAAGAAAGTTTTGGATTTTTAGGACCGCGTTAGAGATGCATTGGAGTAAGCAAACCAGTGGCTCAATGCGATATCGGCGCGTCGCATCGATAATCGTGTTGGCCAAACCAGTGTCTCGACGCGATCTCGATGTGTCGCCTCTTCAATAGCTTCAGGTACCCAGTTAAACTTACTGACTTCTGGAACCAGGAGGGTAATTCAGTCTCTTTCCCTCATCTTACCCTTATTTGTGCACCAATATTTCTCACTTTGCTCTATCCTAAGAATTTATGTTGTATTTTGTCTTCTGAATGACTCTTTACTTATAATTCAGAGACTTGATTATATGGGGCGCTTGTGTTTATTTTATCGTATCTTTATTTCATGTCCCTCTTTGAGTAGTGCAATAAGTATAAGTTATGATCTAATAGTGTTACTTCCATTCATGAAAGTTATGCTCGGGACCCTTAATGACCCTCCGTATGATAGTATAATGGTGGCTGTGGAAGAGTGGTGATGTGTTAAGTAGAGCAGTAGATGTTCTTGAAAAAAATATTTGATATAAATTCTCGAGTTAAGGTTATAGGTGGAAGGGAAAAGAAGGAGATGAATTTTGATGTGTGAAATAGCTAAGAAGGAGGAATGTGGCGGAAAATAATTTGTAAGAGTGACTGAAATTTTTGGTTTTAATGGGAAGATTCATATAATGGTTGTAGAATGATCAGGCTTGAATGTTGTGGTTGCTAAGAACACAAATCTATGTGCTATGTAGTTAGTACCCTCTTAATTAAAACCCAAGGGTGCTTGGTGATATTGATACAGTGAAGAAATATTCTAAAAAGGGTGTATAGTACAGGGTCCTGTAGCTTAAGTTACCATCATGTTACTCCGAGTTAGGCTTCAACATAAAAAGTTCTTTGCATTAAGACTCAAACTCTTGTGGTCAGATGTGTGATAGAAGAATCGTAAGTTGAAAATGATGAAGTGTGTTGTTTATTGTTTGGGCATAGATGAATAGTGTTTCTAAGTCTAATATCTATTTCGTAGTATCATGAGAGATGAAGAATGATTCTATCCCCATCATCCACGAAACCTTCTTTCATTATTAGTATCAATATAAATCAGGCCTATGATCATCAAATAAATCCCTACCTTATGTTGTGAAAGTATGATGCATAGAGCTCATGTGCAAGATCATCCCTATGTAAAATCCGATTACCTCATGTTTCGTGATTACGCGTTCCACTAGGGGTTATCATGAGGCTTGTTTGCTGGCATTGTATATTTTATCGAGCAAAAATTTTCAATGTAAGACTACGTTCCTTATTCTACACTTCTAGAGTTTCAAAAGGTCCTTACCATCATTCGGGGACGAATGATCCCAAGGGGGAGATAATGTTACATCCCGCATTTTGAGCTAGAACGTAAATCGTTATTCTTTCACATAGAGGTTAAAAAATTCATGAATCCTATGCAAATTTAGTGTGTAATCAATTATGTAGTGTGTGAATCTAGTTGAGCATGAATTGAGATCATAGAAGTCCCTTAACTCAAAGACCGGTTGAGAACTTTCCTATCGTTCAAGTTTTAATGAACGTTGAAACTTGGGTCAACTTCAATTGATAATAACTCATTATATATGATGAACTGGGTAGCCTACTATATATCAACTAAAATATCTTCGAATTAGCTTTCCATCGATACCAAATTCGCCTAAAACGGACACTCGATGAAGAAGTTGGAGTGTTTTTAGTGTCAGCGTTCCCGTTTGACTGGCCACCGCGTTGCGGTGAGCCTTAAAATGACAATTGTCATTCCAGTAGCTCACTGCGATTTCCAGCGCATCTCGGTGAAGCTTTAAACGGTGTTCCAGTCCCGGATTTTAAATTCTAAGGACAAATTGGACATTTCCCATGGCCCCAAACCCATCCAAACATGGGATTTAATCCCAAATACACCTAAATACATAAAATTTCACCAAAATTCATCAAGCACGCTCTCTAGGGTCTCAAACAAGAATCCCAAATAATTCAAGATTCTACTGTGGGTTTTCAAAAGCGATTGAAGAATTGGAATCCCCACAACGTAGGCTTCAAGAAGCAACCGCTAATTTCGTGAATAGCGGTACATGGGGTTATCCTAAAAATCTCATGGGCTTAAAAATTCATTTTTTAAGAATGGGAGTTTTTGAAATTACGAATATAATTATGTTTTACAAGTTTCAATGATATTGATTTGGTCTTTAGGCCTCTCCTCGAAGTGATTTGATCTATTATATATGTACATGCATGTGTTTCGAAAAGATGATAACTTAAGAGCATGAATTATATGGAATCCCTCTCTTGATCTGATTTTGTTTTAAATTTTCAATGATGTGAATTGTTTGAAAATCATCTTGAAAACCATGACCTGAAATATTTTGAAAATTGTTATGATTGGATATGATTTTGACTTGCAAGAAGAGGGTTGTTTATGTTGAAATTTGTTGAACATAATGGTTGAATGAAAGAATGATGTGATACTGATGACTTGCAAGACGACTATGACGATATCCTATAGAACATGATATGTGATTTTATTAAATGGAGTTGAATGCATTGATTTTACATGAGATAGGTGGATGCTAGAAGAAGACGTTTGAGTGTAAGCGATCATCGCTGGAAATCGTGTTTGCCGACATAGAAATTTGGTACCCTGCTTTGTGATCTTGCGTACCTGACTTTTTGTCATCCCAAATTGGGACTATGGTTAGGAGCCCTGCTTTGTGATCTTTTGCACTACCATACTTTATTGGGTCGAGACACCCTGCTGTGTGATCTTGTGTGTCTTTCCCTCACTTATACTCTAATCTCGGCGGCAACCGAGGTTTGACAGTTGGTGTAAATGTGATATGTAGGGTATTCCACCTAGCTCAGCTGCATTGCATTGTTGTTGGAAAATTATTACATTAAGCCCATGTGCTTTTCAAATGATTTGATACGAAACTGCTTTGTAATGGCTCTCACTTATATTCTATTAAAAAATTATATTGTTGTTTTGGATTTCTCTGCATACCAGTATTTTTGTATTGACCCCCTTCCCTCCCAAGTTCGGAGGCATAGTCTAGGGGTCCAGATAATCAGTAGATTCTTTAGACAGAGTTGCAGAGTCACTTGGTGAGCCTTCTATATTTTGGAAGGCCGGATGTCTGGCAGTTTTATTTATCCTTTATTAGTTTTTGGGTTTACTGGGGCCTTGTCCCTGTTTTCAGATAATAATTTGTTTCAGTCATGTAGTAAAGATTTCACAGAAGGTTTTCAGATGTCGATAGATTTCATTAGATTCATGACCATGTTTCCGTAATATTGTGTATCTTCCACATTTCTTTTTATCACATGAATTATGTGCATGATTACCGGATAGATAGGGGTGTTTCGGGCCTTCATGGTTCGAAATGCTCGTCACGGCCAGGGCCCCGGTTTGGGTCGTGACATATACATGCAACAAATTAAGCCAAGAATGAACAAACATCACACACAGAAAACAAATGTTGTCAACATAGGTCTGTTTGAGAGTTGATAGCTGCTTAAAGTTTTTATTGTATCAAAGAGGCTACGCTTTCATCAACTTGAAAAGCCTTGGCAAGAATATATGTTTCTATAGCTGGTTCTGATACGAAAACTGGATTAGCAATGCTTATAACACCAGGATTCTGTCTACTCAAAGCAGCAATAGCAACAGCATTTCCATATCCCACGTTGTGTTGGTAGTGAACAAGTCTAATTGGAAAAACAAACACTTTGCCTTTTTTAAGGACCTTAGTATAGGGCGATTTTTAGGATTTGAAGTTACAAAACCAACTTGAAGAGAACCTTCAAGGACTGTGAGTATTTCACTAGCTCCTGGATGAGTGTGTGGAGGGTTGATTCCCCACGGTGCATAGTCGATGCGCGCCAATGAGATACCAAGAGTGTTCAGTCTTGGAACTTGAGCTACATTAACAGTAGTGACCTTAGAGCCAAAAGTGTTTGATGTGTTTCCAGCCAAATGTAGGCCATTGAAGAAAAGTCCTCTGCACTAACAGTCTTGGGATCTTTGCATGCTAAGCTATTTACCTTAGCTGAAAAAATGGAAAACAGATACAGTGAGAAAATTCATTAAATTATTGATCTACTAGTCCTAATATAATACTCATTCGGCTTCATTCTAGTCTATATGACACACTTTCCTTCTTAGTCTCACCAAAAAAATGTTACTTGTAAATTTCACAACGATTTTACACTTCTCAGTTTACTGTCGATGAGAAGGTCTATAACCACACAACTATTATGGCATGTATAAGTCCACAAGTTTTGGAAGTTCTCGTTTCTTTCTTAAGTTCCGTGCTAAATCAAACTATGCCACGTTGGAAACGAGGGACTACATAAGAAGAAACTAAAATTCTTATCGCAATTTATTGATATGCAATACCTGTGCTAGCAGGATCGGCCACACAGAAATCTTGCATTGGACTTGGCTCAAAAGCTAACACAACACAGCAGAAACTAAGTACTGCTACTGTATTCAGCAGGAGAAAGTGCTTATCCATTTTCAAGAACTAAATAAGAGAAGCAAAACAACAACTGCTACGCCTTAGCCCCAAACTAGCAGAAGCAAACGTAAGGATGAAGTGATTGATAAGATAGTCTCCTTATATATAGAAAAGAGAAAAGACTTCATGCATGAAAGAGTGCTATGAGTTTTGGTGAGTACTTTGTCCTTTAAAAAAATATTGTGAAGGGTCGTCCAAGCAAATATGTAGACTTTAATAATTATTAGCTGTCATTTGCAGTGATTATGATATAATTTGCAGAAACAAGACTATAATAAGAGGTCAGCCGACTTAGGATAAAAGGAAATGGTCCAACAGACTACTTTTTAAGGATACTAAATGTGATTCTTGAATACTTATAGATGGAAAAATGTAGGATATGTTCACAGAGGTGGAGGTAGGGTTCTAATTATGGGTTCAGCTGAACTCACTGAATGGACCATTTTTGGGTCAATTCGGTGTGCTATAGTCCATGGTTTTCGTGGTGGGCTTGGGGTCAGAGCGTGATTTTGGCCGAAAATCGACCAGGCTGCATCTTAGTGTGGGTCATTGTGTTTTTTTTGGGCAATTTGGGGTGATCAAACGGGCGAAAAGGCGCTAATGAGCCATTTTTGGGTTAATTCGGTGTGCTATAGCCCATGGTTTTTGAGGTGGGCCCGGGGTTCGGGCGTGATTTTGGCTGAAAATCGACCGAGCTACCCCAGGTAGGCTAGGGAGTGGTCTAGTGTGGGCCATTATGTTTTTTTAGGCGGTTTGGGTGGTCAAAAGGGAGAAACGGCGCGAGCGGGACATTTTCAGGCCAATTATGTGTGCTATAGCCCACAATTTTTGGGGAGAGCCTGGGATTCAGGCGTAATTTTGGTCGAAAGTCGATAGGGCTATCCCAGGCAGGCTGGGGAGTGGCCTAGTGTAGTCTATTATGATTTTTTGGGAGGTTTAGGTGGTCAAACGGGCGAAACAACGCGAACGAGCCATTTTCAGGCTAATTTGATGTGCTATAGGCCACGGTTTTCGGAGTGGGCTCAGGGTCCGGGTGTGATTTTGGCTGAAAATTGATCGAGCTGCCCCAGGTAGGCAAGGGATTAGCCTAGTGTGGGTTATTGTGGTTTTTTGTGCGCTTTGGGTGGTCAAACAAGCGAAACGGACCATTTTTGGGCCAATTCGGTGTGATATAGCCTACTGTTTTCGGGTCGAGCGTGGGGATCAGGCATGATTTTGGCCAAAAATTGACCAGCTTCCCAAGGCGGGCTGGGGTGCAACCTTGTGTGGGCCATTGTGTTTTTTTTGGGCGGTTTGGGTGGTCAAACAGGTGAAACGACATGAACGAGCCATTATCGGATTAATTCGGTATGCTATAGCCCATGATTTTTGGGGTGGGCTAAGGGTCCAAGCATAATTTTGGCCGAATATCGATTGGGCTACCCCAGGCAGGACGAAGAGTGGACTAGTATGGGCCATTGTGGTTTTTTTGGGCGTTTTGGGTGGTCAAACGGGCAAAACGGAGCGAACGAGCCATTTTTTAGCCAATTCGATATGATATAGCCATTGTTTTTAAGGTGCGGTCGGGGTCTGGGTGTGATTTTGTCCAAAAAATGACCGAGCTGCCCCAAACAGGTAGGGGAGCAGCCTAGTTGGGCCATTTTGGATTTTTGGGTGATTTGGGTGGTCAAACGAGCGAAAGGGCGCGAACAATCCATTTTTGGACCAATTCAGTGTGCTATAACCAATAGTTTTTGAGGTGTGCCTAGGGTCCAAGCGTGATTTTTGTCAAAAATTGAACGGGCTTCCCCAGACAAGCTGGGGAACGGCCTAGTGTGGGTCTTTGTGGTTTTTTGGGCGGTTTGGGTGGTCAAATAGGCAAAACAACGCGAATGAGCCAATTTTGAGAAAATTTGGTGTGCTATAGCCTACAATTTTTGGGGTGGGCCTGGGGTTCGGGCGTGATTTTGGCTAAAAATTGACCGGGCTGTAAAGGGAAGCTTTGAAATCGACCTTGTGTGGGCCATTATTATTTTTTGCACTCTTTGGGTGGTCAAATGGGAAAAACGACGCGAACGGACAGTTTTTAGGCCAATTTGATAAGCTGTAGCCCATGGTTTTTGGGGTAGGCCGGGGGTCCGAGCGTGATTTTGGTTGAAAATCGATCGGGCTGCCCCAGGCAGGCTGGAGAGAGCCCTAGGGTAGACCATTGTGTTTTTTTTTTTTGGCTTTTTGGGTGGTTAAATGGGCGAAATGGTGCAAAAGACATTTTTGAGCCAATGCATGTGCTATAGCCTACGGTTTTTGGGGTGGGCCCAGGGTTTGGGCATGATTTTAGTCAAAAATTGATCGATCTACCCCAGATAGGCTGAGGAGTGGCCTAATGTGGGCCATTGTATTTTTTGAGTAGTTTAGGTAGTCAAATGCGCGAAACGATGCAAACGGGCTATTTTCGGGCTAATTAAGTGTGCTACAACCCACGTTTTTTGGGGTGGCCTCGAATTCCGAGCATGATTTTAGTTAAAAATTGACCAGGTTGCCCCAGGAAGGCTGAGAAATGGCCTAGTGTGGGCCATTGTGGTTTTTTTGGGCAGTTTAGGGTAGTCAAACGGGCGAAAAGGCGCCAACGGGCTATTTTTATGCCAATTCGATGTGCTATAGCCCACGGTTTTTTGGGGTGGACCCGGGGTTCGAGCGTGATTTTTGCTAAAAATCGACCAGGCTGCCCCAGGAAGGATAGGGAGCGGTCTAGTATGGTGCATTGTGATTTTTTGTACGCTTTGGGTGGTCAAATGGAAAAAGGCACAAACGACCATTTTCGGGCCAATTCGATGTGTTATAGCCCATGATTTTTGGGTTGGGCATGGGGTTCAAGTGTAATTTTGGCTAAAAATTGACTGGTTTCAACAAGTGGGCTGGAGAGCAGCCTTGTGTGGGTGATTATGGTTTATTGGGTAGTTTGGGTGGTCAAACGAGTGAAACGGCGTGAACGGGCCATTATCAGACCAATTTGGTATGCTATAGCCCACGGTTTTTTGGGGTGGGCCAAGGGTCCAGGCCTGATTTTGGCCTAAAATCAACCAGGCTGCCCCAGGCAGGATGTGGAGCTACCTAATATGGGCCATTATAGTTTTTTGGGCATTTTGGAAAGTCAAACGGGCAAAACAGTACGAACGGGCCATTTTTTAGCCAATTCAATGTGCTATAGCCCACTGTTTCCGAGATAGGTCTGGGGCTCGAGCGTTATTTTGGCAAAAAAATTGATTGGGCTACCCCAGGCAGGTAGAGGAGCGTCCTAGTTTGGCCATTGTCGATTTTTGGGCGGTTTGGGTGGTCAAACGGGTGAAAGAGTGCGAACGGACTATATTCGAGGCAATTCTGTGTGCTATAGGCCACGATTTTTAAGGTGGGCTCGGGGTCTAAGCGAGATTTTGGCCAAAAATTGATCGGGCTACCCCAGACAGACTGGGAAGTGGCTTAGTGTGGGCCATTATGGTTTTTCGGGCAGTTTGGGGTGGTCAAACGAGCAAAATGAAGTGAACGGGCCATTTTCAGGCTAATTCGTGTGTGCTATAACTACGGTTTTTGGGGTGAGTTTGGGGTCCCGATGTAATTTTGATCAAAAATCAACTGGGCTGCCCCAGGTAGGCTAGGGAGTAGCCTAGTCTGTGCCATTGTGGTTTTTTGGGCGGTTTGGATGGTCAAACGGGCGAAATAACGCGAATGGGCCATTTTCAAGCCAATTTGTTGTGCTGTAGCCTACGATTTTTAGGATGGGCCCGGGTTCCGAGTGTGATTTTGTCCAAACATCGACCAAGCTGTCCCAGGTTAGCTGGGGAATGGACTAGTGTAGGCCATTAGAATTTTTTGGGTGGTCAAACGGGCAAAACGATGCGAATGGGCCATTTCGGGTTAGTTTGGTGTGCTATAGACCATGGTTTTTGGGGTGGTCCCGGGGTTCGGGCATGATTTTGGCCAAAAATTGATTGGGTTGTCCCAAGCAGGCTAGGAAGCAGCCTAGTGTGAGCCATTGTGGTTTTTTGGGTGGTCAAACGAGTGAAATGGTGCGAACGGGCTTTTTTGGGTCAATTTGGTGTGCTATATAGCCCATGGTTTTTGGGGTAGGCCCGAGGCCCGGGCGTGATTTTAGCCTAAAATCGATTGTGCTGCCCTAAGAAGGCTGAGGATCGGTCTAGTGTGGGCCATTGTAGTTTTTTGGGCTATTTGGGTGGTCAAACGGGCGAAGCGACATAAACGGGTCATTTTTTGGCCAATTCGATGTGCTATAGCCCACGGTTTTCGGGATGACCCAAGGGTCGGATGTGATTTCGATGAAAAATTAACCCGAATGTCGCAGGCAGGTTGGGGAGTGGCTTACTGTGGGCTATTGTGTTTTTTTTGGGGCAATTTGAGTGGTCAAACAGGCGTAACGACGCGAAAGGGCTATTTTTAGGCCAATTTGGTGTGCTATAACCCATGGTTTTTGGGGTGGGACTAGGGTCAGAGCGTGATTTTAGCCAAATTTCAACCAGGCTACCCCATAAAGGCTGGGGAATAACATAGTGTGGGTCATTATGACTTTTAGACTATTTGGGTAGTCAAACGGTGTGAACGGGCAATTTTTGAGCCAATTCGGCGTGCTGTAGCCTACTGTTTTTGGGGTGGGACCCGAATTCGAGCATAATTTTAGCTGAAAATCGACCGAAAAACCCCAGGCAGGCTTAGGAGCATCCTAGTATGGGCCATTATGGTTTTTTGGGCGGTTTGGGTGGTTATACGTGCGAAACGGCACGAACGGGACATTTTTGGGCAAATTCAGTGTGCTATAGCCCACGATTTTTGGGGTGGGCCTGGGGACCGAGCGTGATTTTGGCTGAAAATTGATCGGGCTACCCTAGGAAGGTTGGGGAGAGACCTAGTATGGGCCATTATGATTTTTTAGGCAGTTTGGGTGGTCAAACGAGCGAAGCGACTCGAACGGGCCATTTTTGGTCCAACTCGGTGTGCTATAGCCCACGGTTTTTGGGGTGTGCCCGAGGTTTGGGCATGATTTTTACTGAAAATTGATCAGGTTGTCCCAAGCCCCAGGTAGGCTGGGGAGCGGCCTAGTGTGGGCCATTGCAGTTTTTTAGGCGGTTTGGGTGGTCAAACGAGGGAAACTGATACAAGAACAACAAGGGAAACACAAAAAAATTCCAAAATAGTTCGCAAATCTTAAGGATCCGAGGACCTTTTAGGAGACCACTCTCGGATTCACTACCAACAACAAGAATACAAGATATAATGGTTTGTTTTAACACCAAAATAGCAACAAGAACAAGAATAAGATAAACTCAAGATGATAAACTAGAAGACACAATATTTGGATTTGACAATAACAACAAGAACATAAGATTACAATACAAACAATAAACAAGAAGGTAAAAGGATAGATAGATAGACCACATGAAGGCATAATTTTAAGAACCCAAGAATGGACAATCTTGGACCCTTAACATTACACGCAACAATAAACCTATCTCTTACAAAGATACAAGTTCGGATTCCACCTCCCAAGCATCAATGTTTCCAAGCAATTTACAATCACTAGTGATTCCATACTATATCTTGTCCTAGTTTCGGTTGGTGGATTTTCCAAGACCTAGCTATGGTGTTTCAAGTCTTACAAGACTTACAAATATCATCCAAAAACTAAGTGAATAATCCCTAACATGTTCCTTATATATTACAAAACAAATAGAAGTTAAAATGACCAAAAAGGCCCTTCAAGAATGGGCACCCATCTAGTGTAATTTATGGGCTGATTTGGGTGCATTTTGAGCCTTTTTTACACTTCAATTGCACATGTCAAGGTTCGGTTCCAACATTCACTCTCCTAAGTCAATAACCATAATTATTACCGTATCAGAAACGGGTTAAAGGGGCCATTTTTGAGCCAATTCGGTGTGTTATAGCCCATAGTTTTTGGGGTGGGCCCATGGGACGAGCGTGATTTTTACTGAAAATTGACCAGGTTGCCCCAGGTAGACTGGGGAGCTTCCTAGTGTGGGCCATTATAGTTTTTTTTGGATAATTTGGGTGGTCAAACGGGTGAAACGGTGCAAATGGGCCATTTTCAGGCCAATTCGGTGTGCTATTGCCCATGATTTTTGGGGTGGGCTCAGGTCCAGGCGTGATTTTGGCTGAAAATTGATTGGGCTGCCCCAGGCATTTGTGGTAGTGGCCTAGTGTGGTCCATTGTGGTTTTTGGGCTGTTTTGGTTGTCAAACGGGCAAAACAACGTAAACGGGCTGATTTCAGGCCAATTTGGTATGCTATAGTCCAGGTTTTTTGTGTGGGCCCAGGGTCCGGGCTTGATTTTTGTCAAAAATCGACCAGGATTCCCCAAGCAGGCTGGGAAGATGCCTCGTGTGCGCCATTGTGGTTTTTTGGGTGGTTTTGTTAGTCAAACGGGCGAAACAGCGTGGGGTGCTATAGCGTATGATTTTTGAAGTAGGCCCAGGGTCCGGGCATGATTTTAGCCGAAAATCAATTGGCCTGCCCTAGGCAGGATGGGGAGCGTCCTAGTATGGGCCATTGTGGTTTTTTGGGTGGTCAAACGGGCGTAACTGCTCAAACGGGTCATTTTCAAGCCAATTCGGTGAGCTATAGCCCATGGTTTTTGGGGTGGGCTCAGGGTCCTAGCATGATTTTAATCAAAAATCGACTGAGCTACCCAGGAAAGCTGGAGAGCGACCTAGTGCGGGCCATTGTGGTTTTCTGGGTGGTTAAATAGGTGAAACGGTGCGAACGAGTCATTTTTTGGCTAATTCGATGTGCTATATAGCCTATGATTTTTGGGGTGGGCTTGGGTTTTGGGCATGGATTTGGCCGAAAATCGATCAGGCTGACCAGGCAGGTTGAGGAGCGGCCTAGTGTAGGCCATTGTGGTTTTCGGTGCTGTTTGGGTGGTCAAACGGGTGAAACGGTGCAAACGGCCCATTTTCGGGTTAATTCGGTGTGCTATTGCCTACGGTTTTGGGGTGGGCTCGGGTCCGAGGGTGATTTTTGTTAAAATCGATCGGACTTCCTAAGGTAGGCTGATGAGCGAGCTAGTGTGCGCCATTGTGGTTTTATGGGCGGTTTGGGTGGTCAAATGGGATAAACAGTGCGAACGGGTCATTTTCGGGCCAAGTAGGTGTGCTAAGCCCACGATTTTCTGGGTGGTCCTGGGGACCAGACGTGATTTTGGTTGAAAATTGATCGAGTTGCCCCAAGCAGGCTGAGGAGTGACCTAGTGTGGGCCTTTATAGTTTTTTTGTTGGTTTAGGTGGTCAAACGGGCGAAACGACACGAACGGCTCATTTTTGATCCAATTTGATATACTATAACCCACAGTTTTTGGGGGGGGCTCGGGGTTCCGGCATGATTTTGGTTGAAAATCGATCGGGCTGCCCTAGACAGGCTGGGAGCGGCCTAGTGTGGGCCATTGTGATTTTTGGGTGGTCAAACGGGCGAAACGACGTGAATGAGCCATTTTCAAGCCAATTCAGTGTGTTATAACCCACGATTTTTGGGATGGGCCAGGGGTCCGGGCGCAATTTTTGTCAAAAATCGATCGGACTACCCCAGGCCTGCTGGAGAGCGACCTAGTATGGGATATTATGTCGTTTTGGGCGATTTGGGTGGTCAAACGGGTGAAATGGTGCAAATTTGGCATTTTTGGGTCAAATCGGAGTGCGATACCCCATAGTTTTGAGGGTGGGCCTAGGGTTTAGGCGTGATGTAGGCCGAAAGTCGATCGGGGCATGCTAAGAAGGGTGGGGAGCGGCCTATTGTTGTCCGTTTGTGTGGGCGGAGCCATTTGGGGCGGGGTTATTTGGCTAGTCAAATGGGCGAAACAGTGCAAATTGGGCATTTTTAGGCCATATCGATGTGCTATAGCCCACGGTTCCTTGGGTGGGCCTGAGGCCCGAGCGTGCTATAGGCTAAAAATCAATCAGGGCGTGCCAAGGATGCTGGGGAGTGGTCTATTATTGTCCGTTTGTTTGGGCGGGTCCATTTGGGTGGTCAAACGGGTGAAACAATGCAAACAAGGCATTTTTGGGCTAAATCAGTGTGCTACATCCCATGGTTCTGAGGGTGGGCCCAGGATCCGAGCATATTGTGGGCCAAAAATCAATTGAGGCATGCCAGGGAGGCTGGGGAGCATCCTAGTGTTTCCCGTTTGTGTGGACGGGGCCATTTGGGTGGTCAAACGGGCGAAACGGTGCAAATGATGCATTTTCAGGCCAAATCAGTGTGCTATAGCATACGGTTCTGGGGGTGAGCCCAGGGTCCGGGCGTACTGTGGGCCGAATATCGATCGGGGGCGTGCCAGGGAGCCTGAAGAGCGGCTTTGTGTTGTCCGTTTGTGTGGGCGGGGCCATTTGGGTGGTCAAACGGGTGAAACAGTGTAAACGAGGCATTTTCAAGCAAAAAAAGTGCGTCATAGCCTACGGTTCTGGGAGTGGGCTAGGGGTATGGGTGTGCAGTAGTCCAAAAATCGATCAAGGCATGACAAAGAGGCTGGGGAGAGGCCTAGTGTTGTCCGTGTGTCGGCGGGGCCATTTGGGTGGTCAAACGGGCGAAACGGTGCAAACAGGGCATTTTCGGGCAAAATGAGTGTGCTATAACCTACGTTCTGGGGGTGGGCCTAGGGTCCAGGCGTGCTGCGGGCGAAAAATCGACCGGGGCATACCAGAGAGACTGGGAGCGACCTAGTGTTGTCCGTTTGTGTGGGCAGGGCCATTTGGGTGGTCATACGGGCGAAATGGTGGAAACGGTGCATTTTTTGGCCAAATCGGTGTGCTATAGCCCACGGTTCCAGGTGTAGGGACTGGTTCTAGGCGTGTTGTGGGCCAAAAATCGATCGGGGCATGCCAGGGAGGTTGGGGAGCGGCCTAGTGTTGTCCGTTTGTGTGGGCGGGGCCATTTGGGTGGTCAAACGGGTGAAGCGGTGCAAACGGAACGTTTTCGGGCCAAATCGGTGTGCTATAGCCCACAGAGATTCGGTTCTTAATATTTGATACGTTCGAGAGACTCAAAACATATTATAGTTCCTTAGAAGTATCATTACATGCATTGTATCTTCCTTTTCTAGTTGATCATCACATCACATACCAATACACTTTTTAACTTCCAAGAAATTAAGCCAAGAATGAATATATTAAAACACATACATCATAAGAAATTTAGAATAATCAAATCATCACAAAGTAAACAAATAAACATCTCACTCCAATTATCATCACACAGAGAAAACAAATGCTGTCAGCATAGGTTTGTTATTAAGTAGACTCGCTGCTTAAAATTTTGATTGTATTAAAGCGGCTATGCTTTCATCAATTTGAAAAGCCTTGGCAAGAATATCTGTTTCGATAGCTGGTTCTGATCCAAAAACTGCATTAGCAATGCTTATAACACCAGGATTCTGGCTGCTCAAATCAGCAATAGCAACAGCATTTCCATATCCCACATTGCGTTGGTAGTGAACAAGTCCAATCGGAAAAACAAACACATCGCCTTTGTTGAGGACCTTAGTAATAAGGCGATTTTCAGGATTTGAAGTTACAAAACCAACTTGAAGAGAGCCTTCAAGGACTGTGAGTATTTCAGTAGCTCTTGGGTGTGTGTGAGGAGGATTAATTCCCCACGGTGCATAGTCGACGCGCGCCAGTGAGATACCAAGTGTTCAGTCCTGGAACTTGAGCTACATTAACAGCAGTGACCTTAGAGCCAAAAGTGTTTGATGTGTTTCCAGCCAAATGTAGGCCACTGAAGTAAAAATCCTCTGCGTTGACTGACTTGGGATCTTTGCAAGCTAAACCATTTACCGTAACTGAAACAATGGAAAAGGAAAATACAGTGAGAAAACTCATTAAATCAGTATCTTTTAGTCCTAAGATAATACTTCCTCTATTCTAGTTTATGCGACACACTTTCTTTTTTCGTCCGTTCCAAGAAGAATTACACACTTCTAAACAAAACTTCTCATGCTACACTTAATGAGTTCTTTTAACTACACAAACGTTATGGCATGTTTAGATTCACAAGTTTCAAAAGTTCTTGTTTCCTTCTTAAAACTCAGTGTTGATTCAAATTTATGTCACCTAAATTGCAAAAGAGGGAGTATTTCAGACGAAAATGAGATTCTTGTCACGATCTACTGGTTTGCAATACCTGGGCTAGCAGGATCTGCCACACAGAAATCTTGTAATGGACTTGGCTCAAAAGCTAGCACAACAAAGCAGAAGCTTACTACTGCTATTAGATTCAGCAAGAGAAAGTGCTTAGCCATTTCAAGAACTAAAGAAGATAAGCAAATCAACGACAATTACACTTGAGTCCTAAATAATTCGGGGTCAGCTAGGTGAAACAATACTAAGGAGAAAATATTGGAGAGAAGAAATAAATTTTTCTGTGAGAAGATAGTTTGTTTATATAGAAGAGAGAAATGACTTCATGCATGCAAAAGTGCTTTGAGTTTTGGTAAGTAATTTGAGAAAGTGCTTCCACAACCTTCTCGAGAAACCTTTCCCTTACTCTTTCCAGCACAGCTTCTCGGGACTGTTCCTTCTTGCTACGCCCATCGTTTAGAACAGGATCTGATTGGCAGAGTGTCAATGCAACGCCTGAAGTGAAGGAAATTCAGATTTATGATTTCATTCTAAAAGCATACATCATCTCCTCAATATAAGTCACACGTAAATAGCAGAGACATTGCAAAGAAACTAAAACAAGACACATGTAAATTGAAAAATAGCAGTACATGCTAAGTCTGCAATAGCTGGATCGTGAAAGAGAGGGCATTTCTTTTTAGAAGAGCGTAGCAGAAATGAAGATGTACGATCATACAAGAATACACAAGATAAAAACTGACTACATACAAGAGAAGGTGAAGTATCACACATCTAGGATTGTAAAAGAACGTCCCTTGAGATCGGTTGATCATGTCATACGAAGATCTCCAAATGCACCGCTCGCTCTGTACTGATTGAAAACATTTAAAAAGAGATCGAGAGACTTAAAATATCATGGAATGAAGTTGTCTCAGAACACCAATTATGTCGAGAATCCATGCAGAAATTTGCAAAAGTTCAAGACAATGGAACAAAAGATCCACTCAGGCCCTACCGTCTAGTTGGTATTAAGGCTTATCCAAAGAGCTTCAAATGGATAGTGAGAATTCACGTGTCTACTAGCTTAGGATTGAGGCGTAAATGTTGTTGTCTTGAATTCTATTATGAGAAAAATGCCGATATCCACAACAAACAATCTCCCACGAAACAAGGAATATAGAGATCTCTAAGAGGATTCCCAGAAACTTTTTTCTAATTATACAAGCCATGCAAAACAGCTTACATCCATGTAACATCTGCATGAACAGCCTATACAAAATATTCATACAGGAAGTAAATAGGAACGGGCACAACACTGTCAATGAATCCACCAAATTATTACCTCTTGAAGTAGAAAAAGGACGGCAACACAGAAAGTCAACAGTTCCACCAAATCATGCAAAAAAGAAAAAGAAAGAGAAGGGTTGGGGTAGCAATGAGATAACCGCTATGAAGAAGAGGAACATACCTTCAGGTATGCATCTCCGACCAAAGCTACGAACTCCAACATAATTCGACTTCAATGCACCATTGTGGTACACCAAAACAGTTGGAAGATTACAATCTGGATAGTTCTGAATGCAATCGGTAGAGATAATTTTGACAAATTTTGTTGCAGGGTATTTTGTGGTCAATTCGTCTAAGCACTGCAAAAGTATCTGGCAGTCTGAGTACCTATAAAGAGCATAACGTGCTATCAGAAACCCTGACATGGAGCTAAAATTAAAAAAAGATAAATGAAGAGGTGAAAAATATTTGAAGCTCAAGAGCATTGATGTAAGACAGCTTCACTGATGCAGCACAACCACCCAGACGTCTTCTGGAGCTTGGGAAACCTCCCGCACAAAATCTGCTCCGGAAATTGATGTCACTGATCCAAATCTCACAATCTTAGCAACTTCTCTCATCTCAGCTATCCTCTTCATCCTTCAAGCACAAGAAAGATATATAAGAGATGCTCAATTTCATGTCAACTTGCGCGCTACATGGCAATATTTCATCACCAACACAAACATAAGTACTATATCAGTATATCAGCATAACTGGATATCGTTTTGCCTTGTGACTCAAACACCGATTTAGGACAAATTTTTAATTACTACCTTCCACTATTTACTTATTTGGAAAAGCTTTAATTGCATGTGCACGTTTGCACTCTGTAGCCAATGATGAAGTAAAACTGAATTCTACCAAGTGGAAACCGAGGCAGCTAATAATTCTCAAGAGGGGGAGAGAATAGTGATGGATTGACCAGCAGTGGTGCTTGAACATGTAGAGGCTGAATAACTATTAGGCATCACTCAAGGAATGTCATATTTTCGAGGTCCAAACAAACACTTTGCAACAGAAGTGGTAACCCATATATGTTCATTTTTCCAAAAGATACCCTACGCATGTCTATTAAGAAGGGGAACAAATGATATGCAGACCCATTACATGGGGAAGCTCCAGAATGGGAGATTAATATACCCTATCTCTTTATTTCATTTTGTCATACAGTGAAGAATGAATGATTCTCATGTTTCCCATTTTAATTTGTAACTCATAGTGTAAGGAAGAAAAGGGTTTCTCCTATGATCATATCGGCTTTGCCATTGCTCAGAGTCACCTCATTTATCGACAACCACATTTATTCAGTTAGTTTTCGGATGGCAACTCATAGTTTTTTATTTTTGAATAAGTCTATTTTTAAAATTATATAATCTATTTTTTCTAGTAATACATTTTAACTTAATAATATAATCAATACATTGAATCTTTTTTTAGATATAGTACTCTATATATATCAAACTTCTAAATATTCTTTCCATTTATCTAAGAAAATTATTTTATCCATAAATAATACTTAATATTTTAAAAAAAAAACAACTATAATCTATTATTATTAAAAAATGAGGCCCTCAAATTTAGGTGTCTAAGGCGATCGCGTATTTCTTATAAGGGTAGAGTTGCCCCCGACAACAAGAAAAAGTATGTTGAGACATTCTTTTGATGCGAATTACTATTTTTCACAAAAACTAAATGATATTTCACGATATTGTTTCTCGTCACATCATTTTTGAAAGTGGTTTCCTTGATTCAAGGTCGATAGAATAGGAGTAAAGCTTGTGTATGCCTCAATCTCATATATCGTTTTTTTGTTTTTGTTTTTCACTCGAAGTCCATTACCTGCATTGGAGCTCTGAGTCTAAGAACTCTGATTAACAATAAAATAGTCTGACCAGTGACCACTACGCCACAACCCATAGTACCTCACATATCGTTGTTGGCTATAATGACTTGACTACATTATACCAAACTGTAGCAATATCATTAACATAAACAAAAAATCAACTTCAAATGTCGACTTTCATGAAACATGAGTCACCATGGAGATCACCAACTATAATAAAAATAAAAATAAACAATAAAACAATTAAAAATATATTCAAAACATCCTTTTACAATAACAAAAAGTAAAATTAAGCTTCTTTGATTTTTCTTAATATGTCCTAATCATTATTTTATCAATATTATTAGTCCTTTTCAGGAGTTGATAATGTTGATTATTATATTACGTGTGACGTGGGCATCTTAATGACCCTAAATATTTTATTAGATTAAAAACACATTTAGTCCTTAAAGATTGGTAAATACTATTTTAGTCCTTATAATATCTAACTAAGCACATTAACTCTTTACTCAATTGAATTGTGCAGTTTTTAATCCTTTGGTTGGTGAATATTCACAATTGTTTTCGTAACTATCAATCATTAACATTAAAAATTTTATGTGTTATGTTAAATTTGTATTGACACTCTTAGTTGATATATATGTAAGTAGTCAAATATAACAATTTCCTATATGGACCAAAAACACATACAACTATATTTTAATTAATTGAAGGGTTAAATGCCTCGAGTCATGTATCAACAATAACAATAGCACTATATATAGTAAAATCTCATAAGTCATAAGTAAATTTTGTGGAGGGTAGGATATTCAGAGACCTTACTCCTATCTTTATAAAATAGAGAGATCGTTTATGATAAACCCATGACCTAACATGTCAAGTCATAAATCATAAAGACTAAATCTAAATTTATCAATAGCTTAGAGATCAAATGTTACCTCCGCCGTCCCATCTTATAAGACGTTTTTTCCTTTTTAATCCATTTTTTAAAAAAACATTAGAAGTAATTTAACTTTAAAATTCCTTTCTTATCCTTAATGAAGTGATTTACCGTCACAAAAATATTCAAACATTATTTAGATCACAATTTTTAAAATCTTCCTTTTTTTTTAAACACCATTTTAAATTTAATGATGGAACATAAAACGAGAGGAAGAAAATATTATATATCCTTATGTTATTTGTAATTTATCGTACACGGGCCCTCGATCTTACGATTAAATCTTGTATGAAATTGACGTAATGTAACAGTTTAATATTAACCAATGAATAAACTCCACGAATATTTGCTTATATTTTTGAATTATAACGTACATTGCGTGTTAATTATGTGTGGTCCATCACAATTACCTACTTAATTATACTAAACTATTTTGTGGGACCCACCATGCAAAAATATTTCTGGCCGACACTACTTTGAAGTGATTTTTACAAAAGTAATTTTGGGGTTTAATTACACTAAAAATGTTATTATTGTTACTCATAAATAAATAATGGGTTTAAAACATTTGATATTTTTATGGAGACGTCATTTTAGTAGGAAAACAAGATATGTCACAGTAGCAGTAGCTGATCGAAGATATAATTTTAGATAAAAAGATTTGAAGGTTGAGAACTACAATTGACAGTTAGTAGATAATTGAGTGTTGTCATACTTCTAAATGTATGATATAATTTGAATATCCCGCAGTTTAATTTCTTTTCTAATATATGAATTATTATTTGTTGTTTTACTTGTTTTGTATATTGCCATTTTATTGTTTCTTTTTTATTTCTTACGTTTTGACTTTTACTCCAAACAATTTCATCTACTTGCTCCTTTCCCCCTCAGCACTAATTTTCTCCTACCTTTTGTTTCCTTGTAAATCTAGTCCACGAAAGGAAAAAAAAAAGAAAATTTGTAGAATTCAGAGGATCTAGGGAAAGACACAAGAGGCTGTTTTTGTTTATTAGACTTGCCAGTGAAGAATTAATTAAGGAGATGGCTATGGAAATCGTAACTGTTATTTTGAGCCCAGTCGCAGAACACTTGATACTGCCAGTTGCTCGACAATTTGGGTATTTGATTTACTATAGGCGCAACATCAGATCTTTGAAAAATGCATGTGAGAAGCTGGAGAATATCAGAAGCGGGGTGCAGCAAAGAAAGGATGCTGAATGGAGAAACTCACTAGTCGTTTCACTCAATGTTGAGGAGTGGTTAACTAGTGTTGTTGAGACTACTGCTGAGGTGGCGGTTTTACTAGGACGTAGAGTTGAGGTTGAAAGAGGTTGCTTTTATGGTGGGTGTCCAAACTTGAAGTCACGTTACTTGCTGAGCAGGAAAGCTAAGAAATTTGTACCAGCTATGAATGATCTTCAAAATGAAGGCAGAGGTTGTGTTATAAAGTTATACACAGTGGTGAGGGGTTTGACTCCAGAAAACAGAAGGAGGAAGAGGTCATGGAAGCTTTGAGAGATGACGGGATCACTGTTGTTGGGATATGTGGTATGGGTGGTGTTGGTAAAACAACATTGGCTGAGAAAGTAAGAGCAAGGACAAAACAAGAAAGGTTGTTTGATGATGTTGTCATGATAACTCTCCGTCAACAACCAGATTTCAAAAAAATTCAGGGCGAGATCGCCGGAGAAGTCGGGCTGACGTCGTTGCAAGGAGACAATTTATTGAGTCGTGGAGATCTGCGGCGTGCAAGGTTAATACAGACGGGCAGTCGCGTCCTTGTAATTTTGGATGATGTTTGGGAGTCTCTTGATGATCTAGAGAAACTTGGAATTCTCACTGGTAGCAACCACAACTATCAGTGCAAAGTGGCATTGACGACACGTCTCCGAGGTGTCTGTGATGCTATGGAGGCTCAAAAGATAGTAGATGTTGAAATCTTATCTGATGAAGAAGGATGGATTCTTTTTAGGCAGAAAGCCGGTTATTCAGCTGATCATCCAACTCTTCCTGATAAAAAAAAGAAGTCTTGAGTTTACAATTCTTCTTATTTTTAAGTTCATTTTTAAGTACTAGCCATAGTTCGGTTTTGGGGTGTTTGCACCACTTCAATCTAAAAGTTATTTTTATTTGTCACCTGATACCTATGTTGATGGAGGTAACAAACATTGGTGAATCTACAATATTATAATCCAAGGGTTCACGTGAACCTAATAACTTTTTTCCATAGACTTTTTATCTGCATTAGTGATATCTAGATATTCCTTGATTTTGAATGCAATTATTATTGTATATTAACTTGAGATCATTGGAGATTTCTATAAATTTCAAATTTTAAATCTATCTCTCGTTCTAAATTCTTCTTTCATTATATTTAACAGCTAATATGTGGATTTGTTTTTCTCATTTCATGTTGCATTCTTTGTCATTTTAAAAGATCTTAAAGAATGCTATTTTGAAGATGCCTTTTAAAATACTTCTTTTATGAGTAAACACCTCAACTTGCTAAATAAGCACTTTTGGCTTCTCAACTTATCACTAGTGTTTTTTTCTTATGTGTTGGCTTATGACTGAGCACAATAGATGAACATGCTTCAAGTGTATCTTACTGTAGTAAAATAACATTAAATGACACACCAGAAATAATAATTTTAGTAATTATTTGCAAGACATGAGAAATGGAGTTATACCTTGTCAATGTTTGCAGGTTTCTTGTCCCAACTTGGAAAAGCTATATATCGATAGGTTTAACAGCATAACTGCTCTATGCTCTCACCAACTTCCAACTGCCTCCTTCAGCAAACTTAAAGTATTGACTGTGACGCATTGTGGAGAATTGAGAAACTTGATGTCTCCATCAGTGGCCAGAGGTCTTCTGAATCTCCAAATACTATGGATACGAGAATGCCAATCAATGGAAGAAGTGATCACAGAAGAGGAACAACAAGGAGAAGAAATCATGACTAATGAACCCTTATTTTTCCGGTTGCAAGAGCTGATACTCCATAAGCTACCAAAGCTGAGGCATTTCTTTCTGACGATGCGTACTCTTGAATTTCCATTCCTCAGAGCAGTGCACATTCTTTACTGCCCTGCAATGAAGACGTTTGTCCAACAGGGATCTATGAGTACACCGAGTCTCAAAAGGGTGAACTATGATGATGAGGTTCCAGTAGTTGATCTGAATGAATGGATACATCAGAGGTTCAATTCTAAGGTTTGTCTTGTGACGCTAGCTGGCTGTATAACTAATTAACTCTACTGCTATCTTTCCATCTTAACTTAATAGTAATAGTAATATTCAGAATCTTACTTATGTTCGTCACTTGAAGTAGCTTCCTTTTGCTTGCCCCAAATTTGTATCTTTCAACTAAATATTGTAATGGAAGCGAATCTGAGAAGAGTCTCAAGAAGAATGGATACATCATAGGTTCAATTCTAAGGTTTGTCTTGTGGCGCTTGCTGGCTGTATAACTAATTAACTCTACTGCTCTCTTTCCATCTTAACTTAATAGTAATAGTAATATTCAGATACCCATTTATGTTCGTCACTTGAAATAGCTTCCTTTTACCTGCCCCCAATTAACTCTCAGGAAGAAGATGGAAGCGAATCTGAAGCTTCAATCGAGTGACAGCAGAAGCTAAAGTGTTGTCTATGAATCCAAAACTAGGAAGGTAATAATTACGTACTCGACGATCAGTCCAAAGTGATACATATGTTCATGATGGGAGGTAACAAGCAGAGGTGGGTCTACACTATAACCCATGGGTTCACGTGAACCCAACGGCTTTTGCCCAAAGACTTGTATCTCTATTTGTAATTTCTAGAAAATAGTTTATTGTGAACACAATTACTATTATTATTATATTAAACTTGAGGGCCCTGTAGAATACGATAAATCTTATATTTTGAATTCTCTTGGGAAAGACATAGTATTTGGCTCTAGTTATTCATCCAAATCCTCATATGAGAGGTCCAAACTTTCTGTTTTTTGATCAATACAATAAGAGTATTTCAATACTCACGCGACTGAGTTGCCAAACAATACAAATTCGGGAAGTTGCCAAACATTACACATTCCGTAAAAATAAGCATGAAATGATTTGTGTTTTGGTTTGATAATATAGAGTATAGGAAGCAAAATAATCATTCCTCCATGCGATTTTCCTCCGACTGCTTTGACTATGTGAATGGGTCTTGGTTGAGTGCAGTAGGAGCTTTTACTATGTGAATGCTCTGCTCGAGCTCCTTCATTGCTTCTCTCTGCTCTTTGGCTTTCTTTCCTTTCATCCTGTATGATTTGCCAAGTAATGTTAATAGCAAGAAAAGCCACATGATACATAAAAAGTAATGGAAATTAGTGAAGCACAGTCTAAGGAACTATCGACTCTGATTTTAACAATTTTCTTGATGGCCTTCAAAGTGTTCTCAGTTACGTTCCTGTCATGTCTCAGTTACGTTCAAAGCTTTCAAATGGCTATAAAATTAAGTTTTTGGAAGAAAACGAGTGAGACAGTTTTCCAAAATCCTAATTTAGAGCCATATCTAATGCAAATAACAGACTCAATGTTAACCAGTCATGTTAAAGACTAAAGGCATGTAGGATCATCTAATGCACTTCTAATCACTGTTTCATTTTTGATTTTCATAAATAAAATGTAGTTACGTTGGTCTCTAGAGGCCTATATTGGTTACTCCAAACTTGAGCACTTCTAACCGCGGTTCCTGATGTATGCATGTCTCCTATCTGCATATGAAAAATAATTGGTTTTACGGTTCTTTTCGAGTAGTAAATCTTTTTGTTGACACAAGTAGTCCATATGATACTGGAATTAAGCAACATTGGCATATGATCACGTGTGTCTCCAAAATTAAGAGGCGAGTTTCAAGGTACATTTTATAGATCGTATCATCCATGTAAGGCTTTTAAAAAATTGGACCAACCCTTTTTTTTTTTTTTTTTTTTTTTCTATATGATTGTGATACATGAAGTCACCACTTGACTCTGCAAATCTGTCTGAAGAATCTACTGATTATCTGACCCCTAGACTGTGCCTCCGAACCTGGGAGGGAAGGGGGTCAATACAAAGTACTGGTATGCAGAGCAATCCAAAACAAGGTAGAGATTTTTATATATAAAATAAATGAGAACTGTTACAAAATACATTATTGCCAAATGGTTTCGAAAATACATGGGCATAGTATAATGATTTTTCAACAACAATGCAACACATCTGAGCTAAGGTGGTACACCCTACAATTTCACATTTTCACCAACTGTCAAATCTCAATTGGCGCCAAGATTAGAGTATAAGTGAGGGAAAGACACACAAGATCACACCTCGACCCAATCAAATATGGTAGTGCACAAGATCACAAAGCAGGGCTCCTAACCATAGTCCCAAATTTGGGATGACATAAAGTCAGGTACACAACACAACAGGGTACCAAGTTCCCGAGTCGGCAAACACGGTTTCCAGTGTAGAGTCATTTGACTCGTGCTTTCTTCGGGTAACCACCTATCTCACAAAATCAATGTATGAAACTAATTTTAATCAATCACATGTCATACTCTGCAGGATATCGTCACACTCGACTTGCAAGTCATCAATATCACATCAACTTCTCATACCATTTACAACATGCACATATGTATGATTTTCACATCATTAAAACACGTACACCATGATTCTCAACATGCAATTATTCAAGAAGTTTAAATCATCATGAGAAATGTCATATCGATTACAAAGCTTCATGCTCTCAATGGTTTAAAACAAGTATAATAAGGGGTATAAACATTATCATGGGAATTTAGAAAATTCACAATTCATGTACATCGCATCCTTTTGAAATTTCAGGTCACATGTTCACAATTTAACCATTAAAATACATTCAAACAAACAACCCCATGATACCACAATATTTCTTTCAAAATCATATATCAAAACATCTTATTTATATCAATTGAAAACCCCCATTTGTAAAACATATATATATATATATATATATATATATATATATATATATATATATATATATATATTTATAAATTTAAAGTCTTGCATAAATTTTTTTTTTGAAAACATGCCCATGAAATTTAGGACAACCCCACGTACCTCTATATGCGAAAATAATAGTTGCTTCTTGAAGCCTACGTTGCGGGAATTCCAAATCTTCAATTTGTTTTGAAAACTCACGATTGAATCTTGAGCTATTAGGGTTTTTATTTTGAAACCCTTGATAGAGTTCTTGAGTAATTTTGGTAAATGATACTCTATTTTGACTTTCTAGGGATTAAATCCCGTATTTAAGATGATAGGGGAATAGACAACTACCAAAATACCCTTAATTTCCCAGAGGAGCTGAAAATTTTGGCCTAGGGTGATCCACCAGGCGGCGCCTGCCCAAGAGCACCGCTATAGGTCAGGCGTCGCCTGCCTTATCGCGGGCACTCTTCCAGGCCTGCCGATCTACCAGGCGACGCCTGCAGATCGCGGGACCTCACTGGATTGGCACCCCAAACGTGCCCTTATGCTCGTCTAAAAATCTCGAAACTCACTCGAGACGTACTACAACCTTGCCCCATCGCAACACAACAAGAAAATCTAAAAACGGAGGTTGGGAAGGTTGAAAATAAAATTCCCAAAGATTAAAAGCTAAAAATGAGTCTAAGTCCTTTGACACTTAGAAAAATTTTCATGTTTTCAAGTCTAAGACCACACCACTAAGAGTTAGTACATGCACGACTTTTACGGGGCGTTATAGAACTGATCATACTTTTCGGAATGAATGATATGCAATATCTAACTGTGTTTTGCTTACATTACTTAATTTGTGTGTGATAGATTCTTGAGTACCTATAGATGGACAAATGGAGGATATGTTCACAGAGGCGGAGCTAGAGTTCTAAAATAATTCTCTTTTTCACTCTATCCCCAATTAACTGGGTATTTGCATTTTCCATCTAGTAATGCTGTAATGCCTATTCCGCCAACACATAAAACAACGATACCAATATACCATATGAATCCTGATTGTATTCTCTCGCAGACAAGTTGAAACCAAGCCCTTTGAACACCTCAACATGTATTTATCATTGGTTATATTGCGTAAAAGAACTATAGATAATGTTAAAGTTACAAATGTAATAATACAGTATACTGGTCTTACATTTCTAATTCTAGTTGATACCTTTTGATGTACAGCACTACCTATGATATCGCAAGTCATATCAGTAAATGTATGTCAGTTTTGGTGATGATCATATAAAATTAAAGCTCAATCTGTTATTTGGCGATAAATCTAGGCAAGATTTCATGAACGCTCTTTAGGATAAATGTTGCCTTGTCAAAAGAGAAATTGAATCAGTCGCGTTTAGTAAGTTTTTATGATTGATTTGATTTCAGTACGTAAGTATAAGTCATGAAGACTATAGGTATTACCTTTTGAACGATTTGGATTGAATTGTTTAAACGATGTTGCAATACAAAGCAGTTGAATATACTTAAATTTTCCCATTAACTATGGCCCAGTTTGTTGCAGAAGGCATCTGATGTCATGAATGTTAGCAGGATGTAAATATTGTATATTAATGTAATCATATATTGTTGTATATTAGTGTAATTACATAGATTTGATTTAGTAGTTAAAGAGAATAATAGTGTCTTTAGTAAGAGCAGATTTGGTGGAATAGAATAGCGGATTTAGAGAGATAGAAAAGCTTATCTTTAGGGATAGGAAGACTGATCTTTAGGGATGTAAACATTGAATATTTTTTATTTAATGACAAAACTCTCAATATTGAGAGGCATTCAGCAGAAAATTGACATGGTATCGGAGCCTTCTCTTGGCTGTCTTGTGTCATACCCCAAATCCCATTGGAGCAGACTGGCACCCGTAGCTGAGGAGGCCTGGGAGAATCCGTTCATAACCTATACTTTCACATTCACATTACTTACGAAAATTAGAAATTTGGGCAACGCTTCGTTGTAAATAGAAGAAAACAGTACCTGTATCAGCCCAGCAGACACGCATAAATATATATATGAACAGTAATTGGCCGTCAGAGCCATCACGTCTATCAACCAAACACTCCTATGGTTGTACAATATGTCTACAAAAGCCTCTACATAGATACACAACTGAGTTGGGGTCGGGACAAACTCCCGCCCACAAAAGACTTTTATGCAAATACCAAAAGTACATATAGAGACGACTTGGGATGCCCCGAAACAACTGGAGCTCACCACTAACAACAGAATGTCCTGGATCTTACTGCGGAGGTGTACGACCTGAAGTACCTGTTCCTGCAGTCATGAATGCAGGTCCCCCGTGAGGGACGTCAGTACGGAAATATGTACTGAGTATGTAAGGCAGCGAGTATCAAGATGAGATACAAAAGATCAACAGAACCCAGATACCAGTGAATAAACAGTATGAGTAGGCCACACTTAAAAGAACTGATGGGATACCTGCACATTACTTTCATATCATTACTTCCCGTAATCCTTATCAATACATAACATATGTCATACAATGGCCAACTGATCAGTGGTACTAATACAATACATCAGGGACCACCCCTGGAATAACATATATACATAATCTTTATAATACAATGGCCAACTGATCAGTGGTACTAATACATTACATCATATTATCAATTTAAAATACAAACATTCCATTTCTTAATTCAATTAATCTTTGAGATTGGTTACTTTGTGGTCACACTTTATGGAACTTGAAACCATGATACCTCAATAGGAAAAACATGTAAATAGGTAATCAATATCATGAAGATGAAGTAGAGAATCATGGATACCTCATTAAACCATTTCGGAGTCAACAATAGTATATGGACATTTTTTTTGACTAGCCGGACATCTTAAAAGTGAAAACAAGTTCAATTGGTAGTGTCGAAGATCATATGATGTTATTATGTGTCATGTGTCGTAGGACAATGTTGGAAGCTTACTTGAGAGTGCCATGGGTCATTATTCATGCCAAATAATAGATAGAGTATGTCTTACATACCTTGATATAACCACTTCAATACAAGTGACTTCCCATACTCTTCGAACACTTATCTACAATAAGTCATTTGTGGCAAACTAGTATTAGCAACCAAACCTTACCATTTAGGTATTAACTTCACCAAATAATGTCTAGGAAGTAATCCTTTAGCTCATCAATAAGAGTACTACATACATCCTCTTATACTCTTATTACATTCACATATCATGCATTTTCATGAAATATCCCTCAACATCACTCTTAGCCTTTATTTCCCTTCTTAATCACCATCCAATACCAACATGATCACTAGGCATACATAACCACTAATATAATGATATATCACCACAATTCATCCTCCATAATCCAACATAGCAACTTCCATAATTTACTACTAACAATTTATACACAACAATTCATAACTATGTTTCTAGTTATCTTCCAACATCAAGACAATACTCATAATCCTTTATCAATACTTATTCATGGATAAGAATCAAGAATAAACAATATTCATACCTTAACAATGAACTCTTATATTTAGGATCCTCCTTACATAACCATGGGGTGCTTCTTGAAGCTTCCGAGATGGTGAACACAACTACGGAACCAATTTGAATTTTCTACGGTTGAATCACAAAATATTTGAGGTTGAAATTGGCTAAGGTTTTCACCTTTCCTAAAATTTGGATAAAATCTGATAAAATTGAGGCTAAGTGCAGGTTTTTAAGACCAATTTTTCGTCCAAAGGTAATAGAAAAGGACCATTGTGCCCTAAAAATTGAATTAAATTCTGAATCTGTCCCCAGTGGACAGTTTTGACAGGCTGAAGTAAATCGATCATAACTCTTTGCTCCGGTATCGGATTTGGGTGAAACCAATTGCATTGGAAATATAATTCAAAGGGCTTTCATTTTCATATAAAGTATACCACCCAGTTAGTCCTGTACAAGGAGTTATGATCGTTTGAAGTTGACCCTAAAAATCTGTTTTGAGAGGCTGAAGTAAAACGCGTATAACTCCTTACGCAGATGTTGGATTTGGATGAAACCAATTGCATTAGAAAGCAGACTCAAAGATCTTTCTTTTGATATATGGTATCTCGCCCAGTTCATTATATTGAGGAAGTTATGATCGTTCAAAGTTGACCCAAAAACTGGCAGGCCTCAGTATTTTCCTGCTAATTTACTGTTCACAAAAATCTGTTTTGAGAGGCTGAAGTAAAACGAGTATAACTCCTTACTCAGATGTTGTATTTGGATGAAACCAATTGAATTAGAAAGAATACTCTTGGAGCTTTTCGTCTATATATAGCAGCTCACACAGTTCTTTTTGTACAAGGAGTTATGATCGTCTGAAGTTGAAGTGCCTAGCTGCAGAAATTTTCCTGCAGAATCACTGTTCACAGGCTTCCCGGCCACCGTTTTGAAATTTCGAATGTGCTCGCTTATATGAAATACTCCTCTGTTTTGGGAAAACTTTATATCGTTGGAAAGCTTATTCCAATACCTACACATACAACTATTGACGGGATACTTCTGAACACCATAAACTTAATTTAACCCATACACAAGTCTTTAGGACTCCATATAATCGCGATAAGTGTACGAAAAAATTTACGGGGTGTTACATCTTGTTTCATAGAGTTTAATTGTGGTTTATTTAAAAATTTATTTTGAAAATTTCAGTTTCTGTTGATTGTTCCTCGACAATTAACACTTAGGACTTTGATCTTGGTCATTTTGGTTGTTCTTTTTAAGTTAGTGCTTTTAGTTTTTATAATTATGAGTTCATATCAGTTTGAATCTTTCAGTGTTCGTTTCACTAGAAAGAATTTTTCATCATTAGAGTTTCAGTTTCAGTTATTTGTTACCGGAAAAGAACTATGGGGCTATATAGATGGAGTCGATCCGGCTCCTACTGATCCTACAAAATTAGGTGAATGGAAGATTAAAGATGCTGGGGTGATGACATAGCTTTTAGGGTCAATTATCCCTCTTATTGTTTCTAATCTCAGGCCTTACAAGACAGCTAAGGCCATGTGGGATTATTTACAAAAGGTTTACAACCAAGATAATAGTGCCCGGCGCTTTCACTTAGATTATGAAATTGCTAATTACTCTCAAGGAGGTCTTTCTATTCTGGATTATTATTCTAGATTTCAGAACTTATGGGATAAATTTATAGATATTGTTTATGCCAAAATACCTTCCGAATCTCTCTCTATAATTTAGCAAGTTCATGAGCAAAGCAAGCGGGGTCAATTTTTGATGAAGTTACGCTTTGAGTTTGAGAGTGTTCGCTTTAACTTGATGAATCGTGACCCGTCTCCCTCCCTAGATGTTTGTTTTGGGGAATTGCTTCGTGAAGAGCAACGTTTTGTCACACAAAATGCTTTCGGAAGAGGAAATGATGTCGCTGTTGCATTTGCTGCTCAAGGTAAAGGTATGAATAGGGATATTAATAGAACTCAATGATACAATTGCAAGGAATATGGCCATATTGCTAGAAATTATGGCAAGAAGATCTGTAATTATTGTCAACAACAAGGACACATTATCAAAGAGTGTCCCACACGCCCTCAGAATCGTAAGGTAAATAATTTTCATGCAAGAGTGGAACTCATCTTCAGGACAAGTTCTTACTCCTGAAATGGTACAACAATGATGATATCAGCCTTTGCAGCATTAGGATTACAAGATATTGATGTTAAATCTAATTTTTGGATTGTTGATTTTGGTGCTTCCAATCATATGACCAACTCAACAAGCATGCTAAAAAATGTTTGTAAGTATCTAGGTTAATCACAAATACAGGTTGCTAATGGTAGTAATTTACCCATTACCAAGGTTTGGGATATTGCTCCAACTTTCAAGAATGTTTTTGTTTCACCGAAGCTCTCAACTAGTCTTATTTTAGTTGGACAATTGATTGATGACAATTATGACATAAATTTTTCTCGTAATGATTGTCTTGTGCAGGATCAGGTGTCGGGGATGATAATCGTAAAAGGGCCTAAAGTTGGAAGATTGTTTCCTATACAATTTTTCATTCCTCCTGTTATGTCTTTTGCTTGTACTTCTACGGCTAATAAGATTGAGCTTTGGCATAAGCGTCTCGGACATCCAAATTCTGTTGTGTTGTCTTATTTATCAAATTCTGGTTTATTAGGAAGTAAAAATCAATTTTTTCCTGCTTCATTTGATTGTTCTACTTGTAAATTAGGCAAAAGTAAAATTCTTCCTTTTCCAGTCGTGCTACAAAGTGTTTTGATGTTGTTCATAGTGATGTTTAGGGTATTTCACCAATTGTTTTTCATGCTCAGTTCAAGTACTTTGTGACATTCATAGATGATTATAGTTGATTTACGTGGGTGTATTTTCTTCGTGCCAAATCTGAAGTATTTTCCATGTTCAAGATATTTTTGGCTTACATTGAGTCTCAATTTTCTACTTGTATCAAATTATTAAGATCTGATTCTGGTGGAGAATATATGTCAAATGAATTCAAAAAATTTTTGCTTGACAAAGGAATTGTCCCACAAAGCTCTTGTCCATATACACCACAACAAAATGGGGCCGCTGAGCGTAAAAATCGTCATCTTTTAGATGTCACTCGTACTTTATTGATTGAGTCATCTGTCCCATCTAAGTATTGGGTTGAAGCTTTGTCTACTGCTGTCTATTTAATTAACAGGTTGCCATCTAAAGTGTTAAATCTTGAGTCTTCATATTTTCATCTTTATCACAAAAATCCAAGCTATGATAATTTCCATACATTTGGTTGTATTAGTTTTGTGCATCTTCCTCCTTCTCAACATAATAAACTTTCTGTTCAGTTTGCTAAATGTGTTTTTATGGGTTATAGTACTTCGCAGAAAGGTTTTCTCTATTATGATCCGTGTTCTAATAAATTTCATGTTTCTAGAAATGTTGTTTTCTTTGAGAATCGGTATTTTTTTCCTACTCATATTGAGTCATCTCCTGCTTCTCTTCTTCTTCCTACTTTTGAGGATTTGTCATCTTCTTCTAAGAGGTTCAAACCCGAATTTGTGTACGAATGTCGGCAGCCAACTTTACTCTCTCCTGATATTGATCCGCTACCTGAAACTGTACCACAAGTAGAATCTGAGAATTCTTCAAGGCCTGCTCATCTGAGAATTCTTCAAGGCCTGCTCCTCCTGAGCCCACTCAACGATCTACGAGAGTATCTCGTACTCCTAATTGGTATGGCTTTCCATCTACTTTATCTACCATTTCTGTTCCAACTTGTTACTCACAAGATTCTAAGCATGAATGTTGGCAAAAGGCAATGAGGAAGAACTTTTGGCTCTCAAAGAAAATGACACATGAGATATTATTTCATGTCCTTCAAATGTCCATCCAATTGGATGTAAATGGGTTTATTCCATTAAGCTTCATTCTGATGGAACTCTTGATCGGTATAAAGCTCGGTCGGTTGTTCTTGATAACAAGCAGGAGTATGGTGTGAACTATGAAGAGACTTTTGCAACCGGTAGCAAAAATGACGATGGTGAGAACTATTGTTTCCATTGTTGCTTCACAAAACTGGACCTTCATCAAACGGATGTCAAAAATGCTTTTGTTCATGGTGATCTCAAAGAGGATATTTATATGAAACCTCCACCAGGTTTGTTCTCATTGCCTACATCAAATGTATGCAAGTTTGAGGATATGTTTGGAGAACCACAAGGAAAGTGAAATTAGATGTAGTTACATCGTCCAATTCTCAATTAGGAATAGAGAATTAGGTGCAATTACGTGATGTAAGTACAAAGTTACATTTTATTTCTTTTTATTTTTATTTTTATTTTTATTTCTTTTTCTTTTAATTTTATTTTTATTTCTATTGTTTTAATTTCTTTTTTATTTTTATTTTTTTATTTTACATTATTTATCTTTCATCTTTTTTCTTCTCATTTTCCAACCTTTATCTTCTCATTTTCCAACCTTTACTTTTTATGATTCAATATAATTACTTGTATTTTTTTTCTTCATTTAGTGTTTGAATTAAAGTAGCATTTCATTATTGAATGAGATGACTTATGTATTTTTCCTTTCTTTTGAATTATTTACTCGTTGGAATTTTATCTATGAGTATTGTGTTTTTTTCTTGAATTTTCAATTTGTGTTTTGCTTATGTTTCAATTTATTTGTCTTAGTACTATAGACTTATTATTTTATATTGCATGTCACTTCAAATTGACGAGTTAATTTTTCAAATTGCCATTGAACTTGTGCAAACATCCTACTAAAGTAACTTTTGTTAATTTTTTTTTAGAAAATATTGTCATTAAACTATGTACATCTTTCCAAAATAAGGTGAAACTAAAAAATAGTTAATGATATATTTGGAAAGCCATAGAAAAATTGAAATTATATGTTATTAGACAATTTGCAGTGACATGCAATATGAAATAGCATGTCTATACTACTAAAACAAATAAACCGAAACATAAATTCAAAATTCAAGAGAAAAATATAATACTCTTGTATAAAATTCCGACGAGTAAATATAATTCAGAAGAACGAAAAACACATAAGTCTATAATCTCATTAAATAATAAAATATTACTTTAATTCAAACAGTAGAATAAAAATTATAAAAATGTAATAATGCGCTAAATAAAGAAAAAAGTATGAGTAATTATATTGAATCATAAGGAGTTGGAAAATGAGAAGAAAAGAGATGAAAGACAAATAATGTAAAATGAAAAAAAAGTAAAAATAAAAAAGAAATTAAAATAATAGAAATAAAAAAGAAATTTAAAAGAAGAAGACATTAAATTTTATTTTAAAAAAGAAATAAAATGTAATTTTGTAATTACATCACAAAATTGCACCTAATTCTCTATTCCTAATTGAGAATTGGACTATGTAATTACATCTAATTTCACTTTTCTTGTGGTTCTCCAAGCATATCCTTAACAATTTCTTAGTTTTACCCTATAATGGAAAGAAATGCATAGTTCAGTGATAATATTGTTCTAAAAGAAACAAAATTACTTTAGTGGGATGTTTACACAAGTTCAATAACATTTTGAGGAATTAATTTGTTGGGAGTGTAATATATTTTTGTGTGGTGTACAATTGTGTGTATGTGATGGTTGAAAATAGGAACCGGAAGTTACTCATAAATGTGGAAACTGTAGCCAGTCGGCCCAATTTAATTCCCTTTTTTTTAGCCAGTTGACCCAATTGGGTACATGCAGTCTCTATACTCAATTGATACACTTTTATACCATATTAATACACTTTTATACTATATTGATACACTTTTTTAAAAAGAGAAAGGAAATTCTAGGCAAACACATGCAGTCTTTATATCCAATTGATACTCTTTTATACCACATTAATACATTTTTATACTACATTAATACACTTGCAGTGCTCATATACTTAATTGATACTCTCTTATATTAGTTTGATACATTTTTAGAATGCATGTAGAAACTATATAGAATCGTATAAAATATATATATAAATAATAATTGTAGTTAAAAATTGTATAGAATGTGTATAAAAAAGCTATAATTATTATATATAATATGTATATATTCAGAAACTGTGTCATTATTATATATAAATATATATCTTTAATAATTGTATTATATTAAAAGTATATGATATTGTATTTTATTGTATAAATAAGTAAAACTAAACAAAATAAATAGTATGTTATTTTAATAATGTTGGTGAATATAAAATAATCTGAAAAGAAAAAAAGTAATTACTCGATAGTTTAAAAAGAATTAAAAAAAGTAGAATCTTTAAAAAGGAAAAGGAGCCGAAAAAAAGTAGCAACAAAAATTTTAAAAAAGAAAAAGAAAAAGGAAGGCAAGAACATGACCTATAGAAATGAAACCAATGAATATCTAAACATTGTCCACCAAAAGAAGGCTAGAAACTGGGGTATCTATTTCTTGGCTATTCGGTTGGAATTACTTTCCACCGAGTGGTTATTTACTGGTTTTTAAATTTAGATGCTAGTTTTGTAAAATTATTTTAATTTTAGGTGTTACTTTTGTCCTTTCCCCGAAAAATTACTACTTGCCATGATGTAGTTTTATTATAGAAGATGTGGGTTACGTTAGTTTAGGATTTTTTAAAGTTATTTGAAGGATTTCTTAAATAGTTAATTTATTAATTTAAAATAAAATAGGTTGAAAATAATTAGATACAAAAACAGTAATTAATTAAACAAATTCAAAATGATGTTGGGGATAAAAGCTTGCTTTTATGTCTGATAAATTCAAATTTACATATCTTCCCTATGATAATTTATCATTATGCATGAAAAATAGGTCATGTAATATATTTTAACGTATATTTTAATCTTAGCAATATAGGTGCTGCATTGGATCTTTGGCTATTGAGTGTTCATATACTGTCATGTTGTTGACATCAAAATTTTTTGTAGGACGTTTAAATTGACTTATTTTTAATGTTCATAGCTTTTAATATTTGAAGGTGTTTGACAATGACAGAAAACTTCACGGTGAAATATTCAAATAAATCAGGACACAAAAACTGACCTTATAGTTGCTAGGGACCTGAAAACAAACACCTCAAATATAATGCAGTTAATCATGACAAGTTGCTTTATGACATATCTTTTCAGCTGCATTCATTTCTCGAAGGATTTGATCGCTTGCATCTCAATTTATTATGATAAGGCCAAATGATCAAGTTACCTGGTCTAGTGAGTTACCTGCATCTCACTGATGATTGACTTCATCTCTTATGTCCTCTGAAGTCAACGAAATAATAAGGATTATTTCGGTATGTAATATGTGTTAACCCATGGGTGCGGGTGATGATTGTGCTTTATTTTTGAAAGATCTACGTAGATTGTATTACTCCATACATGGAAGGTGTGCGTCCGTAATGACCTATTAAAAGATAAGGATTCCTCCGGAGAGGTAATCATAGCATGTTTAAAGACAAACAAGCGAAAAAAGTAGAAATTACAGATTATTTCAGTTTTTCGTGTATGTTAGTCTATTAATTTACGAGATAGGAGCATCAGAATAATTTTTTATTGAAAAATCATGGATTCGTCCAGACCTATTAAATGATAAGGGCTGCTTCAGAGAAATAGACATAATCTGTTTTAGAACAAACGAGTAAAAAAATAGAAATTTCAGATTATTTCAATTTTTTCGTGTATGCTAGCCAATGAATTAAAGGAGATAGGTGTGTCGTAGTGATTTTTTGTCGAAACTCATGGGTGCGTTCGTGACGACCTATTGAATGATAGTGCTACTTCGGATAGGTAGACGGCAACTTGTCTTAGGACAAACGGATGAAAAAGTAGGAATTGTGAATTATTTTAATTTTTTTGTGTGTGAGCCTATGAATTTCTTAAAATAGGTGTGTCGGAATGATTTTTTATCGAAAACTCATAGTTGCACCTGTGACGATCTATTAAATGATAAGGTCTACATTAGAGTGGTGGACTAGCCTTTTATAGGACAAACGAACGAAAACATGTTTTTTGAATTATTTTAATTTTCCGTGTGTGTTAGCCAATGAATTTCTAGGGATAGGTCTGTCGAAATTTATTTTTATCAAAAACTCATGACTATATCGGTGATGACCTATTATACGATAAAGGTTGCTTTAGAGAGGCGGACGTAGTCTATTTTAAAACAAAGCGAATTATTTTAATTTTTAATTTTTTCTATGTGTTAGCCTATGGGATTCTGGGAATAGGTGCATCAAAATATTTTTTTTGCTCAAAACTCATGGCTACGCCTATGCTCATGATGGCCTATTAAATGATGAAGGTTATTTCAGAGAGGTGGATGTAGATTGTTTTATAACAAATGAACAAAAAATGTTGGAAATGCAAATTATTTCGTTTTTTCGTATTGTTATGCCATGAATTTTCAAAATATGTGTTATCGGTTGTGTCATCTGTTTGAACGACCTATTAAATGTTGCCCATTATTTTGTAAGACAGATGCCTCTTCTTTTACCCCACATGTGTCACGAAATAGGAATTAATGAGTATTTTGATTTATTTTGTGTGTGTGTTAGTCCATTGATATTTCGAAATATGTGAGACTAATTGATAATGCTTCTCAAAATAAAAAATGAAGTGAAAATAAAGAAGAAAAAATAATGTTTTGGAATGTGAACTGAAGACTAGAATGAGAAGTTTAACTCCATATAGATATGGAACAATAATTACAATGAATCATCCAAAGAAAAATATAAAAATAAATAATAAAGGAGAAGAAAAGATAAAATCAATTTTTTTCGATCTCCACGACGGCTTCTAGCTCTCTCTAGGTCAAAAGTTATGTAAAAACTAAATTTTTTTATAGAGTATTTATAGGTGTAGGGACAAAACCTTCAAATAAAATAATTGAGTTCAAAATGAACTAAAGATGAATAAAAATGAACTGTTATAGCTAGTTGTGTGTAGCGCCACTAACACGGACGGCTATTGGATTTGTCGTTTTTTTCGTTCAAATTCAAGGTCATATTTGATTATTTTAATAAATTAGTTTCATTAAGCTGTCTGTTTAATTTTCTTTTATAATCTTTTGTCTTTAATTTATTTTAGCTCTAAATTTTTTCATCTTCGCATCATTTTAATCTTACACATCAAATTATAATATTAGACACAATCCATAAAATTAATAATCAAAAAAGAAAAATAAAATACTAAATATAAAACAAATAATGACTAAATACATACTCCTTTCATTTCGTAATAAATGATTGTTGAATTTTGACACACAGATTAAGGAAAAAACATTAAAGACATAAATGTAACATAACTTTTCATTTTTATTTCTAAAAAAGAAAAAGTTAATCTTGTAATATATTTTTAAAAGTTAATTAGTTGTCAAATTATAAGGATAAATTTAAAAATAAAAATAAATGATTCACTTATTTTAAAACACTAATAAATATTTGAACAATTCACATAATTTGAAATGACGGGAGTATAATTTTGACTAACATCAAATGACTCAATCAATTGGAGGCAAAATTCCAAAAGCAATCAATTGGACTCAATCAATAATGTTGTCATTTCGACCCCACTTCTCCATTATTGCTCTTTCAACTTTCATTTCACACCACACAATCCACGAGAGAGTTTGGAGTAACTAATAAAATTGTTTTCTGATTAAGAGGTGACAGTTGTTGTTTTTGGTACACAATATGTATTATGTCAAAATAACTTCAACACAAGTTCAACATTAAATCAAAAACACTTAATGAAGATTTTCAACACCTTCAACACAAGTTCAATATGAAGTATCTAAGAAGTGTGTTATTTTATTTTAAGAAAAAAGATAAGTAGAATAAGGTAAGTTTTTCCGAATTAACAGAGTGTACTTACGAAAATAATTTTTCTCAACTACCCGAAGTTGCGAAATTTTTCTTCTAGGATAAAATGACTTCACGACCAGCATGTAGTGATGCCTTAAACTTTATGGTTTTCTTCGAACTCACTCAATGGTAGATGATCACACAGAATTTTTCGAAGCAACAGAAATATTTTTTCTATGCAAAATTTTTCATACTAAATGTGTGAAAAAAATGCAGGGTTATATAGCCATAAGTTCCTTTTCGGAAAGGAGGCAATGGTTAATCGGAAAAGTGTATTATTTTGGAATAGTTATGTCTGTCCAGTTCGAAATAACATGTCTTTTCTAAACAGTCATAACTGACCAAACAGCCATCCCTTTTCCAAAACAGTGTGTCTTTTTCTCGAAGGATTGTATCCTTCATTTTTCATTCGCACCAGTTGAACCCAACAACGGTTTCAAGTTGTGGAAATAACTTCTTGCAAAAATATGGGGTAAGATTGCATAAAATAAAATTTATTAAATAAAAATTTTGTCATTTACCCTTCCTTGCACCCGCGTGTAACAGAAACTTTAGTGCATCAAGCTGCCCTTTTTTTAATTAAGAGAACCAATCAAAAAAAGTGAATTAAAAAAAAATCGTAATATTTAGCAGAGTTCAGAATTCAGAGTAGAAAAATGGTTATTTCTAAACTGTACTAGCTATTTGAAATATTATAAACACTATTATTATCCAAGAAGCAATATTAACAAATGACAACAACAACAACAACAAATCCAGTGTATTCCCACCTGGTGGGGTCTGGGGGGGTAAGATATACGCAGTCCATACCTCTACCTCTAAAGAAGTAGAAAGGTTGTTTCCGATAGACCCCCGGCTTAAGACACAAAGCACCAGATACCACACAAATACAAAGGAAAGCACCGAACAAGGTTACAAGATTACACAACATAACATCCATAACATAAATACAACAACCATAAGTAAAAGAAAAAGAAAGCAGAAAGAAAACAGAGGGAAAACAGAGGAAAGCACCCAGATTCGTACTAAAACAAGGGACAAGGAACACGAAAATTATAACCAGGATACTACCCCCACCAAGTAATTCCCTACACTAGCGACCCCAACTGGCGCTAGTCCTCTGCCCTAATTCGCGTCCTCCAGACCTTCCTATCTAGGGTCATGTCCTCGGTGAGCTGTAACTGTTCCATGTCCCGCCTAATCACCTCACCCCATTACTTCTTCGGCCTATCCCTACCCCGCCTAAATCCATCCAACGCTAGCCGCATCTTGCACTCCACTGGAGTCACACCAACCTTCTCCCTGATAATCTCATTCCGAACTCTATCCCCCCTAGTCAGGCCGCACATCCAGCGCAACATCCGCATCTCTGCCACCTTCATTTTTTGGATGTGGGAATTCTTAACTGGCCAACATTCCGCTCCATACAACATGGCCGGACGGACTACCACCCTGTAGAATTTGCCTTTAAGCTTGGGCGACACCTTCTTATCACATAACACCCCCGACGCGAGCTTTCACTTCATCCATCCCGCCCCAATACGGTGCGAGACATCCTCGTCAATCTCCCCGTTACCCTGGATCACGGACCCGAGATACTTGAAACTATCCCTCTTACATACCACCTGTGATTCCAGCTTCACTACCACCTCATCCTCCAGCCTTATGTCATTAAACTTGCATTCCAAATACACTGTCTTGCTTCTGCTCAACCTGAACCTTTTAGACTCCAGGGTTTGTCTCCACACCTCTAATTTATCATTCACACCCCCTCGAGTCTCGTCAATCAGAACTATATCGTCCGCAAAAAGCATACACCACGGCACCTCCCCTTGAATACGCCGCGTCAACACATCCATCACCAAAGCAAACAAAAAAGGACTAAGGGGAACAAATGAGAAAGGGGAAAAAAAGAAAGAGGAAGTGAGAATGTTGTATTTTTCACTTCAATAATAGAGAACAATGACTCAATCAATTGGAGGAAAAATTCCAAAAGCAAACATTACTTTCTATGTCTGCCAGTTTGAAATGTTATCTAATCACCACTAGCTCACTACAACTATTCCTGCTTTTTCACCTTTCATTGTCATATTACCATTCAAGGGAGTATTCGAATAACTGGTAAAGTTGCTGCATGTGATTAGGAGATCACAGGTTCAAGCATTGGAAATAGCCCTTTGCAGAATTGCAAGATAAGGTTGCGTACAATACACCCTTATGGCGAGAACCTTTTCCGAACTCTGCGCAGAAAAGAAGCTTTAATGCATTGGGACTATCCTTTTTCATTGTCAAATTACCATTCTCCATTATTGTATGTTTCTATGTTATGCCACGTTATGGGTACGTTCGGGCCATCAATGATATCGAGTGTTGGTTCAGCCACCCAGGATGTAGACTCGAGGTGTGACACATGTTTTGTAGGAGAATAGATATCAGTTGTATAAGCTCAACATTACCAGTTTGAATTTACATTTTTTCATTTTTTGCAAGCAGACACTTCTATTATAATTTTTGTAAAACATCTATTGTAAAACGACCAGAAAGTTTAGGTTAATATTGCTATGGATCATAGGGTAGGTCAATGTTAAAAGACAAACATGTGTTTCTTGTTTATAATTCATTGGAGTACTAAAGCATCTGGTAC
Organism: Capsicum baccatum var. pendulum; assembly: GCA_030864225.1. Taxonomy (NCBI): domain Eukaryota; kingdom Viridiplantae; phylum Streptophyta; class Magnoliopsida; order Solanales; family Solanaceae; genus Capsicum; species Capsicum baccatum. The sequence continues at coordinate 263,833,201 of CM061559.1, read as the reverse complement.
TTTGAAATATGATCAAATTTGGTACCACGTACTCCAATTTTATAAGGGTTTTATTATTCCTGAACTCAATTTTAGTGTATTTTTATTATCCCTTTTGGCTAATGTGATAACTTTGATGTGAGCCTCATTTTATGTAATAAAGGTGTCGTATCAGCACAAAAGGGTGGCAAAAATATACTAAAATTGAGTTCAGAAAATAATAATACCTATGTGAAATTAAAAAATATTATAGCAACTATGATCATAATTTAGAGGTATTGAATGCTTATCTTTTTCCAAATAGTAACAGGTCCATGTAGGGTAGAGTTAATAGCAGGACATCAATTATTAGCTTTCATTTTCCTTTCTTGTATTCATTTTCAATTTTTTTCTACTGATTTTTACTCCAACCAATTTATCTACTTGTTCCATTCCCCCTCAGCACTCATTTTCTCCTACCTTTGTTTCCTTGTAAATCTAGTCCACAAAAGAAAATTTGTAGAATTCAGACTTGAGAGGATCTAGGGAAAGACACAAGAGGCTGTTTTTCTTTATTAGACTAGCCAGTGAAGAATTAATTAAGGATATGGCTATGGAAATCGTAACTGCGATTTTAAGCCCAGTCGCAGAACACTTGATACTGCCAGTTGCGCGACAGATTGGGTATTTGTTTTACTATAGGCGCAACATCAGGTCTCTGGATGAAGAATCTAATAAGCTCGAGAATATCAGAAGTGGGGTGAATCAAAGAGTGGAGGCTGCCCGGAGAAACTTACAAGTCATTTCAGCCAATGTTGAGGCTTGGTTAACTAGTGTTGATACTGCTACTGCAGATGTGGCAGATGTAATGAAAGGTCGAACTGAGGTTGAAAGGGGTTGCATCTACGGTTGGTGTCCAACATTGAAGTCACGTTACTTGTTGAGCAGGCGAGCCAAGGAAATTACACTGGAAGTGACTGAACTTTTAAACGAAGGTACCCAGTATGCTGTTTTCAGCAATCCTGTACCAGCTGTTGAAATTGAAGCTATACCTAGTAACAGTACTGAGTTTGACTCCCGAAAACAGAAGGAGGAAGAGGTCATGGAAGCTTTGAGAGATGAGGGGATCACTATTGTTGGGATATGTGGTATGGGTGGTGTTGGCAAAACAACACTGGCTGAGAAAGTAAGAGCAAGGGCAAAACAAGAAAGGTTATTTAATGATGTTGTCATGGTAACTGTCAGTCAACAACAAGACCTGAAAAGAATTCAGGGCGAGATCGCTGGAGAGGTCGGGCTGACGTCATTGCAAGGAGACAATTTGTTAAGTCGTGGAGATCAGCTGCGTGCAAGGTTAATGCAAAAAGGAAGTCGCGTCCTTGTAATTTTGGATGATGTTTGGGAGGCTCTTGATGATCTAGAGAAACTTGGAATTCCCACTAGTAGCAACTACAACTATCAGTGCAAAGTGGCATTGACGACGCGCCTTCGAGATGTTTGTGACGCTATGGAGGCTCAAAAGATTGTAGATGTTGGAATCTTATCTGATGAAGAAGCATGGGTCCTTTTTAGGCAGAAAGCCGGTTATTCAGCTGATGATCCCTCTCTTCCTGAAGTAGCAAAAGATGTTGCCAAAGAATGCAAGGGGTTGCCACTTGCAATTGTTACTGTTGCAGGAGCACTAAAGGGTAAAACGAAGCCTTCATGGGAGGATGCCCTTGTAGAATTACAAAAATCAGTACCAAAAAATATCCCAAAAGTGCTTACAAAGGTGTATCAACCTCTGAAGACAAGCTATAATCACTTAGAGAGTGATGAAGCCAGGTATGTCTTTTTGCTTTGTTCCTTGTTTGAGGAAGATAGTAATATTTGGACCGAAGAATTACTTAGATATGGAGTGGGGCTTGGCATCTTTTCAGAACTCGAAAATTTAGAACGTGCAAGAAATAGGGTGTCTAATCTATTAGACACATTGAAAAATTGTTTCTTGTTATCCCAAGGTTCAGGTAAAGATTATGTCAAAATGCATGATGTGGTCCGGGATGTGGCTATATATATTGCATCTGAGGGTAAGCATATTTTTATGGTAAGTCACGATGTGAACTCCGAAGAGTTCCCAAGAAAAGACTCTTACGAGCAATATAGTCATATGTCAATTGTTGCAAATAAGTTTGATGAGCGTCCCAGACCAATATCTTGCCCACGACTGAAGCTTCTGACGTTAAAACTCCGTTTCAAAGAGGGTTTCAAACTACAGGATGGTTTTTTTGATGGAACAAGTAAACTCAGTGTCATAAGCCTGAGTGGATCTGATCGAAACTCCCTTCTGCCCTTTCCATCATCCATTCAGAGGTTGTCAAATCTGAAGACGCTGTGTCTGAGTAATCTAAGGTTGGATGACATGTCTATTATTGGGGAACTAGTCTCTTTAGAAATTCTCAGCATCAGAGATTCTTACTTGAAGGAGCTTCCAGTGGAGATAGGAAACTTAACCAATCTAACTATGCTAGAGTTGACCAATCCAGCTATGCTAGAGTATTGGAATATTGGAAAAGAACGTATGAGGATTTCACCAGGGGTGTTATCAAGAATAGTTCGATTGGAGGAACTACATCTAGTGGGAGTAGAAGATTGTAGTTACTCCACCTTGGGGGAGCTGGAATCGTTATCGAGATTGACTGCACTGACATTAGATGGATGTTCTAAAGAAGTGATTTACAGTAACTTGGGCCTTTCCTCCAAGTTGACACGGTACGCTCTTAAAATGGGTGGACGCTACATGATTACTTCATTCATGGAAACTTACAACAAGGCTATCGATCTAGACGTCACCAAGGGAACCCCATTGGGTGATTGGATCCGCATCCTGTTGAGGAATAGCGAATGTGTAAGTTCAAGCGGAAAGGGCTCCAAGAATGTAGTGTTCGAGTTGCAGAATGTGAAAGATCTCAGGCTGTCTGATTGTGGTTCATTGAATATCCACTATCAGAATAATATTTCATTCCCCAAACTCGAAAGGCTGGAGGTAATCTATTGTGGTCATCTACGGCATCTTTTTTGTGTGTCCTTAGCTTGCCCTGATGATGAAGAAGAAGGGATCTCTCGAGGGACACATATCAGAGGTGACGTAATTAAGTTCCCCAATTTATATTGCTTGAAACTTGATGATCTGGACTGCTTCACACACTTTTGCAGTGACACTGTTGAGGGCATTCAGTTCTCTCTGTTACGGGAAATGCATTTGAAGGAATTACCAGAGTTCCAAAATTTCTGGCCAACAGCCAACAATGCCATCACCGACTCAAATCCTCTTTTTAATGAAAAGGTTTGCTTCTACATGAAAAAGTCTTTATTTGAAGGATTTTTATGAATTAATATTTTAGATTTTTAAAATAATTTAAGTTTCTAATTACTTTAATTACTATCTTTCCCAAATTTTTTTGGCAGTAATATTCAATTATTTTTAATTATTTCAATTTAAGTGACATTGATATAATTTCGAGAGTAAATCAAATATTTATTCGTTAAAATTTTTTAAGTTGTTAATTATTGTGATTTTGCTATAAAAAAACTAAGAAAATAAACCAAGAATAAAAAAGAAGAGTGGAGAGAATAGAGAGTAATTCTTATTTCTCTTTTGAATAATTTACAATGAAAGAGCCCTTCTATTTATAAGAAAAATTTACTCCTAGTTTCTGACTAAAAGACAGATACTGATAGATATCATCTAGATCTTGATAGACAAATAAATATATGCTAAAAGACAGATACTGATAGATATCATCTAGATCTTGATAGACAAATACATATATGCTGTTAAACATATAGCAGTTATTTTTTTAAGTCTAATAATCACTTTGTAAGAATGTACGTATACAAACTTGACCAAATTTTAATAATATATAAAAGTCATTATACAACCCAAAAATTGATAGACTTTGTTCAATTTTAAAAATAACCGATAATACATCATCACAAATTCGAAGAAAATATCTTGAAATATGAATATGAGTTTGAAAGAACAAATGAATTGACACTTTTCACCCTCTTTTTGATGAAAAGGTATGTATCTACCGTACAACTTGATCATTTAGAAAAAATAATTTCTTTTACAGTTTCTCAAGTAGAATATTTATCAACTTCTGCATTTTATTAGAAATAGAGCGGTCGAATTCATAGTTAAATGGATAATACAATTAATTTATAAATTGTATATTCATATATTTACATTTTAGTGGTATCTAATGATTTAGTTTAAACATGATTTAACTTATTGTACTAAAATAACATTAAAAAACACACCAGAAATAAGAATTTTATTAGTAATTATTTGCAAGACATCATAAATGAAGTTGATACCTTGCCAATGTTTGCAGGTTTCTTGTCCCAACCTGGAAGAGCTATATATCAATGAGGCTGACAGCATAAGTTCTCTATGCTCTCACCAACTTCCAACTGCCTACTTCAGCAAACTTGAGACATTGAAAGTAAATGAGTGTGGAAAATTGAGAAACTTGATGTCTCCATCAGTGGCTAGAGGTCTTCTGAATCTCCGAAAGCTAAAAATAGAAAAATGTCCAGTAATGGAAGAAGTGATCACAGAAGAGGAACAAGAAGGAGAAGAAATCATGACTAATGAGCCCTTATTTCCCCGGTTGGAAAAGCTGAAACTTGCATGTTTGCCAAAGCTGGGGCATTTCATTTTGACTAAGCGTGCTCTTGAATTTCCATTTCATAAAAGAGTGGTTATTTATAAATGCCCTAAAATGAAGACATTTATCCAACAGAGAACTGTGAGTACACTGAGTTTCGAAAGTGTGAACAATAATGATGAGCTGAAAATTGTTGATCTCAATAACGCGATGTTCAATTCTAAGGTTTGTCTTGTTCCACTTTGTAACTAAATTCTATACATATTTGTGTCATGCATTAGCAGACCCCTTGTTTGATTGCTTTATTTAATAATTTAGTCAAGCATAAGGGTGTTTTAAGTACCAGGCATAGTTCGGAGATGAAAGTAATCATTCGTTGCCAAGTTTGGAGGGTGTTTTCACCACTTTAATCTAATAGTAATAGTAATCTTCATATAGTTATTTGTGTTTGTCAGCCGATAACTATTTTAAAGGAGGTAACAAACATAGCTGAATCTACAATATTATAATCCAAGAGTACTTGACATAAGCTCAACGACTTTTTTTCCATAGATTTTTAATCTGTATTAGTAATATCCAGAGATTTCTTGATTTTGAACACGATTATTATTGTATATTAGCTTGAGGTCATTGAAGATTTCTGTTAATTTCAAATTTTAAATCTCTCTCTGCATTCTTCTTTCATTATATTTAACAGCTAATATGTGGATTTGTTTTTCTCATTTCATCTTGCATTCTTTGTCATTTTAAAAGAACTTAAAGAATGTTATTTTGAAGATGCTTTTTAAAATACTTCTTTTATTTGAGTAAACACCTCAACTTGCTAAATAAGCAGTTTTGGCTTCTCAACTTATCACTTAGTGTTTTTTTCCAATGTGTTGGCTTATGACTGAACACAATAGATGAACATGCTTCAGTGTATCTGCAACAAAATACAATAAAATTTGAAAGATCTTTCAGCTTTCAAAGTTACTAGTTTTCTACACTACAATAAAACACTACCAAATACTATAGGTCAAATTAATGCTAAATCTAAATGGAGTTGATACTTGATTCCTTCATCGTTTGCAGGTTACTTGTCCCAACCTTAAAGAGCTAGGACTCTATGAGGCTAACAGCATTACTGCTCTGTGCTCTCACCAACTTCCAACTGCCCCCTTCAGCGAACTTTCAGCCTTGGAAGTAGAATATTGTGGAGAATTGAGAAACTTGATGTCTCCATCAGTGGCCAGAGGTCTTCTGAATCTCCGAAAACTATGGATAAAAGCATGCCGATCAATGGAAGAAGTGATTGTAGAAGAGGAACAAGAGGGAGAAGAAATCATGTGTAATGAACCCTTATTCCCCCGATTGGAAGAGATGAGACTTATCAATCTGCCAAAGCTGGGGCATTTCGTTCTGACTACGCATGCTCTTGAATTTCCATTCCTCAGAGAAGTGGATATTTCTACATGCCCCGAAATGAAGACATTTATCCAACAGGAACTGCGAGTACACTGAATCTCGAAAACGTGAACAATGATGAAGAGCTGAAAGTTGTTGACCTCAACAAAGCGATGTTCAATTCTAAGGTTTTTCTTGTGCCACTTTATAACTAAATGCTATATATATTTGTGTCATGCATCAATAGACCCTGGACTACTGCTCTCTTTCTGATTTAACTAGCAAACAATAATAGTAATAGTTAGAGTGAGGTGGTGGAAACACTTCCAGACTTAGCTTATACCTTGCATTTCTGCCAGAGGCTGTTTCCAAGACTTGAACCCGTGATCTCCTGGTCACATGATAGCAACTTTACCAGTTATTCTGAGGCTCCCCTTCACTTCCAAACTTAGCTTGAATTATTATTTTTGTCTTGAACTATGCCTAGTAGTTAAAACACCCATAGACCTGACTAAATGAATTTAAAAAAAAACGCCCATGATATGCCAGCTGACTTAGCAAGTGGTCTCAACCTCTTTTTTGCAGGTGAGGTGCTTATGAAAAATGCCACATAAGCAGACCATCTTGTTTGATTGCTTGTTCAATTGTCTTGATGACAAAATTTTGAGAACACGCTATTGACTGGAACTGAAAACCCAACGAACTTCCTAACCCAAATTCAAGAATTAAACACACCCACACTAAATAAACCACAGACCAATACAAAGCAAGCCAAAGATTTCTAGACTGAAACCATGCTATTCAGGCATTTTTATGTTCATTTAGTCAAACATAGGAATGTTTGAAGTATTAGGCATAGATCGGGGATGAAAGTAATATTGCGCGCCAAGTTTGTGATTGTTTTCACCAGTTCAATCTAATTGTAATAGTAATCTTCATGTAGTTATTTTTTGTTTGTCATCTGATACCTATGTTGATGGAGGTAACAAACGTTGGTGAATCTACAATATTATAATCCAAGGGTTCCGATAAATCCAATAACTTTTTTTCATTGACTTTTTATCTGTACTAATAATATCTAGAGATTTCTTGATTTTAAATGCGATTATTATTGTATATTAACTTGAGGTCATTTAAAATTTCGATAAATTTCAAATTTTAAATCTAGGTCTCGTTCTAAATTCTTCTTTCATTATATGTAACAACTAATGTATGGATTTTGTTTTTCTCATTTCATCTTGCATTCTTTGTCATTTTAAAAGATCTTAAAGAATGCTATTTTATAGATGCTTTGTAAAGTATTTCTTCTATTTGAGTAAACACCTCAACTTGCTAAATAAGCACTTTTGGCTTCTCAACTTATCACTTCGGGTGTGTTTGGTGTGAAGGAAAATATTTTTATGAAAAACAAGTTGGTTTTTTACTTATTTTCTTATGTTTAGTTGGTGAGTGAAAAATATTTTTCGAAAAATATTTTTCTCTTGGTTGGTGGATGAAAAAACTATGTTTCAGAAAATATATTTTAGTGTTTAGTTAAATAGTAGAAAATACTTTTTCAAAAATAATTTTTGACCTTGAAAATTACCTTTTTAGAGTGTGTTCGGTATGGAGGAGGAAAACATTTTTTAGGAAAAATAAGTTGCTTCTTACTTATATTCTTGTGTTCGTATTTGAATATATTTAACATAAAACAATGAGAACAAATAAGGTAAGAAGGATGGCGTAAGAAAACATTTTAATTTTTTAAAAATAAATTAAAAAATTGAATATTTTATTTTTGGAGAGGGGATTGGTAGGTGTGTGTGTATCAGAATAGGTGGTCCGGGTGATGTTTGATATTAGTTGGCTTTTTGATTTCGGAATGATGAAAATGAAAACCATAAGCTAATCGAAATAAACTTGATTGGGTTCGATCTTTATAAATTCAATTCGGTTATTTCGAATTTTTATGATTAAATAAGTAAGTCTTTCTTTGTCATTACTTGTCATCTCAAATTGGTGATTTTTTAGAAAAATAATTTTTTTCGAACCTATTTTTCATTCTCAAATATAAATAACTCAACATTCATGAAATGAAATGAAATAATCATAAATTTAACCTAATACATAACTGCATTAAGCATAATTTTGCATTAACAGTCCACAAAACAATCGGAAATTCATATAAATAGTCAATAAAACAACTACCAATTAGGGACGTAAAGGTTAGGGTTATTATATTATATTATATTATATTATTTATACTAGGGTTATATATATATATATGTATCTATATATATATATATGTATCTATATATATATATATGTATCTATATATATATATATATATATATATATATATATATAAATTCGGTTTGATTGATTTTCTTTTGAAAATAAAAAACCAAATTGTTTAACCATATTTCTAAAATTTAAAATCAAAATTGATCCGAAAAATTGAAATCAAAATTAAATTTTGATTTGATTTTTTGATTTTTTCTGGTTGAATAAAAAACTGCCCAGTCTTGGAGAGGTGGGCGGACTAGTATGTGATGGGCGTTGAGGTAGGAGAGTGATGGTGGAGTAAGAAAAAAAATTTAATTTTCTTAAAAAATAAAATTAAAAAAATTAATTTTTTTTTTTGGGGGGTGGGGGTGGGGGGTGGAGGACGCTCGTAGGGGCGGGGTATTAAAAAAACTTGATTTTTTGGTTAATAAATCGTGTGTGTTTTTTATTGTAATTAATAAAATATTTTCTAACTTATAATTTGAAATTCTTTTGAAGTATAATAGAGTAGCCATTGAGAATTTCTTACAAAATATCCCTCTATTTTAAATGCGCGGTTAGAGGGATTGTGTGTACAAGGGCTTTTTGGTTCACCTTTTATCAAAATCAAACCAAAACAACTATATCGGATTTTTCAATTAATTTACATATTGTATATTTACATTTTATTGATATGTAATGATTTAGTCTAAAAATGATTTAACTTACTTTAATAAAATAACATTAACATACATATGAGAAATAAGAATTTTATTAGTAATTGTTTGCAAGACATGAGAAATAAAGTTGATACCTTGTCAATATTTGTAGGTTTCTTGTCCCAACCTGCAAGTGCTAGAACTCTACGGGGATAAGAGCATAAGTACTCTATGCTCTCACCAACTTCCAATGGGCTACTTTAGCAAACTTGAAAAACTGGAAGTAGAAAATTGTGGAAAATTGAGAAACTTGATCTCTCCATTAGTGGCCAGCGGTCTTCTGAATCTCCGAACACTAGGGATAAAAGAATGCCAATCGATGGAAGAAGTGATTACAGAAGAGGAACAACAAGGAGAAGAAATCATGACTAATAAGCCGTCCTTATTTCCCATGTTGGAAGAGCTGATACTCCATAAGCTACCAAAGCTGGGGCACTTCTTTCAGACAAAGCGTGCTCTTGAATTTCCATTCCTCATAAGAGTGATGATTCTTGAATGCCATGAAATGAAGACATTTGTTCAAAAGGGATCTGTGAGTACACCAGTTCTAGAAATTGTGAATGATGAGCTGAAAGTAGATGATCTGAATAAATGGGTACAACAGAGTTTCAATTCTAAGGTTTGTGTTGTCCTGCTAGCTGTATAGTTAATTAATTTCAGTGCTCTCTTTCTGTATTAACTTAATTGTAATAGTAATATTCAGATAATTATTTATGTTTTTCACTTGAAGCAACTTGCTTTCACGTTCCCCAAATATTTCCAATTAGAAATCCAAAGCATCAACTTACTCTTTTATCTTATATTTTCAAGTAATGATTGTACTTCCTAACCTAGTCTCTCTCTCTTCTCTGCTCTTAGGAACAAGAATCTAATCAAGGTGGATACCAATCTGAAGCTAGTGATCACGATGAATCTGATGCTATTAATGACGATGAATCTGAAGCTATCGAGTCTCTAAAGGGTGAACCATGATTTTTGGGTGAAAGTAGATGATCTAGGTGTATAGGAAACAACCTCTCTCAAGATAGCAGTGAATCTGAAGCTAGAGTGGTGTCTATGAATACAAAGCTAGGAAGGTAATAATTAATTAAATACTTGATGAAATAGTCCAAGTGCATCCAAGTCAGCTCGAACATTACCTGATATCTATGCTCGTGATGGAAGCCGGTAACAAACAGAGACGGGTTCACATTATAATCACGTAAAACCCGGCAGCTTTTACCGAGAGACTTTGTATCATCTGTATTTGTAATTTCTAGAAAATAGTTGAATATGGATGCAATTATTATTTTTATTAATATATATGAACTTGTGGTCACTGTAGGCTTTTATAAACTTTTAAAGTTTGAGTTCTCTCTTCCTTTTGATGCTATATAAAGGCTTCGATCATTTTCTTTTGATGCTATATATACTGCTTGTGTTGGGATGTTATGTTATACTTTTTCTCAACAGTGGGCCAAAAGCTTTTGTGTGTTTGATTTGCAGAAGATGCATAAACCCAAGTGCAGGGAAGCCAGCAACGAGGCCAACAGTAGAAACTACACCACCACATCACAACATTTTTGTTGATCAAAACAAGGACATAAAAGAAACTCTGATGGCAGAGGAGAAAGGTAACAGAAGGCTGTAACACAATAATTTCATGTTCAAGACAAACAAGGAACCTTACAACAACATGCCTGTCTGGAAGGGTAGAGTGCACACAGACCATACCCCAACCTTAGAGGTAGAGAGACTGTTTCAGTTAGACCCTTGGCAAGAAAAAATCCGAACTAGGAACCTTGTGAAAGGCATATTATCTGGCTCTAGTTACTCATCCAAATCCTCATATTGGAAGTTCAAAATATCTATTTTTTGATCAATATAATAAGAGTATTTCAATACTAACGAGACTGAGTTGCCAAACCATACAAATTCGGGAAGTTGGGGAAAGCAAAACATTACACATTCCGTAAAAATAAGCATGAAATGATTTGTGTTTTAGTTTGAGAATATAGAGTATAGGAAGCAAAATAATCATTCCTCCATGCGATTTTCCTCCGACTGCTTTTCTGTAACCGGGACCTTGGCAGGCGGTATAAGTGACAGCTTTAATTGAGTGCAGCAGGAGCTTTGACTATGTGAATGCCATGCTCGAGCTCCTTCGCTGTTTCTCTCTGCTCCTTGTCTTTCTTTCCTTTCATCCTGTATGGTTTGCCAAGTGATGTTAATAGCAAGAAAAGGCATATGATGAATAAAAAAATTAGTGAAGCATAGTCTAAGGAACCTCTTTGCACAGTTCCTGTCATATCTCTTCGGACTATATATTACACTTCCTCTCGAATTCAAATGTTGAGTCCCTCAAATGAAAATTAGCAGCATGAAAGGAATTTCAGTATCCAACAAAAAATAATAACAACCAATAAAAAGCATATAAGTGGATTATATCCGCGAAATGATCATTTTCTTTAAACGGATCAAAAAGGAAAGTGGATCAAACAAATTGAAACGAAGGAAATAGTAGACAACTGACTTACTTAATAAAGAGAATACATGTAAGATGTAGGCCATCTGATAATTAGTTTTAGACAGAATATATCTTAATTTGATCTTAAGTTGGCATTAACAAATAACAGACTCATTGTTAACCAGTCATGTTAAAGAATAAAGGCATGTAGGATCATCAAAGCTTAAGGGAACCTAATGGAGTTGGGACTCGGGTATGTTTCTTGATTAATGAACAAAGGCATGTTAAATCACCAAATCTTTGTTTTCATATATAAAATGTATTTACGTTGGTCTCTGGAGGCCTATATTGGTTACTCCAAACTTGAGCACTTCTAACCGCGGTTCCTGATGTATGCATGTCTCCTATCTGCATATGAAAAATAATTGGTTTTACGGTTCTTTCGAGTACTAAATCTTTTTGTTGACACAAGTAGTCCATATGATACTGGAACTAAGCAACATTGGCATATGATCACGTGTGTCTCCAAAATTAGGAGGCGAGTTTCAAGGTACATTTTATAGATCGTATCATCCATGTAAGGCTTTTAAAAAATTGGACCAACCCTTTTTTTTTTTCTGTATGATTGTGATACATGAAGTCAACTTTTTTATCGTTGGTATCATCCATGTAATGCTTTTTCTAAGGCCACTGTCACTCATATATTAATGGAGAAAACCACAGACATGACAGAATGCTAATTTAAATTTCTCTTTTTACTAACGGTCAAGAGTATCTTATGTAGGTAATATATAATGTGGTTTATCTAAAATTATTTTTGGTCAAATTATGGAGTTCACCACTTGCTTTATCAATTTTGATGACCATCATATAAAATTAAAGCTCAGTCTGTTATTTGGCGATAAATCTAGGCAAGAATACTATACAAGATTTCATGGACACTCTTTAGGACAAATGTTGCCTTGTCAAAAAAGTGTTTAAATCAGTCGCGTTTAGTATGATTGTTTTGATTTCAGTACGTAAGTATAAGTCATGAAGACTATAGGTATTACCTTTCGAACGATTTGGATTGAATTATTTAAACGATGTTGCAATACAAATCAGTTGAAATATATTTAAATTTTCCCATTAACTATGGCACAGTTTGTTGCAGAAGGCATCTGATGTCATGAAGTCTATACAGGAAAGAATTTTATCATATAACAAAAGTTGCTCATCATAATTTTTTGTTTGTTAGTTCTTGTTCTAGTCATTTTTATAAAACCAAAAGCAAGAAATCCTATTCGTTAAGTGACAACACCAATAAATCTGGCTATGCTTGTTTGTACTCAGCTACTGTCATCTGGAACAAGGGCTACTACCACAGAATAAGCTATGCAGGTATTCAACCAGCCAATTCGTGTATATAACAGTTCTTTTATCTATTAAGATCTTGGCATAGTGATTCCTGATGTTTGACAACTTCTTTTTAGAGTTCATTGGTTGGATCTTAAGCTGATTTTGAGGTGATCATGATCATTGTCTTAGCAAATTATATACTAGGGGGTGGGCACGAAGTCCGGCATGCTGTGGGTCAAAAATCGACCGGGGCGTATCAGGGAGGCTAAGAAGTGACCTAATGTTGTCCTTTTGTGTAGACAGAGCCATTTGGGTGGTCAAACAGGTAAAGCGGTGCAAACAAGACATTTTTGGGTAAAATTGGTGTGTTATAGCCCACGGTTCAGGGGTGGGCCTGGGTCCCGGCGTGTTGTGGGCCGAAAATTGATTGGGGAGTGCCAGGGAGGCTGGGGAGCAGCCTAAGGTTGTCCGTTTATGTGTGTGGGGCCATTTGTTTGGCTAAACGGAAAAAATAATGCAAACGAGGCATTTTCGGGCTAAATCGGTGTGCTATAGCCAACGGTTTTGAGAGTGGGCCCAGCATCCAAGCGTGTCATGACCCAAAAATCAATCGGGGTATGCCAAGGTGGCTAGGGAGAGGCCTATAGTTATCTGTTTAAGTGAGCGGGCCATTTTGGTTGTCAAATAGTGAGAACGAGGCATTTTCAGGCCAAATCGGTGTGTTATAGCCCATGGTTCTGTGGGTGAGCCCGGGTATGGGCATGTTGTAGGCCAAAAATTGACCAAGGCATGCCAGGGGGGCTGAGGAGCAGCTAAGTGTTGTCCATTTGTGTGGGCGGGGTCATTTGGATGGTCAAATGAGCGAAACGGGGCAAATGGGGCTTTTTCAAGCCAAATCAGTATCCTATAGCCCACAATTCTGGTGCTAGGCTCAGGGTCCGAGCATGTTGTGGGCCAAAAATTGACTAGGGCATGACAGGAAGGCTGGGGAGCGGCCTAGTGTTATTCGTTTATGTGGGTGAGACACTTTGTGTGGTCAAACATGAGAAACGATGCAGACAGGGCCTTTTCGGGCCAAATTAGTATGATATCACCCACGGTTCTGGGGGTGGGCCTGGGTTCTGGGAGTACTGTGACCTAAAAATCAACCAGGTCGTGCTAGGGAAGCTTGGGAGATGCCTAGTGTTGTCTTTTATGTGGGCAGGGCCATTTGGTTGGTCAAACGGGTAAAATAGTGCAAACCAGGCATTTTCAGACTAAATCGGTGTTCTATAGCCCATGGTTCTGTAGGTGGGTCCAGAGTCCGAGCTTGTTGTGGGCTAAGTATCAACTGAGACATGCCATAGAGGCTCGGGAACAACCTAGTGTTGTCCGTTTGTGTATGCGGGGATATTTGGGTGGTCACACGGACAAAATGAGGCAAATAGGGCATTTTCAGGCTAAATTAATGTGCTATAGACCATGGTTCCGAGGGTGGTCCTGGGGTCCAAGCGTGTTGTGGGATAAACATTGACCGAGGCATGCTAGGGAGGCTAGAGAGTGGCCTAATATTGTTTATTTGTGTGGACGGGGCCATTTGGGTGGTCAAACGGGTGAAAAGGTGCAAACGAGGCATTTTGGGGAAAAATCGGTGTGCTATAGTCCACAGTTCTGAGGGTGGACCAAGGGTCTGGGCGTATTATGGGATGAAAATCGATCGGAGCATGCTAGGGAAGTTTGGGAGCATCCTAGTGTTGTTCTTTTGTATAGGCAGGGCTATTTGGATGGTCAAACGAGCAAAATGGTGTAAACGGGGCATTTTCGAGCCTAATTGGTGTACTATAGCCCATGTTCTAGGGGTGGGCCCGGGGTTCAGGCGTGCTATTGGCCAAAAAATAACCATGGCATGCCAGGGAGGCTGGAAAGCAGCCTCGTGTTTTTCATTTGTGTGGGCGGGGCCATTTAGGTGGTCAAACTTTGCGAAACAATGGAGATGGGGAATTTTTGAACTAAATCGATGTGCTATAGCCCACATTTTTATAGGTGAGCTCGACGTTCGGGTGTGTTGTGGGTTGAAAATCGATCGAGGTATACCAGAGGGGCTGTGATCGACATAGGTTTATCCTTTTGTGTGGGCGGGTCTATTTGAATGGTCAAACAGGTGAAACGATGCAAATAGAGAATTTTTGGACTAAATCGGTATGCTATAGCCTACGGTTTTGGGGATGGGCTCAGATTTTGGGCATTCTGTGGGCGTAAAATTAATTGAGAAATGCCAGAAAGCAGCCTAGTGTTGTCCGTTTGTGTGGGTGAGTCCATTTGGGTGGTCAAACGGGCAAAACAGTGCAAATGAGGCATTTTTGGGCGAAATCGGTGTACTATAGCACACGTTTCCGCGGGTGCGCTCAGGGTTCGAGTATGCTGTGGGTTAAAAATCTACCAGGGCGTGCCAGCGAGCCTGGGGAGTAGTGTAGTATTGTCCGTTTGTGTGGGCGGGGCCATTTGGGTGGTCAAACAGGCGAAAAGGTGTAAATGAAGCATTTTTAGGCTAAATCGATGTTCTATAGCCCACGGTTCCATGGGTGGGCCCAAGGTTTGGGCGTGCTGTGGGCCAAAAATTGATCGGGGTATGACAGAAAGACTGGGGAGTGAATTAGTGTTGTCTGTTTGTGTGGGCGAGGCCATTTGGGTGGTAAAACGGGTGAAACGGTGCAAACGGGGCATTTTCAGGCCAAATCAGTGTGCTATAGCCAATGGTTCCGGGGGTGATCCTGGGGTTCTAGCATATTGTGGGTTGAAAATTGATCGGGGCATACAAAAGAGGCTGGGGAGCGACCTAGTGTTATCCGTTTGTTTGGACGGGGCTATTTGGGTGGTCAAACAGACGAAATGTTGCAAATTGGATATTTTTTTGCTAAATTGGTATGCAATAGCGCACGGTTCCACGGGCAGGCCTGGGGTCCAGGCATACTGTGGGATCAAAATCGATCGGGGTATGCCAGAGAGGATGGAGAGAGGCCTAGTATTTTTATTTGTGTAGGCGGAGCCATTTGGCTGGTCAAACAAGCAAAACGGTGCAAATAGGTTATTTTCAAGTCAAATCAGTGTGCTATAGCCCATGGTTCTGGGGGTGGGATGGGGTTCGAGCGTGTTGTGGGCCTAAAATTGATTGAGGCATGTCTGGGGGGCTGGGGAGCAGCCTTGTATTATCCGTTGGTGTGGGCGGGGCTATTTGGGTGGTCAAAAGGGCAAAATGGTGCAAATGAGGCACTTTTGGGCCAAATCAGTGTGTTATAGCCCGCGATTCCTGGGGGTCGGCTAGGGGTCTGGGCGTGCTATGGGTCAAAAATTAATCGATGCATGACAGAGAAGCTGGAGAACGGCATAGTGTTGTCCATTTATATGGGCGGGGCCATTTGTGTGGTCAAACAAAACGGTACAAACAGGGTATTTTTCTGACCAAATCAGTGTGCTAGCTCACTGATCTGGGGTTCGGGCAAGTTGTAGGTTGAAAATCGGCTGAGGTATGCCTGGGAGGCTGGGGAGAAACCTAGTATTGTCCGTTTGTCTGGGCGGGGCCATTTAGGTGGTCAAACAGGCGAAACAATGCAAATGGGGCATTTTCGGTTCAAATTGGTATGTTATAGCTCACGGTTTTAGGGGTGGGCCTGGTTCCGGGCGTGCTGTGGTCCAAAAATTGGAATGGGCATGTCGAGGAGGCTGGGAAGAGGCCTAGTGTTGTTCGTTGTGTAGGCGGGGATATTTGGGTTGTCAAATGGGCGAAATAGTGCAAACAAGGCATTTTCAGGTCAAATCGATGTGCTATAGCCAACGGTTTCAGAGGTAAGCCTGGGGTTCGGGCGTGCGGTGGTACAAAAATTGACCAGGGGGCTAGGGAGGCTGGGGAGTGATCTAGTGTTGTTCGTTTGTGTATGCAGGGCTATTTGGGTGGTCAAACGGGTGAAACCGTGCAAACGAGGCATTTTCGGGCCAAATCGATGTGCTATAGACAACTATTTTGGGGGTTGTCTTGGGGTTTAAGTGTGTTGCAGGCTGAAATCGGTCAAGGAGCAACCTAGTATGGTTCGTTTTTATGGACGGGGCCATTTGGGTGGTCAAACGGGCAAAAAGGTGCAAATGAGGCATTTTAGGGTTAAATCGGTGCGTTATAGACCATAATTCCGAGGGTAGACCTAGGGTTTAGGCTTGTTGTGGACCAAAAATCAACCGGGGTGTGCTAGGGAGGCTGAGGAGTAGCCTAGGGTTATCTGTTTGTGTGGGCGAGGCTATTTGGATGGTCAAATTGGTGAAGCGGTGCAAATGAGGCATTTTTGGGCCAAATTAGTGTGCTATAGCCCACGATTTCAGGGGTGGGCCCGGGGTTCGGGCGTTCCGTGAGCCAAAAATCAATCGTGCGGTGGTATGGAGTATGGGGAGAGGCCTAGTGTTATCCGTTTGTGTGGGCGGGGCATTTGGGTGGTCAAACAGGCAAACTGGTGCAGACGGAGCAATTTTTAGCCAAATCGTTGTGCTATATCCCACGGTACTAAGGTGGTCAAATGGGCAAAATGGCATGAACGGACCATTTTTGGGCTAATTCGATGTGCTATAGCCCATGGTTTTTGGGCTGAGCTTGGGGTCTGGGCGTGATTTTGGTCAAAAATCAACCGGGTGTCCCCAGGCTATCTGGGGAGCGGCCTAGTGTGGGCCATTATAGATTTTTGGAGCGGTTTGGGAACGATGCGAACAGGCTATTTTTGAACTGATTCGGTGTGCTATAGCCAATTTTTGGGGTGGGCCGCGATTCGGGCGAAATTTTAGACAAAAATTGATCGGGCTACCCCAGGCATGCTAAGGAGCAACCTAGGCGAAATGGCATGAACGGGTGTTTTTTGGGCAAATTAGGTGTGCTATAGCCCACGGTTATTGGGGTGGGCCTGAGATTTGGGTATAATTTTGGTCAAAAATTTGTTGGGCTGCCCTAGGCAGGCTGAAGAGCGGCCTATGTGGTCTATTGTGTTTTTTGGGCAGTTTGGATAGTCAAACGGGCGAAATAGCGTGAATGAGTTATTTTTGGGCCAATTCGATGTGCTATAGCCCACGATTTTTGGTGTGGGCCTGAGGTTCGAGCCTGATTTTAGCTGAAAATGGATTGAATTGCCCCAGGCAGTTTAGGGAGCGGCCTAGTGTAGGACATTATGGTTTTGTAACACCCCGTAAAAGTCGTGCATGGATTAGCCTTTAATAGAGTGCTCTTAGACTTAAAAACTTGAAAAAATTTTCTAAGTGTAACTTCGAGTCATTTTAGCTGGCAACCTTCGGGATACAACTTCTCGACCTTCCCGACCTTCATTTTTAGATTTTCAAGTTGCGTTACGATCGGGCAATCTCATAGTACATCTCGGATAAGTTTTGGAATTTTTCGGAATGCATAAGGTTGCGTTTGGATTTCAAAACAGTAGCAAAACGCAAAGCCTGTTGCCCAGTTTTTTTCCAGCATTTCAGGGTCAACTTCAAACGATCATAACTCCCTGTATATAATGAACTGTGTGAGCTATAATATATCAAACGAAATATCTTTGAGTCTTCTTTCCAATGAAACTGGTTTCATCCAAATACAACATCTAAGTAAGGATTTATATCCGTTTCACTTCAGCCTGTCAGTTTGTCAACTGAGGGATAGTTTCGACTTTTCTTGTTTTCTTAGGGGCATTTTAGTCATTTGACCTCACCCCTAATTCGTCTATAACATTTGATTCAGCTCCAAATTCATCAAAATATACCCCTTTTCTCTAATTTTCTCTCAAGAATACCCTTTAGGGTTTCAAACAAAATCCCAAATAACTCAAGATTCAACCGTAGAAAATTCAAATTGGTTCCGTAGTTGTGTTCACCATCTCGAAAGCTTCGAGAAGCATCCCATAGTTATGTAAGGAGGATTCTAAATACAAGAGTCCATTGTTAAGGTATTAATATTGTTTATTCTTGATTCTTATCCATGAATAAGTATTGATAAAGAATTATGAGTATTGTCTTGATGTTGGAAGATAACTAGAAACATAGTTATGAATTGTTGTGTATAAATTGTTAGTAGTAAGTTATGGAAGTTGCTGTATTGGATTATGAAGAATGAATTGTGGTGATATATCATTATATTAGTGGTTATGTATGCCTAGTGATCATGTTGGTATTGGATGGTGATTAAGAAGGGAAGTAAAGGCTAAGAGTGATGTTGAGGGATATGTCATGCATTTTCATGATATGTGAATGTAATAAGAGTATAAGAGGATGTATGTAGTACTCTTATTGATGAGCTAAGGGATTACTTCCTAGACATTAATTGGTGAAGTTAATACCTAAATGGTAAGGTTTGGTTGCTAATACTAGTTTGCCACAAATGACTTATTGTAGATAAGTGTTCGAAGAGTACGGGAAGTCACTTGTATTGAAGTGGTTATATCAAGGTATGTAAGACATACTCTATCTACTCTTTGGCATGAATAATGACCCATGGCACTCTCAAGTAGGCTTCCAACATTGTCCTACGACACATGACACATAATAACATCATATGATCTTCGACACTACCAATTGAACTTGTTTTCACTTTTAAGATGTCCGGCTAGTCAAAAAAAATATCCATATACTATTGTTGACTCCGAAATGGTTTAATGAGGTATCCATGATTCTCTACTCCATTTTCATGATATTGATTACCTATTTACATGTTTTTCCTATTGAAGTATCATGGTTTCAAGTTCCATAAAGTGTGACCGCAAAGTAACCAATCTCAAAGATTAATTGAATTAAGAAATGGAATGTCTATATTTTAAATTGATGATATGATGTATTATATTAGTACCACTGATCAGTTGGCCATTGTATTATAAAGATTATGTATGTATATGCTATTCCAGGGGTGGTCCCTGATGTATTGTATTAGTACCACTGATCAGTTGGCCATTGTATTATAAAGATTATGTATATATATGCTATTCCAGGGGTGGTCCCTGATGTATTGTATTAGTACCACTGATCAGTTGGCCATTGTATGACATATGTTATGTATTGATAAGGATTACGGGAAGTAATGATATGAAAGTAATGTGCAGGTATCCCATCAGTTCTTTTAAGTGTGGTCTACTCATACTGTTTATTCACTGGTATCTGGGTTCTGTTGATCTTTTGTATCTCATGTTGATACTCCCTGCTTTACATACTCAGTACATATTTCCGTACTGACGTCCCTCACGGGGGACCTGCATTCATGCCTGCAGGAACAGGTACTTCAGGTCGTACACCTCCGCAGTAAGAGCCATGGCATTCTATTGTTAGTGGTGAGCTCCAGTTGTTTCGGGGCATCCCAAGTCGTCTCTATATGCACCTTTGGTATTTGTATAAAAGTCTTTTGTGGGCGGGAGTTCGTCCCGACCCCAACTCAGTGGTGTATCTATGTAGAGGCTTTTGTAGACATATTGTACAGCCATAGGAGTGTTTGGTTGATAGACGTGATGGCTCTGACGGCCAATTACTGTTCATATATATATATATTTATGCGTGTCTGCTGGGTTGATACAGGTACTGTTTTCTTCTATTTACAATGAAGTGCTGCCCAAATTTCTAATTTTCATAAGTAATGTAAATGTGAAAGTATAGGTTATGAACGGGTTCTCCCGGTCCTCCTCGGCTACGGGTGCCAGTCCGCTCCAATGGGATTTGGGGTGTGACAGGTTTTTGGGTGATTTAGGTTGTCAAATGGTGAACCGGCGGGAATGGGCTATTTTCGGGCTAATTTGGTGTGCTATTGCCCATGGTTTTGGAGGTGGGCCCGGGATCTGAGCGTGATTTTGGCCAAAAATTGAAGGAGCTGCCCTAGGCAGGCTGAGAAAAGTGATAGTGTGGGCCATTATGTTTTTTTGGGTGGCTTGGGTGGTTAGACATGCGAAATGGCGCGAACGAGCCATTTTCAGGCCAATTTCGTGCGCTATAGCCTACAATTTTTGGGCTGGGCTCATTGTTCGAGTGTGATTTTGGCCAAAAATAGATCCGACTACCTCATAAAGACTGAAGAGCAGCCTAGTGTAGGCCATTGTGGTCTTTTTGGGTGGTTTGGGTGGTCAAACTGGTGAAACGGTGCGAACGAGCCATTTTTAGGCCAATTCGGTGTGCTATAGCTCACGGTTTTTGGGGTGGGCCAGGGTTCTGATCGTGATTTTAGCCAAAAATCGACCAGGCTACCCCAGGAAGGCTGGGGAGCGACGTACTGTTGGCCACTATGGTTTTTTAGGTGATTTGGGTGGTCAAATGCGTAAAACAGCGTGAATAGGCCATTTTCGACCTAATTCGATGTGCTATAGCCCATGGTTTTCTAGGTGGGCTACGGGTTTGGGTGTGAATTTTTGGCTGAAAATCGACCGAGCTGCCCCAGGAAGGCTGGAGAGCGCCCTAGTATGGGCAATTATGGTTTTTTGGATGGATTAGGTGGTCAAACGGGTGAAACAACATGAACGGGCTATTTTTGGGCTAATTTGGTGTGCTATAGCCCATAATGTTTGGGGTGGGCCTAGGGTCCGATCGTGATTTTGGTTATAAATCAATCCGGATTCCACAAGTAGGCTGGGGAGTGGCCTAATGCGGTCCATTATGTTTTTTTTGGCAGTTTGGGTGGTCAAACGAGGAAAACGACTCGAATGGTCCATTTTTTGGCTAATTTATTGTGCTATATCCCACGATTTTAGGGGTGGTCTTGGGGTCCAGGAGTGATTTTGGTTGAAATTTAATCGTGCTTCTCTAGGCAGGCTGGAGAGCGGCCTCGTGTGGGCCATTGTGGTTTTTTAGGCGGTTTGGGTGGTCAAACGGGAGAAAAGGCATGAACGGTTCATTTTTGGGCCGATTTGCTATGCTACAGCCCACGGATTTTGGGTCGAGCTCGGTGTCCGAGCATTATTTTGGTCAAAAATTAATCGAGTTGCCCTATACAGGTTGAAGAGCGGCCTAGTATGGGCTATAGTAGTTCTTTGGGCTATAGTTTTTTGAGCCAACTCGATGTGCTATAACCCATGGTTTTCTAGGTAGGATCGGTGTCCGACGTGATTTTTGTCAAAAATTTACTGGCTGCCCCAGGCAGCCTAGGGAGCAGCCTACTGTAGGCCATTATGGTTTTTTGGGTGGTTTGGGTGGTCAAACGGGCAAAAAGGCACAAATGGGCCATTTTCTAGTCAATTCGGTCTGCTATATCCCATAGTTTTTAGGGTGGGCTCAGGGTTCGGGTATGATTTTGGCCAAAAATTGACAAGGCTTCCCCAGACAGGCTAGAAAGCTGCGTAGTATGGGCCATTGTGGTCTTTTGGACACTTTGGGTGGTCAAACGAGCGAACCGGCCATTTTTGGGCCAATTTGGTGTGCTATAGCCCAGGGATTTTGGGATTAGGCATGGGGTTCAAGCGTGATTTTGGTCAAAAATTGACCAGCTATCCCGGATGAGCTAAAAAGAAACCTAGTATGGGTTTTTGTGGTTTTTAGGGTGGTTTGGGTGGTCAAACTGGCGAAATGGAGCAAACGGGCCATTTTCGGACTTATTTGGTTTGCTATTACCCAAAGTTTTTGGGGTGGGCCAGGGATTCGAGCGTAATTTGGGACAAAAATTGATCAGACTTCCCCAGGCAGGCTGAGGAGTGGCATAGTGTGGGCTATTGTGGTTTTTTGGGCACTTTGGGTTGTCAAACGGGCAAAACGACGTGAATAGGCTATTTTCAGACCAATTTGGTGTGCTATTGCCCACGGTTTTTGAGGTGGGCCAGGGATCCGAGCGTGATTTTGGCCAAAAATTGATCAGGCTTCCCAAAAAGAATAGGGAGCAGCCTAGTGTGGGCCATTGTGATTTTTTGTGAGGTTTGGGTGGTCAAACGAGTAAAGCGGCATAAATGGGTAGTTTTCGGGCCAATTTGGTGTGCTATAGCCTACGAATTTTTAAGTGGGCCAGAGGTACAAGCGTGATTTTGGCCCAAAATTGATCTGACTACCCCAAGCAGGTTAGAAAGCGGCCTAGTGTGGGACATTATGGATTTTTGGGCAGTTTGGGTGGTCAAACGGGCGAAACGACATGAACTGACCATTTTAGGGTCAATTCAGTGTGTTATAGCTCACGATTTTTAGGGTGGGCTCGAGGTACGAATGTGATTTTGGCTGAAAATCAACCGATCTACCCTAGACAAGCTGGAAAGCAGCGTAGTGTGGGCCATATGGATTTTTTAGCGGTTTTGGTGGTCATACGGGCGAAATAATGCGAACAGATCTTATTTGCGCTATTTTAGTGTGCTATAGCCAATGGTTTTTGGGGTAGGCCTGATGTACGGGTGTGATTTTGGCCAAAAATCGATAGCGTTGCCCCCCGACAGGTTGGATAGCGGCCTAGTGTAGGCCATTATAGTATTTTAGACGGTTAGGGTGGTCAAACGAGTGAAACAGCATGAACAGGCCATTTTTTAGCAAATTTAGTGTTTTATAGCCCACGATTTTTTGGGTGGGCCGGGTTAAGGCCATGATTTTGGTAAAAAATTAACCGGGCTACCCCAGGTAGGCTGGAGAGCGACGTAGTGTGGGCCATTATGGTTTTTTGGGCTATTTGGGTGGTCAAACCGGTAAAACGGTGAGAAACAGGCCATTTTAGGCCAATTTGGTGCGCTTAGCCCATGATTTTTTAGGTGGGCCGGGGGTCCAGCATGATTTTTATTGAAAATTGATCAAGCTTCCCCACGAAGATTGGGGAGCAGCATAGTGTGGGCTATTTTGTTTTTTTGGTGGTTTGAGTGGTCAAACCGGCGAAAAGGCGCAAATAAATTATTTTTGGGCCAATTTGGTATGCTATAGCCCACGATTTTTAGAGTAGGCTTGGGGTCCGGGCGTAATTTTGGCCGAAAATCAATCAGGCAGACCCAAGCATGCTGAAGAGCGTCCAAGTATTGGCCATTGTAATTTTTTAGGTTGTTTGGGTGGACAAACGGGTGAAACGACTCGAACAGACCATTTTCAAGCTAATTTGATGTGCTATAGCCCACTGTTTTTGGGGTGGGCCTAAGGTCCGAGCGTAATTTTGGTCGAAAATCGACCGGACTGTCCCAAGTAGGCTCGAAAGTGTCATAGTTTGGGCCATTATGTTTTTCTAGGCACTTTGGGTGGTCAAACGGGCGAAATGACGTGAATGAGCCATTTTTGCGCCAATTTAGTGTGATATATCCCACGGTTATTGGGGTTAGGCACGAGGTTTGAGCGTGATTTTGGTCAAAAATTGATCGGCTACCCTAGACAAGCTGAGGAGCAGTTTTTTGGCATTTTGGGTGGTCAAACAGGAGAAACGGTGCGAACAGACCATTTTCAAAATAATTCAGTGTGTTATAGCCCACAGTTTTCAGGGTGGGCTAGGGATCCGGGCGCATTTTTGTCGAAAATCATCTAAACTTGTCCAGGCAGGCTGGAGAGCAGCCTAGTGTGGGCCATTGTGATTTTTTCAGCACTTTGGGTGGCCAAACCGGCGAAATAGCGCGAATGGGCTATTTTTGGGCTATTTCGGTGTGCTATAGCCCATAATTTTTTAGGCGGGACTGAGGTACAAGCGTGATTTTGGCGAAAAATTGATTGATCTTTCCCAGGCAGGCTGGGGGTGGCTTAGCATGGTCCATTGTGGGATTTTGGGTGTTCTGGGTGGTCAAAGGGCAAAACGAGGCTAACAGGACATTTCCAAGAGTGATTTTGGCCTAAAATTAACCGGGCCACCCCAGGCAGGCTCGGGAGTGGCCTATTATGGGCCATTGTGATTTTTGTATGTAGTTTGGGTAGTCAAACGGGGAAACAATGCGAATGGGCAATTTTTGGGCCAATTCTGTGTGCTAAGCCCATGATTTTTGGGTTGGGCCTGGGGTTCAGGTGTGATTTTAGCCAAAATCAATTGGGATGCCCCAGGAAAACTGGGGAGTAGCCTAGTATAGGCCATTGTGGTTTTTTAGGTGGTTTGAGTGGTCAAACGAGTGAAACAGTTTGAATGGGATATTTTTGGGCCAATTCAGTGTTCTATAGCCCATAGTTTCATGGTTGACCTGGGTTCAGGGCATGATTTTGGCCAAAAATTGACCAAGTTACACCATGCATGTTGGGGAGCAACTTTGTGTGGGCCATTATGATTTTTTAGATGGTTTGGGTAGTCAAACGGGCGATACGGCGTGAACAGGCCATTTTCGGGTCAAATCAGGTTTCGGGTGTGATTTTTGTTGAAAATAGACCAAGCTTCCCTAACCAATTTTGGGAGCGTCCTAGTGTGGACCATCTTGTTTTTTTGGGCAATTTTGGTGGTTAAAAGGGCGTAAATGGGTGAACGAGCCATTTTTGGGCCAGTGTACTATAGACCACAATTTTTGGGGTGTACTCGGTGTTTGGGCGTGATTTTAGTAAAAAATCGATTGGCCAGATCCAGGAAGGCAAGGCAGAGGCCTAGTGTAGGCCATTGTGGTATTTTGGGCTGTTTGGGTGGTCAAACAGGTGAAACTTCATGAACGGGTCATTTTCGAGTCGATTCGATGTGCTATAGCACACGTTTTCATGGTGGGCCCAGGGTTCGGGCGTGAATTTGCTCAAAAACTGATCGGGCTACCCCAGGCAAACTAATGAGTGGCCTAGTGTGGGCCATTGTGGTTCTTTGGGCAGTTTTAGTGGTCAATCGGGCAAAACGATGCGAATAGGCCATTTTTGGGTCAATTCAGTGTGCTATAGCCCACGGTTTTCAGAGTGGGCCTGGGGTCTGGGCGTGATTATGGCCAAAATCAATCAAGTAGATGAAGGCGGCCTGAGAAATATCCTAGTGTAGGTCATGGTGGTTTTTTGTGCGGTTTGGATGGTCAATCGGGCGAAACGGTAAGAACGGACCATTTTTTAGACAATTTAGTGTGCTATAGCCCACAACTTTTGGGGAGGGCTCGGGGTCCGGCATGATTTTGGCCAAAAATTGATTGGGCTACCCCAGGCAGGCTGTAGAATAGCCTAGTATGGGCCATTATGGATTTTTGGGCGATTTGAGTGGTCAAATGGGCGAAACAGGGCGAACAGGCCATTTTCAGGCCAATTTAGTGTGCTATAGCCCACGGTTTTTTGGGTGGGCTCGGGGTCCAGGCATGACTTTAGCCTAAAATTAACTAGGCTGCCCCAGGTAGGCTGAGGAGCAGCCTAGTGTGGGCCATCATAGTTTTTGGGCGGTTTGGGTGGTCAAACGGGAAAAACGACGTGAACAGGCCATTTTTCTGCCAATTTAGGGTGCTATAGCCCACGGTTATTGGGTTGGGCTTGGTGTCCAGGCATGATTTTAGCCAATAATTGACCAGATTACCCCAGGTAGGCTGGGGAGAAGCCTAAGTCAGCCATTGTGGTTTTTTGGATGGTTTGGTTGGTGAAACAAGCAAAACAGCATGAACGGACATTTTCGGGTTAATTTAATGTTCTATAGCCCACGATTTTCATGGTGGGCCCAGGTTTAGGGTATGATTTTGGTCAAAAATTTATCGGGCTACCCCTGCCATGCTGGGGAGCAGCCTAGTGTGGGTCATTGTGATTTTTTTGGTGGTTTGGGAGGTCAAACGGGCGAAACGGCACAAACAGGCCATTTTCAGGATAATTCGGTGTGCTATAGCCCAAGGTTTTAGGGGTGGGCCAGGATTCTGAGTGTGATTTTTTCGAAAATTGATCGGGTATGAAGAAATTCTCCCTGGCAAGCATGTCTGGAGACGGTGTAGATTTTTGCATAACTGATATCTTGTCATATATATTGGAGAAGACTGATCAGTACAAAGGCTGACAGATTGAGCTTGTTTGATTTGTGCACTAACTCGATTATATTTTTTTGATAGGGTAATGAGCTCGGAGTTACGTAACATTTGATATGCTTGGTAGAGTCGGTTTAGATCACACACTACGTAACTCCTTGCTTAGTAATTTATCAAATTGGTTGAGCAAGATGCATTGAGCAATACTCAATAAAAGTGTGTTGTTCAACTGTTGGGACTACATCTTCAACGTGCATCAACACATTTTGACCTAAAACAAACACAATGACCCTTCATGTATCCTTTAATGCTTCTAAAGAAAGTGTTCTGAAGGGCTTCTAGAATGCCATAACTTTGAAGGTAGTGTTCCTAATTGAGCTCACAAGAGATGAGAAACTCCTTACCAACTTTGAAGCCGGCAACGAACAGCTTGAATACAGAATTAGCAAGCTAGAAGCAAGCTTGAAAATTATCGGGGTTCACATACTACAGCAAACATCTGATCTTCTCCAAGGAATGTTGAAAGCATGCTAAGTCAAGAAAACACAATTAATTAATCTATTTTGCTAAAGAAGTAATGATACTCTATTTTTCTTTTAATCTCGTTTGTGGTTCCGATTAGGTCAACAACAGTGGACCTGATCGGAAACACAAACAAGAAGGCATGAGATGAAATTTAAAATTCAGAAATTGTCGCCTTCCCTTAGATTCCTTATTTTAACTACAGTTGCTATTGACGTAAGTTTTCTAGACTTGTTGTACATCATTTCAACCCTCGATGCCCGTGAGGCTGCTTTGTTGGTCTTCTCCTATTTTCTATCGAGGTGATAATCCTGACCACACAGCTTCCTAGTAAAGTATCCATCTATATTATTTTTGTTTTAGGGAGACAACAGATGAAATTACATTATCGGATACACTTTCATATTTGCACTTGATTCAGATTTTGCATCTTTTAAGATAATTTCGTCGGCCGGATTCATTAGAAGTTACTTTCTACCCTATGTCTCTTCTTCAATTAGCTCTTAGATGATATAGTCGTCTATCAACCACCCATTTTTCCTCGAAGGTATTCTCTTACCGCACCTTCTGGCATATAATCATCACCTCGAGCGAGCAACCTAACCATATAAATTTGGGCCAGAGGAATTTCTATTGTTTTTTCGTTCTTGTTTGATGCAGTGTGAGGCTTTGAAGGTGTTCTCAGTGTCCAATGCACACTTAAAATTAAGTCTAATCGCTATTGATTCTCTGCAATGACGACAAATATTGATCCCTTCTCAAAACTTGACACGCATAAATACGAGCAACAACCGTCAGTAATTCGTAATAGGGTATCTGCACCATCTTTATGAGGTCCCCAGCCATATCAATTTCAAAGTACAATGCAGGATCTTGTTTGAATGATCAGTGCCTAATCATTTAAAAACTGATTCACAAAAACATTGTACTTTGTGTGTGTTTTTCCGATGACCTTATCAGTAATACATACTTAACTCCCACACATATGATTGTGGATCCATCTGCACATACCTTATTATTCCTAGTCCATCTATGACTTAAATTGAATAAACAGATGACTAGCTAGTTGCAATCGATGCCACATCTGTTTATATTGTCAAACAATTGGAGACATCTATTACGACAAATGATCAACTTGTTGCAACATATGACGTATCTGTTGGTGAAATCAAGCAGATATATACATCTGTTGCAAAAGATTGTCAGTATGTTGTAAGTTATCTAACAGAAAGAATATACTTTGCAACAGATTACCCATCTGTTAGATTTATTTTAAAACAATTTTCTTTTCTTTTCGAGATACAATAATTTATAAATAGGTCCCTCCTTACAAATATGGATGATCCATATTCGTAAAAGAATATTCATATCGAATCCTTGCGTGAACTTCAAAGGCAGTTTGATGAACTCCAGAGAGATTTGACTGACTTCGAAGAAAGACTGAGTAGCAAGGCTACTGGATGAAAAATATTCAATTGACAATAATAATAATAGTAGTAATAATAATTAGGTAATATTTTTTATTTTAGCGCATGTATTTTCCTCCTTTTGTATATCGGATCTACCCAAGGGATTCAAAAATCTATGTCATTTGGTGGTCGACTTTGAATTTTTAATTCTTATTTAGTATTTAATAATTATTCTGTTTATTCCTTGTTCTCAACATGTCGACGGTTGGTGGTAGGAATTGAGCAATTTATGTCAACAGAGGTTAATCTTATGCGACAGATCGATCATATGTTGTCCAGACGATTATTAATAAAAAAGGGTTATTGTTGTTATTGAGAGGGTGAAAAGAAATGAAATGACATGATTTTCAGATTATTTAATATGAAAAATATTTCGTAAATAAATATTAAGGAAATAAACAATAAACACAATTTATAATCGTAAAAGAATGGTTATTTAATTTTAATAACTGATCTTAACTTCTCACCATTTTTGTTTTTGAATTTGTTTTTAAAATTATTTATTATATAATAAAAAAAAAGTCACAATATTGGATTAATTAACTATATGATGATTGCTAAGAATAACAAGGTGAAGGTCGGTCGTGACTTTTTGTCTAAAACAAAAATACATACATTCATCAGTGTTGCTGATGCATCAAATTTTCCATCTGTTGCGACTGATGTATCAGCTGTTAGAAGAAATCAAAAAAGATATTAATATAAAACGTCTATTTGTTGCTACAGATGGTGTATCTGTTGCAACTGATGGTTTATCAGATTCAACAGATATACAATCTGTTGCTAGAAAATAAAAATGGTTATTATTTTATTAAAGAATTTGAAAAGGTATTTTTTTTAATTTATAAAATAAAAAAGTCAACAAATTTGGATTAATGATATGATGATATTTTTTTTTAAAAAAAAATAGATTATATGTTGCAACAAATATATTATTTGATGCAACGGGTTCACTATTATTGCAACAGATGATATATCTATTGTCACAGATGATTTATCTGATACAACCGATATAGAATATGTTGTCACAACTCAATAAAAAGGGTTCTCGAAAAAAACTAATTAATAATAATAATCTGAAAAGTCATGACTTATCACAATATTTCTTAATTTAATTAAGTCATTACTTTTCACATTAATAAAAAATGTAATTAATAAATGGAGGTGAACAACTAGATTATATGTTGCAACAAATAGGTTATTTGATGCAACATATTTTATATTTGTTGCAACGGATGATATATTTCTTATCACAGATGTGTTATCTGATGCAACATATATAGAATCTGTTGCCACAACTCAATAAAAACGGTTCTTGGAAAGAACTAATTAATAATAATTTGAAAAGTCATGACTTATCACAATATTTATTTTCTTAATTTAATAAAAAAATATAATTAATGAATGGAGGTGAATATTCACGCCTTTTTGCCTCTCATTCAAATGTAATCCTCTATAAATAGGTCTCTCCTTACTCAATCGTTCATTCAACTACACTCTATTTATTTATTGCATCTCGTCTTTCATATTACACTCTAGAAGATTATGGCTGACCTAGTGTGAGACGTTGCTTTTCTGCAAGACGCCGTGAATGAACTTCGGAATCAAGTTCATGACCTGTAATGGGAGCTGGGAGGAGTTAGAGTAAGAATACTCCGCAAGATACGCAGGTTGAGGAGGGTCTTGCTACTTCCAGTTGAAGATTGGCCTGCTGGCAATGATGATGATGATGATGATGATGATGATGATAATAATAATAATAATAATAATAATAATAATAATAATAATAATAATAATAATAATTAGATTATTATTTTTCTTTTAGTCTATTATATATATTTTTATTTATTTTTTATTTAATTAAAAAAATTATGTTTGATCTTTGACGTTTTAATCCATATTTAATTTTCATTCTGTCTATTATGTTCTTAAAAAACATGTTGACAATTCAATGTAAAAAGGAATAATTTAGAATCCAGTAGCAATAGCAAAATTTATCTGTTGGGTTTGTGGCAGAGCTGATGTGTTGTTCAAAACAGATTACTCATGTTGCAACAGATAAGAAGTCTGATGCAACAGATAAATAGTCTGTTTCAACAAATGACTAGGTTGTTGCTTGGATCTGACGTTTTAATTCGTACTCCCCTATCTCAAATTATCCGTCCCAAATTGAGATGCCACATTGATTAAGAAAAATAATTAATAACATGTCTAGTTTACCATAACCCACTGATCAGTTGGTGGGACAGTAGACATGTTTGAAATAACCATTGTTTGCTATTCAATCGAAATTTCATAAGAGAAAAAAGCTTTTAACGTCGGTCGGCGTATGGTCCCCCTATTAAATGATGTTTCCATTTTAATTTGACGAAAAAGTGATTAATGCAAAGGGTAAAACATGATTTTTTTTTAAAATCTTTTCTTTATTAATGAAAAAGACAAGTAAAATGAGAATCGAATTAGAAAATTTAAAACAGGTAATTGGACGTAAAGAATAATTTTGAATCCAGTAGCAATATCAAGAGTTGAAACATATTGGTTATCTGTTGGGTTTGTGGCAGGGGATGATTTGTGTTGTTCCAAACAGATTAATCATTCGTTGCAACAGATAATTAGTCTGGTGCAACAGATAAACATCCTGATGCAACAGATAATACGTCTGGTGCAACAGATAAATCTTCTGATGCAAAAGATAAACAGTCTAATGCAACAGATAAAACTTCTGATGCAACAGATTACTCATCTGATGCACCAGATGATTGATCTGTTTAAATTGTGGGCACTTATGCTGGATTCATGATCGGAGTTCTATCCATTGTTGGAAAAACAGAAGTGTACCCAGATGACAAATACGAATAAAAATCATAATTTTACTTACCAAAGTCACCTATGAAGTAATGCCAAAGTGGAAAGTGATGTAGTAATCAAAATTTGACCTAAGAAATTGGTCAAATAGCAGCAGTAGCGCTATACAAACAACAACAACAACAACAACAATAAATGGTTGACAAGAAGAAGATGAAGATGATAATGAAGTAGAAGATGATGATAATGAAGCAGAATATGATGAATAAAGCAGCAGAAATAATGAACAACAAAAATCGCTAACAGAGAGAAAACAACAATGGATGAGAAGAGAGAAAAACACGCCTTTTTTTCCCTCCATTTTTCGTTATTTTAGGTAAACATTGAGATCAAAGTGTAAATTTAAAAACTTGTGGATTATTTTCAAACTTTCCCAACTTTCTTAATTCATAATAAAGTAATTGTCACCTTTAACTAATAATTAAGACTTGTGTCACATACATCTCATTTTAAAACTCTTTTGTCACCTGTGACCCAAAACCCCAAGTAACTGAAGCAGACATATCGTAAATATTTATTTTACTTTTTAAATTATATATTATTAATTTTTTAATATATAAATAATTTATGATAATTAATTAAGAGTGATATAGTAAAATCGCGGAACAAGCATGTCGAAACCTTCTCTTCTATGTAATAGAATTAGAAATTCAAAGTTTGTGTTACAAATATACCAAAACCAACTTCAAAAACTAAAATTCTAAAGTACTTGTAATTAGGGTGGATCTAGGGGGCGTCAGGGTATTCACCCGAACCCCTCGGCAAAGTTACACTACATACATATATAGGGTATATTTCTGTGTTTATGTACATACATAAACTTTTTAAATCCCCTAAACAACATACAATAGGTTAGCTCAGCTGTCTAGGGCATTAAAATGCACGCCAGCATTTAAGGTTCAATTATTGGAGATGCATTATTTTTTGACCCCTGAGTGATCTAATTCTTTGAGTGCAAATTAATCTCAACACAATTAGGGGTGTGAAAAAACCGAACCGATAAAATATTATTGAATTATTGGTATTGGGTTATTGGGTTAACGATTTTATATTGGTTTTATCAAAAATTTTATTGGGTAAACGGTTCGATTTTGATTTTAGTTTATTGGGTTATCGGTTAAACCGATAACCCAATAAGGATACACTAAGTTATTGTTTTACTCCTATTTGTGTTATATATATAAATATTTATATTACTAATATATATATATATATATATATATATATATATATACACACACACACTACTTATTCACAATTAAGAGATTCATTAAGTATTAACCTATTCAGTGGAACAAAGGGACAATACGAAGCTCGGGTATTGTCGTATTGGAAAGCTTGAAGCATTTAGTAGCTTCCAATAATTAGGATTCAGTTTTTTTTTCGAACTAATATTTAGTTCAAGTTTGAAAATTCTTGTAAACTAAAACACATTGCGTATGATTTTGGTAGCAACTAAGATTTTATTTTTTTATTTTAGTTGTTACTATTTTTATTTTATGAGTATTTTCTTATTGGTTAAACCTAAAATCGAACCGTTAAGCACAAAAAACCGATAAGAAAATATCTTATTGGTTGGTTATTGGTTTTGCATATTTAAAAACCGAAAACTAATAAACCGAACCAATAACACATAAAACCGAATCGAACCGACCGATGCACCCCTAAACACAATAACATGATTGCAAGGGGAAAATAAGTTATACTTGAGACAAATAAAGGGTTCATTATAATATGCCAAATGTATCATGTTGAGAATTGGAGCATTAACTAGTTTTATAATCTTCTAAGTTTGTGTACAAATATACAAAGATCAGGTTCAAAAACAAGAATTCTACGAATTCTCCAAAAAATTTATATTAGCAAACTGCCTGGCGCCTAGAAAGGTCTGGACTGGCATTGTCGGATAATAACAACGCCTCAATCTCAAACAAGTTAGAGTTGACTATATAAATTTTTATTATTCATGTCACTCCATTTAAATCCATCTCAGTTCATTAAGAAACCAATAGCTGAATTGAACTGGCATTGTGAACTCGGAACAAAAATAAGCCACAAAATAAAAAAAAAAGATCAAAATAAGTCACCTATTTAGTAAGTCATCAAAATAGGCTTAACGTAATAAATTATTACGTTTTTCATTTTTTTTCTTAACGGTCAATTGACGAAAATGAATAGTAAACACGATTTGTAAAACGTAATAAATTATTACGTTTTTCACAAAAAAATAAAAAAGCAGTATGTTGTCATATCAATTTTTATATCAAATCGTGTAGTTTGTAATAAATTATTACGTTTTACACCTATCCCTATCACATCACCTTTACTTTCCCCACTTTTTAAATATAACCCCACCCACCCCACATAGAACCCTCCCACCCCACGTATAACCCCCTTTAATTTTCTAGTAAAATTATTATACACTTCTACCTAGTACTTGTACAAAACCAACTTTTCTACTGATCATTATTATTAAATATTAAAAAGTAGAGTGATTACTTAAATTTAAAAATAAAATAAAATAATTTCAAATTTATTAAGGTAATACAAATTTTGAGATTGTATTTATATTGTTTCGTTTTTTAATTGACTATTTCGTTTCTTTAATAAAAGTTTTTTAGATATCTATAAATTAAGGCCATAAATTAAAGATCTTCTTCCATCAATTACATAGTACTAAATAACTATCATAATTTAGTCATTGAATAGTATTATTTGTGGGAGATTATTCTCTCAATTAACTTTTATATTTTTAACTTAGTTTGGCAATATATTTGTAAGTAGATCAAATTATGTCAAATATAATGTTTTGTTTAACATTTTTTTTTTTTTTTCTGTGTTTGTAGGGTTGGGTGGGAGGGTTCTACGTGGGTGGGGTGGGGTTACATTTAAAAAGTGAGGAAAGTAAAGGTGATGTGATAGGAGTAGATGTAAGTTGTAATAATTTATTACGTTTTACAAATCGTATTTACTATTCATTTTTGTCAGTTGACCGTTAAGAAAAAATGAAAAAACGTAATAATTTATTACTTTTAGCCTATTTTGGTAACTTATTAAATAGGTGGACTATTTTGATCACTTTTTTATTTATTTTGTGGCTTATTTCGGTTCCGAATTCGTGGCATTGTCTAAAATAACTAATTTCCCGAGCACAAAAAATTGATGTCAACTCAGTAGCAAGGTAACAGGATGAAAAAAAGAAGAAGAGGATATTGGAAAAAGAAAAACAAAGGGACAATTGTTATATACAGATCAATCAATCGGAGTACATATATACCATTGGCCTTTTGGGTAAAAGTCTCAATCTTTGATCCATACTAACTTGTATCACTTCAGCAAGCAAACCATGCTCTTTTCCAGTTTGCTCCTTGCTGCCATCTATCTGAGATATAAGATTGGAAACAATGTTCTCCAATGTGTCGGGTTGAAGTTGAGACCTTTCAGAAGGAGTAGTATCTCTCAGCAATCTTAAAAGTGTTTGTGATTTTTCTTTGGACTTTGCTGTCCCTTTAACAGTCAGCTCAAGAAGTCCAGGAATTACACCTTCTCTGAGAATTAGTAACCGGTATTTACATCGATCACTTTGACACATTTTCAATAAAGCTCCTACTGCATGTTCTCGGCTTTGTAAAGATCCGATTTCAAGGACTTCCACTATTGCAAGTATCCCCCCTTCTTCAGATGTCAACGCTTGCCTACACTCCTCATAGGACATTAAAGATTCTAGGAGAGCAGTACATTTTCTGGCTGTTTTTGACGACTTCTTACAAGATTTAAGCAGAGCAACTATACAAGGAATTGGGTCTGATTGAAGGATCAATGTTAAATTGCCTTGAGAAGTTGAAAGATTGTACAGAGTAATTATAGAATCAACCATGGCTCGTGGGCTACCGCGTCTTAGAATATCCACTAGTAGAGGGATGACACCAAAAGAAGTAAGGATCCGTTTCGTGACAGAAGATGCTGATAATGTGAGTAATGAAGCAGTTGCATGCTCCTTTAGACTTGCATTCTCTGATTGAAGAAAGCCTATGATGGGTTCCAAGGCACCAGCATCTATGATACTTTTCTTGTTTCTGTTGAAGACATAAATTAAAAATAAAAATAAATAAATAAGCGTGTGCACCTTTCAATAGCAAGCTATAATGAGTTGGTCACACAATTCAATATGTTACTAGAGCATACAAAGATCCTGGGTTCTAAAATTTATAGCTTAACTACATCATCAGCGTGTACAACTTGGTGGATCCAAAATGGAAATTAAGGGAAACAACTTTAACACAAGGTAACAATAGCACCCATCTGACCCAAGAAAAAAATATTAGCACCTTCAGGAAACTTCAATAGTAGCACAAGTAACATCCCAAATCCATAAATTTCAAATTCGTATTTCGCCTCTAATAGACTACAATAGCAATAACATACCTAGTATAACTCCATAGTTGGAGTCTGAGGAAAGTAGATTGTATGCAGACTTTATCCCTACCTCATTTTAGGTAGAGACACTATTTCCAAAGCCCCTAACATAAATCAAAGCAGCTAAAATTTTACAAAAATAAAATATGAAGGTAAAGCAAACATATCATATAATAGAGAAATCACATAGCAATCAGAAACATGACAGTAACAACAACAAAATAATAATGTGATAACTAAAGCAAATAAACAACAAGCAATAACAGATTTCAAGGCTAGTACTAATGCTACTGGTATAATACAAGGAGAAACATGTAAGCCTATCATATAGTAGAACTAGACCACACACAACTATCTACCTACTAAACCTCTACGTACAGGCTGTACATGGTGGTTAATTATATTTTGACAACTAACGAAGTTAGAAGTACCCTTCATCTTTAACAGAGAGATTGAGCAAAGCAAGGAAAGCAGCTTCAATGAATTCAAACGACTCCGAATTACTTAGCATATCAACAAGCGGTTTTACAGCTTCGTTAAAATGACGTCGGTAACGCAGAGAACTCTTTGTCAGCCAGCGAATATCCTTAGCACCTTGCAATTTCAAAATTGGATCATTTGATTGAATTAGAAAAAGTGTTTTTTCAACAATGGCACAAGACATTATTACTATGGAAAATAGGCTTAGTAAATGGAAGAGGATTAGAAGAACATATAATGATATAGTTATATACTCCCTCCCTTCGTTTCAAAAAAAACTGACCTACTCTTGATATAACAAAATGCCCTATTCATTATTAATATTTTTAATAAAGATATAAGTATTTAGGAATGGTGGGAGTAGGTAAATGAAAGGATGATGTTTTGTGGTAGAAAGTTCAATTTTGAGTGGCTTAGAAAAAGAAGAAAAAGTAGGTTGACTGGAGAAAGGTTTGAAAAAATTATGGGTCACTATTGACTGGCTTCCATTGACGGCTTTTGGAAGTTGGGGTTTCATGGAGGAAGGTTCCATTCACTCATGGAGGAAGGTTCCATTCTTTTTCCTTTTTTATCTTATAATATCCAAATAAGAAAAATCACAAGTACTAGCAACCATGATATTTTATGAGTTGGATTTGATTTTATACATTATTGATTTGATTTATTATTTATTAAATAATAAATATATATTTTTTTAATTCGTATTGATTTATTTTTTTAATATTTTTAAAAGGAGTGATTTTTCCTTTTATTAATAACTTTTTAAATTTTACTTTTCAGATGATATATTTAATAACATAAGAATAAAGAATATTTTTATATATTTCACATATTATTATTTTGATATCACAAAATTTAAAAGTCTTTTTTTATTTTTAAACTCCGTGTCAAATCAAAATATGTCATTCAATTTAAAATTGGGCGAGTATAAATCAATAATTAGACATATAAAGTATCCGGTTCAGAATATCATATTAACACAGTATTTATATCGAAATGTTCAAACTAATTGTGTTTATTTATTATCTGTTAACGTCGTTATTCAAAATATCGTTAATAACCAATGAATGACAACATTCTATTTTAACTGAAATCTAATGAATCAATCCACTTATACACTTTTTATATTGACTGTTATATCAAAAATTATTTCACATATTATTAAGGAAAAATAAATACTAGTGAATTTATTTCTATTTTTTGTTGAACCTTTTTGACAACATCAATTAAATTTGTTAAGAAAAAGTGTTCTAGGAACAACGGCAACTTTAGATATTTTTCTTTTTCCTTTTGTGTTTCTATTTGTTAAATAATATGGACCTTTTCAACAACCTTAACCTCCCAAGTCAAACTAAATTAAAGGGTCGTTTGGTACAATGTATTTAAAAAATTAATGAATGCATTATTTAAAAAATTAATGAATGCATTAATTAATATGTATTATTAGTATTTTGTTTAGTACGTATTTTAGCCTATGCACTCTATTGTGTATTGCTAATATCACTCATTTTCAATATATTGTCAATACAAAGATTTTAATACATGCATTAGCTTGATTAATGACATTATTACACCTCAAATCACTCCCAAAACATTTCTCATTCCCTTTTCCCACTATATGTGTGCTAGATGTGTGGTGCATTCATAGCCAAACAACTGACCAAACCAACAAAAGTTTAAGATTTTTCGTCGTAAAAGTTGCTTCAATGCAACATATGACATTTGATAAAGAAATCAACATTTAGCAATTTTTCAGCATATTGATTCAATCTTTAGTCGTTATAAAATTTGTTTATCATTGAAGTAAGTCTCATAT
The DNA here is from genome assembly GCA_030864225.1 of Capsicum baccatum var. pendulum. Classification (NCBI taxonomy): domain Eukaryota; kingdom Viridiplantae; phylum Streptophyta; class Magnoliopsida; order Solanales; family Solanaceae; genus Capsicum; species Capsicum baccatum. Next base: position 263,795,109 of record CM061559.1, on the reverse strand, counting down.
GAATCAGATTACGCGATCAAAAAAGGAAGAATAATTGCTTATGATCAAAGATGTTTATTATCACAGTTGTAGCAATTATAATTTAATTTGAAAAATGGATGAGTTTTTGTTTTTAAATATACAGTGAAGTTTTAAAGGTTAAAAAACATTGTTGAAAAAAAAGTGAACAAAGCTAAAGAGGGTATTTCTATAAACAAACATTATTATATAAAATTTATGTCCCAAGATGTTATTTTTAATACATCAAACCAAACTGTATATAGAAAATAATGTCAGCATAACTAATAACAACATTACTAATGCAAGCATTACTAATACACCATATTCAACACTGTCCCTATACACTCTACCAAGCGACCCCTTAAATGTCTTGTGTTTTATATTAGCATGCGTGTTACCCATAGCAAATAATTAAGAAATTAGCAACGTAGAAATTAATAATATAAAAATTATAATGCATAGATTAGTAACGAAAAAATGATATATTTTAGGAATTATTTATCGCTAAATATTTAATTGATATATCGTACATAATATACAACTTAACGGAGGTTGTGTTGCATATAACATTTCCTAAAACAAACTTAATAATGAGACCACTCAAAATAACCGATAGAAGAAAGGCATTTCACTAACTTGTACTGCTTCCTTCCCATTTTAGTGAAATGTAATAGAAAATTATAATTAAATAATAAATTTTATTATTTTACTCTTTATGCTTATTGATGATATCATGGGCATAGAAATGTAAATTGGAATTGTAATTATTCATATTTAATATATACTATTAATTGTAGAGTAAAATGAGCAAAAAATTAATCAAATCTATCATAATCTAATAAGTAATTATTTAATATGAAACATTTATTTCTAATAAAAAAGCTAACTAAAATGGAACGAAGAGAGTACTAATTATAGGGAATTTACGAACTGAAAGAGAAATTGCTAAGAAGGAACATAGCAGGAAGAACTAGATACAGTCAGGGGCGGATCCAGAAATTTCAGTAAGGGTGTTTAGTAGTACATATACGGACTAGTCGAAGGGTTTCAGCCTCTACTACTTATACATAATTTTTTTTTTTTTTTACCATGTAAAAATAGTATAATTTTCCGACAAAGATGCTTCCATGTACATCCGCCACTGGATACAATAGAGGGACGAGAAGCAGAAATAATACGGAAAAACAAATGCTCTGTAACAATTTCCGTAACCGTTCTAACTTCTATTCCTTTTTAACAATTGGAAATTCAGCCAGAATACCAAATAAAATTCTCTAATATTTTAATCGGTCCAAAAATTTCAACTGAAATATCAGTCTTATTTACCACTCTAGCTAGCCTATACGCCATTATGGAATCAGTATGGTTCACTGCGCCTTAGAAGGGTGTTTGAATTGATTTTTTTTAGTTTTTTTTTAATTTTTAAGTACTTCCTTCGTTTCATAATAAATGAATTGTTTGATTTTGACATACAGATTTAGAAAAAAGCATTAAAGACATAAATTTAACATAACTTTCTATTTTTATCCTCAAAAAAGAAAAAGTTGATCTTGGTAATACCTTTTCAAAAGTTAATTAGTTGTCAAATCATAAGGATAAATTTGAAAAAACATTCAATGATTCACTTATTTTAAAACACCAATAAATACCTCAATAATTCATTTGTTCCGAAACGGAGGAAGTACTTTTTAATTTTTGAAGGTATTTGACAAACACATAAAGTTTTTTTTAAATATTTTATTTTAGAATTAAAAAAAAATAATCAAAAGTTAAATTTAAAAATTGATTGTTATTGCTTTTGACTATTAGTTTTTAACTTTTAGCTTATAAATCACTTTAAAAAAAATAAAAAAGAAGCTGATTCAAACCCTCACTAGATCATGATCTTAAAGCTTACACTAGAAAACATGTTATCACACAGTTGCATGATTAAGATTGAATTGAAAGATCTTAGTGGAGTGAATTTTTTTGAAACACGTTTTAGTGAAATTAGAATTTCCTGGTAAGTTTGTTATTTTGAATGTGTCAACACTGTCAATTATTGGCTTAGACTCGGTTATCGTACGTCACATCATTACTGCAATAACAATAAACTATTATATATTGAAGTAGAAATTTAAATGGGTTATAGAAATTTAAATGGGTTATAAAATGTGTAAGTTTTAATAAAAGAGATCTTAGTCTTCATGTATTAGGAGTTGATTAATGAGTTGCATTGTTGCAATACTAATGTAATTCTAGTTTCAATTAATTAACTAAGTTAGATTATTGTATAACTTGAGAGGTTTGTGAATTGAACATTAATTAGGAGTTAGAGTTTATAATTCCCAAGTTACAAGTCTTGTAATTGTTGTTGCTAAGGCTCAAGCTGTTTTACTGAAGTTTGGGATGAAATTCTGTAAAGGTGTAGGTCGTGTGTTTTTTACACCTTTTGAGTCGGGTGTTTTCCGCGTGAAAAAATATGTCTTCTTTACTTATACTGTTACTGCTTCAATGTAACGTGTTAGACAACTTATTTCATTCTTAGGCAACTCTTAAGTAATTATAAGTAAACTTATACGTCGTGTAGACTATCAATTGGTATCAGAGTCAGGTTATATTGTAAAAGTTGACACCTAAAATAAGATCATAGTGAACTCTGCCCTGCCTATTGGATATAGTGAAGGTCAGTCAACAACTCGACCACCACTCATTGATGGGTCTCATTTCATCCGGTAGAAGGCAAAAATAGAAATGTTTCTTCAAGATAAAGACTATGAACTATGGTACAGAAGCACTGGTAGACCAACAATTCCCATGAAGACAGTTGATGGAGAATAGGTAAAAAAGGTAACAAGTGAATTCGCCCCTAAAGATCTCGTTGGACTAAAAAAGAATGCCAAGGCTAAAAGCATTCTTATTGTGGTCTTGGTCAAACTGAGGACAATAGAGTATCAAACTATACCACTTTTAAACAAATTTAGGATGCTTTGGTGAATGCACATGAAGACACAAGTCCAGTAAGAAAAATTAGAATTATCTTACTCTTCACTGAATATGAGGCCTTCATTATGAAGAAAAATGAGTCGCTAAAGACATGATAACCATATTTACTTCCTTGGTCCATGAGTTGTCATCCTTAGGAAGGGTTCTATCTACTTGGGAATGAGTAGAGAAAGTCTCAAGTGTTCTGTCAAACTCCAAATGTGTCACGACCCGAATCAGACTTTGACCGTGAGAGTATCTCAAGCCTATCATGAATCAGAGACCAACCCCATCGCATAACCTCATGAGCACAAATTATTAATAATAATAATAATGCAGAAGTTGTTTAAACAGTGATAAGAAAATGAACCGTAAGGACTAAAGAAGGGTATGAATCGTAAGGACTAGATATGAGTCATAAGGTGTGACACGTAATCAGACCAGTGTGGGGTATCCTTGGACACTGTCTAGACTATGACTGGACTAACGAGTCGTGAGGTCACTCGTAGCGATGGAGAGATATTTTCCAGTCTTTTAATTGGGGGTATCTTGGTAATTTTCTCCTTTTCCCACTTAGACCCCACATCCACAAAACATTAAGGAGGGTTATTTCCAATACTTTTGCATATTAAACACTCTCCAATTCTCTCTCAAATTTCCCATTTAAGTAAATGCTAGGATTTCAAGGAAAATGGTAATCAATGTTCCAAGGGTGCTATCTTCTTCAAATTTCTTGATAATAAGGGCATGTACCTTTTTTCCAATACTTGTGTTTTTTTATGACATGAAAATTGGTTTATTTTTCATGATTTTGGTGTTGGAATTTGAACTATGGGTTGAGGGCTTTTGATATAATTGTTTGAATATTTTCTCATGATTACATTGAACTATTATACATCAAATTGTTGGTTTGTACACATATTGGGGGTGCATGAGAATGGTGGATGGAATAATGATACAATGGACTCCCCAAATTTAAAACTATGGCACTAATGGTACAACGGAATCCCCAAATAATTAGTTTTAGTGATTAGCTAAATAGTAGAAAATACTTTTTGACCTTGAAAAATATTTTTTTTAAGGAGTGTTCGATATGGAGGAGGAAAATATTTTTTAGGAAAATAAGTTGTTTCTTTCTTATATTCTTGCGTTCATTATACAAGTAGGAATATATTCTCTAAAAGTATTTGTATATATTTAACATAAAACAATGAGAACAAATAAGGTAAGAAGGATGTGGTTAGAAAAATGTTTTAAATTTTTTTTAAAAATAAATTAAAAATTAATCTTTTTTAAGGAGGGTGGTTGGTAGGTGTGTGTGTCAAATAGGTGGTAGGAGTGGTGTAAGGAAAAAGCTTTCAATTTTCTTTTAAAAATTATATATATACTTTTTTTGGGGGGGTTGGGGGATGGGTTGGGATTGGGGGGAGTAGTGGTGGACATTTGGTTTGTTCTATTTGGTTGTTTAATATCGATGCAGTTTTTTCATTTTTGGATTGGCGAAAGTGACAATCATAATCCAATCGAAAACTTGATTTTTTTGGTTAATAAATTATGTTTTTTTTAATTGTAATTAATAAAATATTTTCTAACTTATAATTTGAAATTCTTTTGAAGTATAATAGAGTAGCCATTGGGAATTTCTTACAAAATATACCTCTATTTTAAATGCACGGTTAGAGAGATTGTGTGTACATCAGACTTTTTGATTCACTTTTTATCAAAATCAAACCAAATCAACTATTCTGGTTTTTTCAACTAATTTATATATTGTATTTCAGATATTTACATTTTATTGATATCTAATGATTTAGTCTAAAAATGATTTAACTTACCATAATAAAATAAGATTAAAAGACACACTAGAAATAAGAATTTTATTGTAATTATTTGCAAGACATTAGAAATGGAGTTGATACCTTGTCAATGTTTGCAGGTTTCTTGTCTCAACCTGGAAGTGCTATCTATCTGTGCAGCAAACAGCATAACTGTTCTGTGCTCTCACCAACTTCCAACTGCCTACTTCAACAAACTTGAAAAATTGAAGTGAGTAGCTGTGGAAAATTGAGAAACTTGATGTCTCCATCAATGGCCAGAAGTCTTCTGAATCTTCGAAAACTATGGATAATATCCTGCCAATCAATGGAAGAAGTGATTACAGTAGAGGAACAACAAGGAGAAGAAATCATGACTAATGAGTCCTTTCCCCGATTGGAAAACTTGTACCTCAACGATCTACCGAAGCTGGGGCATTTCATTATGACTAAGCGTGCTCATGAATTTCCATCTCTTAAAGAAGTGGATATTCGTGAATGCCCTAAAATGAAGACATTTATCCAACAGGGAACTGTGAGTACACTGAGTTTCGAAAGTGTAAACAATGATGATGAGCTGATTGTAAAGATTACTTTTTGAAAGATGCTCGTTCATCCATATTAAATTGAAGCCTATATATACAGAAGACTATAACACAATAATTTCATGGTCAAGACAGACAAGGAACCTTACAACAACATGCCCGTTTGGAAGGGTAGAGTGCACACAGACCATACCCCTACCTCAGAGGTAAAGAGACTGTTTCGGTTAGACCCTCGGGAGGAAAAAATTCGATCTAGGAACCTTGTGAAAGACTTATTGTCTGGCTCTAGTTACTCATCCAAATCCTCATATGGGAAGTTCAAAATTTCTACTTTTTGATCAATATAGTAAGAGTATTTCAATACTCACTAGACTGAGTTGCCAAACCATACAAATTCAGGAAGTTGGGGAAAGCAAAACATTACACATTCTGTAAATATAAGCATGAAATGATTTGTGTTTTAGTTTGAGAACATAAGTGTATAGGAAGCAAAATAATAATTCCTCCATGTGATTTTCCTCCGACTGCATTTGTGGAACCGGGACCTTGGCAGGCAGTAGTGATAGCTCTTTGTCGAGTGCAGCAGGAACCAAGTGAATGCTCTGCTCGAGCTCCTTCGCTGCTTCTCTCTTCTCCTTGGCTTTCATTCCTTTCATCCTGTAAGGTTTGCCAAGTGATGTTAATAGCAAGAAAAGGCACATGATGAATAAAAAGTAATGGAAATTAGTGAAGCACGGTCTAAGGTACCCCTTTGCAATATGTCTCTCCTCCCTATCGACTCTGATTTTATCAATTTTCTTGATGGCCTTCAAAGTGTTCTCAGTTACGTTCCTGTCATATCTCTCCGGCCTATTGCATTTCCTCTCGAATTCAAATGTTGAGTCCTTCAAATGAAAATTAGCAGCGCATGAAGGAATTTCAGTATCCAAAATAAAATAACAAATATTAGTATCTAATAAAAGCCCATAATTAAGGAACCACAATTGTGTGTGTGTGCGCGGGCGGGGGGAGGGGGCTCGAAGAACAAAGTGATTCAATTAAGCAACACTAGAGCTATTATACATCAAAGGTAGAATCTTTATAGCATAAAAAAATACCCAATAAAAATTCTAGCTCAACTAGTGAGCAATTACCTTTGGGTTGGGTTTTGGGGGGGGGGGGGGGAGGGGGACAACAAGAAGAAAAATTGTACACCAAAAAACTAACAAGGATAAAAGTGATTCAATAAGCAATACGTAATGAAGTGAATTAAGAACCGAAACTAAGGTCCTCAGGTTCAAATCCCAACAGAGACATAAACACTACGTGATTTTTCCAATCTATCTGATACAATGATGAGAAGAAAAGAGTAATATAGTAACAAGAAGCAGTTGCAGCAATGCAGAGAAATTGAAAACCAGTTACTACTGTTCTGTTCACAAAGTTAGTTACCTAGTTGTTAGACAGTTAGTTGTTAAGCTGTTAAGTGGAACTGATCTTATCTAAGTGAGCACTATAAAAAATTGATGTATTCATTTGTAACATTCATTCAGATAATACAATTCATTCAATTTCTCCCTAAATTCTTCTTCTCTGATTTTTCTCGGCTAATGCCCTGATTTCAACTTCATCTTCTTTAAGTATTTTACCCCTAGATTAACAAGTTCCACTTCAATTACTTGCTATTGTACCAATTAGTATCAAAGCCACTAATTCTCGGCTCAATCAATCATGGTTGTTCACGATAAAAACCCAGATAAATCGAATGTAGAAATGGAAGGCAAGCTTTCTATGATCCAGGATCAATTGCAGAAGTTAATGGAGGGAATTTCGAGCATTTATGAGAGAAACATCCAAGCTGATAAGGAGCTTTTAGGGATCAAGGAAATCCTTGGATCTATGATATCGAAGGAAAAAAATAAGGATCAAAGAAGAGCTGAATCTTCAACTATCTGAAGTTTCCCATTAGGTATGCAGCCTGAAGGAAGGAATAAGGAATTCCATGGAACTGGCAATGCAATTGGAGGTAATGGACAATTCTTTACTCGATATTCTAAGATGGAATTCCCTCATTTTTTGGTTATGATTTGCGTACTTGGTTGTACAAAGTTGATCAAGTTTTTTCCATGGAAGAAATTTCCTTTGCACAAAGGGTTAAAGTAGCCTCAATTCAGTTAGAAGGTGATACTATTGCTTAGCATAGAGCATATATGAATTCTCGACCCTCCTCTAATGATATCTCATGGATTGAGTATGTTTTAGCCTTGAATGAGAGGTTTGGGGATGGATTTGAGGATCCAATAGAAGCATTGAAAAACCTCAGGCAAACAAGTAGTGTTAAGGCTTAACAGACTGAATTTGATAGATTGTTGACTGCAATTAATCTTCTAAATGAGAATGCTATAAGTTGTTATCTAGGTGGGTTGAAACCTGAGTTGAATAGGGCAGTTAAGATTCAAGTACCAAGAACATTATCACAGGTCTATAAAATTTCGAGGTTGCAGGAAGAGGTATTTGAAGCACAAGCTAGTTCTTGGGGATTAAAGGAAATACAAAAAGGGGGTAATGCCATTCTACCCAATCCACCTTCTTTTAAAACCAATCACTATAAAAACAATACCCATCAGCCTGCTATATCCAAACCAAATAAACTCAGAAGATTGACTACTGCAGAAATGGATGCTAAAAGGGCTAAAGGCTTGTGTTTCTTTTGTGATGACAAGTATTTTGTTGGCCACAATTGTAGAGCCAATAATAAATTATTCATGGTTGAGTTAGTAGATGCGAATGTAACCTTGGAATGGGAAGGTGATGAGGTGTTGGAAGAAGGTATTCAGTGTACCCTAGATGTTGATGAACTTATGACTATTTCATTACAGGCTTTCACAGGTGTTAATGGTTATCAAAATATTAGGGTAACTGGCTATCATGATAAGAGGCCATTGCAGGCCTTAATTGACACTGGGAGCACCCACAATGTAACACCCCACATTTTTGGGCTAGAACGTAAACCGCCATTTCTTCTCATAAATATTACAAAAGCCATAAATCCAATGAAAATTTAGTGTTTTGATCAATTATATAGTATGGAAATCTATTTGAACATGAATTAAGATCATAGAAGTCCCCTAACTCAAGGACGAGTTGAAAGATTTCCAATCGTTCGAGTTTGAGTAAGCATTGAAACTTGGGTCAACTTCAATCAACCATAACTTATTATATATGATGAACTGGGTGGCCTACTATATACCAAATTGTAGATAATTGAATAAGCTTTCCAACGATATAAGATTTGTCAAAATTCGATAACCAGGTAAGGAGTTATGGCTATTTTACGTTTCAGCTATAAGACGAATGCCATTTCAGTGCATGGCGCATCGCGCCAGAGGCCAAAATGGCACTCGTCAATTTCCAGCAAGCCTCCGCGATAGTCCCACTTCGCACCAAACTTCTAGGTCTCAATAATTGGCATTTTTCTAAGCTCCGCGCCACGCTGGGGCTAAAAATGGGGCTCCAGTTTCAGAATTTCACTCAAGGGTATATTGGTCTTTTCTACCATTCCTACCCTCTATATATGTCCTAGTAAAGAGAAAAATCTCATTTTTTATCTTTTCCATTGCAAGAATTAGGGTTTCCTCCCTATAATTCCAATCCAATTATCTCTAGTAACTCAAGATTCAACCATGGGAATTCGAAACAAACTGGAGATTTGGAATCCCCAGATCGTAAGTTTCAAGAAGAACCTATTATTTTCGTATATAGAGGTACGTGGGGTTATCTCAAAATCTCATGGGCTTTAAAAAAATGTTTTAAAAATAGGGGTTTTGAAGTTATGAATATAAACATGTTTTAACCATCTTTATGATATTGATTTGGTCTTTAGGCCTATTTTTGAAGTGATTTGATACATTATATATGCATATGCTTGTGATTCAAAAGATGTTAACTTGAGTGCATGAATTATATGAAACCTCTCTCTTGATATGAAATTGTTTTGAATTTTCATATGATGTGAATTATTAAAAATTATCTTGACAAGCATGACATGAACTATTTTGAAAGTGGATATAATTTTTGACTTGCAAGGAGAGGGTTATTATGTTGAAATATGATGAATATAATAGTTGCATGAAGTAATGATGTGATATTGATGGCTTGCAAGTCGGGTATGATGATGCCCTACAGAATAAGATATGTGGTTGAATTAAATGGAGTTGAATACATTGATTTTATACGAGATAAGTGGATGCCCGAAGAAGGCATTTGAGTGTAAGGGCTCATCGCTGGAAACCGTGTTTGCTGACATAGGAATTTGGTACCAGGCTAAGTGATCTTATGTACCTGACTTTATGTCATTCCCAAATTGGGACTATGGTTAGGATCCCTGCTTTGTGATCTTGTGCACTACCATACTTTATTGGGTCGAGACACCCTGTTGTGTGATCTTGTGTGCCTTCCCCTCACTTATACTCTAATCTCGACGGCAATCGAGGTTTGACACTTGGTTCAAATATTATATGTAGGGTATTCCACCTAGCTCAGCTGCTTTATAATGGCTCTCACTTATATTCTGTAAAAATGTTATATTTTTGTTTTGGATTTCTCTGCGTACCAATACTTTCGAAAGGTCTTCTATCTTTTGGAAGATAGGTAGTGAGCCTTCTATCTTTCGGAAGGCCTAATGTCTGGCAGATTAATTATTATTTAGTACTTTTAGGTCTACTGAGGGCCTTGTACCAGTTTTCAGACAGTTGTTTATTTCAGTCATGTAGTAGAGATTTCGCACACGGGTGTTCAGATGTCGATAAATGTTGTGGGACATTATTTCCCCTTTGTTGATTTCATTTGATTTATGACCATGTTTTCGTAATATTGTGAATCTAATATCCTATTATCATATGAATTATGTGCATGATTACCAGATAGATAGGGGTGTTTCGAGCCTTCATGGTTCGGAATGCTCTTCACGGCCAGGGCCCCAGTTTGGGTCATCACAAACTTGGTATCAAAGTATGGTTCATGGTACCAGGGTGTCTGTGAAATCACGTTGGGTAGAGTTTTTTTTATGGGTGTGTATCGCGCCACACTTATAAGCAAGAGGCTACAAGGCATTTAGGCATGTCTCTCTTTCTTTATGTTCTAGTTCGTGCAATAGAGTTAGAATGTTCCTCCTTCATACCCTAATTCATTTTATGGTGATGTCCATACGAAAGTAAAATCATTACAAATTCTTTCCTTACTCTGATGTTCTTAAACCCATCACATTACTGGGGTGATTCAAGTGTAGAAGTTTAGAGTCTAAATGGTATGGTCCCTTCGAATCACGTCATCTAAGATCTTAAAATTATGCAATGACTTGAGAAGAGTCCGTTATTGCTTCAGAGTGTATTGGTTCTAGTGTGAACCTTGATCTTGATGAAATTGTGTTTTTCAGCCTTCTGTATTGAGTATATTCGACCCTTTTTGGAAATTTATGTTGCAGATGCCATGCTTAAGGGAAAAGATGTGTAGTAGAAGTGTTGGAATTGTATTTCCATCCAAATAGTAGTATAAGTTAAAGTGTCGGTGTCATGACCTATTGGTATCTAGAAGCGTGTGTGGATTGTATGATAAGCTGTGGGGGAAATATTTGACTCAGATTTTTTTATCTATACAAAGTAAGATGTGTATTCTCAGATTATGGAATATTGTGTGACAAATTTCCATCTCTTGAAAATATTTTATCATCGTGTTGATGAAAATAAAAAGTCTAATAAAGACGTGTGGGGATTTTTCGATTCACTAGAATAGTTGCCTTGTTATTCATTTCATTTTCTTATTCAAACCACAAAAATCAAAGTCTAGTAAAGCCGTGTGAGACCTATTTCGATTCGCTAGCAATTTGTCGTTCAACGTGTTGTTCTTGTGTTGGTTGAATATATGTATAGATGAATCTTTTTGCATGAGATAGATTTGGTAATGAAGCGATTCATCCTTGTGTGTTAGTTTATTAGTAGAAGATAGAGAAGGAGTTATTAGGCGAGGTGAATTATCCTTGCTTGAAGTATGAAAATCGCCAGATTAGCTAGTAGGTTATAAGTATAGACTCATGGTTGTTATGGACTTTGAAGGTAGTGTAAATGTACGCTTGGGTAAGTAATTGTGAAGTGAGAAAGCAGTATAAGTAGATACGATTGTGCGAGGTTATAATATAAGGATAAGGTTGACCATGTCTATTATGAGGCTTTAACCCCCCTTGCCCCTCTTTTCATTGGTAGTTGTAGACTAGTACTACTTGTGAGAAGGTAGGTAGTAAAATTTTGAGATATTTGGGTAGAATGTCCCAATTTGATGGATTAGTATATTTATATTATGTTGCATTCTTCATTGGTGGTAAATGATTAATACTAAACTATAGGCTTGAATTTAAATGGTGTGGTGGTAAATAGTGGAAAGAGTTTGATGATGCATGTTTTGTGGGATTAAATTAGTAGGCTTGATGTGCTGAAATAGTACATGCTAATGGATTATGATAAGGAAAACCGTTAGGTCATGATTTATTATTATGGTTATGAAGTTCTAGTGCACTAGTGTTTTTGTGATGTTTAATTCATAGTTTCCAAGTGAAAAATTTGTATGTATGGTTAGGTTTTAAATCATGTTTAGCACTAGACATTAAGTTTGAAACAATTGATGGCCATGAAAGTGGATGTGATGATTTCTTGATTAATGATACTAGTTATAGGGAAGTGATCTATAGGCTTGAACAGTGTATGCGAGTGCCTAAGTTTATTTGATTTCGTAATGAAGTATGATGGCGTATGTATGATACGGGAATTTCTAGCTCGAGACCTTTCACACGAAGCCAAGCACGTGAGTTGCAATGACTCCAAGCCTTGTTCACATTCTTGTCTATGTGTGAGGTCTTTGTGAGTCCATCTAAGGGCCTATATTTAATAAAATGTAAAGAGGCCCACCAAGACACCCCAAACCCACCCACTTAAATGCCAAGGGTAATTTGGTCTTTGTTCCTCCTTTCTAAGTGACTATATAAGCCATGTAATAGGGCTAGTCTTGCTTTAGTTCATTTCTATTATTCAAGAAACAAAGACTTGTAAATTTTTGACTTTTCTTTCTCATCATTTGGAGAGGCCAAAACCAAATTCTCACTAGTAGAGTTATACTAGTGTTGTATCTTGGCTAGAAACTAGGTTCTTGAGGTTCTTTGAGTTCCTCTTGGTCCAAGTAAGAACTTCGTATTGATATTCATTAGTCTTAGGGTCCTTTCTCTTGTTAGGTTTCTTAGATTAATGAATATTGTGTGTCAAGTTTCTAGCTCTTTCTTTGTAAATCTTGTTAACATTGTGTTGTTGAATATAAAAGTCTAGTGAAGCCGTGTGGGGATCTTTCGATTCACTAGCAATATTGTCTTTGTTGTTCTTGTTGTTAAACTCACTTTTCTAGTTCAAACAAGTGTTGCAAGCCTAGTGAAGCCGTGTGTGGCCATTTTCGATTCACTAGCACTTTGTTGTTCATCTTGTTGTTCTTGTGTTGGTTGGAATGTCTTGATACACACTTAGCATTGTATCATTTGGTATCAAAGCTCAAGGCTAGGTTTTGTTCTTACAAAAACAATCTTGGAAAGCTCTTACCAAAAAGTGTGTTCTTGAACATTTTGGTAAAAAAATTGGTTGTATATCTACAAAAGTTTTACTTGTTTAGTTGTTTCTTGTGTTGGCTTCTTTCTCATCAACACAAGGGGTGTGTAAATTTAAAGTTGAGCTTAATGAAAAAGAGAATTGTGTTGTGAAAAAAAAAACCTTGGAAGTGACCATTGTGGTGTATTGTTGTTGTGTTCTTGAAGGTGTTGATGTTGTGTTCATCCTAAACTTCTCCTCATCTTATGTCTTAACTTCTATAAAGATAAATAGATCCAAAAAGGTTGTAAGACAAAATTGAAAATTATTTGTGAGAAGACTTGCCAACATCACCTTTTCAAGACTTGACAACCACTTTTCCTTAAAATAAGGAACCTTGTCTTGTGGGACTAGTGAGGTCAAACATCACCTTTTGAGTTTGAAAATAAAAAAAAAGGGGGTTTGAAAAATGTTACTACACTTTATGTTTTCCATCCCTATAACAAGTCATCCATTAGAAAAGATCTAAGGGGACTAAGAATTTAAGTTGATGAACTATTTATATGGACCCGCGGCCATTGACATGCTACCACGTCACCTAGTTACTGTTCACATGATAATTAAGCTCAAATTTGGATGTTCTAGTTTCTAATTATTGATTCCTAGTTTCCTCTAATTTACTTGAGAACTAATTAACAAACTAGTACATTTCTACTAGCTTGTCAATTAGTCACTTGAAGCCTTGTGTTCGTGTCAACGCTTGTTTGTGTGCTTTTGTTGTTTGAATACGTTGTAACTCTTGGCTCTAGTACGATGAGAATTCAAACAAGAATCCATTCTGGGAAATAGCATACTCATACCTTACGGATTCACGGGTTCCTAGCCAATCTACAACTCTTGTGGAACTTGAGTGTGAGTGAACCAAGAGAGTGTGAGTGAGGAGAGGGATTTTAAACTAACTTATTTGTTGCTTGTGTATGTGATACCTTGATAATGGAGGGAATCACGTCTCAAATCGTAGATTCTAATGAAATGGAGAATATAAGGGTCACTCTTGAGGCTATGACCCGAGCTATTGAAAGGTTGAGTACGAAAGTGGGAGCCATAAGGGGAGAACTGACAACTATTAGTAGGAGGTTAGAACAAGTGGAGAGTCAAAGGAACTCTCTTCCTTCTACTCCTCGACATGTTTTGTCAAGTGGACATGATAGAAATTCCTCTGCCACCGTTACTCCCAAAACATGGCAACAATTGCCAAATCCTTCACTAGCTCCACTGAATGCCAAAAGCCAAACCATTTATAACCCTCTAAATCGAGACTCCAATAGACCAACCCATTCCCAAATGTCTCAAGTTTCGCAAGAGGTAATCGGACGTCAAATGCCTCCACAAAATCTGAACCCCCCTTCCAAGCTCTACTAAACCAAAGACCACCACCTCCACAAAATCCAATTCCTTCGAATCAAGTTCCAAATGTCCAAAATCATCCTGTCCACCTTGAGGAATATGGTAGAGAGGATTATGAAGGGTATGGAGCCTTTGATGATTCCTACATGAGGGAGGAAGAGATGGAAGAGGTCATGTGGATCCAAGGAGATACCGAGGGTATGGAGAAAGAGAAAACCAATACCTAGAGAGACACGTAGGCATCAATACCACAAATTGAGCCTACCTATATTTAAGGGTGAAAGTGACCCCGAGGTGTATCTTGCTTGGGAGTCGTCATGTGATAAAGTGTTTCAAGTGAATGATATCTTGGAGGAGAAGAAGAGTTGTTATGCCATAGCTTATTTTGAAGGCTATGCTAACACTTGGTGGGAATACGTCAAGCGATTCGGCAACGATTTGGTAGAGGGACAACCACCACCATGGTTTCGGTTGAGGTACCTAATGAGGCAACGGTATCTTCCTGAAAGTTATCGTCATGAGTTGCTTGCTAGGTTTTACAATTTGCGACAAGGTAATCGAAGTGTTATGGCATACTATGAGGAGTTTCAACAACTCATGTTGAAGCTTAATCATCAGGGAGAACAAATTGGCCATGACATCATTCGGTTTAAGTGTGGGTTGAACAAAGAGATCTCCACTCATTTGATGCTTTACAAGTTTGATACCATTGAAGGGATTTTCCAAGCGGCTCTTGAGATTGAAAGGGAGCTTAAAGAGAGGTTGTCGTTCAAGGCAAATGGACCATCAACCTCGGGTTGGACGAGGAGCAAATATGGTTCAACCATCTTCGGGTTAGACCAAAAACAAGGACCAACCCGCCACTACAAGGCTGTCCGAGCCTAAAATAGTCCATAAATTTCCTCCTCGGCAAGAAGCTCACAAGTATCCTAATCCTAAAGGGTTTTAATGTTTCAAGTGCCAAGGTTGGGGACATAAAGCCAATGAATGTCCAAACCGGTGCAATGTGATCCTATGGGAAGGGAGATTGTATTACCTTAGTGAGAAAGTGGGTCTTGAAAAAAAAGATAATGAGGCCGAGCCTCAAGATGGAGAGAAACCCAAAAATGAGCTACATGATGATGATGATTGTGAGGATGCTTATCCGCAAGAAGGGGAGTGCGTGGTTCCAAACTTTGTAGTGAGGCATTCCATGATTAGTAAGGCGATAGATGACCCTAGCCAGTGGAGAATTTATTCCATACTAAATGTTTTGTGAAGGGAAGTGTGTGTACTATGGTGATAGATAGTGGAAGTTGTGCGAATGTGGCTAGTGTTGCAATGGTGAAATTCTTGAAATTTCTGACTACACCTCACACTAGTCCTTACAAGTTGCAATGGTTGAATGAATGTGGCGAGTTAAAGGTCACAAGGGAATATGTGATACATTTTAAGGTAGCCATCTACCATGACGAGGTGCTTTATGATGTGATACCAATGCAAGCTTGTCACTTGTTGTTAGGAAGGCCTTGGCAATACGATAGGTTGACCAAAAATGAAGGAAGGTCCAATCGGTATACACTTGAGAAGGATGGCCGAAAGCTCGCTCTTCATCCATTATTGCCTTCCCAAGTGAATGAATTTTACCAAAAGATGCGATAATTGAGAGAATAGGGAAAGAAGGCCGAGAGTGAGGAAAAAAAAAGGGAACCCGAGAGTGAAGGAGTAGGGGAAATCGAGGGGATACTAATTTCTAAGAGGAAAGGAAGTGTTGTGGTAATGGCTAGGAGGAAAGAATTATTTGTGGATCATGATAAGGACACTCCGATGCTCCTCTTGGCTCATTGTTTTAACACTAATGCCACTAACATTTCTATTTCTCCTCCTATTTCTCATGTTTTGCAGGATTACGAGGATGTCTTCCCAAAGAAATTACCACAAGGATTTCCCCCACTTCGGGGAATTGAGTACCAAATAGATTTTGTGCCGGGTTCACAATTTCCCAACAAATCGGCTTATAGGAGCAACCCGATGGATACTAAGGAATTGCAATGCCAAGTTGAGGAACTCCTCAACAAAGGATATATCAAGGAGAGTATGAGCCCTTATGCGGTTCCGGTGCTATTAGTTCCCAAGAAAGATGGGACTTGGTGTATGTGCGTTGATTGTCGAGCCATCAACAAGATAACGGTAAAATATCGTCACCCTCTTCCTACGTTAGATGATATGCTTGATGAATTGTGTAGTTCATTTTTGTTTTCTAAAATTGATTGGAGGAGTGGCTATCACCAAATTCGTATGAAACCAGGTGATGAATGGAAAACTGCCTTCAAGACCAAATTTGGTCTCTATGAATGGATGGTTATGCCATTCGTCCTAAAAATGCTCCAAGTACTTTCATGAGGATAATGAATCATGTGATAAAATCATTTATCAGAAAGTTTGTTGCTGTTTATTTTGATGATGTATTGGTGTATAATAGTCCTTAGATGAGCATGTAAAGTATTTACAATGTGTGTTTGATGTCCTCCGATAGGAGAAGTCATATGCTAATCTAGAAAAGTGTTCTTTTGGTGTCCATGAGGTTGTATTTCTTGGGTTTGTGGTGATCTCAAGAGGGGTCGAAGTGGATGAATCTAAGATTGACACCATTAAAAATTGGCCAACTCCTAAAACCGTAGGTGAAGTGAGAAGCTTTCATGGGTTGGCTAGTTTTTATAGACGTTTTGTCAAAGGATTTAGCACCATTGCTGCCCCCCTGATCGAAGTGATTAAAAAGGATCGGCCTTTCAAATGGGGAGATGAACAAGCTAAGGTCTTCGAGGACTTGAAAGCTATGCTCATCTCGGCACTTTTGCTACAGTTTCCAAATTTTGATAAGACTTTTGAGGTCGAATGTGATGCAAACAAAGTCTCCATAGGCGCGGTTTTAATGCAAGAATTGAAGCCTATTGCCTACTTTAGCAAAAATCTCAAAGAGCAACTCTAAACTACTCTACGTACGATTTAGAGTTGTATGCCTTGATTAGAGCCTTGACTACTTGGCAACATTATTTGTGGCCTAAAGAATTTGTGATCCAAATGGATCATGAATCCTTGAAGCATCTACGGGCACAAGACAAGCTTAACCGGCGACATGCCAAATGGATTGAATTTCTTGAAACTCCCTTATGTTATTCAATACAAGAAGGGTAAAGACAATATGGTTGTTGATGCTTTGTCCCGAAAACATGTGCTTGTGTCTACTTTGTCGTCTAAGTTGATGGGGTTTGAAAGCCTCAAGTCTTTATATCCCGAGGACCCTCACTTCTCTCCTATCTATAGGGAAAGTGAAGAGTTGGAAAGGGATAGGTGGGTTACGGATAGGAGTTCCTATCCCTATACCAAATTTGATGGATACTTGTTTAAAGGTAGATGATTGTGTGTTCCCTCAATTTCGTAGAGAGAATTATTTGTGAGGGAAGCACACAATGGCGGTCTAATGGGCCATTTTGGGGTCGAGAAGACCCTCAAAATTTTGGAAGAATAATTTATTGGCTTAGAATGCACAAGGATGTGGCCTGGATTTGTGGCCAATATGTTGAGTGCAAAGGATCGAAGTCACGGCTCCAACTGCACAGGTCGTACAACCCATTGTCCACCCCTTTGTGTCCTTGGATTGACATATCAATGGACTTCGTGTTGGGATTGCCGAGGACTAGAAGAGGGAGGGATAGTATTTTTGTCATGGTGGATCGGTTTTCCAAGATGGCTCACTTTATTCCTTGTTCAAAATGTGATGATGCACCTAGCTTAGACTCTTTATTTGTTGATAATATTGTAAAACTTCATTGTGTTCCGAGGACCATAGTGAGTGATAGGGAATCTAAATTCCTAAGCCACTTTTGGAAGTCCATATGGAGTAGAATCGGTCCTAAGTTATTATTTTCGACTTCATGCCGCCCACAAACTGGTGGCCAAACGGAAGTAGTAAATAGAACCTTAGGGTCTATGCTACGGTCCATGGTTAAAGGAAAAATAACTTTTTGGGAGGAGCATTTACAGTTGATTGAGTTTGCTTATAATCGTGTTATACACTCGAGCACGGGGATGACACCCTTTGAGTGTGTATACGACATCAACCCCCTCACCCCTTTGGATTTAAATCCTTTGCCAAGTGAGCTTAGATGGAAACAAATGGGCCGAGGCCATGAAAAAGCTACATGAGAAGGTGAGGTTGAGGTTGGAGAAGAAAAACCAAGAAGTTTCCAGGCGAGCCAATAAAGGAAGAAGAAAGCTCATTCTTGAATCGGGAGATTGGGTGTGGGTGCACCTAAGGAAGGATAGATTCCCATCTCAAAGGAATGCTAAGTTGATGCCACGGGGTGATGGCCCGTTCCAAGTATTATAAAGGATCAACGACAATGCCTACAAGATTGTTCTACCCCCGAAATATCAAGTGCACAACACTTTTAACGTGTGTGATCTCTCTCGAGTGGAAATGGTGAAGGATGGCAATGATCCGAATTTGAGGACAAATTTCCTTCAAGATGGAGCGGATGATATGGGAATTCCTAGCTCGAGATCTTTCACACGAATACAAGCACATGAGTTGCAACGACTCCAATCCTTGTTCACATTCTTGGCCATGTGTGAGGCCCTTGTGAGCCCATCTAAGGGCCTATATTTAATAAAATGTAAAGAGGCCTACCAAGACACCCCAAACCTACCCACTTAAATGCCAAGGGTAATTTGGTCTTTGTCCCTCCTTTCTAAGTGACTATATAAGCCATGTTATAGGGCTAGTCTTGCTTTAGTTCATTCCTATTATTCAAGAAACAAAGACTTGTAAATTTTTGACTTCTCTTTCTCATCATTTGGAGAGTCCAAAACCAAATTCTCACTAGTAGAGTGATACTAGTGTTGTATCTTGGCTAGAAACTAGGTTCTTGAGGTTCTTTGAGTTCCTCTTGGTCCAAGTAAGAACTTGGTATTGATATTTATTAGTCTTAGGGTCCTTTCTCTTGTTAGGGTTCTTAGATTAATGAATATTGTGTGTCAAGTTTCTATCTCTTTCTTTGTAAATCTTGTTAACATTGTTTTGTTTAATATAAAAGCCTAGTGAAGCCGTGTGGGGCTCTTTCAATTTACTAGCAATATTGTCTTTGTTGTTCTTGTTGTTAAACTCACTTTTCTAGTTCAAACAAGTGTTGCAAGCCTGTGGCCATTTTTGATTCACTAGCACTTTGTTGTTCATCTTGTTGTTCTTGTGTTGGTTGGAATCTCTTGATACATACTTAGCATTGTATCAATGTATGATGTAGAAGTATGTCCAGGGTGGTTTAAAGCTACGGTATTTATTCTAAGGCTATTACATATTGTGTGTGGCTAGTGGTACCGTTGAGTTACTAGGTGGGAAAAGAACTAGTTGGATGGTATATGGTATTCTAAAGAGCCAAGTTAAGGAACTTTAATCGATAGTGTTGAGCCTTTTGATTGATCCTAATTCTTATGGTAGAGGAATATAATTTTAAGGTGGCTATATTGGTAGGCTATGACAGAAGTAGAGCGATTCATTAAAGACTTAGTGACATCCATATTAGGTGTTAGAATCTAAGTTTGAGTCCTTGAGGGTTGCACTATTAGAAGTAAGAGTTGAAGCGCTAGAGGGTGTGCACTCAAACTACGGGGATACTCACGAGGATTCAAAGTAAGTAAGTGTTCTAGTATTATGTGATGACTATTAGGGTTATAGAATGATAGAGTGTGTCTCAGAAGGTGGTATTAGTAGTGGGTTTTCCACTTCCAGATGTAGTTATTTGGGTTAATTTCTATTAATTACGTGTATTATAGTTTTTCATACCCCAGAGTGCAGTAAGGGTAGTTCTGTTTAGAGTTTAGTAAGGGATCTCTCAAGCTTAAGACAATGGCTTAATGCTAAGAAGGAGATAATAGTACAAGTGACCGAGTCAGACTCTCAGATTCTAGTAGTAATGTCAGTATGATATAGAGATCAGGAAGTGAAGGTGAGACTCCACCCATTCTTATCTCAGTGTTTTCAGTTACCCCAATGCCTACTCATGCCTTACATTATAGTTCCATGATCATAGTTCATGTTCATGCATACGATAGAGAATCATGTGCTCTTCAATTTCCTAAATGAGAAATTCCAATTCATTCAATAGTCGGGATCACATTCCATAAGTTATGAACTCCAAATTGAGGTCATGCAGCTTATGACTCATGTACTCACGCTTTATAGTGTGCTCAGCTCCCATAACTCATGCTTTACGCCAAATGATTGGAGAGATTCATCTTTGAGATGGGTGTACTCTCAACTCAGATCACTTTGATGAATCCCTGATGTTGTTTTGCTATTCCTCAGGCCTCAGTTAAGTGCCAAGTCTCACATAATACCCTCCTTATGTAATGATAGTAGCGTTTAGTAAATGCTTTCTGTTGATAAAAGATCATTGTATACTTCTTTAGATAAGGCCATGAGTGTGAAGTAAGATTTGGGGCAAAGTCCGTGATATATGTGATGGTTAGTGGAAGTTTGTGTATCCATATATTTTTTGAGGTAGCGCGTAGGAGTGATATTGATAGTGGTTTAGGGAATATGCGAAGCATGTCCTTATGAGTTTTTTCTTTAAAGTTCATATTTGGTTATAAAGATAAGCTTGAATGATATGTTAAGATTCTTGAAAAGGAACGCTATATGCGCTAGTGACTTCATAGTAAGAATTCAGAGTAGCCATTGAAGTGGTAAGGCATGTTATGCTTAGGTTGTGATCTTTAAAAGAGATATAGAAGGTTGCATCATCTGGTTTAGAATAATAGCGTGGTATGACATGATGTATTTTCGTGACTTGGAATTAGGTGTGATCGCAGTGAAAGGATTTAAGCTGCTATAGACATTAGTAGAAATATTTATCAATGCCCATATGATAATTATTTGAATAGAATGAATATGGTATTTAAGAAGTTGTATTGCCGAAGGCCTGGCAATTTCGTCCTGATTTATGAATTATATGTCTATATTCCAGGCTGCAGAGTAATGTCAATGTTGGATCCTATAGTCGGATGTCTTGTGTGACTCATGCCCAAATCTTTTTCTATCTAATTCTACCAGGACTTCGTAAGGAAGAGTGTTGATAAGATACTCCAGATTGAGTATGAGTTTCCAGTATAGTTCAGTCTATGTTGCCAGCAAATTAGTTTAGCCTTCAGATTCGCATGACTTATTTTTTCATCTTTTCATTTAATCATGCTACCCAAAAATCTTAGATATGTTACTATTCGAAGATAGAGTATACTAGTAGTTACGAGTATAACTCAGTTCATGCTTAATGTACTAGATTCAGATTCCAGATGTTCAGTTATGATTCAATTCGTAAGTGCCTAGTGCATCGCCTCAATTTTTTCGAGTGTCTTAGTGATTTGAGCATTCATAGAAGGACATAGTGTCCCAAGGGGGATATACCCCCATTCAGTTGCATGCATAGATTCTTATTTAAAGCTTCGCATCAATTATTATTGCGTATTCAATCATACGTTCATACGTCAGTTCAGCCAGATACACATGCATTAGAAAGGCATGTTCAATAGAAAAAGTTCAGCTTATCAGTGTATTTAGTCCTGCGTTCATGAGAAAAACTCAGTCACAGATCCATGCATCAGATATGCATGTTCATTATGAGAATTCACCTTATGAGTAGCTTCAGTCGTGTATTCCATGCATCAGAAATGCACGCTCGGTATAAGAATTCAGAACATCAGTAGTTCCAGTCTTAGTCATGTTTTAGATCAGTGTATTCTTTCTTAGAGAACATATCATGTCCGCTTTATTCCATATTTTAAAGCTTCAAAGTTCCTGCCCATCATTCGGGGGTGAATGATCCCAAGGGGAGATAATGTAACACCCCACATTTTTGGGCTAGAATATAAACCGTCATTTCTTCTCATAAAAGTTATAAAAGCCATAAATCCAATGCAAATTTAGTGTGTTGATCAATTATGTAGTGTAGAAATCTATTTGAGCATGAATTAACATCATAGAAGTCCCCTAACTCAAGGACGAGTAGAAAGATTTCCAATCATTCGACTTTGAGTAAGCATCGAAACTTGGGTCAAATTCGATCAACCATAACTCATTGTAAATGATGAAATGGGTGGACTACTATGTACCAAATTGTAGATAATTGAATAAGCTTTCCAATGATATAAGATTTGTTGAAATCCTATAACCGGGTAAGGAGTTATGGCTATTTTAAGTTTCAACTGTAAGACGAATGCCATTTCAGTGCATGGTGCATCGTGCCAGAGGACAAAATGGCACTCTTCAATTTCCAGCAAGCCTCTGTGATAGTCCCACTTCACACCAAACTTCCAGGTCTCAATAATTGGCATTTTTCCAAGCTCCGCATCGCGCTGGGCTAAAAAATGGGGCTCCAGTTTCAGAATTTAAGTCAAGGGTATTTTGGTCTTTTCTACCCATTCCTACCCTCTATATATGTCCTAGTAAAGGGAAAAATCTCATTTTTTCTCTCTTCCATTGTAATAATTAGGGTTTCCTCCCTATAATTCCAATCCAATTATCTCTAGTAACTCAAGATTCAACCATGGGAATTCAAAAAAAACTGGAGATTTAGAATCGCCAGATCGGAAGCTTCAAGAAGCACCTATTATTTTCGCATATAGAGGTACCTGGGGTTATCTCAAAAATCTCATGGGCTTTAAAAAATTCATGTTTTAAAAATAGGGGTTTTGAATTATGAATATAAACATGTTTTAAGCATCTTTATGATATTGATTTGGTATTTAAGCCTATTTTTGAAGTGATTTGATATATTATATATGCATATGCTTGTGATTCAAAAGATGTTAACTTGAGAGCATGAATTATATGAAACCCCTCTCTTGATATGAAATTGTTTTGAATTTTCATATGATGTGAATTATTAGAAATCATCTTGATAAGCATGACATGAACTATTTTGAAAGTGGATATGATTTTTGACTTGAAAGGAGAGAGTTATTATGTTGAAATATGATGAATATAATGGTTGCATGAAGTAATGATGTGATATTGATGGCTTGATAGTCGGGTATGACGATACCCTACAGAATAAGATATGTGGTTGAATTAAATAGAGTTGAATCATTGATTTTATACGAGATGGGTGGATGCCCGAAGAAGGCGTTTGAGTGTAAGGGCTCATCACTGGAAATCGTGTTTGCTGACATGGGAATTTGGTACCAGGCTAAGTGATCTTGTGTACCTGACTTTATGTCATTCCCAAATTGGGACTATGGTTAGAATCCCTGATTTGTGATCTTGTACACTACAATATTTTATTGGGTCGAGACACCTTGCTGCGTGATCTTGTGTGTCTTCCCCTCACTTATACTCTAATCTCGGCGGCAACTGAGGTTTGATAGTTGGTGTAAATGTTATATGTAGGGTATTCCACCTAGCTCAGTCGCATTGCATTGTTGTTGGAAAATTATTACATTATGCCATGTGTTTTTCAAATGATTTGATATGAAACTTCTTTATAATGGCTCTCACTTATATTCTGTAAAAATATTATATTTTTGTTTTGGATTTCTCTGCGTACAAGTACTTTTGTATTGACCCCCTTCCCTCCCAGGTTTGGAGGCACAGTCTAGAGGTCCAGATAATCAGTAGATTATTCAGACAGATTTGCAGAGTCGGGTGGTGAGCCTTCTATCTTTCGGAAGGCCTAATGTCTAGCAGATTAATTATTATTTAGTAGTTTTGAGTCTATTGGGGGCCTTGGACCACTGATCAACACTTACATGACATCATTGCAAGAGTTCATCTTTCACCCTATAAATCGTTCACTTTTCTTAACAATCAATTAAGGTGGAAGGGAAGGTTAGCGGTTGGTAATGATGAGTAGCTCAAGAAGGATATTATCTCCCTATGGCATGACTCTACTCAAGGGGGGCATTCTGGCATGGATTCCACTATTAAAAGGCTCCAATATTTGTTCTATTGGAAAGACTTGATACATGACACCAGGAACTTTGTTAATAGATGTGATATTTTCCATAGGGTCAAATATGATATGGCTGCAAGTCCAGGTCTGGTGCAACCTTTACCTGTTCCTGATGGTGTTTGGATAGATATCTATTTGGATTTTGTTGAAGGATTGCCTAAATCCAAAGGGAAGGAGGTGATTTTAGTGGTAGTAGATAGACTGAGCAAGTATGTCCATTTTTTGCCCTTAGCACATCCATACATAGCTCAGTCAGTTGCTCAATGCTTCCTTGACAATATCTTCAAACTGCATGGTATGTTCAACACACTAACAAGTGATAGAGATCCTATCTTCCTTAGTGATTTTTGGGAAGAATTATTTAGTTTACAAGGGGTTCAGTTGGGTTCAGTTGCAGAGATCTACTGCATACCATCCTCAAATAGATGGTCAAACAGAGGTGTTGAATAGAACCATGGAGACATACCTAAGGTGTTTTTTCTCTGACAATCCTAAGGATTGGTGCTCTTACTTTCCATTTGCTGAATGGTGGTATAACACTACCTATCACACTACTATTTAGTGCACACCTTATGAAGCTTTATATGGTCAAAAACCTCCCATTCATCTTCCCTACTTAGATGGTGAGGCTCCCACTGAGATGGTTGATAGATCCTTGGCTGCTAGAGAAACTATTATAGAGTTGTTAAGGTTACACATGCATAGGGCTCAACAAAGGATGAAGGATATTGCTGATGAACACAGGTCAGAGAGATTGTTTGAGATTGGTGATTGGGTCTACTTGAAACTTCAACCCTATAGACAGGTGTCCTTGGCTGCGAGAACCTTTCCTAAGCTAGCTGCTAAGTATTATGGCCCCTATGTTGTTGATACCAAGGTTGGTGTATTAGCTTATAGGTTATTGCTTCCCTCTGATGTTCTCATTCACCCACTCTTTCATGTTTCTCACCCTCCTATTTTTCATCTATCAAGTCCATACTTTCCTTAACCTGAAGCTATTCTAGATAGAAGGTTGGTTAAGAGAGGTAATAGAGCTGTTGGTCAAGTTCTGGTGAAGTGTTTAGACATTGAGGATACACAAGCTACTTGGGAACTTGAGTCTGAATTGATGCATAGGTTCCCTACATTTTATCCTTGAGGTCAAGGATCTACTTTAGGTGGGGGTATTGATACAATGATGAGAAGAAAAGAGTGATAGAGTAACAAGAAGTAGTTGCAACAGTGCAGAGAAATTGAAAACCAGTTACTACTGTGCAGTTACAAAATTAGTTACTCTTGTTCTGTTCACAAAGTTAGTTACCTAGTTGTTAGACAGTTAGTTGTTAAGCTGTTAAATGTAACTGATATTAGCTAAGTGAGCACTATAAATAGTTGATGTATTCGTTTGTAACATTCATTCAGATAATACAATTCATTCAATTTCTCCCTAAATTCTTCTTCTCTGATTTTTCTCGGCTAATGCCCTGATTTCAGCTTCATCTTCTTCGAGTATTTTACTCCTAGATTAACAAGTTCCACTTCAATTACTTGCTATTGTATCACTATCCTAGCCTTAATGGACAAAATTACCTAATATCTATTGTTGCTGCGAGGGTACTCATTCTAAGTATTTTAGTCAAGGTGCACACAAGCAAGATGAAATCTTTATACCAAAATCAACAACCCCATAAAAATTCTAGCTCAACTATTGAGGAACTAGCTTCCAATCTGTCCTAATATTGGTGGACAAAGTTAGCTAACATACATAGCAAGTGGGAAGAGGTGGGTATCTTGATAAATAATTTAGTCGAGGTGCGCACAAGCAAGTTCAGACACCACAGTTATTAATAAATAAACAAGTTTATACACCAAAGATAGGCGGGTATCCTAATAAATAATTTAGTTGAGGTGCGCACAAGCAAGCCTAGACACCACAGTTATTAATAAATAAACAAGTAGCACTAGAGTAATACACCAAAGATACAATCTTTATAGCATAAAACACAACCCCATAAGCAAATCCAGCTCAACTATTGAGGAACAACCTTTGAGTGTGTGTGTGTATTTGGGATTTTTCCAATCTGTCTTAGTCTAGTCAAAATCAAACAAATAAATTGAAACTGTGGGAGTATTCTTTTTGGTCAATTTATGGACTTCACCCCTTGCTTTATTGTATTGTGGAACACCTATTCAAGTAAACAAGTTGGCTGTGTTCGAACAAGTTGTTTCACAAGAAATTAAAGGCCACAATGCATATTGCAAGATGCACATGAATTTATTCTTTACATGTCTGTGGAGTTTGACTCCAGAAAATTGGTAGTGGATTGGTGGATAATATTTTTCTGCATTTATTTATCAAATAGGAGGATTGTTCTAGCTATTTCCAGGACTAAACCAGTTGTTGTCATTCTTCTCATTCATGTTGGTTATAATACGAACAACTTGGAAGTATTATTGTGAAAGCTCAAAAGTAAAATTATTAAAGTCAACAACTATGGAACCACTCCAAGACACATATGCAGGAGGCTGCTCTTAGTTTTATGTGAAATTCAACTTTTAAATACAATATTTAATTAACATTATTGTGAGATCACCCAAGAGTGTTTATAAATGAAGTCATCCCTCGGCTGTCATTTTCATCTGATCCAACCGTTCCCTTTTCTTCTTAATCAATACTCTATAATCCTCTGTTGTATTAACTCTCAAGCTGTTTTTACTGATTTTTACTCCAACCATTTTCATCTCTTTGTTCCATTCCCCTTAGCTTTTCATTTTCATCTGCTCCAATCTTTCCCTTTTCTTTTTAATACTCTATAATCCTCTATTTTATTCACCCTCAAGCGGTTTCAAGTGATTCTTACTCCAAACATTTTCATCTCCTTGCTTTCATTTTCATGTCCAAAGCTTTGTAACATCTCGGCCTCATCACTTTATCCTCACGCTTCTTTCTTTGTCGACCATTCCCCTGATCTTTCATTTTCTTCTCCTTCCTTTGCTTCCTTGTAACTAAAAACTCTAGTCAAAAATTTCAAATCAGAAAAAGGAAAAAAAAAAAATTATTAGAGTTCGGACACAAGAGTCTGTTTTTCTTTATTAGAATAGTCAGTGAAGAATTACTTAAGGAGGTAGCTATGGAAATCTTATCTACTATTTTGAGCCCAGTCGCAGAACACTTGATACTGCCAGTTGCTCGACAGATTGGGCATTTATTTTACTATAGGCACAACATCAGGTCTCTGGATGAAGAATCTAATAAGCTGAAGAATATCAGAAGTGGGGTGCATCAAAAAGCGGAGGCTGCCTGGAGAAACCTACAAGTCATTTCACCCAATGTTGAGGCTTGGTTAACTAGTGTTGATACTACTACTGCAGATGTGGCAGTTGTAATGCGAGGTCGAACAGAGGTTGAAAGGGGCTGCATCTATGGTTGGTGTCCCAAATTGAAGTCACGTTACTCGCTGAGAAGGAGAGCCAAGAAAATTACATTGGAAGTGACTAAACTTCAAAACGAAGGTAACGAGCATGCTGTTTTCTGCTATCCTGTACCAACTGATGAAATTGAAGCTTTACCTAATAACAGTGATGAGGAGTTTGACTCCAGAAAACGGAAGGAGGAAGAGGTCATGTCAGCTTTGAGAGACGAGGGAATCACTGTTGTTGGGATATGTGGTATGGGTGGTGTTGGTAAAACAACACTGGTTGAGAAAGTAAGAGCAAGGGCAAAACAAGCAAGGTTGTTTAATGATGTTGTCATGGTAACTATACGGCAACAACAACCCGACATTAAAAAAATACAGGATGAGATTGCCAGACCAGTCGGTCTAACATTAGAAGGGGACAATTTGTTGCAGCGTAAAGATCGGCTGCGTGCAAGGTTAATGCAGAAGGGAAGTCGCGTCCTTGTAATTTTGGATGATGTTTGGAAGAAGGTTGATCTAAAGAGGGTTGGAATTCCCAGTGGCAGCGACCACAACTATCAGTGCAAAGTGGCATTGACGACGCGTCTCCGAGATGTTTGTGTCGATATGGAGGCTCAAAAGATAGTAGATGTTGAAATCTTATCTGAAAAGGAAGCATGGATCCTTTTTAGGCAGAAAGCCGGTAATTCAGTTGATGATTCCTCTCTTTCTGAAGTAGCAAAAGAAGTTGCCAAAGAATGCAAGGGGCTGCCACTTGCAATTGTTACTATTGCAGGAGCACTAAAGGGTAAAACCAAGCCTTCATGGGAGGATGCCCTTGTAGAATTACAAAAAGCAGCACCAAAAAATATCCGAGGAGTGCTTGTAGATGTGTATCAACCTCTGAAGATACGCTATAATCACTTAGAGAGTGATGAAGCCAGGTATGTCTTTTTGCTTTGTTCCTTGTTTGAGGAATATAGTAATATTTGGACTGAAGAATTACTTAGATATGGAACGGGGCTTGACATTTTTTCGGAACCCGAAAATTTAGAACATGCAAGAAATAGGGTGTCTAATCTGTTAGGAACATTGAAAAATTGTTTCTTGTTATCCGAAGGTTCAGGTAAAAATTATGTCAAAATGCATGATATGGTCCGGGATATGGCTATACATATTGCATCTGAGGGCACACATATATCTATGGTAAGTCATGATGTGAACTCAAAAAGGTTCCCAAGAAGAAACTCTTATGAGAAATACAGTCACATGTCAATTGTTGCAAGTGAATTTGATGAACTTCATAAACCAATATCTTGCCCACGACTGAAGCTTCTGATGTTAAAACTCTGTTCTAAGTCATTCAAATTACAGGATGATTTTTTCGATGGAATGAATGAACTCAGTGTCATAAGCCTGAGTGGATATGATCAAGGCTCCATTCGGCTCTTTCCATCATCTATTAAGAGGTTGTCAAATCTGAGGACGCTATGTCTGAGTAATCTAAGGTTGGATGGCATGTCCATTATTCAGGAACTAGTCTCCTTAGAAATTCTCAGCATCAGAGATTCTTACTTGGAGGAGCTTCCAGTAGAGATAGGAAACTTGACCAATCTAATTATTTTAGAGTTTTGGAATCCGCTAGGAGAACGTATGAGGATTTCAACAGGGGTCTTATCAAAACTAGTTCGATTGGAAGAACTACATGTGGTGGGAGTAGAACAATGTAGTTACTCCACCTTGAGGGAGCTGGAATCCTTATCGAGGTTGACTGCACTGACATTAGATAAATGTTCCGGAGATGTGATTTACAGTAACTTGGGCCTTTCCTCCAAGTTGACACGGTACACTCTTGCAGTGGGTGTTGCACTAGGTAAAGTCTACATAGAGACTTCAACCCTGGAAACTTACGACAAGATTGTCGCTCTAGAGGTCACTGAGAGCACCCCATTGGGTGATTGGATCCGCCTCCTGTTGAGGAATAGCGAAGTTGTAAGTTCAAGAGGAAAGGGCTCCAAGAATGTACTTGTTGAGTTGCAGAATGTGAAAGATCTCAGTCTGGCTTGTTGCGATTCATTGAATATCATCCGTCTGAATAATATTCTACTTACTGAACTCGAAAGGCTGGAGGTAAGAGATTGTGATCATCTACGGCATCTTTTTTTATGTGTCTTTGGCTTGCCCTGATGATGAAGAAGAGGGGATCTCTCGAAGGACACATATCAGACCTGACGTAATCAAGTTCCCCAATTTATATCGCTTGGAACTTGATAATCTGGGATGCTTCACACACTTTTGCAGTGACACTGTTGAGAGCATTGAGTTCCCTCATTTACAAGTCATGAGCTTCGACATCTTGCCTCAGTTCCAAAATTTCTGGCGTGGAGCCAACAATGCTATCACTGACTCAAATCCTCTATTTAATGAAAAGGTTTGCTTCTACATGAAAAAGTTTTTATTTGAAGTTTTTTATGAATTAATATTTTAGCTTTAACTTGAGCATTGAAGAACTTTACTTAAACAATCTCAATTTTTTTTAATCATATACAACGACATACCTAGTTCTCTATAGTGTGTTTTTTTCATTATAATTAATACAGTATTTTCTAACTTATAATTTGAAATTCTTTTGAATATAATAGAGTAGCCATTAGGAATTACGTACAAAATACGCCTCTATTTTAATGCACGGTTAGAGAGACTGTGTGTACATAGGACGTTTTGGTTCACTTTTTATCAAAATTAAACCAAATCAACCATACAAGTTTTTCCAAAGTTTTTTGTTCTTTTGTCACATGAACACTATTTCAATCTCAATTTTATGGAGTTATAGATAAAGGTCTAATAAACCAATAAACGTTTAGTGGTAACTGGCAATTTCACAAATACATTTATACTGTTAAACACACAGTAGTAATATTTTAGTCTAATAATAACTTTGCAATGATGTACGTGTTCAAACTTGACCAAATTTTAATACTCGAATACATAAAAGTCAATATTAAACATGAACTTTGTTCAAATTAAAAATTACCCATAATATATCATCTCAAATTCGAAGAAAATATCTTGAAATATGAGTATGAGTTTGAAAGAACAAATGAATTGACATTTTTCACCCTCTTTTTTGATGAAAAGGTGTGTTTCGACTGTTCTACATGATCATTAAGAAAAAATAATTTCTTTGACAGTTTCTCAAATAGAATATTTATTAGTTTCTGCATTTTATTAGAAATAGAACATTCAAATTCATAGTTAAAGAACAGAGCCGGCTCAAGGGCCAAGCAAAGGAAGCGATCACTTTAGGCCCCCAAATATTTTAGGCCCCAAATTAATTATTATAAGTTGGCCTTATGTGTTACTTTTTTGAAAAAAACAATTAAACGAAGTAACAACAAATACAAATAGTGAAATTTTATTATAATATCAAAATCAAATTTTAGAATTTGTTCTAATATTCTAATTAGTTTTTATTTACGGGTCTCAATTTATGTGACATACTATACTTATTATTCTACTTTGAAAATAACAATTAACAATTTTGCATTTAAAAGGCTAGAAAAATACACATCAAACAATGTATGCATGACTTTTATAAAAATAAAAAAAGTTTAGAGCCTCGTAGTGAATTTTGGCTTTGGGCCACCGGATAGGTTGAGCCGTCCATGTTAAAGATAATACAACTAATTTATATATTGTATATTCATATATTTACATTTTATTGATATCTAATGATTTAGTCTAAAAATAATTTAACTTTCTGTAATAAAATAACATTAAAAGACACCTGAAATACCAATTTTATCAATTATTTGCAAGACATCATATATGGAGTTTATACCTTGTCAACGTTTGCAGGTTTCCTGTCCCAACCTGGAAGTGCTATTTATCTGGGGGGCCAACAGCATAACTGCTCTATGCTCTCACCAACTTCCAACTCCCTACTTCAGCAAACTTGAGACATTGGACGTACGAAATTGTGGAGAATTGAGAAACTTGATGTCTCTATCAGTGGCCAGAGGTCTTTTGAATCTCTGGAGACTAAGCATACACGACTGCCAATTAATGGAAGAAATGATCACAGAAGAGGAACAACAAGGAGAAGAAATCATGACTAATGAGCCCTTATTTCCCCGGTTGGAAATGCTGATACTCGAGAAGCTACCAAAGTTGAGGCATTTCATTCTGACGAAGCGTACTCTTGAATTTCCATTTCTCAAAGTAGTGCAGATTCATGACTGCCCTGAAATGAAAACGTTTGTTCAACAGGGATCTGTCAGTACACCGAGTCTCAACAGTATGAACAATGATGATGAGGTGAAAGTAGTTGATACGATGTTTAATTCTAAGGTTTGTCTTGTGCCACGGTATAACTATTTATTTGTTTCATGCATTAATACACCCCTGGTCTACTTCTCTCATTCTCGTTTTAACGTACGAATAGTAATAGTAATCTTCAGATAGTTGTTTATGCTTGTCACTTGAAGCTGGGGCATTTCTTTAAGTAATTAGATTTTCACCTTTTGTTACCAAGATGTAAGATGAGATATGGTTCACATTCTATCTTGTACTTGAATCACTACTGAATTTTTCATCCCTTATATAAAATACAACAATTGTAGGTTTCTTGTCTCAACCTGAAAGAGCTAGAACTTGCTGGGGCTAACTGTATAACTTCTCTGTGCACTCACCAAATTCCAATGGGCTACTTCAGCAAACTTGAAAAATTGGTAGTGAGGAAGTGTGGAGAATTGAGAAATTTGATGTCTCCAGGCCAGAGGTCTTCTAAATCTCCGAATACTAAGCATAGAAGAATGCCAATCAATGGAGGAAGTGATAGCAGAACAGGAACAAGAAGGAGAAGAAATCATGAGAAATGAATCCTTATTTCCCGTGTTGGAAGAGCTGAAACTTTGCAATTTGCCAGAACTGGGGCATTTCATTCTGACAAAGCATGCTCTTGAATTTCCATTTCTTAAAGAAGTGGATATTTGTGAATGCCCTAAAAACCAAATGAAGACATTTATCAATCAGGGAACTATGAGTAGTACACTGAGCCTCGAAAGTGTGAACAATGATGATGAGCTGAAAGTTGTTGATTTCAATAAAGAAATGTTCAATTCTAAGGTTTGTCTTGTCACACTTTGTAACTAGATGCTATCTATATTTGTGTCATGCATTAACAGACCCCTGGTCTACTGCTCTCTTTTTGGTTTAACTAGCAAATAGTAATAGTAATAGTAGAGTGAAGTGGTGGAAACACCTCCAAACTTAACGCGAATTATTATTTTTGTCCCTGAGCTATGTTTAGTACTTAAAAAACTTATATAGACTTGATTAAATGAAATTAAAAACGCCCATGTGCTTCCACATGACATAGCAAGTGGTCTCAACCTCTTTTTTGCTTGTGAGGTGCTTACTAAAGTAAGTCTAAGTTTACAATTCTTTTTATTTTACGTTCATTTAGTCAAGCATAGGGGTGTTTTAAGTACTAGCCTTATTTCGGGGATGAACGTAATAATTCACCCCAAGTTTGAGGATGTTTTCACCACTTCAATCTATTAGTAATAGTAATCTTCATATAATTATTTTTGTTTGTCACCTGATATCTATGTTGATGGAGGTAACAAATATAGGTGAATCTACAGTATTATAATCCAAGAATTCACGTAAACTCAATAACTTTTTTCCATAGAATTTTTTATTTGTATTACTAATATCTAGAGATTCCTTGATTTTGAATGCGATTATTATTGTATATTAACTACTCTATAAGTTTCAAATTTTAAATCTACCTCTCGTTGTAAATTCTTCTTTCATTATATTTAACAGCTAATATGTGGATTTGTTTCTCTCATTTCATCTTGCATTCTTTGTCATTTTAAAAGACGTTAAAGAATGCTATTTTGAAGATGCTTTTTAAAGTACTTCTTTTATTTGAGTAAACACCCCAACTTGCTAAATAAGCAATTTTGGCTTCTCAACTTATCACTTGGGGGTGTGTTTGGTATGAAGGAAAATATTTTTATGGAAAACAAGTAGTTTTTTTTACTTATTTTCTTATGTTTGGTTGATGAATGAAAATATTTTTCAGTAAATATTTTCTAGTATTTGGCTGGTGAATGAAAAACTATTTTTCAGAAAATACATTTTAGTGTTTAGCTAAAGAGTAGAAAATACTTTTTAGAAAATAATTTTGATCCCGAAAAATATTTTTTTTAGGGTGTGTTTGGTATCGAGAAGGAAAATATTTTTTTAGAAAAATAAGTTGTTTCTTACTTATATTCTTGTGTTCATTATGCAAGTAGGAAAATAATGAAAACCAATAGGGTAAGAAGGATGGGGTAAGAAAAAAGTTTTGAAATTTTTGTAAAAAATAAATTAAAAAAATTAAAAAATTTTTTTGAGGAGGGGGGGTTGGTAGGTGGGGGGGGGGGGCGAGGGTGCGTCAGAATAGGTGATGGGGTGGGGCAAGAAAAAAAGTTTGAATTTTTTTGTTGTAATTAATAAAATATTTTCTAACTTATAATTTGAAATTCTTTTGAAGGAAAATAGAGTAGGCATTGGGAATTTGTTACAAAATATACCTCTATTTTAAATGAACGGTTAGAGGGACTTTTTATTAAAATCAAGCCAAATCAACTATATCATTTTTATCAACTAATTTACACATTTTACATTCATATATTTGCATTTTATTGGTATCTAATAATTTAGTCTAAAAATGATTTAACTTACTATAATCAAATAACATTAAAAGACACACGTGAAATATGAATTTTATTAATTATTTGCAAGACATCAGATATGGAGTAGATACCTTGTCAACGTTTACAGGTTTTCTGCCCCAACCTGGAAGTGCTATATATTTGGGAGGCCAACAGCATAACAGCTCTATGCTCTCATCAACTTCCAGCTCCCTACTTCAGCAAACTTGAGGCATTGAAAGTACAGAATTGTGGAGAATTGAGAAACTTGATGTCTCCATCAGTGGCTAGAGGTCTTTTGAATCTTCGGAAACTACCGATAGAAGAATGCCAATCAATGGAAGAAGTGATTACAGAAGATCTGGAACAACAAGGAGAACAAATCATGATTGAGCCCTTATTTCTCGTGTTGGAAGTGGTGATACTCGATATGCTACCAAAGTTGAGGCATTTCTTTCTGACAAAGTATACTCTTGAATTTCCATTTCTCAGAGCACTGCAGATTCATGTCTGTCCTGAAATGAAGAAGTTTGTCCAACAGGGATCTGTCAGTACACCGAGTCTCGAAAGTGTGAACAATGATGATGAGGTGAAAGCAGTTGATACGATGTTCAATTCTAAGGTTTGTCTTGTGCTGCGGTATAGCTATATATTTTTTTCATGCATTAATACACCCCTTGTGTTCTTCTCTCTTTCTCGTTTTAACATGCGAATAATACTAGTAATCTTCACATACTTGTTTATGTTTGTCACTTGAAGCTGGGGCATTTCTTTAACTAATTAGATTTTTCATCTGTTGTTACCAAGATGTAAGATGAGATATGGTTCATATTCTATCTTGTACTTGAATCACTACTGAAATTTCATCCCTTCAATTGTAGGTTTCTTGTCTCAACCTGAAAGAGCTAGAACTTGCTGGGGCTAACTGTATAACTTCTCTGTGCACTCACCAACTTCCAATGGGCTACTTCAGCAAACTTGAAAAATTGGTAGTGAGGAAGTGTGGAGAATTGAGAAATTTGATGTCTCAATCAATGGCCAGAGGTCTTTTGAATCTCCGAACACTACGGATACTAGAATGCCAATTAATGGAAGAAGTGATCACAGAAGAGGAACAACAAGGAGAAGAAATCATGACTAATGAGCCCCTATTTCCAGTGTTGGAAGAGCTGAAACTTTACGATCTGCCAAAGTTGGGGCATTTCATTCTGACTAAGCATGTTGTTGAATTTCCATTTCTTAAAGAAGTGGCTATTCGTGATTGCCCTAAAATGAAGTCATTTATCCAACAGGGAACTGAGAGTACACTGAACTTCGAAAGTGTGAACAATGATGATGAGCTGAAAGTTGTTGATTTCAATAAAACAATGTTCAATTCTAAGGTTTGTCTTGTGCCGCTTTATAACTAAATGCTATATATCATGCATTAATAGACCCCTGGTCTACTGCTCTCTTTTTGGTTTAACTAGCAAATAGTAATAGTAATAGTAATAGTTTAGAGTGAAGTGGTGGAAATACCTCCAAACTTAGCGCGAATTGTTATTTTGTTCCTGAACTATGCCTAGTACTTAAAACACTCATAGACTTGACCAAATGAATTTAAAAATGCCCATGATCTGCCACCTGACATAGCAAACTTATGAAAAATGCCACATTATACCTATTTTTTTCACCTGATTCGTATGTTGACAGAGGTAACAAACATAGGTGAATCTACAATATTATAATCCAAGGATTGACGTGAACTTAATAACTTTTTTTCATAGACTTTTTATATGTGTTAGTAATATCTAGAGATTCCTTGATTTTGAACACGATTATTATTGTATATTAACTTGAGGTCATTGGAGATTTCTATAAATTTCAAATTTTAAATTTACGTCTCGATCTAAATTCTTCTTTCATTATATTTAACAACTAATATGTGGATTTGTTTTTTTTCATTTCATCTTGAATTCTCTGTCGTTTTAAAAGATCTTAAAGAAAGCTATTTTGAAGATGCTTTTTAAAATAGTTCTTTTATTTGAGTAAACACCTCAACTTGCTAAATAAGCACTTTTGGCTTTTCAACTTATCACTTAGGGTGTGTTTGGAATGAAGGAAAATATTTTCATCGAAAATAAGTTGGTTTCTTACTTATTTCTTATGTTTTATTGGTGAATGAAAAATATTTTTTGAAAAATGTTTTCTAGATGTTTGGTTGGTGAATGTTTTAAAAAATATATATTTTAGCTAGTGTTTAGCTAAAGAGTAGAAAATACTTTTTTAAAAAATAATTTTTGTTCCCAATTTTTTTTTTGTAGGGTGTGTTTGTTATGGAGGAGGAAAATAATTTTTAGGAAAATAAATTATTTCTTACTTATATTCTTGTTTTTATTATTCAAGTAAGAAAACAATGGGAGCGAATAGGGTAAGAAAAAAGTTTAATTTTTTTTTTTTAAAAAAATTAAATATTTTTTTTTTGAGAAGGGGGTTGGTAGGTTGGGAGTGTGTGTGTGTGTCAGAATTTGTGGTAGAGGTGGGATAAGGAAAAAAACTTATGAATTTTTATTTGTAAAACTAATTTAATTATTATTATTATTAATTTTTTTTTTTTTTTGGGGGGGGGGGGGGGTCGAAGGTAGGGGATTGAAGGTGGGGTAAGAAAAAAAACTAATTTTTTTTAAAAATAAAATTAAAATATCTTTTCTTTTTTGGGAGGAGGGCGCTGGTAGTGGTGGAGTGTGAATTTTTTTTGAGTTTTTGGTTAATTAATCGTGTGTGTTTTTTTATTGTTATTAATAAAGTATTTTCTAACTTATAATTTCAAATTCTTTTGAAGTATAATAGAGTAGCCATTGGGAATTTCTTATAAAATATCCCTCTATTTTAAATGTACGGTTAGAGAGACTGTGTGTGCATGGGACGTTTTGGTTCACTTTTTATCAAAATCAAACCAAATCAACTATATCGATTTTTCAACTAAGATATATATATATATATATATATATATATATATATATATATATATTATATTCATATATTTACATTTTAATGATATGTAATGATTTAGTCTAAAAATGATTGAACTTACTGTAATAATAAAATAATATTAAAAGACACACCACAAATTAGAATTTTATTAATTATTTGCAAGACATCAGAAATGGAGTTGATTCCTTGTCAATTTTTGGAGGTTTCTTGTCCCAACCTGGAAGCGCTATCTATCTGGAGGGCCAACAACATAACTGCTCTATGCTCTTCATCAGTGGCCAGAAGTCTTCTGAATCTCCGAACACTATGGATAGTATTTTGCCAATCAATGGAAGAAGTGATTACAGAAGAGGAACAACAAGGAGATGAAATCATGACAAATGATACCTTATTTCGCCGGTTGGAAGAGTTGAAGCTTTACAATTTGCCAGAGCTGGGGCATTTCATTCTTACAAAGCGTACTCTTGAATTTCCATTTCCCAGAGGAGTGCAGATTCATGGTTGCCTTGCAATGAAGACTTTTGTCCAACAGGGATCTGTCAGTACACCGAGTCTCGAAACTGTGAACGATAATGACGAAGTAAAAGTAGATGATCTGAATGAATGGATACATCAGCGGTTCATTTCTAAGGTTTGTCTTGTGGCGCTAGCTAGCTGTATAACTAATTAACTCTACTGCTTTCTTTCCATCTTAACTTAATAGTAATAGTAATATTCAGATACTCATTTATGTTCGTCACTTGAAGTAGATTCCTTTTACCTGCCCCCAAATGTTAATCTTTCAACTAAATATTGTAATGTCTGTTCTTTTGTAATCTCTACTCTCAGGAAGAAGATGGAAGCGAAATCTGAAGATTCAATCGAGTGACGACAGAACCTAAAGTGTTGTCTATGAATCCAAAACTAGGAAGGTAATAATTAAGTACTCGACGATATACATATGCTCGTGATGGGAGGTAACAAGCAGAGGTGGGTCTACACTATAACCCACCAATCCACATGAACCCAACGAGCTTTTGCCCAGAGACTTGCATCTATCTCTATTTATAATTTCTAGAAAATAGTTTTTTGTGAACACAATTATTATTATTATTATTATTATTATTATTATTATTATTATTATTATTATTATTATTATTATTATTATTATTAGCTCAATATTAAGCTTGCACCATGTAGGATTCTATAAACTTTAAATTTTAATTCTCTTTTGGTTCTAAATTCTTCTCTCGTTATATTTAATAGCTAACATATAGCTTTGTTTTCTCATGACATCTTGCATTCTATGTCGTTACACTTTTTCTCGACAGTGGGTCAAAAGCTCTTTTGTATCTTGCATTCTATGTCGTTACACTTTTTCTCGACAGTGGGTCAAAAGCTCTTTTTGTGTGTTTGATTTGCAGAAGATGCATAAACGCAAGTGCAGGGAAGCCAGCAACAAGGCCAACAGCAGAAACTAAACCACCACATCGCAACATTTTTGTTGATCAAAACAAGGACATAAAAGAAACTTTGATGACAGAGTCGAAAGGAACCTTACAACAACATGCCCGTCTGGAAGGATAGAGTGCACACAAACCTTACCCCTACCACAGAGATAGAGAGACTGTTTCGGTTAGACCCTCAGGCAAGAAAAAATCCGAACTAGGAACCTTGTGAAAGACATTATCTGGCTCTAGTTACTCATCCAAATCCTCATATGGGAAGTTTAGAATTTCTATTTTTTGATCAATCCAAACTGAGCTGCCAAACCATACAAATTCGGGAAGTTGGGGAAAGCAAAACATTACACATTTCATAAAAATAAACATGAAATGATTTGTGTTTTAGTTTGAGAATATAGAGTATAGGAAGCAAAACAATCATTCCTCCATGCGATTTTCCTCCGGCTGCTTTTGTGGAACCTGGACCTTGATAGGCGGCGGTGCAGCAGGAGCTTTGATTATGTGAATGCTCTGCTCGAGCTCCTTCTCTGCTTCTCTCTGGTCCTTGGTTTTCTTTCCTTTCATCCTGTAAGGTTTGCCAAGTAATGTTAAGAGCAAGAAAAGGCACATGTTAAATAAAAAGTTATGGAAATTAGTGAAGCACGAACCTCTTTGCAATATGTCTCTCGTCCCTATCGACTCTGATTTTATCAATTTTCTTGATGGCCCTCAAAGTGTTCTCAGTTACGTTCCTGTCATATCTCTCCGGCCTATTACGTTTCCTCTCGAATTC
The DNA here is from genome assembly GCA_030864225.1 of Capsicum baccatum var. pendulum. Taxonomy (NCBI): domain Eukaryota; kingdom Viridiplantae; phylum Streptophyta; class Magnoliopsida; order Solanales; family Solanaceae; genus Capsicum; species Capsicum baccatum. The sequence continues at coordinate 263,755,527 of CM061559.1, read as the reverse complement.
AATTGTTGAGTCCTTCAAATGAAAATTAGCAGAGCGTTAAGGAATTTCAGTATCCAAAAGAAGATAACAAAGATTAGTATCCAATAAAAGCACATAGATTATATCGGGGACCCTGTTTACCTGAGTCATGTCCTTTCCATGCAGCCGCCTATATGTTTAGTTGCTAAAAAGCAAAACGAACATTTTCTTTAAACGGATCAAAAAGGAAAGTAGGTCAAATAAATTGAAACGAAGAAAATAGTAGACAACTGACTTTCTTAATAATTATTTTATGACAGAATATATCTTAATTTGATCTAAAGTTGGCATTAACAAATAACAGACTCATTGTTAACCGGTCATGTTAAAGAATAAAGGCATGTAGGATCATCGAAGCTTAAGGGAACCTAATGGAGTCGGGTATGTTTCTTGATTAATGAACAAAGGCATGTTGGATCATCAAATGCACTTCGAATCACTGTTTCATTTTTGAAAGAGTTCCCTTGTTATATCACCAAATCTTGATTTTCATATATAAAATGCATTTACTTTGGTCTCAAGAGGCCTATATTGGTTACTCCTAACTTGAGCACTTCTAACCGCGGTCCTGATGTATGCATGTCTCCTATCTGCATATGAAAAATAATTGGTTTTATGGTTCTTTTCGAGTATTAAATCTTTCTGTTGACACAAGTTGTCCATGTGATACTGGAATTAAGCAAGCAGTAGCATATGATCACATGTGTCTCAAAAATTAAGAGGCGAGTTTCAAGGTACGTTTCAATTTTATTAACCACTTGGATTTTTCACTTGTTATCATATCATCACTTTAAAAAAATTGGACCAACTTTTTTCTGTATGATTGTGATACATGAAGTCAACTGCTTATAGTTGATATCATCCATGTAAGGCTTTTTCTAAGGCGACTGTCACTCATATATTAATGGAGAAAACCAAAGAGATGACAGAATGATAATTTAAATTTCTTCTCTTTTTAGTAACGATCAAGAGCATCTTATGTAGGTATATATAACGTGGCTTATCTAAAATTATTTTTGGTCAAATTATGGAGTTCACCACTTGCTTTATTGTATTGTTTGACACGTATTCAAGAAAACAAGTTATTTCATAAGAATTCAAAACAATGCTGAGGAGTTTTGTCGTGACATATCTAACTGTGTTTTGCTTACATTACTTTGCGTGTCATAGATTGGTTGATTTCACTTTTTGGTTTCTTGTAGATAGTTGTGATGCTTATGTAGTAGTAATTTTCTGCAAAAACCTATACATCCTTGAATGTCCTGTAAAATATGAAAATAAAATTTTTCTAAAAGAATTTGCTAATTCTTTTAGCCTGAAGATAAGGAAAATGGGAGACTTAGTTGCGGGAAGAATAAAGTCGTTTACTTATTCTGGAAGTGTGGCAGCAACAAAATTTAGTGTCCTTTCTTTGCAGAGGTTGAGACTATGAGATACGTAAATGTTAAAGAGATATATTCATCGTGGTTTAGTATATGTGGAAAACATTCTTTGTTGTAGTGGAAATTATTCTTGCAAACCCATCAGAATTAGTTCTTGTGTAACAAACTCTTTAGAAGCAGTTTCACGTGTTTACAACCACTTGCCTAGTCACCTCACACCTTGGTTTCTTTATATTGGTGGTTTCCCCAAGGATTATCAGGTTGAGACTTCGAGATTGGTCCAATTATGGATAGCTGAAGAAGGTTTTATAAGGAGGCCTGAAAGTGATAAAAGCGTCGAGGAAGTGGCGAACCATTATTTGGAGGATCTTATCAGTAGAAACTTGATAATCCTTAGGAAAAGGAGAATTAACGGTGAGATAATAGCATGTGGAATGAACTATCTCCTGCGTGAGTTCTGTCTGAATGAAGTTGAGATGACAAAGTTTATGCATGTTGAGACCACTGACATACTCCGTACTCTTCCAACACAAAAGCATAATGGTTGTGGCTTCATTTTCCAGATTAATGGTTATTCAGATGATAAACATTTCAAGCTATTGCCCTCAGTTGCCAGATCGATCTACTTATTTTCTAAAAATAGACATATGGTAGAACTTGAAGTTTTCTCCCGTTTCAACCTTCTCAGGGTATTGGTCATATTCCATGGTTACGAATGTTTTGGTTCATTTCTACTTGTAACTACAAAATTATTCATCCGAGATATCTCCAAGTTCGATGTGATTGCCAATCTTCCTGCATCAATCTTCAATCTTCATAATTTGCAAACTCTTATTTATGACAGACCTTGTAATTATACAACTTTACCAGAGAAGATATGTACGATGAAGAACTTGAGGCATATACATACGCCGAAAGCCTGCTATTTACCAAAGAAAAAGTATCCTAAATAAGCATCTAGTGATAAGGATGCCAAACTTAGAGCAACTTTCTAATCTTTGTTTAACTAGTTGTACAAATGAAATCTTACCTATCATTCCCAATCTAAAAAGATTGATCATATCCATCATCTACCAGATGGTAAGGCCAATCTTCTCATTGATATGTCCAGTTTGGCAAAACTTGAAACATTGGAATGTGTCACCTATGATATTTGGTATTTGGCTGCCACTGATTTGCATTAAACGGACTTCCACAGCATCATTTAAGAGGCTGAGTTTATCCTACAGGTTTTATTTTCATTGGGAAGACATGTCAACTCTTGTCCCTTAATGACCTATTAAATGGATCGAATTGCTATGAGGGGGCGGGGGAAGCCATTTTTCAAGTCAAATGAGTAAAACGACTAGAATTGTGGATTTTTTTGTGACTTCAGGTGGGAATTATGGCCTATAGATCAATGGGTGGGTGCGAGCACCGGAAATATTTTTAGGCAAAACCTCTTGGTCGGTTCCCTGACGATATATTAAATGGATTGGGTTTCTTTGGAGGGGATCGAGGAGACATTTTTTAAGTCAAATGAGTGAAACAGCAGGAAGTGCAGGTTTTTCCGACATTCGATGGGTGTTAGCCTATGAATCCATGAGTGGGTGCGGGCTCTGTAAATATTTTTGGATGAAACTTCGCAGGCGGTCCCCCGAAAAACTATTAAATGGATTGGGTAGCTTTGGAGGGCCCTGAGTAGCTTTTTTTAAAGTCAAATGAGCAAAACAATAGGAATTGCAAATGTTTTGACCTTCGATAGGTGTTAGCCTATGGATCGATGGGTGGGTGCGGGCTCCGAAAATATTTTTGGACGAAACTTTTTGGGCGGTCCCTTAGAGATCTAGTTAATTGTTCGAGTTGCTTTGGAGGGGCCGGTGGAGCTAATTTCAAGTCAAATGAGCAAAACGACAGGAATTGAGGATTTTTTATGACTTTCGGTGGTCTTAGCCTATGGATCGATGCGTGGGTACGAGCTCTGAAAATATTTTTGGGCGGTCCCTGACGACCTATTAATGGGATTGATTGGGTTGCTTTGAGGGGTTGGGGGGCTATTTTTCAGGTTAAATGAGCAAAATGGCAGCAATTACGGATGTTTTACGACTTTCAGTGGGTGTTGGCCTATGGATCTATTGATACCAAACGGTATCTACAACACCAAAACAGTACGCAAACAACCCACAATCACAAGCCTTTACCCGCATCAACAAGACAACAACACGACACGAGAAGCAAACATAAACTTAAAAAGAGTAAAAGATAGCTAACTTGACACAAAGAGAACCCATTAGGTAGCAACTAAAGAGTGTATCAAAACTCTAAAACCTCTATAAAACAAGTTAACAAGTACCAAGTTCTTACGGTGACCGCCAAGGGAATCAACTCACCTCAAGATCCACCATTTCCAAGCAAAGAACAATATTGGCTTTTCCAAGCCCTACACTAATGGCTTATCCAGGCCCTACACTAAGGGTGTTACACTCTCAAAGAGAGGAGAAGTCTTTCAAATGTTCATCATTCATTAACTCATGAAAATAAGACTAAAGGAGCCTATTTATAATCTATTACAAAATGAACACAAAATGACTCCAATGCCCTTAATGAGGAGGGATGGTCATGGAGTGTCACTTGGACAAAGATAAGTGACCAAAATGCCCTTAATAAAGGGAACCAAAACCGTGAACCAACAAAGGTGGTCCATACCCGAGAGTCCTTAAGTCTTCAATTCTCCAAGCAATCTTCCACACTCGGGTTTGATCAATGGTAGGCTCAAAACATCCCCTCCAAGTATAATACTGTGCCCTCCATGAGACCAAAGCTTGATTCTTCACATAGTAACTTTGAATGGTGTCGGAGAAAGCTAAGGTGGCCATTATTCTCGTATCATCCTCCCCTTCTTGATAAGGATTCGACCTCGAATCCAAACCTTGCAAAGATGAAGAGAGGAAAAACAAATACAAACTCCTCATGGAATGAGGGTTAGGGTTAGCACAGTAAATCATCTCAACATGCCAAGGTTGCACATATTTGTAATGTAACCAAGGATCCTTTGAATTAAATATTAAAAGCTCAATGAAAGGTGCACAAAGGATTTGGTTATGGGAATCACCAAGAGATAAAGAAACTACATAGGTCCCAATGGCATCAAATAATCCACAAGGTAGAACTTCCTTCATCTTATGAGCCATAAGACACCATTGCTTCTTTATCTCGTCAAAATACCACACCAAGGGGGTGTTTCGATTGTTTCTAAAGTCCATAAAATCCATATAGCATTATCATACACACACATGGACAGACCAACAAACTTCCTACCTCGACATAAAACAAATCCAAAATTAGCATAGACATCATCATAGGCAAAGAGGTAGTATAGGAAAGAATCACGTGCAAAGCATTTAAACACATACACATTCTTTCCTTCAAACAACTAGACAACTTGGCATCCACAAGTTGAAATTCATGCAATTTAGGCACAAGTGTGTCAAACAAGGATGCACATTTAGGAACGTTACCCCAAGGAGTCAATGACACCTTTCCCCTCGGGTTTTCAAGAAGGACTATACATTCTTTACCCTTAAGAGTACTCTCATCTTTCAAAAAGAGATTTCCATATTTAGGAGGAATGTTGTCACATCATAGTGGGTTAGAATATCGTCTATAGCTTCCAAAACAGGCTATACCATCATTTTCACCACTAGGTTCATTAGGAGTGTTTATATCATCTTCAAACAAGACATTATACCTAAAGAGAGCATGATCTATCCCACGGGCAGATTTAGAACAAGTAAGTTCACTCTCTAAAAGTTCATTATCAAGTTTTAAATATGTCTTGAGCACATGATTATCCCTATGATCCAAGAAAATATTAGAATCAAAGGGCAAGCTCAAGGGTTCACTCCTATTCCTTTGATCAACATTTTCAACATCATCACACACTTGAGGGTCATTAATCACATCATACACATCCTCAAGTGGTGGGCAATTTTCGCACATAAGTTGATCAACACAAATTTCACAAGATAATGTACTTTCATTCAACACAATAGTTTCAACACTAGGTGGACATAAATCAATCTTACAAGAAGAGTCAATTCGGTCATCAATAGGATCAACTAGTGTATCCACACTCACAACATGTACATCATCATCAAGTGGTAAAGAAATAATAGAATCACATATAGGAAAGCTACAACTCACACTCAATGGGATACTAGCCATACAATTATCATTCACATACACAAAAGTGTAAGAGTTAACTATTTTGCCTTGAAATCCTTGAGTACATACTTATTTGTCATGGTGTGAAGGTTCTCCACAAGCTTGGATAGCAACTTCCTTTCGGCATTGTTTGCCTTCGCTTGCCATGTTGGTACCTACACAAATATCCTTAGAAATAAAAGGACAACCAATGTTAGCACGGTTTGGTGGTAATCCCCTAACTTCACTCCACACAACCTCTCCTTTATCCATTCTCGGATCACCACCTTGCACAACCTTACTCCTCTCAATCTTTTGTCTCTCATAATAATTTGGATTGGAGTAGGTAGGCACTCTTCGCGGCTTGGGCAGAAAGTAAGTCATGAGGCGATTCCCGCATTGGTCACTCACAACATTAGGCCAATTTTGCACGTTAGGAACTTGATGTCGTGCAAACCAATCGGCACCTAAGTATACATGACCGTAGGCCAAGGGAAGAATATCGCACCACACCTCCTCATGGTATTCATATTATGAGTAGACAACTTTTACCCTCTCGGTAACCTTGAACCCATCCAAGAAGTATGGAACAAGTAAAGGCTCGCAAAACAACTCCAAGTAGTCAACCATGGATGGAACGATGTAGTTTCTATAGTACCTATCATTTTACACAACGAGGCAGCTCGGTGTCCCACAGATGGTCACCTTTCCAGAGTGTACACTCCTTATCGGATCAACATTATAAAGCATACGAGTACCCCTCGGTTTTGGAGATACATACCCTCGTCTTCTTTTTGGACAACCTCCACTATAGCTAGTATAACCATTCATACTATATTGACTTTGATAAGGAGTACTACAAGGTGGAGAATATGAATCTTCATACTCCTCACGTGTACTCTCATCATAGCTCTCATAAGCTTTGCGAACAAAAGGGTTGTACCTAACACCAAATCTAGGTTCGGAGTAAGAAGTGTAAGACTCCTCATATGCCCCAACATCATCATAATATCCATCACGAGGTCCTACATCATCTCCAAAGTTACCATAAGCACTAGGCACTTCATTCACCTCATTTTCTCCCTCAAAACAGTAACTTTCAAATCTGCCCAAGTTTTGATCATAGCTATTTCCATAGCCTCCCCAATCTCCCTCAACTTCGTAGCCATAAAACCCCTCACTACAATTATAGTCTCCCATGTTGTAGTCACAATAATCCCCGACTATCGAAGACATGTTCCCCTTATATCACCTTTGTACCTACACAATGAACAAACAAGATTAGTAGTAAAAGCTCCTTACCAACACTCATATACACCCACCTTTGTGATTCTCACAATTGGAGCGGCGAATATTGAAAGTTGCTTATACTCTGGTAGTCAATAGGATGTCAATTCTACTCGGCGGACGAAATGGATTCTTGTTTGATCGACTCAAGACACAAAAACAAATTTACTTACGAACTTGAAACAAAGAAGTTACTACGAGTTAAAAATGAGAAAAGCACACAAATAACGAAGACATGAAAGAAACGGATAAACAATTAATCTACAACTAAGTAGGTGATTATTTGTTGTTAATTAATTCTAGAATAAAGACATGAAACTAATAAAATAATGAAATGAAACTAACAATCTAAAATTTTTGAGCTTAAGCATCTTCGGTGATGATGTGGCAGCCTCTCATTGGTTGTTGAAAATTGTCAAATGTTTTGAGAATTTTTTTTCTTGTTTTCAATTTGTACTGATCAATGTTCAACTGGAAGAGTGTATTTTCAGTTTTGTGAGGGAAGCAAGACTTGGAGGCTTTTCCATGTTAAAAAAAAGGCTTGACTTTTCTTTCACCCTTTTGGCAAAATACCTTTTGAAGCCTTTGTCCCCCCTTTCCTCTTTTGTAGGTCTTGGGAAGACCCCTTTCTCTCGTTTGGTAATAAGACCTTTTGAAAGTCTTTTGGCCCCCTTTTTTCTTTTATAATATTCTTGGAATGTGTTTCAAGACTAACAAGACCACACCTTTTTTCTTCTTTGATTTTAGATCAAACAAATCACTTGTTCTTCAACAAGATTTGAAGATGTTGAAGAACACCAAGAACACAACTTTGAATCTTGGAGTTCTAAGGTTCACGTTGGACCTCCCAAACATCAACAACATATATTGAAGCTCCAATATTCAACAACAACATCAACAAAACGTTTTTCCAGCCACCAATCTTCAACAACAATATCAACAACCTTCCAATATTCAAGAACCACTTAGATTTAGCTCAAAATTTAGAAGTAGACTCTATTAGTGTTAGTGAAGAAGGTACTAACACTATAAACGACCAAACACACAAAAAACACAAGAAAACCAAGCCTCAAATCTCGGCCCAAACACAAAAACGGGACAGCTGTACTATTTTTGGGTTTTTCAGTTTTTCAACACTTTTTCTTTTTGATTTTCAAGTTACCAAGCCCAAGATTGATCTCGTTGGAACGAAATCAATGATGACTTTGATACCAAATGATATCAAACGGTATGTACAACACCAAAATAGTCCTCAAACAACCCACAATCGCAAGCCTTTACCCGCATCAACAAGACAACAACACGATACGAGAAGCAAACATAAACTTAAAAAGAGTAAAAGATAGCTAACTTGACACAAAGAGAACCCATTAGGTAGCAACTAAAGAGTGTATCAAAACTCTAAAACCTCTACAAAATAAGTTAACAAGTACCAAGTTCTTATGGTGACCGCCAAGGGAATCAACTCACCTCAAGATCCACCGTTTTCAAGCAAAGAATAATATTGGATTTTCCAAGCCCTACACTAATGGCTTATCCAAGCCCTACACTAAGGGTGTTACACTCTCAAAGGGAGAAGAAGTCTTTCAAATGTTCATCATTCATTGACTCATAAAAATAAGACTAAAGGAGCCTATTTATAATCTATTACAAAATGAACACAAAATGACCCCAATGCCCTTAATGAGGAGGGATGGTCATGGAGTGTCACTTGGACAAAGATAAGTGACCAAAATACCCTTAATAAAGGGAACCAAAACCGTGAACCAACAAAGATGGTCCAAACCCGAGAGTCCTTAAGTCTTCAATTCTCCAAGGAATCTTCCACACTTAGGTTTGATCAATGGTAGGCTCAAAACGTCCCCTCCAAGTATAATCTCGGGCCCTTCATGCGACCAAAGCTTGATTCTTCACATAGTAACTTTGAATGATGTCAGCGAAAGTTAAGGTGACCATTATTCTCGTATCTTCTATGGGTGGGTGCGAGCTCCAAAAATGTTTTTAGGCTGTCCCCTGACGTCTTATTAAATGGATTAGGTTGTTTTGAGGGGTTGGGGGAGATATTTTCAAGTCAAATCAGAGAAATGGCCGCAATTGCGGATGTTTTGAGACTTTCAGTGGATGTTAGTCTATTTGTGTTAGCATATGAATTGATGGGTGGGTGCGGGCTCCGAAAATATTTTTGGGTGTAACTTCTTGGGCGATCCCTGACGACCTACCGATACACTTTTAACATGCAAGAAATTAAGCCAAGAATGAATATATTGAAGTACACACAACATAAGAACTCCAGAACAAATAAATCATCACACACCAAACATACAAACATCTCACACCAATTATCATCACACACAGAAAACAAATGCTGTCAACAATAGGTCTGTTTGAGTGTAAATGTGCTGCTTAAAATTTTGATTATATCAAAGAGGATACACTTTCATCAACTTGAAAATCCTTGGAAAGAATATCTGTTTGTATAGCTGGTTCTGATCCGAAAACTGCATTATCAATGTTTATAACACCAGGATTCTGGCTACTCAAAGCAGCGATAGCAACAACATTTCCATATCCCACGTTGTGTTGGTAATGAACAAGTCCAATTGGAAAAACAAACACATCACCTTTTTGAAGGACCTTAGAAATGAGGTGATTTTCAGGATTTGAAGTTACAATACCAACTTGAAGAGAACCTTCAAGGACTGTGAGTATTTCAGTAGCTCTTGAATGAGTGTGAGGAGGATTAATTCCCCACGGTGCATAGTCGACGCGCACCATTGACAGCAGTGACCTTAGAGCCAAAAGTGTTTGATGTGTTTCTAGACAAATATAGGCCACTGAAGAAAAAGTCCTCTGCACCAACAGACTCGGGATCTTTGCAAGCTAAGCCATTTACCTTAGCTGAAAAAATGGAAAAAGGATAAAAGTGAGAAAATTCATTCAATTATTGATCTATTAGTCGTAATATAATACTCATTCGGCTTCATTATAGTCTATATGACACACTTCCCGTTTTAGTCACACCAAAAATAATGTTACTTGTAAATTTAGAAACAATTAACTTTACACTTCTCAGTTTACTGTTGATGAGAAGGTCTATAACCACACAACTATTATGGAATGTATAAGGCCACAAGTTTCAAAAGTTCTTATTTCTTTCTTCGTGCTAAATCAAACTATTCCACGTTGGAAGGGAGGGCCTACATAAGAGGAAAATGAAATTCTTAGCGCGATTTACTGATATGCAATACCTGTGCTAGAAGCATCGGCCACGCAGAAATCATGCATTGGACTTGGCTCAAAAGCTAACACAACACACCAGAAACTTGGTACTGCTACTAGATTCATCAGGAGAAATTGCTTAACCATTTTTCAAGAAGAGAATCTAGGAGAAGAAAAACAACAACTACTACGCCTCAGCCCCAAACTAGTAGAAGCAAAAGTAAGGAGAAAATATTGGAAGAGAAGAAAGATGCTTTTTTAGGATGATGTGATTGATAAGATAGTCACCTTATTTATAATAAATGTGATTCTTGAATACCTATAGATGGACAAATGTAGGATATGTTCACAGAGGCGGAGCTAGAGTTATTATGGGTTCAGCAGAACTCACTGATCAGCTTTGGCAAAACATTAGCTGGGTATTTGCATTTTCCATCTAGTAATGCTGTAATGCCTATTGCGCCGACACATAAAACAACATACCATGTACCATTTGAATCCTGATTGTATCCTTCACAGACAAGTTGAAACCATGACCTTTGAACACCTCAACATTGCATTTATCACCGGTTATATTGCGTAAAAGAACTATAGATACTGTTAATGTTACTAGTGTAATAATACAGTATACTAGTTTTACATTTCTAATTCTAGTTGATGCCTTTTATTTACAACACTACCTATGATATCACAAGTCATATCAGTAACTGTATGTCAGTTTTGATGATCATCATATAAAATTAAAGCTCAATCTGTTATTTGGCAATAAATCTTGGAAAGAATACTATACAAGATTTCATGAACACTCTTTAGGACAGATGTTGCCTTGTCAAAAAAGAATTTGAATCAGTCGCGCTTAGTAATTTTGTATGATTGATTTGATTTTTGTACGTAAGTATAATTCATGAAGTCTATAGGTATTACCTTTCGAACAATTTGGATTGAATTATTTAAACGATGTTCAGTTGAAATATACTTAAAATTTTCCCATTAACTATGGCACAGTTTTTTTGCAGAAGGCATCTGATGTCATGAAGACTATACAGGAAAAGATTTTATCTTATAACGAAAGTTGCTCATCATAATTTTTAGTCATTTTTATAAAACTAAAAAGAAAGAAATCCAATTCGTCAAGTGACAACACCAATCAATCTGGCTATGCTTGTTCGTACTCAGCTAGGGTCATCTGGAGCAAGGGCTATCACAGAAGAAGCTATGCAGGTATTCAACCAGCCAATTTGTGTATATAACAGTTCTTTTATCGATTAAGAGCTTAGCGTAGTGATTCCTGGTGTCTGACAACTTCTTTTTAGAGTTCACTGGTTGGATCTTAGGCTGATTTTGAGGTGATCGCGATCATTGTCTTAGCAGATTATATACTAAGAGATTCTGTTCTTAATATTTTATAGGTTTGAGAGACTCAAAACATATTATAGTTCCTGAAAAGGATCATTACTTGCAGTGTAGCTACCTTTGCTAGTTGACCATCACATCACAAAATTTTGGGCCATTCACATACCAATACACTTTTTAACTGTCAAGAAATTAAGCAAAGAATGAATATACTACAACGCATACATCATAAGAAATCTAGAATAGTTTTTAGGCAAAACTTCTTGGATGGTCCCTTAATAACCTATTAAATCGATCGGGTTGCTTTGGCGGGGCAGGAGAAGCCATTTTCCAAGTCAAACAGGAGACATGCATTGATTCACAAAGTTGGTGGGGCCTATTTGATATACTGCAGCTGCTAACACCATGCCATATACTTCAGCTCCTTTGCAAAGCCTAATCAAGTTCTTCCTTCCACTCCAGACAACCTCCAGATGTCCCTTGCCAAACCAATAGCTTACTCCATGTTGCCCCGGACATTTAAAGAAGAGATGATGTATTGACTCAGGATCCTGCTTGAATAAGACACATTGTGAAACAGTTGTGAAGCCCCATTAGGCCATCCTGTCCTTACTGAAGACGGAGTAATTAATAATGTTACTAATGAATTCTTTTTCATTTTTCGAGATGACGATCAAAAACTTATCTAAACTCACTTTTTCACAAGTTTCACACCTCAACTATCAGTTATTCTCTTTCCTACTTGAACTATCATCATCTATATATTAAAAAACACCTAACTCAGTAGATGGTGATAGTTCAGGTAGGAAAACAGAAGAAGAGATAGTTGCAGGGTAAAACTCGCAGAAAGGTGATAGTTCACGTGCGGTGTTGATCATTAACTCATTGTTTTTGCAGAAATGTAAAAAAAAAACTTACATTGAGAGTTATGTATGGATGGAGACTTTAAGGCAATTGTTACCCATGTCTTCTTGTTCTTGTTCAATCTTTATTGCAGAATCCTCAGCAGAAGGGCTGCAATTATGTAACTCAATTGACTCCAAAGTACAAATTTCTCCAAAATCTATTGGAATTTCCTTAAGGTTGTCGCATTTCTTCAGAACAAGGTGTTTTAGACTGGGGAAGTTATCACTGCTCGCTACCCAATTCGTAAAAAGTACTTTCCGAAATAACAACAACTTTAGGCTTTCGAATATGTCATCATCACGCAATCTCCATACATAACCAATGGCTGCACGATCTTTAAGTTTGAGCTCTTCGAGATTTGGCAACTTGACAAGAGTTGAAATATCTTCCCAAGGAAAACCAAACCAGCCAGCGAAAGCCAACCTCTTAAGTGATGCTGGGAAGAAAGATTCCTTGATGGAGATCGGAGGTGTCCAAGAAAAAAAGGCATTACTGACGCACTTCAATGCTTTGAGTTTTGTCAAGCTGGACACATCAATGGGGAAATTGACCCAACTCTGTTTAGGTAAGTCGTCATGCTGGACGATCAATATTTTTAGATTGGGAATGCTAGAAAGGATTTTGTCACGACCCGAACCGGGGCCTGGCCGTGACGAGCATTCCCGAACCCAAAGACCAGTAACGCCCTCTGTCTATCTGGTAATCATGCACATAATTCATATGATCAAAGTAATACGGAATAGACACAATAATACGGAAACATGGTCAACAATTTAAAACAGTTAAAGGCCTGAAAACATGCCCAACAATATTTAATGAACATCTGCAACAGCCTGCAAAATCTCTACTGACATACTATCTGAATAACTGGGACAAGGCCCCAACAGACCAAAAGCCATACTGAAATAAATACCTAAATGACTAGGCCTTCCGAAGAAAAGAAGGCTCACCAACTGAACTCGGAGGCAACCCTGTCTGTAGACTGTGCCTCAGTACCTGGGAGGAAGGGGGGTCAGCACAATTGTACTGGCATGCGAAGCAATCCAAAATAGAGTAATTGAACATATATATATATATATATAAAATACGTGAGAGCAAATGTTCATCAAACATTATGCATAAAACAGTTTCTGAAAAACACATGGGCACCTTCTGAAAACATGTAACCTGTCTATAAATCTCAAACTCTGATCCGTGTATTACTTCTGAGTTAGGTGGTATCCCCTACAAGTATGATATTCTAAGGGCGATATGGAATCCGCCATTGACTTGGCGGGGAAGTCTCCAACCCGAGTATGCCGCAAGGGTTGGAGTTCCTGAATCTGATACGCCACACGACACTTAAGTCAGCGTATAATAATATACCCGGGTCGGCAAACCACGGTTTTAGGCAATGAGTTGCTTGAAATCAAGCCCTGTTCAGGACCACCTAACATGTCTGTATGTCCATTTTTAAAATTTTCTATACATACAACATTCTGAATGTCTAAAATCATGATAGTCTGAAATGTTTATTAGTCTGAGTCTGATATGGCATTGGTCTGAATTGGTATCGTCATACCAAGACTTGCAAGTCATTATTTCTGAGCCATAATACATTAAGCTAAATCTTTCATTTAAAGAATAATTTAGACCACCAAAAACATGCAACTATAGAAGATTTCCTGTTTCGAAACTCAAGTCAAAATCATGCAAAAACTTCATCAACATATGGAGGTCTAGTGCCTTTAGCAAATTCATGCACTCTTTCATTGCATGCATTATGAACATTGAACATTCATGCTAGATTCCCTCTTTAGTGATTTAAAACCACCTTAAAATCATAACAAGAGTTCAATAATTTCATATAGTGCTTTTCAGGGATGCATTGCAAAACGATTCATATGCTATGAGAAATCTGAAAAAAAATTACTAAAGAGGGAATTCACCGAAAATCATGCTCTCAACAAGAATTCATTCTTAAATACATGGTTTCATACATTCATATTCTCAAATCACTTTGGGGAAGGTCAAAAGATCAAAACAATGATGTTAAAACATTTAATACATGAATATGTACATAGATTCAAAAACCCCATTCTAAAACATGATTTTTCTATGCCCATGAGAATTTAGGAAAACCCCGCGTACCTCTATTTTAGAAAATAATGGGTGCTTCTTGAAGCATGTGGATTGAGGATTCCGAATCTCTAATCAATTTTGAAAACCCATGGTTAAATCTTTATTTATTTGGGTTTTTAGTTTGAAACCCTTGGGAGTGTTCTTGAGAATTTTTAGATGAATGTGGATGTATTTTGGAGAATTGGGGACTGAATTTCATGTTTATGGCTAAATAAGGGTGGAAAAAGGACTATTTTGCCCCAAAAAACGGAGTGTTTAAGTCACTTGAAACCATAAGATATGCGCGCATATGATATCGCATATATTTACATAGGCGCCGCATATGATATCGCCTATATTTACATAGGCGCCGCATATGATATCGTCTATATTTACATAGGCGCCACATGTGCTATCGCATATGCTTTCCAGTGGCCATGTGCAATTGGTTAGGCGACACATATTACTTTGAAAGGCCATAACTTCTTGCTCGGGTGCCGGATTTTAGCAAAATTGGTATCGTTGGAAAGTTAACTCGAAGACCTATCATTTGACACATAGTAGGCTCTCTAATTCGATATATACAGAGAGTTATGGTCGATGGAAGCTGACACAAATTACAACGTCCACTGAAACTTAATCGATCGAAATAGTTTCAACTCGTCCTTGAGTTGAAGGACCTCTATGGTCTAAATTCATGCTCAAATGGATTCAAATAATACATAAACATGCCAAATTGGCATAGGATTTAAGGCTCTAGGATTATCAACGCATCAGAGTCATGGTTTTTATTTTAGCCCGAAATGCGGGGTGTTACAGATTTCATTTGTACAACTGGTGAAATAGAGATTAGAAAATTCCAGTAAATTTGGCATCCCAAGATGCTTATATAAGATACTTTTTCTTCCAGGGCTCGGTAAATAACAGACTTTCCTTATATGTATATGCCTCAGGTTCTTCATCGTCCATACCTTCTCTGGTAAAGTTGCATGATTATAACTTCTCTCATACATTAGAGTTTGCAGATTCTGAAGCTCTGAGATTGATGCAGGAAGCTTTGCAAGAGATCGAACTTGTAGATATCTCAGATGAAATAACTTTGTAATTACAGGAAGAATAGAAAGGAAACTTTCATTTACATCGAAAATGGCCAATACCCTGAGAAGGTGGAAACGGGAGAAAACTTCAGGTCTTACAAAATTATGACTTTTAGAAAATAAGTAGATAGACCTGGCAACCGAGGGTAATAACTTGAAACGCCTATCATCTGAATAACTATTAATCTGGAAACTGAAGCAACGACCATTGTACTTTTGTGTTGAAAGAGTAAGGACTACATCAGTTCGCTCAACATGCATAAACTTTGTCATTTCGACTTCAGTCAAACAGAATTCACGCAGTAGATAATGCATACCACATACTTTTATCTGACTGCTGAATCTCCTTTTGTTAACGATAATCAAGTTCCTGCTGATAAGATCCTCCAAATAATCTTCTTCCACTTCCTCCAAGCTTTTATCACTTTCAGGCCTTCTTATAAAACCTTCAGCGATCCAAGTCTCAACCTGATAATCCTCTGGGAAACTACCGATAGAAAGAAAGAAAGGTTTGAGGTGATTAGGCAAGTTGCGGTAACTCAAACCGAGCACTCCTAAGAATTTATCTGGATGACTAGCAATGATTTCACCCATGGTTCGGGAAACATCCATCCAACTTTCTAATGTCCTGGCCACTTTAGAGAGATGACCCACAATCACTGAAATTGTTAAGGGTAGTCCTTGGCATTTTTCTGCTATTTGCTTTCCAATTTCTTCCAACTCAGGAGGATGATCATATTCTGGTCCAAACACCTTAGCACAAAGTAACTTCCAACTGTGTTCTAAATTCAAGGGATTCATCTCATGACGGCTAATAGGATTGGCATATATTGCAACCTTTGTTTCTCTAGTGGTCAGTAAGATTCGACTCCTATTGCTGCAATCAGGAAATATTGTTCTTATACTATCCCAAACATCCGTACTCCAAATATCATCAACTACAACAAGGTATCTTGGACCCTTTAGTTTTTTCTGCACCAGGTCGGCTACTCATTATAATCCTTCTTTTCATAATCTTTTTCAATCTCAATATTTGTTTTCTTTGAAATGAAATGTAAAGCTTTTAGCAACACATTTCGACTTCCATATACTTGAGATATTGTAACCCAAACACGAATGTCAAAATGATACCTGATTTTCAGATGATCGTGAGCTTTTCTAGCAAGTGTTGTTTTGCCTATGCCACCCATGCCTGATATTGTGACGATTTATAGATCGGACAACGGCTCCGTCAATCTTCTAACTATTATCCCTAAGTTCTCATCAAGTCCTTGCACGATATCACATTCCAACTGTTGCAGCATCCGGTTACTTCTAGAAGTACTGTCAATCAAGAAATCCCCTACAGATTCAAGAAATCGATGATCATTACGACTTCTTGTGCTTAAATAAGAAACAATCTCCATCACTTCACTTTTTATTGTATTTATTCATTTAACAACGGGTCGCAAATTCCTTCGCAAATTCTTGTTTAGTGAAATTTCAGATGGATTTTCACATGTCCAGCACATCACAATAACATCTTCTGCATCACTAGCAGCAGATATTATTATTTCCTTGAAAGATTTGATTTTTTCAGGATCAAACCTACTCTTGCTAGCTTCTTCAAGAAAATTTTGAAAATATTCAGCAGTATTATGAAGGGATTCTAGTGTTTTAGCAGTTTGACCTTGAATGAGTACGGGGTGTCTCTCCTGAAACTGCTCAAGTATTTGAAGAAGAGAAATTACAGCTATGTAAGCTTCCATCACCTATTAAGATATCGAAAGAGGTAACACAAAGATTTTACCCTTCACAAGATCAAAAGGTTATCAATATAGAGAGATGTGAACTTAGTACTTCCCGCAAGTATCAGTATATTGTACAGCACCTTCTAAGTAATTTCCAAATCTTCTGTTTTGGAACATACATGACTACCTGTTCCACTGATGTGTAATACTGATAGAAGTAGGCATTCGACTAGTTAGGACCATATTGCTGAGTCAGCTGTATAAGTTGTTAGAGGTTGTTAGACAATTATTAGTGAGTGGCAATGAGCTGTCAAATAGAGTGTTCTAGAAGAAAGGTAGTTATTAGATATTTTGTTACCTATATAAGGCACAACAATCTGATTGTAACAAACAGGTTTTGAAGCAGATATAATTTTGATTCTTCTCGTCTTCTTAGCTCCATCAATGGAGTCTTAACAAAGTATTTTCACTTGGTATCAGAGCCACGAGATCCACACTAAGTGTGTGTTTAAATCTCATTTCACTAAGTTTTCTGCATTTTTTGAATCTCTGCCTTCAACTCCTTTTTCGCAATTTCGATCTATATTACAATTGCATTCTATCAATCATGGCGCCTAAAATCGATCAAAGTGATCCACTTTTCATTGGTGCATCTGAGAACTCCAGTGTTGTACTTGTTTCAATCAAGTTAACTGGTTTAGAAAATTATAGTTTATGGAGTCGATCGATGTGTATTTCTCTCTTACGGAAGAGGGAGTTTGGATTTGTCACTGGTGCCTGCAGCAAGGAATCATATAGAGAGGAACTTCATGAGCAGTGGGAAACATGTAATGTGATTGTGCTTTGTAACACCCCGCATTTCGGGCTAGAATAAAAACCATGACTCTGATGCGTTGATAATCCCAGATCCTTAAATCCTATGTCAATTTGGCATGTTTATGTAGTATGTGAATCCATTTGAGCATGAATTTAGACCATACAGGTCCTTCAACTCAAGGACGAGTTGAAACTATTTCGATCGATTAATTTTTAGTGAATGTTGTAATTTGTGTCAGCTTCCATCGACCATAACTCTCTCTCTATATCGAATTAGAGATCCTACTATGTGTCAAATGATAGGTCTTCGAGTTAAATTTTCAACGATACCAGTTTTGCTAAAATCTGACACCCGAGCAAGAAATTATGGCCTTTCAAAGAAGTATGCGTTGCCTAACCAATTGTACATGGCCACTGGAAAACATATGCGATAGCATATGTGGCACCTATATAAATGTAGGCGATATCATACGCGGCGCCTATGTAAATATATGAGATATCATATGCGGCACATATCTTATGGTTTGAAGTGACTTAAACACTCCATTTTTGGGTCAAAATGGTCCTTTTCCACCCTTATTCAGCTATAAACATGAAATTCAGTCCTCAATTCTCAAAAATACGTCCACATTCATCTAAAAATTCTCAAGAACACTCCCAAGGGTTTCAAACTAAAAACCCAAATAAATCAAGATTTAACCGTGGGTTTTCAAAATTGATTAGAGATTCGGAATCCCCAATCCACAGGCTTCAAGAAGCACCCATTATTTTCTAAAATAGAGGTACTCGGGGTTTTCCTAAATTCTCATGGGCATATTAAAAACATGTTTTAGAATAGGGTTTTTGAATCTATGTATATATTTATGTATTAAATGTTTTAACATCATTATTTTGGTCTTTTGACCTCCCTCAAAGTGATTTGAGAATATGAATGTATGAAACCATGTATTTAAGAATGAATTCTTGTTGAGAGCATGCTTTTCGGTGAATTCCCTCTTTAGTGAATTGTTTTAGATTTCTCATAACATATGAATTGTTTTGCAATGCATCCCTGAAAAGCACTATATGAAATAATTGAACTCTTATTATGATTTTAAGGTGGTTTTAAATAACTAAAGAGGGAATCTAGCATGAATGTTTAATGTTCATAATGCATGTAATGAAAGAGTGCATGAATTTGCTAAAGGCACTAGACCACCATATGTTGATGAAGTTTTTGCATGATTTTGACTTGAGTTTCGAAACACGAAATCTTCTATATTAGTTTCATTTTTTTGGTGGTCTAAATTATGCTTAAAATGAAATATTTAGCTTAATGTATTATGGCTCAGAAATCATGACTTGCAAGTCTTGGTATGACGATACTAATTAGACCAATGCCATATCAGACTCAGACTAATAGACATTTCAAACTATCATGATTTTAGATATTCAGAATGTTGCATGTACAGAAAAGGTTAAAAATGGGCATACAGATATGTTAGGTGGTTCCCTGAATAGTTCTTGAGTTCAAGCAACTCATTTCCTAAAATAGTGGTTTGCCGACCCGGGTATATTATTATACGCTGAATTAAGTGTCGTGTGGCATATCAGATTCAGGAACTCCAACCCTTGCGGCATAATCGGGTTGGAGGCTTCCTCGCCGAGTCAATGGCGAATTCCATATCGCTCGTGGAATATCAGAATTGTTGGGGATACCAGCTAAATCAGAAGTAATACACAGATCAGAGTTTGAGATTTATAGACAGGTTACATGTTTTCAGAAGGTGCCCATGTGTTTTACAGAAACTGTTTTATGCATATTATTTGATGAACATTTCAGGTACTGAGGCGCAGTCTAGGGGTCCAGATCCTCAATAGAGTCTACAGACAGAATTGTATCTGAGTTCAGTTGGTGAGCCTTCTTTGCTTTGGAAGGCATAGTCATTTAGATATTTATTTCAGTAGGGCTTTTGGTCTGTTGGGGGCCTTGTCCCAGTTATTCAGATAGTATGTTAGTAGAGATTTCATAGACTGTTGCAGATGTTTATTAAATATTGTTGGGCATGTTTTCATGCCTTTAACTATTTTAAATTGTTGACCTTGTTCCCGTATTATTGTGTTTATTCCGTATTACTTTGATCATATGAATTATGTGCATGATTACTAGATAGAAAGAGGGCATTTCAGGCCTTCGAGTTTGGGAATGCTCGTCACGGCCATGACTTTGGTTTGGGTCATGAAAAACTTGGTATCAAAGCACGGTTCATGGTCCCAGGGTGTCTGCAAATCGCGTCTAGTAGAGTCTTATTTATGGGTGTGTAGTGTGCCACACTTATAAGCAGGAGGCTACAAGGCATTTGGGAATGTCTCTCTTTCTTAATGTTCTAGTTCGTGTTATAGAGTCAGAATGTTTCTCCTTCATACTCTAATTCGTGCTATGGTGTCACCCATACGAAAATAAAAGTTATCCTAATTTCTTCCTCACTCTGGTGTTTCCAGATATTCTCCAATTATCTAGTAGAAATTTTAGAAGTCCCACAAAGGACAAGAAAGGAGTTCCCTAGTGTAAATTGTGTCTTTATTCTTATGAGGCGTTCAGTTAAGACAAGAGTACGATGTGTATTCTTGAGTCACTGAATATTGTGTATCAAGCTTCTATCTCTTGTAATCTTGATATCATTATGTTGTTGAAAACAAAAGTCTAGTGAACCCGTGTGAGGTCTATTTCGATTCACTGGCAACTTGTTGTTCATCTTGTTGTTCTTGTGTTTGTTGGAACTATATTTCTACCCGAGTAGTAGTATAAGTTAGAGTGTCGGTGTCATGACCTATTGGTAGTGAAATTAGACCAAGAAGTTTATGATATGAAGTTATAAGGTTAGAGGTCAGAGTGAGGGTGACTTTTGTGATTAAATATTTATAGTTGAATAACCGTTGATTGAGAATAATTTACCCTTTCGTAGTGGTACCATTTATGAATTGTATGGTAGTCTGTGGAGGAAGTGTTGGCTCAGAATGTTATTTGTTTTTTTCCTTTCAAAATTGAGAAAGAGCCCAGAGTGGATACTTAAGGTGGTTATAGAAACCCCTTATAGGCTATGAATGAAAATGGCTAGATTAGTCAGTAGGTTATAAGTATAGACTCATTGTCATATGGAGTATTTGAAGGTAGTCTAAATGCCCATTGGGGTAAGTAAGTGTGATGTGAGAAAGCCGTATAAGTAGATAAGATTGTATGGTTATAATATAAGCTTAAGGTTGATCATGTCTATTATGTGACCTTACCCCTTAACCTTCTTCTCATTAGTAGTTGTAAACTAATACTACTTGTGAGAAAGTATGTAGTATATTTTTGAATTATTTGGGTAGAATATCCCAATTTGAAGGATTAGTATATTTATATTATGTTGCACTCTTCATTGGTTGTAAATGATTGATTCTAGACTACAGGCTTGAATTTAAATGGTGTGGTGGTGAATAGTGGCAAGAGATTGATGATACATGTTTCGTGGGATTAGATTTGTAAGCTTGATGTGTTGAAATAGTACGTGCTAATGGATTATGACAAGAAAAACTGTAAGGTCATGATCGATTATTGTGGTTAAGAATTTCTAGTGTACTAGTGTTTCTTGATGTTTATTTCATAGTTTCTAAGTGAGGATTGTGTGTAAGGTTGGTTGTAAATCATGTTTAGCACTAGCATTAAGTTTGAATCAATTGATGGCCATGGAGGTGGATGTGATGATTTCTTGGTTAATGATACTAGTTATATGGAAGTGATATATAGGCTTGAATAGTGTATGCAAGTGCCTAAGTTTATTTGATTCGTAATGAAGTATGACGTTGTATATGTGATAAAGAAGTATGCCAAAGGTGGTATGAAGCTGTAGTATTTTTCTAAGGTATGAAGCTGTAGTATTTTTCTAAGGCTATTACATGTTGTGTGTGGCTACTGGTACCGTTGAGTTGCTAGGTGGAAAAAGAATAGCTAGATGGTAAATGGTGTTCTAAATATCCAAGTTAAGGACCTTTGATTGATAGTGTTGAGCCTTTTGATATGAACTTGACTCTCATGGTAGAGGAAAATAAGTTTGAAGTTGCTATGTTGGTAGACTACGATAGAAATAAAGTGGCTCATTGAAGACTTGGTGATAGCCATGTTAGGTGTTATAATCTAAGCTCGAGTCCTTGAAAGTCATGCTAATAGAACTAAGAGTAGAGGAACTAGAGGGTGTGCACTTCAACTTTGGGGATACTCATGAAGATTCGAAGTTAGTAAGTGTTTGAGTAATAGATGATAACTATTGGGGTTACAGAATGATAGAGTGTGCCTTAGGAGGTAGTATTAGCAGTGGGCGTTCCACTCTCATATGTGGTCTTTCGGGTTAAGTTTTATTAATTTTGTGTATTGTCATATTTCAGAACCTAGAGTGTAGTGAGAGCAGTTAAGTTTAAAGTCTAGTAAGGTATCTCCCAGAAACTTAAGATGATGGCTTGAAGCTAAGGGGGAGATGACTAAATGTAACGCCCCGCATTTCGGGCTATAATATAGACCATGATTCCGATGTGTTGATAAATCCCGACACCATAAATCCTATGCCAATACGGCATGTTAATTATTTGTGTAGCATATGAATCCATTCAAGCTTGAATTTATACCATAGGGGTCATCTAACTCAAGGACGAGTTGAAAACTACTTCAACCGATTAAGTTTAAGTGGACATTATAATTTGTGTCAACTTCTGTCGACCATGACTCTTTGTATATGTCGAATTAGAAATCCTACTATGTGCAAAATGATAGGTTTCCGAGTTTGCTTTCCAACGATACCAATTTTGCTAAAATCAGGCACCCGAGCAAGAAGTTATGGCCTTTCAAAGTGATATGGGTCACCTAACCAATCGCCCATGGCCACTGGAAAGCATAGGCGATAGCTTAGGCGGTGCCTATGTAAACATAGGCGATAGCCTAGGCGGAGCCTATGTAAACATAGGTGATGGAATGGGCGGCGCCTATGTAAAGGTTTCAAGTGACTTAAACACTCCGTTTTTGGGGCAAAATGGTCCTTTTCCACCCTTACTTAGCCCTAAAACATGAAATTCAGTTCAGAGGACCCCAAAATACACCTTCTTTCATCAAAAGTGCTCAAGGATTCACCTTAGGGTTTCAAAATAAAAACCCAAGCAACTCAAGATTCAACCGGGGGGTAGTTTTATGAACATGCATGCTTTTAAATGGGGATTTTCAATAAAATACTAATAACTTGCTCTTATTATGATTTCTAAGTAATTTTTTTTAGGTCATGGGAATTGTTTGCCTATATACTTCAATGGTTGAAACCATGCATATGTGATTTTGAGATTTTCCATGGAAGTTTGATAAATATGAATGATAAATTACTTTCAAAGTCCCATGATAATATTTCGATACCCCATATTATATTGTGACCAACAAAAGAGAGCATGAAATTGAAATAATTATTTTCCACTACTTATAAATGATGAAAACATCTTGATTTTTACATGAATATGCATATGTTGATGTGATATTGATGATTTTCTAGTCGGGTATGATGATACCCTACAAATAAGATATGTGATTGAATCAGATGAAATTTGAATGCATTGATTTTACATGAGATAGGTGGATGCCCGAAGAAGGCATTTGAGTTTAAGGGCTCATCACTAGAAACCGTCTTTGCCGACATGGGAATTTGGTACCCTGCTTTGTGATCTTGCGTATTTGACTCTGTGTCATTCCCAAATTGGGACTATGGTTGGGAACCCTGCTTTGTGATCTTGTGCACTACCATTGGGTCAAGACACCCTGCTGTGTGATCTTGTGTGTCTTCCCCTCACGTATACTCTAATCTCGGTGGCAACCGAGGTTTGACAGTTGGTGTAAATGTTATATGTAGGGTATTCCACCTAGCTCAACTGCATTACATTGTTGTTGAAAACAGTTACATTATGCCCATGTGTTTTCAAATGACTTGATATGAAACTGCTTTATAATGGCTCTCAACTATATTTTGTAAAAATATCATGTTTTGTTTTGATATATCTACATACCAGTACTTTTGTATTGACCCTCTTCCTCCCAGGTTCGGAGGCACAGTCTAGGGGTCCAGAAAATTAGTAGATTCCTCGGACAGATTTGCAGAGTCACTTGGTGAGCCTTCTATATTTCGAAAGGCCTGATTATCTGGCAGTGTCATTTATCACTTATTAGTTTTGGGTCTACTGGGGGCCTTGTCCCAGTTTTCAGATAGACATTTGTTTCAGTCATGTAGTAGAGATTTTGCAGACGTTATAGAGGTGTTGCCTTGAGATTTTGGGACATTATTCCCTATTATTTCTTTCATATGACTCTTGACCATGTTTTCCATAATGTTATTGTCTTCCGCATCTTTTTATCATTTGAATTATGTGCATGATTACTAGAAATATAGGGGTGTTTCAGGCCTTCATGGTTTGGGATACTCGTCACGGCCAGGGCCCCGGTTTGGGTCGTGACAAACTTGGTATCAGAACACGGTTCATGGTCCCAGGGTGTCTGCAAAATTGTGTCGGGTAGATTCCTTCTTATTGGTATGTAGCGCACCACACTTATAAGCAGGAGGCTGCTAGGCATTTAGGAAATGTTTCCTTACTTTGTGATTTAGTTCGTGCTTCAGAGTTTTAACTGTCCCCTAATCAATGATCTCTTGTATTTCAGAAAACAGTTATGCCTCCACGTTGTATCATCGATCAGAATGCTCAGGCAAATGTGGTCCATCCCACCCATGGGATGCGGACTCGTAACAAAGCTCACACTCCAAAACTTGTTCCTACTCCAGGAGTCCCGACCAGTCCACCTCGGGCTCCGTGGACTAATGTCAATCGTCCCTCAACTTCTCAGGGAGATATTTCAAATGCGGAATTCAAACGGTCTATTCATATACTGACACAGTTGGTAGCTAATTAGGCTCAATGATCGGAAGATGTTGGGCCTGCATCTATTGCGTCTGAGGCTACTAGGGTCGGATATTTCATGAAGATGAACCCGCCTAAGTTCACTGGCACCAAGGTGGAGGAAGATCCACAGGAGTTCGTGGATAAGATGGAAAAACTCTTTAAGGTAATGCATGTGGATGAGTTTGAAGGGGTGGAACTAGCAACTTATCAGCTTAAGGATGTTGCGAATCAATGGTATGCCGACTGGGAGGATGCAAAAGGTGAGAGTGCTGAGCCCACAATTTGGGGCAAATTTGTGGAAGCTTTCCTTGATCGATTTTTTCCTTTGGAGTTGATGGAGGTTAAAGCGGAAGAGTTTATGAATCTGAAGCAGGAAAGTATGAGTGTCCAGGAGTACACTTTGTAGTTTAATAAACTAGCCCTCCATGCCCCAGAGTTGACTAGTAATATGAGAGCCCAGATGAGGAAGTTTACATCCGGCCTTTCTGATAACCTGGTGCTTGAGTGATAGGGGGCAATGTTGAATAAGGAGCTAGACTTTGCTCGGCCGACCATTCATATGCAGCGAATAGAAGAGAAGGAAAAGAAAATTTCAGAAACAAGAGAGAAAGACAGGCAAGCAAAGAGAGCCAGAATCGCGGATCAGAATCACAGCTGTCACGACCAGAGCCTAGGCCCTAGCCGTGACAAGCATCCCGAACCATGAAGGCCCGGAACACCCACTCTCTATATGGTTATCATGCACAACATTCATAATCATAATAAAATGCGGAATTGAAACTGAGTACGGAAAACATGGTCAAGTCCTGCAATATTTCTGAATAATACTATCTGACATCAGTCTGCGAAATCTCTACTAAGAACATAAACATCTGTCTGAAAAGAAACTGGGACAAGGCCCCCAGTAAATCAAAAACATAATAAATAAGATAATGTCTGACATAATTAGGCCTTCCGAACAGTAGAAGTCTCACCACTGTGAGATCAAGTCTGCAAATCCGAGAATGTCTACTGAGTAGCTGGACCCCTAGACTGTGTCTCAGAACCTGGAAGGAGGGGGGGGGGTCATCACAAAAGTACTGGCACGCGAAGCAATCCAAAATATAGTATAATGGAGCATACATACATATATATAAGTGAAAGCAATTTTTCTTCAAGACATCCTGTATAAAACTATTTCTGAAAAATACATGGGCACTTTCTGAAAACATGCAACCTGTCTGTTCATTTCAAATCATGATCTATGTTTTACTTATGAGTTAGGTGGTATTCCCCTACAAGTCTAAATATTCCACGGGCTGTATGGAATCCGCCATTGACTCGGCGGGGAATCCCCCAACCCAAGTGTGCCGCAAGGGTTGGAGTCTCTGAGTCTGATACGCCACGGGACATTTAAGTCAGCGCATAATAATATACCCGGGTCGGCAAACCACGGTTTTAGGCAATGAGTCGCTTGAACTCAAGCCCTTTTCGGGGAACCACCTAACATCTCTGTATGCCCATTTTTAACCTTTTCTGAACATGTATCATTCTGAAATTTCTAAATCATGAAAGTCTGAAATGTCTGTTAGTCTGAGTCTGATATGACATTAGTCTGAATTGGTATCGTCATACCAAGACCTTGCAAGTCATGATTTTTCTGAGCCATAAGGTACTAAGCAAAAGCTTTCATTCAAAACATAGTTTAGACCACCCAAAACATGCAACTGATGTAAAGGATTTCATATTCCGAACTTAAAGTTCAATTCATGCAGAAATTTCATCAAACATATGGTGGCCATGTGCATTTTGGAAAAACCATGCATTCTTTCATTACATGCATATTCAACATTCACAACCCTCTCTTTCGTGTTCAAGAATCGTATTCTAAACATAGCAAAAGTCAAAGCACTTCATATCATAATTTCTTTTCTTCAAGATGTCTTTCAAAACAATTTATATTATGTGAAACATGGAAAATTTTACATTAAGAGAGGGGTTCCATGAAAATCATGCTTTAAATTCATATATTTCAGGACAAACACATATATACATATACATATAATTTTCAAACCACTTTGGGGGAAAGCCAAAAGGCCAAAACAATATCATTAAAGCTTCTAAAACATGAGTATGCACATGAATTCGAAAATCCGATACTTAAAACATGATTTCTATGCCCATGAGATTTTAGGGAAAACCCCGCGTACCTCTATTTCCAAGGATAATAGATGTTTCTTGAAGCTTGCGATTGGTGATTCCGAATATGTAATTATCTTTGAAAACTTACGGTCGAATCTTGAACTATTTGGGTTTTTATTTTGAAACCCTAAGGAGAATTCTTGAGTAATTTTGAGGAAAGCATGTGTATTATGGTGTTTGAGGGATTAAATCCCGTGTTGGTGGTATATATATAGGGGTGGAGGATGACCAAAATACCCCTAAGGAACAATTAAGGTCAAATCTGTTCCTCAGTTGATAGTTTGATAGGCTGGAGTAAATCGATTATAACGTTTTACTCATATATTCAAATTGGATGAAACCAACTGCATTTGAAAGAGGACTCAAAGTTCGTTCGTTTGATATAGTATATCTCACACAGTTCATTATATACAGGGAGTTATGATCATTTGAAGTTGACCCTGAAATGCTGAAAAACTGGGCAATAGGCTATGCGTTTTGCTACTGTTTTGAAATCCAAACGCAGCCTTATGCATTCCGAAAAATTCCAAAACTTATCCGAGATGTATTATGAGATTTCCCGATCGTAACGCAACTTGAAAATCTAAAAATTAAGGTCGGGAAGGTCGAGAAGTTGTATCCCGAAGGTTGCCAGCTAAGAATGAGTCTAAGTCATTTCAACACTTAGAAAAAATTTAAAACTTAAGTCTAAAGCTCAGAAATTACAGTCTAATACATGCATGAATTTTACGGGGCGTTACAACAGCCAACCATAGAGCGGCAACTGGAGAAATAGATGGCAAAAGAAGAAGTCTTGGAGTAATGCACAGTTAGCTGCCAACACCCCAGCACCTAGACCACCAACAAATAGACGATCGCAGAGTTTTCAGACTCCTCATGGATTCAGAGCCCCAGATACTCAGTCACAGGGAAGTGTGTCCCAACAGCGTCGTACTCATCCACGGTGCGACACTTGTGGGAAGAATCACTCAGGGAGGTGTTATTTTGAGGGGAGGAATTGTTATACTTGTGGCAAGGTGGGTTACCTTCAGAAATATTGCCCTTTTACTGGAGGAAATGCGGGGGGAACCAAGCCGTGTTCACAGCTCCTCCTCATAAGGGTGCTCCTTCAGCTGCAGGGAACAATCGCAACCGGTTATATACTTTGACCAACCTCCACGAGGCAGAAGTTTCCCCAGATGTTGTTACCGATATGTTACAAATCTTTTCTTGTAATGTTTATGTGTTACTTTATCCTGGGTCTACTTTATCCTATGTGACCCCTTATGTGGCTGTTGGTTTTGGGTTTGAGCCTAGTGTGATTTTTTAACCCTTTTCTGTTTCCACCCTGATGAGGGATTCTATTATTGCTAAGAGGGTGCACATGGGTTGTGTTGTGACTATTGGTAGCCAGGATACGCTGGCAGATCTCATAGAGTTAGATATGGTTGCTTTTGATGCTATCTTAGGAATGGATTGGCTCTATTTGTGCTATGCCACATTAGATTGTAGGACTGGAAGGGTCACTTTTTCTTTCCCGAAGGAACCAGTGATAGAGTGGGAAGGACATTCTTTAGCACCCAGAGGGCATTTTATATCCTATCTTAGAGCCCGCAAACTCATTTCTAAAGGTTGCTTGTACCAATAAGGACTCTAATGCTGAGAGTCTTCCTCTTTAATTTGTTCTCGTAGTAAAAGAATTCCCAGAAGTCTTTCTAAATGATCTCCCAGGAATACCACCTGATAGGGAGATTGAGTTTGGTATTAATATGTTGCCAGACACTCGTCCTATTTCCATTCCGCCATATAGAATGGCTCCTGCAGAACTAAAGAGTTGAAAGAACAGTTAGCAAATCTCCTAGATAAGGTTTTTATATGCCCTAGTGTGTCCCGTTGGGGTACACCTGTAATTTTTGTGCGAAAGAAAGATGGTTCCCTTCATATGTGCATAGACTATCGTCAGTAGAATAAGTCACGATTAAAAATAAATATCCTCTTCCTTGGATTGACGGACTTTTTGACCAGCTTCAGGGTGCCAAGTGTTTTTCAAAAATAGACCTTCGTTCGGGTTATCATCAGTTGAAAGTTAGGGAGTCAGACTTACCTAAGACAATCTTCCGAACCCGATATGGTCACTACAAATTTCTAGTCATGTCCTTTGGGTTGACTAACGCCCCTGCAGCCTTCATGGATCTTATGAATAAAGTGTTCTGTCAGTTTCTTAACTTGTTCATCATTGTATTTATTGATGATATTCTGATCTATTCTAAGAGTAAAGAGGATCACGCCAATCACCTCTGAATTATTCTTCAGACCCTTAAGGATCATCAGCTGTATGCCAAATTTTCTAAGTGTGAATTCTGGTTAGATGCTATTTCCTTCTTGGGGCATATTGTGTCCAGTGACAGGATAAGAGTGGATCCCCATAAAGTTGAAGCAGTGAGAAAATGTCCCAGACCCATGACTCTAACTAATATTTGGAGCTTCTTGGGTTTGGTGGGGTATTACAGAAGGTTCATAGAGAGTTTTTCTTCCATAGCTGCTCCGCTTACTAAACTGACTTAGAAAAAGATGAAGTTTGTATGGTATGACTTGTGTGAAAACAATTTTGAGAAGTTGAAGGACAAGCTGACTACTGCTCTTGTTTTGACCCTTCCCGAGGGTATAAATGATTTTGTGGTTTATTTGATGCGTCCCGTGTGGGACTTAGTTGTGTATTGATGCAGCGTAGTAAGGTGATAGCTTATGCATCTAGGTAGTTAAAGGTGAATGAGCGCAATTACCCTACTCATGACTTGGAGTTAGCAGCTGTGATGTTTGCACTTAGAATCTGGAGGCACTATCTCTATGGAGTGCATATTGATATTTTTACTGACCATAAGAGTTTGCAGTATGTTTTCTCACAGAAAGAATTGAACCTCAGGCAGAGGCGTTGGATGGTGCTTTTGAAAGACAATGATATGAGTCTATATTACCATCCGGGCAAGGCAAATATTGTAGCCGACGCCCTCAGCAGGTTGTCTATGGGCAGCCTTTCTCATGTTAAAAAAGGGAAGGAAGAGATGGTGAAGGATATTCACCTTCTTGCGAATCTGGGAGTATGACTCTTAGATTTCGAAGATGGAGGGGTGATTGTTCATGAGTTAGCTAAGTCATCCCTTTGTGCTGAAGTTAAGGAGAAGTAGGTTGAAGATCCCATCTTGATGCAAATCAAGAAAGATGTGGGTCAACAAAAGGTTATGTCGTTTGAAATTGGTGGTGAAGGTATTCTGAGATTTCAGGATAAGTTGTGTGTTTCGAACGTTGATGGACTGCAAAAAAGAATCCTTGATAAGGCGCACACTTTGAGGTATGTCATTCACCCAGGCTCTACTAAGATTTACCATGATCTGAAAACCTTGTATTGGTGGAATAACCTGAAACATGATGTAGCTGATTTTGTTTCCAAGCGTTTAAACTGTCAACAACTGAAGGTAGAACACATGAGGCCAGGTGGTACTTCCCAAGAGATAGCCTTGTCTTTATGGAAGTAGGAGATGATAAACATGGACTTCATTATAGGACTTCCGAGATCCCAAAATCAGTATGATTCTATATGGGTGATTGTAGATCGGTTGACAAAGTAAGCCCATTTTTTGCCTGTGAGGACTAATTATTCGGGAGAGGGTTATGCTAAGATTTACATTGAGGAGATAGTTCAGTTGCATGGTGCACCAGTGTCCATTATATCCGATAGAGGTATGCAGTTTTCATCTTAGTTCTAAAGATCTTTTTAGAAGGGTTTAAGTACACAAGTGAATTTGAGCATAGCTTTCCACCCTCAGAAGGATGGCAAGCTGAGCGTACCATTCATACCTTCGAGGATATGTTGAGGGCATACGTCATTGATTTTGAAGGTAGTTGGGTAGATCATATGCCACTGGTTGAATTTGCTTACAATAATAGTTACCATGCCAGCATCAAGATGGCTCCTTTTTAGGCTTTGTATAGGAGGAGATGTAGGTCTCCGATAGGATGGTATGAAGTGGTTGAGACTCAGTTGTATGAGCCTGATCTTGTTCATTTGGAGATGGAGAAAGTGAAGATCATTAGAGAATGACTCAAGACTGCTTAGAGTCATCAGAATTCCTATGCCGAAGTTCGGAGAGGAGAACTAGAGTTTGAAGTTGGTGATTGGGTGTTTCTCAAGGTTTCTCCTATGAAAGGAGTTATATGGTTTGGAAAAACGGGTAAATTGAGCTCTCTCTATATAGGGCCATATTAGATTCTGAGAAAGATTGGTACAATTGCTTATGAGCTAGAATTGCCTGGAAGTTTGGGTTCCGTTCATCCGGTATTCCATGTATCCATGTTGAAGAAATGCATTGGAGATCATTCTTTGGTATTGCCAGTAGAGGGTATCTAAGTGACAGATTTCTTATCTTATGAAGAAGAGCCTGTTTAAATTTTAGATCGCCAAGTTCAAAAGCTGAGGAGCAACGAGATAGCCTCAGTAAAGGTACTGTGGAGGAATCAGAAAGTCGAAGAAGAAACTTGGGAGTCAGAAGAGGACATGAGAAATAGATATCCCTATTTGTTTTCTTCGATGGAGGAGGAGATAGAAGATACTATTCCTATTTTATCTTTCCTAGTCCTTTATTATGCTTGAAATCTTGTCTGTCTGTGTCCCGCATCATCATTCGGGGATGAATGATCCTAAGGGGGGATAATGTAACGCCCCGCATTTTGGGCTACAATATAGACCATGATTCCGATGTGTTGATAAATGCCGAAGCCATAAATCCTACGCCAATATGGCATATTAATTATTTATGTAGCATGTGAATCCATTCAAGCTTGAATTTAGACCATAGGGGTCATCTAACTCAAGGACAAGTTGAAAACTACTTCGACCAATTAAGTTTAAGCGAACATTATAATTTGTGTCAACTTCTATCAACGATAACTCTTTGCATATATCGAATTAGAAAGGCTACTATGTGCAAAATGATAGGTTTCCGAGTTAGCTTTCCAACGATACCAATTTTGCTAAAATTCGGCACCCGAGCAAGAAGTTATGGCCTTTCAAAGTGATATGCATCGCCTAACCAATCGCCCATGGCCACTGGAAAGCATAGGTGATAGCTTAGGCGGCGCCTATGTGAACATAGGAGATAGCCTAGGTGGACCCTATGTAAACATAGGCGATAGCCTAGGCGGATCCTATGTAAACATAGGCGATGGAATGGGCGGCGCCTATGTAAAGGTTTCAAGTGACTTAAACACTCCATTTTGGGGCAAAATGGTCCTTTTCCACCCTTACTTAGCTCTAAAACACAAAATTCAGTTCCAAGGACCCCAAAATACACCTTCTTTCATCAAAAGTGCTCAAGGATTCTCCTTAGGGTTTCAAAATAAAAATTCAAGCAACTCAAGATTCAACCGGGGGTTTTAGAAACTAATTGTATATTTGGAATCCTCTCAATGTAGGCTTCAAGAAGCATCTAATATTCATAGTAATCGAGGTATTTGGGGTTATCCAAAAATCTCATGGGCGTAGTTTTATGAACATGCATGCTTTTAAATGGGGGTTTTCAATAAAACACTAATAACTTGCTCTTATTATGATTTCTAAGTCATTTTTAAGGTCATGAGAATTGTTTGCCTATATACTTCAATGGTTGAAACAATGCATATGTGATTTTGAGATTTTCCATGAAAGTTTGATAAATATGAATGATAAATTGCTTTAAAATTCCCATGATAATGTTTCGATACCTCATATTATATTGTGACCTACAAAAGAGAGCATGGATTTGAAATAATTATTGTCCACTACTTGTAAATGATGAAAACATCTTGATTTTTACATGACTATGCATATGTTGATGCGATATTGATGACTTGCAAGTCGGGTATGACGATACCCTACAAATAAGATATGTGATTGAATCAGATGAAATTTAAATACATTGATTTTAGATGAGATAGGTGGATACCCAAAGAAGGCGTTTGAGTTTAAGGGCTCATTTCTAGAAACCGTGTTTGCCGACATGGGAATTTGGTACCCTGTTTTGTGATCTTGCGTACCTGACTCTATGTCATTCCCAAATTGGGACTATAGTTAGGAGCCCTGCTTTGTGATCTTGTGCACTACCATTGGATCAAGACACCCTGCTGTGTGATCTTGTGTGTCTTCCCCTCATGTATACTCTAATCTCGACGGCAACCGAGGTTTGATAGTTGGTGTAAATGTGATATGTAGGGTATTCCACCTAGCTCAACTGCATTACATTGTTGTTGAAAACAATTACATTATGCCCATGTGTTTTCAAATGACTTGATATGAAACTACTTTATAATGACTCTCAACTATATTTTATAAAAATATTATGTTTTACTTTGATATCTTTACGTACCAGTACTTTTGTATTGACCCCCTTCCTCCCAGGTTTGGAGGTGCAGTCTAGGGGTCCAGAAAATCAGTAGATTCCTCAGACAGATTTGCAGAGTCACTTGGTGAGCCTTCTATATTTTGGAAGGCCTGATTATCTGGCAGTTTGATTTATCACTTATTAGTTTTGGTTCTACTGGGGGCCTTGTCCCAGTTTTTGGATAGACATTTGTTTCAGTCATGTAGTAGAGATTTCGCAGACGTTATAGAGGTGTTGATTTAAGATTTTGGAACATTATTCCCTATTATTTCTTTCATATGACTCTTGACCATGTTTTCCATAATGTTCTTGTCTTCTGTATCTCTTTATCATTTGAATTATGTGCATGATTACCAGACAGATAGGGGTGTTTTGGGCCTTCATGTTTTGAGATACTCATCACGACCAGGGCCCCGGTTCGGGTCATTACACTAAATAAATAACCAAGTAAGACTCTCAGCTTCTTGTAGTGATGTAATGATGATATAGAACATCAAAAAGTAAGGGTGAATCTCAACCCATTCCTATCTCAGTATTTCTCAGTGATCTGAATACCTACTCATGCTTTACGATTTAGTTCCATGATCAGTTCATGTTCATACATATGATAGTGAGTCATGTACTCACGCTTTATAATGTGCTCCATTTCCATAACTCATGTTTTATGCTAAATGATTGGTGAGATTCAACTTATAGCCATGAATACCCTAAATTTAGAGCGCTTTGGTGAGTCCCTGTTGTTGTGTTGCTATTCCTCAGGCTTTAGATGAGTGTCAAGCTTCATATAGTATTATTCCATGCCTCCAGATCTTATGTTCTATCCTTTTTGTGACTCCTCCTTATGTGATGATAGTGGTGGTGAGTAATTATTCCTTGTTGATGGAAGATCATAGTACGCTTGTTAGATAAGGCCATAAGTATGAAGTAAGATTTGGGACCAAGTTTTTATTTATGTGATGGTTAGTGGAATATTGTATGTATATGTTCTTGGGGTAGCTCGTGGGAGTGATATTGATAGTGGTTTAGAGAATATGTGAAGTATGCCTTTATGAGTGTTTGCTTTGAAGTTTATATGTGGTTATAAAGATAGGCTTGAATGACATGTTGAGATTGTTGTAAAGGAACACTATATGCGCTAGCGACTTCATAGTAAGAGTTTAGAGTAGCCATTGAAGTGGTAAGACATGTTATACTTAGGATATGATCTTTAAAGGAGATATAGAAGATTGCATCATATGGTTTAGAATAATAGC
Source organism: Capsicum baccatum var. pendulum (assembly GCA_030864225.1). Taxonomy (NCBI): domain Eukaryota; kingdom Viridiplantae; phylum Streptophyta; class Magnoliopsida; order Solanales; family Solanaceae; genus Capsicum; species Capsicum baccatum. Next base: position 263,720,672 of record CM061559.1, on the reverse strand, counting down.
ATGGTATGGCATGTTGTATTTTTGTGACTTAGAGTTAGGCTTGATCACGGAGAAGGGATTAAGTTATTTCCGACAATAGTAGAAAGATTTGTCCATGCTCATATGAGAATTTTAAGCTGAGTTGAATAAATATGATATTTAAGGAGAATAGTATAGTTTAGTGATATTCGAGAAGTATGCTAAGATTGAAAGTAAGAAGTTGTAATCCCAAAGGCCTGGTAATTCTATCCTAATTCAGGAGTTATATGCCTATGATCTAGACTGTAGAGTAGTGTCAATGTGGTGATTCCTCAGTTGGATGTCTTGTTTAATCCATACCCAAGATTTATGGCTCCCTATTACTGCTAGAATTTCTTTAGATAATTGTGATGAAGAGATACTCCAGTTAAGTATGAGGGTGTAGTATAATTCAGTCTATATGGCCAATAAGTCAGTTTAGCAGTTAGATTCGCATGACTTGTTTTCTCGTCTCTACACTTATTCATGCTACTCGAAATATCAGACATGCTACTATTCCAAGATAGAGTATACCAGTAGTTACAAGTATAGCCCATTTCATGCATCATGCATTAAATTCAGATTCCAGATGTTCAGTTATGATTCAATTCGTAGGTGCCCTGTGCATCGCCTCAGTTTTCCGAGTACCTTAGTGAATTGAGCATTCATAGAGGGACATAGGGTACCAAGGGTGAGATACCCCATTCAGTTGCATGCATAGATTCTTATTACAAGCTTCACATTAGTTATTATTGCGTATTTAGCCATACGTTCATACGTTAGTTCAGTCAGATATGGATGCATTAGAAATGCATATTCAATAGAAAAGTTCAGCTTATCAGTGTATTCAGTCCTGCATTCATGAGAACAACTCGGTCACAGATCCATGCATCAAATATGCATGATTCACTATGAGAATTCAGCCTATGAGTAGCTTTAGTTGTGTATTCCATGCCTCGGATATGCATGTCCGGCATAAGCATTTAAAACATCAGTAATTCCAATCTTATAGTCATGTTTCCGATCAGTGTATTCTTTCTTAGGTAACATATCATGTCCGCGTTATCCCATACCCTTAAGACTTTGACATTCTATCCATCATTCGGGGACGAATGATCCCAAGGGGGAGATAATGTAACACCCCGTATTTCGGGCTAGAATAAAAACCATGAATCTGATGCGTTGATAATCCCAGAGCCTTAAATCCTATGCTAATTTGGCATGTTAATCAATTATGTAGTATGTGAATCCATTTGAGCATGAATTTAGACCATATAGGTCCTTTATCTCAAGGGCGAGTTGAAACTATTTCGATCGATTAAGTTTTAGTGGCCGTTGTAATTTGTGTCAGCTTCCATTGACCATAATTCTCTGTATATGTCGAATTAGAGAACCTACTATGTGTCAAATGATAGGTCTTCGAGTTAACTTTTCAACGATAAAAATTTTGCTAAAATCTGACACCCGAGCAAGAAGTTATGGGCTTTCAAAGTAGTATGCATCGCCTAACCAATCACATATGGCCACTGGAAAGCATATGCGGCGCCTATGTAAATATAGGCAATATCATATGCGGAGCCGATGTAAATATAGGCGATAACATATGGGGAGCCTATGTAAATATAGGCGATATCATATGCGGCGCCTATGTAAATATATGCGATAAAATATGCGGCGCATATCTTATGGTTTCAAGTGACTTAAACACTCCGTTTTTGGGGCAAAATGGTCCTTTTCCCACCCTTATTCAGCCATAAACACGAAATTCAGTCCCCAATTCTCCAAAATACATCCATATTCATCTAAAAATTCTCAAGAATACTCCCAAGGGTTTCAAACTAAAAACCCAAATAAATCAAGATTTAACCGTGGGTTTTCAAAATTGATTAGAGATTCGGAATCCCCAATCCATAGGCTTCAAGAAGCACCCATTATTTTTCAAAATAGAGGTACTCAGGGTTTTCCTAAATTCTCCTGGGCATAGAAAAATCATGTTTTATAATGGGACTTTTGAATCTATGTATATATTCATGTATTAAATGTTTTAACATCATTGTTTTGGTCTTTTGACCTTCCCCAAAGTGATTTGAGAATATGAATGTATGAAACCATGTATTTAAGTATGAATTCTTGTTGAGAGAATGATTTTCGGTGAATTCCCTCTTTAGTGAATTTTTTTAGATTTCTCATAGCACATGAATTATTTTGCAATGCATCCCTGAAAAGCACTATATGAAATGATTGAACTCTTGTTATGATTTTAAGGTGGTTTTAAATCATTAAAGAGGGAATTTAGCATGAATGTTTAATGTTCATAATGCATGTAATGAAAGAGTGCATGGATTTTCTAAAGGCACTAGAGCACCATATGTTGATGAAGTTTTTACATTATTTTGACTTGAGTTTCGAAACACGAAATCTTCTATATCAGTTGCATGTTTTTGGTGGTCTAAATTATGCTTTAAATAAAAGATTTAGCTTAATGTATTATGTCTCATAAATCATGATTTGCAAGTCTTGGTATGACGATACTAATTCAGATCAATGCCATATCAGACTTAGACTAATAGACATTTCAGACTATCATGATTTTAGACATTCAGAATGTTGCATATACAAAAAAGGTTAAAAATGAGCACACAGAGATGTTAGGTAGTTCCCTGAAGAGGTCTTGAGTTGAAGCAACTCATTGCCTAAAACCGTTGTTTGCCGACCCAGGTATATTATTATACACTGACTTAAATATCGTGTGGCATATCAGATTCAGGAACTCCAACCCTTGCAGCATACTCGGGTTGGAGGCTTCCCCGCCGAGTCAATGGCGGATTCCATATCGCCTGTGGAATATCAAACTTGTAGGGGATACCACCTAACTCAGAAGTAATACACAGATCAGAGTTTGAGATTTACAGACAGGTTACATGTTTTCAGAAGGTGCCCATGTGTTTTTCAGAAACTGTTTTTCGCATAATGTTTGAGTAATATTTGCTCTCATGTATTATATATATATGTGTGTGTGTGTTCAATTACTCTATTTTGGATTGCTTCGCATGCCAGTATAATTGTGCTGACCCCCCTTCCTCCCAGGTACTAAGGCTCAGTGTAGGGGTCCAGATCCTCAGTAGAGTCTACAGACAGGGTTGTCTCAAAGTTCAGTTGGTGAGCCTTCTTTTCTTCGGAAGGCCTAGTTATTTAGGTATTTATTTCAGTATGGCTTTTGGTCTGCTGGGGGACTTGTCCTAGTTATTCAGATAGTATATTAGTAGAGATTTCGCAAACTGTTGCAGATGTTTATTAAATATTGTTGGGCATGTTTTGAGGCCTTTAACTGTTTTAAATTATTGACCATGTTTCCTTATTATTGTGTCTAGTCCGTATTACTTTGATCATATGAATTATGTGCATAATTACCAGATAGACAGAGGGCGTTCTGGGCCTTCGGCTTTGGGAATGATCATCATGGCCAGGGCCCTGGTTCGGGTTGTGACATGCTTTCCTAGATAATGAACACTATGAGTGAGAGTCTGTTATCTGGCATTGTTTATGCCACAAATGCTTGTGCAGTTTGGGAGGATTTGAAGGAGAGGTATGACAAGGTGAATTGTATGCGTCAATACTAGTTGCATCGCGAAATTAATATGCACTCTTAAGGTACAGATTCAATCTCAGCCTATTTTACCAAATTGTAGAGTTTATGAAGTGTCCATGATGTACTAGTGGCAAATCCTAGTTGTGCTTGCCCTACGTCTAGAGAATACTCAGATCATATGTGTCAACTTAGACTTTTACAGTTTTTAAGTGGCTTGAACGAGTCCTATAACTAAGCTAGAAGATAGATATTGCTCAAAGAAGTGACTCCTACTCTCAATAAAGCTTATGCTATGCTCATAGAGGATGAAATCCAATATTCAGCATGTATGATGTCTGTGAATGATAGATCAGAACTACTTGTTATGCAAGTGAATCAAAATTATGGTTTTGGACAAAGAAACTCTAACTATAGAGGCAGAAAGTGTGATTATTGTCATCTATTGGGTCATACTAAGGAAACTTGCTATAAGTCGGTAGGGTATCCAAATGACTGGAAGAATAGGAAGAATAAAGGCTACAACTCTAATTTTAGATCATAGTATACTGGCAGTAACAACCTATAGTGGTAACAACTTTGTAAACACTGGTCACAGGTCTATTTCTCAGGCTTCAACTGTAGTAGCTGGTCAAGTTGATGCTGATAGTTCTAGTCATGAAGTGACTCACACACCAAAGGCCAAGCCTCACACGTTCACTGAGGAATAATACACTCAGATTATGACTATGTTGAACAAAGACACAACAAATACAAAACAAGTCAATACGACAGGTCTTACTACTTGTTTCTTGTCCAAACCATGTTCTGATAGTTGGATTGTAGACTCAGGTGCTACACATCATGTGTCTGCACATAGACACTTGTTTAAAGGAGGTACCAAATTAGACTCCAAGCATGTGGGTAAGTTACTCCTTCCAACAGGTGATGAAGTGACAATTTCACACACTGGAGAAGCTCACATTTTTGCAGATGATGTGATCAAAGATGTTCTAAATGTTCCAGACTTCAAACTCAATTTTCTATCTGTTTCCAAGATAACCAAGGAACTTTCATGTTTTGTTTCTTTTTATCCTAATTTTTGTATCTTTCGGACCTCTTCAATGGCAAGGTGAAAGGGATTGGTAAGTAAGAGGGTGAACTATATGTTTTTAAAGGTGGTGGTTGGACAAGAGGTGCTAATCATTCAAGATCAAAAGCCAACAGATTTTTTACAGAAATCTCCACTTCCAGTTGCATGTTATGGCACCAAAGACTTGGACACCCTACTGCTCAGGTTCTCAAGTGTTTAGACATTATGAAGAATCCCAGTAATGCAAACATGTTGAATAAATGTTCTGTGTGTCCACTAGCTAAACAGACAAGATTATCATTCCCTTTAAGTACTACTAGATGCTCTAAATGTTTTGAACTTGTACACTTGGATTTGTGGGGTCCATATAAAATTTCTACTTTTGACAACAAATATTACTTCTTGACTATGGTAGATGACCATAGTAGATACACTTAGGTGCACCTGTTGTAGTTAAAGTCTGAGGTCATAGTGTCCATTAAGACATTTTTTTCCATGATTAAAACTCAGTTTGGCATAATGGTAAAAACCATTAGATCTGATAATAACACTGAATTTATCAACTCTTAATGTAAGACATTGTTCCAGTCCCCTGGGCATACTACATCAGACCAGCTGTCCTCACACTCCTTAACAGAATGGAGTTGTGGAGAGGAAGCACAAACACATATTAAATATAGCTAGAGCCCTCAAGTTTTAGTCTCATTTGCCCATTAAGTATTGGGGACTATGTGAAAAGGCTGCAGTATATCTACTGAAGAGGTTACCATCTTCTATTCTAAGTTGTAAGAGCCCTTTTCAGTTGATGTTTTCCAAGGATCCCAAGTTGTCACATCTTAGGGTATTTGGATGCTTGTACTATGTCACTATCCTTCCAAGAGGTGATAAGTTCACAGAAAGGACCAAACCTGCAGTCTTGGTGGGATATTCAAAATCTCAGAAGGGGTGTTTACTGCTGGATATCACCTCAAAGAAACTATTAGTCAGTAGAGATGTTGTGTTTCATGAAGATACATTTCCTTTTGCTTCCTCACCAGCACAAAATACACAAGCTTCCTTATTTGGAGAAAATATTACTGACTTTTTGATTCCTATAGATGAAGAAATATTTCATGAAACAAATACTGAGAGTGTTACTGAAGGAGCTCCAACTGAGGAGGATGGCATTTCTGATGCTGAAGTTTCTGGTGCAGCTTCACCTGGCACCAGTCATGAAGAAACATGCCAAGATAATTGTTCCCTACCTCAACCCTTTTCTAGTAGACCTACGCGAACAAGTAAACCACCAGTATGGATGCATGATTATGTTGATACTTCTCGAAATCAGAGATGCAAACATCCATTAGCCAGCAGCTTGTCTTATAAAAATCTAAGTCCTACTTATCAGTGCTATTTATCCAAATTCTACACTTTAATTGAGCCTCGGCACTATAAATAGGCTGTAATAGATGAAAGGTGGGTGGAAGCTATAAAATCAGAGGTTTAAGCCTTAGAAGCTAACAACACATGGGTCATTATTGATCTACCTAAAGGGAATAGTACTGTTGGTTCCAAGTGGATATACAAGATCAAATATCTTGCAAATGGTAAAGTGGAGAGGTTAAAAGCAAGGTTAGTGGCCTAAGGATATATCCAGCAAGAAGGGTTGGACTATCATGAAACCTTCTCACCAGTAGCTAAGATGGTTACTGTCAGATCTGTGATTGCACTAGCTGCATCTAAAGGTTAGAATCTTCATCAAATGGATGTGCATAATGCATTCCTCCAAGGGGATCTTGAGGAGGAAGTTTACATGGAAATACCTGAAGGATTTAGAAGACAGTGGGAGAACAAGGTGTGCAAGTTGATCAAATCATTGTATGGTATTAAGCAAGCCTCCAGGCAGTGTAATCTTAAGCTTACTCATGCCTTACTTGATGCTGGTTTTACCCAAAGTGCATATGATTATTCCCTATTCACCCTGCATCAAGGTAATGATACTGTTATAGTTCTTGTTTATGTTGATGATTTGCTAATCACTGGAAGTAGTGCCTCCTTGATCAATGCTACAAAAATCAAGTTGCATCAGAAGTTTAAGATGAAAGACTTGGGGGATCTCAAGTATTTTTTGGGTATTGAAGTTTTAAGATCAACATCAGGGATCATTCTGAACCAAAGGAAGTATATTCTAGAGTTGTTTGATGAAACAGGTCTTAGTGATGCTAAACCTACTATTACTCCCTTAGAGTCTAATGCCACGATCACCTTTATTAAGTATCATCACGCAACAGGTGCACAAGGTGATGAACTGTTGTTTGATATTTTTTGTTACCAAAGACTTGTTGGGAAGCTTATGTATGCCACTATTACAAGGCTAGCCATTAACTTCGCTGTCTAGAATTTCAGCCAATTCATGCAATATCCCAAGAAGTCTCACTGGGAAGTATCTACTAGAGTAGTCAGGTACCTAAAAAATTCTGTTGGCCAAGGTGTCTAGTTAAAGGTTGAACCTGCTAATACTTTGACTTGCTGGTGTGACTCTGATTGGGCTGCCTGTCCAAACACCAGAAGATCAGTTACTAGTTATGCTATTCACTTTGGTGAATCACTCATATTATGAAAGTCCAAGAAGCAACACACTATTTCTAGGTGTTCTACTGAAGCTGAGTACAGAAGCATGGCTTCAGCAGTTGTAGAACTCACGTGGCTAGTTGGATTGTTTCAGGAACATAAGGTCTTTGTCAACCTCCCAATTTTATTTTATAGTGATAGTAATTCAGCCATTCAACTGGCCAACAACCCTATGTTCCATGAGAGAACCAAACATATTGAGATTGACTGTCATTTCATTAGGGACAAAATCAAGGATGGATTGATTAAGGCCCTACATGTTCACTCTACAGATCAACTTACTGATCTTCTTACCAAGGGTCTAAGTCTTGCTCAACATGCCCACTTACTTAGCAAGCTTGGTGTGCTGAATGTTCTGCACCTTGCAGCTTGAGGGGGAGTGTTTTGGAACTTACACGACTACCTGTGCCATTGATGTGTAATACTGATAAGAGTAGGCATTCGACTAGTTAAGAGCATATTGCTCAGTCAGCTGTATAAGTTGTTAGAGGTTGTTAGACAATGATTAGTGAATGGCAATGAGGTTTCAAATAGAGTATTCTAGAAGAATGGTAGTTATTAGATATTTTGTTGCCTATATAAGGCACAACAATCTGATTGTAACAAACAAGTTTTGAAGCAGTTATAATTTTGATTCCTCTCCTCGTCTTAGCTCCATCACTGGAGTCTTAGCAAAGTATTTTCACATCTTTACTTAGTGTTAATGACTAAATCATTTGATTTACTAAATAAAGACAAAGTCAGACTAGTAGGTGTGATATAATAATTCTTTTAAGTTAAGTGAAGTAACGGTCAATCATAAGAACGGGAATATATAAAAGCAAAACATTATTCAAATGTAAAATGGATTGCAGGATTATTACCTTACACCTACTTCTCTGTCTGTCTTTCCTTTTTCTGATCAAGTCAAATAATTAATTAATTAAAAGATGTTTTACAACAAGTCGTGGGAATAATATTTGCGAAAAAATAGTTAAAGAGTTGAGAAACTTTATATCGCGATACTTGTGAATACTAAATTCAAATCTCTCTATATTGATATCCTTTTCATCTTGTGAAGGATATTTCACGTAAATATCTTTGTGTTACCTCCTTATTTTTAGTTTCTTATTATCATGTCTGTCTTAGTGTCTCTTTCGATATCTTGTAAAGTTGATGGCAGCTTATACAGCTGTAATTTCTCTTCTTCAAACACTTGAGCAACTTCAGGAAAGACATCCCGAACTCGTTCAAGGTCAGAGTGTTAAAACGCTAGAATCCCTGCATGAAAGTGCTGAATATTTTCAATATGTTGTTGAAGAATAGTAGCTTAAAAAGTTAGTTACCAGTAGAATAGTAGTTAACAGTTCGAGTACTTTGGCACCTGATAAGTTTAGAAGTAGTTGGTATGATTGCATCTATAAATACCTCTTAATATACAAAAAATTTATTCTGCAAGAATCCCTCTTCTGAATACATTCTTCTTTTTCTTTTTTCTTTTTTCTTCTTTAATCTTGTTTGATCTTATAAGACTCGAAGTCATTGATACTTAGAGTAATTACAAAGTATCCATCAGAAGAAAGGAAATATATACATGCAACAAATTAAGCCAAGAATGAATATATTGAAGTACATGCAACATAAGAACTCTAGAACAAATAAATCATCACACAGTAAGGAAATAAACATCTCACACCAATTATCATCACACACAGAAAACAAATGTTGTCAACATAGGTCTGTTTGAGAGTTGATAGCTGCTTAAAGGTTTGATTGTATCAAAGAGACTACGCTTTCATCAACTTGAAAAGCCTTGGCAAGAATATATGTTTCTATAGCTGGTTCTGATACGAAAACTGCATTAGCAATGCTTACAACACCAGGATTCTGGCTACTCAAAGCAGTAATAGCAACAATATTTCCATATCCCACGTTGCGTTGGTAGTAAACACGGCCAATTGGAAAAACAAACACATCGCCTTTTTAAAGGATCTTAGTAATAAGGAGATTTTTAGGACTAACTTGAAGAGAACCTTCAAGGACGGTGAGTATTTTACTAGCTTTTGTATGAGTGTGAGGAGGGTTAATTCCCCATGGTGAGTAGTCGACGCACGCCAGTGAGATACCAAGATGTTAGAGTGGGTAAAAGTCCCACATTGGTTGGGAAATGGACTAGTGGTTTGATCTAGCTTTTGAGGTTGAGTTAGGCCCAAGGTCCGTTCTTAACATGGTATCAGAGCTAGAGCCAGGTCCATTCTCATTTAAGCTCTTGGTCCATGCGCCAGTGCCAGTTGGGACTGGGTGTGAGGGGGGTGTTAGAGTGGGTAAAGTCCCACATTGGTTGGGTAATGGACCCGTAGTTTGTTTATATGGACTTGGGCAATCATCCCCTCTTAAGATAAATTTTGAGGTTAAGTTAGGCCCAAGGTTCATTCTTGACATGGTATCAGAGCCAAGTTCATCCCCATTTTGGGCTCCCAGTTCACGTGCTAGTGTCAGTTGGGCCTGAGCGTGAGAGGGGTGTTAGAGTGGGTAAAAGTTCCACAGTGGTTTTGAGGTTGAGTTAGGCCCAAGGTTCAATCTTGACATAGTATCAGAGTCGGGCCCATACCTATTTTGGGCTTCCAGTCCATACGCTAGTGCCAGTTGGGCCTGGGTGTGAGGGGGTTATTAGAGAGGGTTAAAGTCCCACATTGATTGGGGAATGGGCTAGTGGTTTGATCTAGCTTTTGAGGTTGATTTAGGCCCAAGGTTCGTTCTTGATATGGTACTAGTGGTTTGAGCTAGCTTTTGAGGTTGAGTTAGGCCCAAGGTCCGGTTGAGTTAGGCCCAAGCTCCGTTCTTGACACAAGAGTATTCAGTCCTGGAACTTGAGATACATTAACAGGAGTGACCTTAGAGCCAAAAGTGTTTGATGTGTTTCCAGCCAAAGTGTTCACTCTAGTCTGTATGACACACTTTCCTTTTTAGTCGCACCAAAAAAATGTTACTTGTATATTTTGCAATGATTAACTTTACACTTCTCAGTTTACTTTCGATGAGAAGGTCTATAACAACACAACTACTATGGCATGTAAAAGCAAGTTTTGGAAGTTCTTGTTTCTTTCTTAAATTTCGTGCTAAATCAAACTATGCCACGTTGGAAGGGAGGGACTTCATAAGAAGACACTGAAATTCTAATCGCTATTTATTGATATACAATACCTATGTTAGCAGGATCATCCACGTAGAAATCTTGCATTGGACTTGGCTCAAAAGCTAACACAACACAGCGGAAACTAAGTACTGCTACTAGATTCAGCAGAAGAAAGTGCATAGACATTTTCAAGAACTAAATCAGAGAAGCAAAACAACACCTGCTATGCCTCAGCCTCAAACTAGTAGAAAAAAAGGAAGGATTAAGTGATTGATAAGATAGTCTCCTTATACATAGAAAAGAGAAAAGACTTCATGCATGCAAAAGTGTTATGAGTTTTGGTGAGTAATTTGTCCTTTTCAAAAATATTGTGAAGGGTCGTCCAAGCACATATGTAGACTTTGACAATTATTAGCTGTCATTTGCAGTGATTATGATATAATTTGCAGAAACATGACAATAATAAGAGGTCAGACGACTTAGGACAAAAGGAAATGGTCTAAAAGACTACTTTTTAAGGATACTAAACGTGATTTTTGAACTATAGATGGATAAATGTAGGATATGTTCACAGAGGCGGAGCTAGAGTTCTAATTATGGGTTCAGCAGAACTCACTGAACGGGTCATTTTGGGGCCAATTCGGTGTGCTATGGCCCACGGTTTTCATGGTGGGCGCGGGTCCGAGCATGATTTTGGCCAAAAATCGACTGAGCTGCCTCAGGTAGGCTGGACAGCATCCTAGTGTGGGCCATTGTGTTTTTTTGACCAGTTTAGGGTGCTCAAACAGGCAAAAAGGCATGAATGGTTCATTTTTGGGTTAATTCGATGTGCTATAGCCCATGGTTTTCGGGGTGACCCGGGGTTCGGGCGTGATTTTGGCTGAAAATAGACTGGGCTACCTCAGGCAGATTGGGGAGCGGCCTAGTGTGGGCCATTATTGTTGTTTAGGCGGTTTGGGTGGTCAAAAGGGCGAAATGGTGCAAACGGGCCATTTTTAGGCCAATTATGTATGCTAGCCCACAGTTTTTGGGTAGGGACCGAGGTTTAGGCATAATTTTGATCAAAAATTGATCGAGCTGCCCCAGACAGGCTGGGGAGCAGCCTAGTGTAGGCCATTGTGATTTTTTGGGCAGTTAGGGTGGTCAAACAGGTGAAACGACATGAACGGGCTATTTTTGGGCATATTCGGTGTGCTATAGGCCACAATTTTTGGGGTGGGCCCAGGGTCCGGGTGTGATTTTGGATGAAAATCAATTGGGCTACCCCAGGTAGGCAGGGGATCAACCTAGTGTGAGCCATTGTGGTTTTTTGTGCGCTTTGGGTGGTCAAACGGGCGAAACAACAGGAACAGACCATTTTCGGACCAAGTTAGTGTGCTATGGCCCACTATTTTTGGGTCGAGCACGGGGTTCAGGCGTAATTTTGGCCAAAAATTGACAGGCTACCCCAGGCGGGCTGGGGAGCAGCCTTGTGTGGGCCATTGTATTTTTTGGGCGGTTTGGCTGGTCAAATGGGTAAAACGGCATGAAAGGGCCATTATCTGACCAATTCAATATGCTATAACCCACGGTTTTCAGGGTGAGCCAAGGGTCCGGGCATGATTTTAGCTGAAAATTGATTCGGATGTCCTAGAAAGGATGAGGAGCAAACTATTATGGTCCATTATCGTTTTTAGGCGGTTTGGATGGTCAAACGGGCAAAACGGAGCAAACGGGCCATTTTTAGCCAATTCGGTATGATATAGCCACTGTATTTGAGGTGGGGCTAGGGTCCGAGAGTGATTTTGTCCAAAAATTGACTGAGCTACCCCAGATAGGCAGGGGAGCAGCCTAGTTGGGCCATTTTGGATATTTGGGCGATTTGGGTGGTCAAACAGGAGAAAGAGCGCGAACAATCCATTTTTGGGTCAATTCGGTGTGCTATAGCCCATAGTTTTTGGAGTGGGCCTGGGGTACAGGTGTGATTTCTGTCAAAAATTGATTGGGCTGCTCCAGGAAAGCTGGGGAACGGTCTAGTGTGGGCCTTTCTTGTTTTTTGGGTGGTTTGGGTAGTCAAATAGGAAAAACGGCACGAACGCGCCAATTTTATGAAAATTTGATGTGCTATAGTCAACGATTTTAGGGGTAAGCCTAGGGTTCGGGCGTGATTTTGGCTAAAAATCGATCGAGATACCCCAGGCAGGTTGAGGATTGGCCTAGTGTGGGCCATTATTATTTTTTGCGCGCTTTGAGTGGTCAAATGGGCAAAACGATGTAAACGGACAGTTTTTAGGCCAATTCGGTGTGCTATAGCCCATGGTTTTTAGGGTGAACCGGGGGTCCGAGCGTGATTTTTGTTGAAAATCATCAGGCTTCCCCAGGTAGGCTGGAGAGCAGCATAGGGTGGGCCATTATGGTTTTTGTGGTGTTTTGGGTGGTAAAACAGGCGAAATGGTGCAAACTGCATTTTGGGCCAATTCAGTGTGCTATAGCCCACGATTTTTGGGGTAGGCCCAGTGTCCGGGCATGATTTTGGTCGAAAATCGACCGAGGTGCCCCAGGCAAGCTGGGGAGTGGCCTAATGTTGGTCATTATGTTTTTTGAGCAGTTTGGATGGTCAAACGGGTGAAACGATGCGAACGGACTATTTTTGGACTAATTAGGTGTGCTATAGCCCACGGGTTTTGGGGTAGGCCCGAATTTTGAGCATGATTTTAGCCAAAAATTGACTGGGCTTCCCCACGCAGGATGAAAAGTGACCTAGAATGGGTCATTGTGGTTTTTAGGAAGTTTGGGGTAGTCAAATGGGCAAAAGGTGAAAACGGGCTATTTTGGGCTAATTCGATGTGATATAGCCCACGATTTTGATATGGGCCCAGGGTCCGAGCATAAATTTGGCTGAAAATTGATCGAGCTACCCTAGGCAGTCTGGGGAGTAGGATAATGTGGGCCATTGTGGTTTTTAGGAAATTTGGGTGGTTAAACAGGTGAAACGGTGCGAACGGGCCATTATTGGACCAATTTAGTGGGCTATAGCCGACGGTTTCCGGGGTGGGCCTAAGGTTCGAGCGTGATTTTTGCTGAAAATTGACCAGGCTACCCCAGGTAGGCTGGGGATCGCTAGGGATTGCCTAGTATCAGCTATTGTTGTGGTTTGCGCGCTTTAGATCGTCAAACGGGCAAAACCGCACAAACGGGCCATTTTTGGGCCAATTCGGTGTGCTATAGCCCACGATTTTCAAGATAGGCATAGGGTTCAGGCATAATTTTGGCCAAAAATTAACCGGCTACCCTAGGTGCGCTAGGAAGCATCCCTATATGGGCCATTATGTTTTTTTGGGCGGTTTGGATGGTCAAATGGGTGAAATAGCGTGAACGGGCCATTATCGGACTAATTCGGTATGCTATAACCCATAGTTTTTAGGACGGGCCAAGGGAAAAGGCATGATTTTGGCCTAAAATCGACCAGGCTACCCCAGGCAAGATCGGGAGCATCCTAGTGTGGGCCATTGTGGTTTTTTGGGTGTTTTGGGTGGTCAAACGGGCAAAACGGTGTGAACGAGCTATTTTTTAGCCAATTCAATGTGCTATATCCCACTGTTTCCGAGATGGGTCTTGGGCTGGAGCATTATTTTAGCCAAAAATCAATCGGGCTACCCCAGGTAGGCAGGGGAGCGGCTTAGTTGGGCCATCGATGATTTTTGGGCGGCATCGGTGGTCAAACGGGTAAAAAAGCATGAACGGGCCATTTTGGCCGAATTTGGTGTGCCACAGCCCATGATTTTGGGGTTGGGCCCGGGGTCTAAGCATGATTTGGGCTGAAAATTGACTTGTCTGGGGAACGGCCTAGTGTGGGCCATTGCAGTTTTTTGGGAAATTTGGGATGGTTAAACAGGCGAAACAAAGTGAACAGGCCATTTTCGATCCATTTTGGTGTGCTTTTAACCCACGGTTTTCGAGGTGGGTCCGAGGTTCGAGCGTGATTTTAGCTGAAAATCGATAGGGCTACCGCAGGTAAGTTGGGAATTGGCCTAGTATGATTTTTTGGGCTATTTGGGTGGTCATATAGGCAAAACGATGTGAAAGGACCATTTTCAAGCAAATTCGATGTGCTATAGCCATCGATTTTATGGGTGGGCCTAGGTTCAGAGCGTGATTTTGGTCAAAAATCATCTAGGCTGCCCCAGGCAGGCTGGAGAGTGGCCTAGTGTGGGCCATTATGTATTTTTAGCGGTTTGGGTGGTCAAACAAGCAAAAATGCACAAATGGGCCATTTTCGAGCCAATTCGGTGTGCTATAGCCCACGGTTTTTGGGGTGGGTCTGGGGTTCGGGCATGATTTTGGCTAAAAATCATTTGGACTTCCCCAGGAAGGGTAGGTATCGGCCTAGTATAGGCCATTGTTAGTTTTTGCCACTTTGGGTGGTCAAATGGGTGAAACGGCGTGAATGGGCAATTTTTGGGCTAATTTGGTGTGCTATAGCCCACAATATTTTGGGCTGGGCCCAATGTTCAGGCGTGATATTTGTAGAAAATCAATCGGGCTACCCCAGGTAGGCTGGAAAGTGGTCTAGTGTGGGCCATTACAGTTTTTAGGCAGTTTGGGTGGTCAAATGGGCAAAACAGCACGAACGTGCAATTTTTGGGCCAATTATGTGTGCTATATAGCCCACGATTTTTAGGGAGGGCCTGGATCCAAGTGTAATTTTGGTCAAAAATCGATTAGGCTTCCCCAAGCAGGTTGGGGATTGTCCTTGTGTGGGTCATTGTGTTTTTTTTGGTGATTTGGGTGGTCAAACGGGCGAAACGGTGCGAATAGACCATTTTCAAGCCAATTCAGTGTATTGTAGTCCACGGTTTTTAGGGTGGGCTAGGGTTTTGAGCGTGATTTTGGCAAAAAATTGATCAGGCTATCCCAGGTAGGCTGGGGAAAGGCCTATTGTGGGACATTGTGGTTTTTTTGGTTGTTTAGGTGGTCAAACGAAGCTAACAGACCATTTTTGGGCTAATTTGATGTGCTATAGCCCAGGGTTTTCAGGGTGGGCATAGGATCCGGGCATTATTTTAGTTGATAACTTATTGGGCTGCCCCAGGGAGGCTAAGGAGTGGACTAATGAGGGCCATTATGTTTTTTTAAGTGGTTTGGGTGGTCAAACAGTTGAAACGGTGTGTACGGGCTATTTTTGGTCCAATTCGGTGTGCTATAGCCAATGATTTTCAGGGTAGGTTCTAGGTTCGAGCATGATTTTGTCCAAAAATCAACTGGGCTGCCCCAAGTAGGCTGGGGAGAGGCCTAGTATGGGCCATTGTGGTTTTCTAGGTTATTTGGGGTGGTCAAATGGGTAAAAAGGCATGAACAGGCTATTTTTTGGCTAATTCGGTGTCCTATAGCCCACGGTTTTTAGGGTGGACCGGGTGTTCGAGAGTGATTTTGGCTAAAAATCGGCTGGGCTACCCCAGGCAGGCTGGGGAACGGCCTAGTATGGGCCATTATGTTTTTTTGAGAGGTTTGGGAGGTGAAAAGGGAAAAACAACATGAATAGAATATTTTGGGTCAGTTCGGTGTGCTATAGCCCACGCTTTTTAGGGTGGGCTCGGGGTTCGACAGTAATTTTGGCCAAAAATTGACCGGCCTGCCTCAGGCAGGTTGGGGAGCGACCTAGTGTAGGTTGTTGTTGTTTTTGGGACAGTTTGAGTGGTCAAATAGGCGAAACGATGCGAACAGGCCATTTTTGGGCTAATTTGGTTTGCTATAGGCCACGGTTTTTGGGGTAGGTTCGGGGTTCGGGCGTAATTTTGGGTTAAAATTGATTGGGCTGCCCCAGGTATGCTGGGGATCAGCCTAATGTTGGCCATTATAGTTTTCTGTGTGCTTTGAGTGGTCAAATGGATGAAACAGCATAAGCGGGCCATTTTTGGGCCAATTCGATGTGTAGCCCACGATTTTTGGGTTGGGCATAGGGTTCAAGCGTGATTTTGGCCAAAAATTAACTGGCTGCCCCAGACGGGCTGGGGAGCAGCCTTATGTGGGCCATTGTGGTTTTTTGGGCTATTTAGGTGGTCAAATGGGTGAAACGGCGTGAATGGACCATTATCGGTCCAACTCGGTATGCTATAGCCCACGGTTTTTGTAGTGGGCCAAGGGTCCAATCATGATTTTGGTCGAAAATCGATCGGGTTGCCTCAGGCAGGATGGAGAATGACATATTGTAGGCCATTGTTGTTTTCTGAGCGGTTTGGATGGTCAAACGGGCAAAACGACACAAATGGGCTATTTTTTAGCCAATTTTGTATGCTATAGCTTACATTTTTCGAGGTGGGCTTAGGGTTCGGGCGTGATTTTGGAAAAAAATTGAACAGGCTGACCCAGGCAAGTAGAGGAGCGGCCTAGTTGGTCCATTGCAGATTTTGGAGTTGTTTGGTGGTTAAACAGACAAAAAAAATACGAACAGGCTATTTTTGGGTTAATTCAGTATGCTATAGCCCATGATTTTTGGGATGACCTTGGGGTCTCGGCCTAATTTAGGCTGAAAATCTACCGGGATGCGCCAAGCAAGCTGGGGAGTGGCTTAGTGTGGGAAGTTATGGTATTATAGGAAGTTTGGGTGGTCAAATGGGTGAAACAGCTCAAACAGACTATTTTCGTGCCAATTCAGTGTGCTATAGCCCACGATTTTTTCGGTGGGCCAGAGGTTTGGGAGTGATTTTTGCTAAAAATCGACTGGGCTACCCCAGGCAGGATGAGGAGTGTCCTAGTGTGGGCCAATGTATTTTTTGGGGTTATTTAGGGTGGTCAAACGGGTGAAAAGGTGCAAACGGGATATTTTTGGGGATATTCGGTGTGCTATAGTCCATGGTTTTCAAGGTGGGCTCGGTGTTTAGGTAAGATTTTAGCTAAAAATTGCCCGGGCTATCCTAGGCATGCTGGGTGCGCCCTAGTGCGGCCATTGTGATTTTTTTAGCGGTTTGGGTGGTCAAACGGGCAAAATGGAGAGAACGAACCATTTTTGGGTCAATTCGGTGTGCTACAGGTTTGGGGGATTGGCCCGGGGTCCTAGCGTGATTTTACCCAAAAATCGACTTGACTGCCCCAAGCAGGCTGGAGAGTAATCTATTATGGCCATTATGGGTTTTTGGATGGTCAAACGGGTGAAACGGTACAAACGGGCCATTTTTGAGCCACTTCAGTGTGCTATTGCCCACAAATTTTTAGAAGGGCCCGGGGTTCGAGACTGATTTTGGCCAAAAATCAACCTCGCTACCCCACACAGGATGGGGCATTATGATTTTTTAGGAGATTTGGATGGTCAAACGGGCGAAACGGTGCAAACGAGCCATTTTCGAACAAATTTAGTGTGCTATAGACCATAATTTTTGGGGTGGGCCCGGGGTTCGGTCGTGATTTTTGTTGTAAATCGACCGGGTTGCCCTAAGCAGGCTGGGAAGTATCCTAGTGTGAGCCATTATGGTTTTTGGGGCGGCTTGGACGGTAAAACGACGAAACAGCGCAAACGGGCCATTTTTCAGCCAATTCGGTGTGCTATAGCCCATGGTTTTTGGGGTGGGCCTGTGTTTAGGGCATAATTTTGGTCAAAAATTAACCAGGCTTCCCCGGGCAAGCTAGGAAGCGGACATATGTGGCGCCTATGTAAATATAGGCGATATCATATGCAGCGCATATCTTATGGTTTCAAGTGACTTAAGCACTCCGTTTTTGGGGCAAAATGGTCCTTTTTCCACCCTTATTTAGCCATAAACACAAAATTCAGTTCCCAAATACCCCAAAATACACCTTCATTCATCAAAATTGCTCAAGAACTCTCCTTAGGGTTTCAAAATAAAAACACAAGCAACTCAAGATTCAACCGTGGGTTTTTGAAACTAATTGCATATTTGGAATCCCTAGAACGTAGACTTCAAGAAGCACCTATCATCTTCACATATAGAGGTACGCGGGGTTTTCTTAAAGTCTCATGGGCATAGAAAATCATGTTTTAGAATGGAGTTTTTGAATCTATGTATATATTCATGTATTAAATGTTTTAACATCAATGTTTTGGTCTTTTGACCTTTCCCAAAGTTATTTGAGAATATGAATGTATGAACCATGTATTTAAGAATGAATTCTTGTTGAGAGCATGATTTTTGGTGAATTCCCTCTTATTATGAATTTTTCAGATTTCTCATAGCATATTGTCGTTTTTTGGGTGGTCAAACGGGCGTAACGACTCATGGTTTTTAGGGTGGGCTCGGGGGTCCGGGTGTTATTTTAATCTAAAATCAACTGGGATGCCCCAGGCAAGTTGGGGAGAGGCCTAGTGTAGGCCATTGTGATTTTCAAGGTGGTAAAATGGGCAAAACGGTGCGAACGAGTCATTTTTGGGCCAATTCAGTGTGCTTAGCCTATGGTTTTTGGGGTGGGCCGGGGTTTTGGGCATGAATTTGGCCAAAAATCAACCGGGCTGACCAGGCAGGCTGGGGAGCAACCTAGTGTGGACCATTATGGTTTTGTGGGCTATTTGGGTCGCCAAACAGGCAAAACGGATCAAACGGACCATTTTCGGGCTAATTCAGTGTGCTATTGCCTACGGTTTTTGGGGTCGGCCCAGGTCCGGGTGTGATTTTTGTTAAAATTGACCAGGCTTTCCCAGGAAGGCTGAGGAGCGACCTAGTGTGGGCCATTGTGGTTTTATGGGTGGTTAGGGTGGTCAAACGGGTGAAACGATGCAAAAGGGCCATTTTCGAGCCAAGTTGGTGTGCTATAGCCCACAGTTTTTGGGTTGGGCCTGGGGACCGAGTGTGATTTTGGCTGAAAATTGATCGGGCTACCCCAGGCAGTCTGAGGAGCGGCCTAGTATGGGCCGTTGTGGTTTTTTGGCGGTTTGGATAGTCTAACAAGCGAAACGACACGAACGGGCCATTTTTGATCCAATTAGATGTACTATAGACTACATTTTTTGGAGTGGGCCCGAGGTTCGAGCATGATTTTGGCCGAAAATAGACCGGGCTTCCCTAGGAAGGCTGGAGAGTGGCCTAGTATGGGCCATTGTGATTTTCTGGGTGGTCAAACGGGCAAAAATGATGTGAGCTATTTTCGGGTCAATTCGGTGTGTTATAGCCCATGATTTTTAGGGTGGGCTCGGGGTTCGGGCCTAAGTTTAGTTGAAAATCGAATGGGCTTCCCCAGTCCCACTGGGGAGCGACCTAGTGTAAGCCATTATGTCTTTTTGGGCGATTTGGGTGGTCAAAGGTGTGAAATAATGCAAACAGGGCATTTTCGAGCCAAATCGGAGTGCTATACCCTACGATTTTGAAGGTGGGCCCAAGGTTTATGCGTGTTGTGGGCCAAAAATTGATTATGGCGTGCTAGGGAGGGTGGGGAATGGCCTATTATTGTTTGTTTGTGTGGGCGGGGCCATTTGTCTAGTAAAATAGGCAAAACGGTTCAAACGGGGTATTTTTGGGCCATATCGATGTGCTATAGCCCACGGTTCCATGGGTGTGCCCAAGGATCGGGCATGCTCTGGGCCTAAAATCGATCGGGGCATGCCAAGGAGGCTAGGTAGTGGCCTATTATTGTTGTTTTTTTGGGCGGGTCCATTTGGGTGGTCAAATGGGTGAAACAGTGTAAACGAGGCATTTTCGGGCTAAATCGGTGTGTTATAGCCCATAGTTCCAGGGGTGGGCCCATGATCTGGGCGTATTGTGGGCCAAAAATCAACAGGGGCATTCCAGGGAGTATCCTAGTGTTGTCCGTTTGCGTGGGCGGGGCCATGTGGATGGTCAAACGAGCAAAACGATGCAAACAGGGCATTTTCGGGCCCAATCAGTGTGTTATAACCCACGGTTCTGGGGTGGGCCCGAGGTTCGAGCATGTTGTGGGCCGAAAATAAAACTGAGCATGCAAGGGAGGCTGAGAAGCAGCCTAGTGTTGTCTGTTTGTATAGGCAGGGACATTTGGATAGTAAAATGGTCAAAACGTGCAAATGAGGCATTTTCAGGCTAAATCAGTGTGTTATAGCACACGGTTCTGGGGGTGAGACCGGGGTCCGGGCGTGCTGTCGGCCGAATATTGATTGGGGTATGTCAGGGAGGCTGGGGAGTGGCCTTGTGTTGTCCGTTTGTGTGGGCGAGGCTATTTGGGTGTTCAAACAGGCAAAACAATGCAAAGGGGACATTTTTGAGCCAAATAGGTGTGTCATAACCCACGGTTCCGGGAGTAGGCCAGGGGTCTAGGAGTGCGGTGGGTCAAAAATCAATCAAGGCATGCCAAAGAGGCTAGGGAGCATCCTAGTGTTGTCCGTTTGTGTCGGCGGGGCCATTTAGGTGGTCAAACAGTCGAAACGGTGCAAACAGGGCATTTTCGGGTAAAATGAGTGTACTATAACCCACGGTTCTGGGGGTAGGCCCAGGGTCCAAGCGTACTGTAAGACAAAAATCGAGCGGGGCGTGCCAGGGAGGCTAGGGAGCTACCTAGTGTTGTCCGTTTGTGTGGGTGGGGCCATTTGAGTGGTCATACGGGCGAAATAGTGGAAACGGTGCATTTTGGGACCAAATCGGTGTGCTATAGCCACGGTTCTAGGGGTGGGGCCTGGGTTTGGGAGGCTGGGGAGCGGCCTAGTATTGTCCGTTTGTGTGGGCGGGCCATTTGGGTGGTCAAACGGGCGAAATGGTGCAAACGGGGCATTTTCAGGCCAAATCGGTGTGCTATAGCCCACAGAGATTCGGTTCTTAATATTTGATAGGTTCGAGAGACTCAAAACATATTATAGTTCCTTAGAAGTATCATTACTTGCATTGTATCTACCTTTGCTAGTTGATCATCACATCACAAAATTTTGGGCCTTTCACATACCAATACACGTTTTAACTTCCAAGAAATTAAGCCAAGAATGAATATATTAAAGCACATACATCATAAGAAATTTAGAATAACCAAATCATCACAAAGTAAACAAATAAACATCTCACTCCAATTATCATCACACACAGAAAACAAATGCTGTCAGCATAGGTCTGTTATTAAGTAGACTTGCAGCTTAAAATTTTGATTGTATTAGAGCGGCTACGCTTTTATCAACTTGAAAAGCCTTGGCAAGAATATCTGTTTCGATAGCTGGTTCTGATCCGAAAACTGCATTAGCAATGCTTATAACACCAGGATTCTGGCTACTCAAAGCAGCAATAGCAACAGCATTTCCATATCCCATGTTGCGTTGGTAGTGAACAAGTCCAATCGGAAAAACAAACACATCACCTTTTTTGAGGACCTTAGTAATAAGACGATTTTCAGGATTTGAAGTTACAAAACCAACTTGAAGAGAACCTTCAAGGACGGTGAGTATTTCAGTAGCTCTTGGGTGAGTGTGAGGAATATTAATTCCCCTCGGTGCATAGTCGACGCGCACCAGTGAGATACCAAGAGTGTTCAGTCCTGGAACTTGAGCTACATTAACAGCAGTGACCTTAGAACCAAAAGTGTTTGATGTGTTTCCAGCCAAATGTAGGCCACTGAAGTAAAAATCCTCTGCGTTGACTGACTTGGGATCTTTGCAAGCTAAACCATTTACCTTAACTGAAACAATGGAAAAGGAAAATACAGTGAGAAAACTCATTAAATCAGTGATCTTCTAGTCCCAAGATAATACTTCCTCTATTCTAGTTTATGCGACACACTTTCCTTTTTCGTCCGTTCCAAGAAGAATTACACACTTCTAAACAAAACTTCTCATGCTACACTTAATGAGTTCTTTTACCTACCCAAACGTTATGGTATGTTTAAATTCACAAGTTTCAAAAGTTCTTGTTTCCTTCTTAAAACTCCGTGTTGATTCAAATTTATGTCACCTAAATTGCAAAAGAGGGAGTATTTCAGACAAAAATGAGATTCTTGTCACGATCTACTGGTTTGCAATACCTGGGCTAGCAGGATCTGCCACGCAGAAATCTTGTAATGGACTTGGCTCAAAAGCTAGCACAACGCAGCAGAAGCTTACTGCTGATATTAGATTCAGCAAGAGAAAGTTCTTAGCCATTTCAAGAACTAAAGAAGAGAAACAAAACAACAACAATTATGCCCGAGTCCTAAATAATTCGGGGTCAGCTAGGTGAAACAATACTAAGGAGAAAATATTGGAGAGAAGAAAGAAGTTCTGTTAGATAATGTGATTGATAAGATTGTTTATATAGAAGAGAGAAAAGACTTCATGCATGCAAAAGTGCTTTGAGTTTTGGTGAGTAATTTGTGACAAAAGGGCCGTCCAAGCACATATGAAGACTTTGAAAACTCTATTAGCTGTCATTTACAATGATATATGATATAATTTGCAGAAACAAGACAAGAATAAGAAGTTTTGCCGGCTTAGGACAAAAGGAAATGATCCAAAAAGACACTAATTTTTAATGATAATAAGTGTGATTCTCGAATACCTATAGTTGGTCATATGGAGGACTTGTTCAACAGGCGCGGAGCTGGAGTTCGGCAGAACACAGTAACTTGCTTTGGACTAAACTCTATATTTGTGATGAGAAATCCACTTAATATGTACGAGTAATTATCCAAAATCCAGTGAAGTTGCTTTTTCTAGATTCCAGAATCCATAAACTCAATATTTTGGATCCGCGTTTGTGTTGTTCAACCGGGATCTGATGGATGTTATTCAGAAATTATACCAATCCTTCAAATTAATAGTGATGTGGTAGTGTAAATTCTATAAAATGAGTGTCATTTTTCCACTTCTATCCAAATTTATAATAGTTATTAGCAGCATCTCAACCAATAGTACAATGTTCATAAAGCAAATAGATCAATGGACCATAATATATGAACCATGAGGTATCCTTTCACTGAGAATGCTAAAGCTACAGAGTGCAACTTTACAAGAAACTACTTATTGTCAAAATACTGTGGATGTCACTTGCAACCTGTTTCAACTCATATCAAACTGAATTTCGTTACACACCGTAAAATGTCTTTCTCGTGAACTTCTGTATGAGATGGAAGCCATCGAGACCCAGATAATACATTGAAAGAGGTAATTTCGGAAAAATAACTTGGTGCCGGAAGCATTTCATTGGAAAAACTTAACTTGAGAATATTTCACACATCTGAAACCTACAGAGTGGTTTAGCAAGGGAAAACCGAAAATGAAAGAACAGAGGGTGCATCACTAGAAAGAATTCATATTTCATCAAAACCGGCAAAAGATGCAAACATAATTTCAGAACTACTCACTCTTTCCACAACCTTCTCGAGAAACCTTTCCCTTACTCTTTCCAGCACAGCTTCTCAGGACTGTTCCTTCTTGCTACGCCCATCGTTTAGAACAGGATCTGATTGGCAGAGTGTCAATGTACCGCCAGAAGTGAAGGAAATTCAGATTTATAATTTCATTCTTAAAGCATACGTCATCTCCTCAATATAAGTCACACGTAAATAGCAGAGACATTGCAAAGAAAATAATACAAGACACATGTAAATTGAAAAATAGCAGTACATGCCAAGTCTGCAATAGCTGGATCGTGAAAGAGAGGGCATTTCTTTTTAGAAGAGCGTAGCAAAAATGAACATGTACGATCAAACAAGAATACACAAGATAAAAAATGACTACATACAAGAGAAGGTGAAATATCACACATCTAGGATAGTAAAAGAACGTCCCTTGAGATAGGTTGATCATGTCATACGAAGATCTCCAAATGCACCGCTCGCTCGGTACTGATTGAAAACATTTAAAAAGAGATCGAGAGACTTAAAATATCATGGAATGAAGTTGTCTCAGAACACCTATTATGTCGAGAATCCATGCAGAAATTTGCAAAAGTTAAGACAATGGAACAAAAGATCCACGCAGGCCCTACCGACTAGTTGGTATTAAGGCTTATCCAAAGAGCTTCAAATGGATAGTGAGAATTCACGTGTCAACTAGCTTAGGATTGAGGCGTAAATGTTGTTGTCTTGAATTCTATTGTGAGAAACATGCTGATAGCCACATAGCCACAACAAACTATCTCCCACGAAACAAGGAATATAGAGATCTCTAAGAGGATTCCCAGAAACTTTTTTTCTAATTAGACAAGCCATGCAAAACAGCTTACATCCATGTAATATCTGCATGAACAGCCTATACAAAATATTTATACAGGAAGTAAATAGGAACGGGCAAAATACTGTAAATGAATCCACCAAATTATTACCTCTTGAAACAGTAGAAAAAGGACGGCAACATAGAAAGTCAACAGTTTCACCAAGTCATGCAAAAATGAAAAAGAAAGTGAAGGATTGGGGTAGCAATGAGACAACCGCTATGAAGAAGAGGAACATACCTTCAGGTGTTCATCTCCGACCAAAGCAGCGAACTCCAACATAATTCGACTTCAATGCACCATTGTGGTATACCAAAACAGTTGGAAGATTACAATCTGGATAGTTCTGAATGCAATCGGTAGAGATAATTTTGACAAATTTTGTTGCAGGGTATTTTGTGGCCAATTCATCTAAGCACTGCAAAAGTATCTGGCAGTCTGAGTACCTATAAAGAGCATAACATGCTATCAGAAACACTGACAGGAGCTAAAATAGAAAAATAATAATGAAGAGGTGAAAAATATTTGAAGCTCAACAGCATTGATGTAAGACAGCTTCACTGATGAAGAGATTAAAAGAATTAATTACCCATCCTTATACAAAAGCACAACCACCCATAAGTCTTCTGGAGCTTGGGAAACCTCCAGCACAAAATCTGCTCCGGAAATTGGTGTCACTGATCCAAATCTCACAATCTTTGCAACCTCTCTCATCTCGGCTATCCTCTTCATCCTTCAACAACAACACAAGAAAGATATATAAGAGATGCTCAATTTCATGTCAACTTGCAAGCTACATGGCAATATTTCATCACCAACACAAACACAAGTACTATATCAGTATATCAGCGAAGATGATAGGTGCTTCTTGAAGCCTACGTTCTGGGGATTCCAAATATGCAATTAGTTTCAAAAACCCACGGTTGAATCTTGAATTTCTTGGGTTTTTATTTTGAAATCCTAAGGAGAGTTCTTGAGCAATTTTGATGAATGGAGGTGTATTTTGGGGTATGTGGGAATTGAATTTCGTGTTTATGGATAAATAAGGGTGGAAAAAAGACCATTTTGCCCCAAAAACGGAGTGCTTAAGTCACTTGAAGCCATAAGATATGAGCTGCATATGATATCGCCTATATTTATATAGGCGCCGATATGATATCGCCTATATTTACATAGGCGCCGCATATGATATAGCCTATATTAACATAGGCCTCCTATATTTACATAGGCGCCGCATATGATATCGCCTATATTTACATAGGCGCCGCATATGCTATCGCATATGCTTTCCAATGGCCATGTGCGATTGGTTAGGCGACGCATTTTACTTTGAAAGGCCATAACTTCTTGCTCAGGTGCCGGACTTTAGCAAAATTGGTATCGTTGGAAAGCTAACTCGAAAACCTATCATTTTACACATAGTAGTCTCTCATTTGACATGTACAAAGAGTTATAGTCGATAGAACTTGACACAAATTATAATATCCACTTAAAACTAATCAATCGAAGTAGTTTTCAACTCGTCCTTGAGTCAAAGGACCTCTATGGTCTAATTCAAGCTTGAATGGATTCACATACTATGCAAATAATTAACATGGCATATTGGCATAGGATTTATGGCTTCGGGATTATCAACGCATCAGAATCTTGGTCTATATTATAGTCCAAAATATGGGGCATTACATTATCCCCCCTTAGGATCATTTGGCCCCGAATGATAATGCGGGACACAGACAGACACGATTTCAAGCATAATAAGGACTAGGAAAGATAAGATAATAGTACCTTCTGTCTCATCATCTATCGAAGCAAACAAATTAGGATATCTAATTCTCATGTCATCTTCTGGCTCCCACGTTGCTTCTTCAACTTTCTGATTCCTCCACAATACCTTCACTGAGGCTATCTCTTTGCTCCTCAACTTTCAAACTTGGCGATCTAAAATTTCAACGGGCTCTTCTTTGTAAGACAAGGAATCTGTCACTTTGATATCCTCTACTAGCAATACCAAAGAATGATCTCCAATGCATTTCTCCAACATGGATACATGGAATACCGGATGAACGGAACCCAAACTTGCAGGCAATTTTAGCTCATAAGCAACTGCACCAATCTTTCTCAGAATCTAATATGGCCCTATATAGAGAGGGCTCAATTTACCTCTTTTTCCAAACTGCATAACTCCTTTCATAGGAGAAACCTTGAGAAATACCTAATCACCAACTTCAAACTCTAATTTTCTTCTCTGAACATCGGCATAGGACTTCTGACGACTTTGAGTAGTCTTGAGTCGTTCTCTAATGATCTTTACTTTCTCCATTGCCTGATGAACAAGATCAGGCCCATACAACTGACTCTCACCCACTTCATACCATCCTATCAAAGACCTATATCTCCTCTCATACGAAGCCTCAAAAAGAGCTATCTTGATGCTGGCATGATAACTATTATTGTAAGCAAATTCAATCAGTGGAAGGTGATCTACCCAACTACCTTTGAAATTAATGACACATTCCCTCAACATATCCTCAAGGGTCTGAATGGTACGCTCAGCTTGCCTATCCGTCTGAGGGTGGAAAGCTGTGCTCAAATTCACTTGTGTACCTAAACCCTTCTGAAAAGATCTCCAGAACTGAGATGAAAACTGCGTACCTCTATCAGATATAATGGAAACTGGTTCCCATGCAACCGAACTATCTCCTCAATGTAAATATTAGCATGACCCTCTCCCGAATAATTAGTCCTCATAGGCAAAAAACGGGCTGACTTTGTCAACCGATCTACAATCACCCATATAGAATCATACTAGTTTCGGGATCGCGGAAGTCCTGTAATGAAGTCCATGTTTATCATCTCCCACTTCCATAAAGGAAGGGATATCTCTTGGGAAGTACCACCTGGCCTTATGTGTTCTACCTTCACTTGTTGATAATTCAAACACTTGGACACAAAATCAGCTACATCATGTTTCATGTTATTCCACCAATACAAGGTTTTCAGATCATGGTACATCTTAGTAGAGCCTGGTTGAACGACATACCTCAAAGTATGTGCCTCATCAAGGATTTTTTCCTGCAGTCCATCAATATTAGGAACGCAAAACCTACCCTAAAATCTCAGAATACCATCACCACCAATTTTAAACTACATAAGCTTTTGTTGACCCACATCTTTCTTGATTTGCATCAATATGGGATCTTCAACCTATTTCTCCTTAACTTCAGCATAAAGGGATGACTTAGCTAACTCATGAACAATTACCCCTCCATCTTCGGAATCTAAGAGTCGCACTTCCAGATTTGCAAGGTGGTGAATAGCCTTCACCATCTCTTTCTTTCCTTCTTCTACATGAGAAAGGCTACCCATAGACAACCTACTAAGGGCATCGGCTATAATATTTTCCTTGTCCGGATGGTAATGCAGGCTCATATCATAGTCTTTTAGAAGATCTATCTAGCACCTCTGCTTGAGGTTCAATTCTTTCTGCGAGAAAACATACTACAGACTCTTGTGGTTAGTGAAGATATCAACGTGAACACCGTACAAGTAGTGCCGCCAAATCTTAAGTGCAAACACCACAACCGCTAACTCCAAATCATAGATGGGGTAGTTCCACTCGTGTACCTTCAAATGCCTAGATGCATAAGCCACTACCTTACCATGCTGCATCAACACACAACTAAGTCTCACACGGGATGCATCACAGTATACCACAAAGCCATCTACACCCTCGGGAAGGGTCAAAACAGAAACAGTGGCCAGTTTGTCTTTCAAATTCTCAAAAATATTCTAACACAAATCAAACCATATAAACTTCACCTTTTTCTGAGTCAATTTATTGAGTGGAGCAGCTATGGAAGAAAAACTCTCTACGAACCTTCTGTAATAACCCGCCAAACCCAAGAAGCTTCGAATATTGGTTGGAGTCATGGGTCTGGGCCATTTTCTCACTGCTTTAACTTTCTAGAGATCCACTCTTATCCCGTCACTGGACACAATATGCCCCAAGAAGGCAATAGCATCTAACCAGAATTCATACTTAGAAAATTTGGCATACAACTGATGATCCTTAAGGGTCTGAAGAATAATTCGGAGGTGATTGGCATGATCCTCTTTACTCTTAGAATAGATCAGAATATTATTAATAAATACAATGAAGGAAAAGTCAAGAAACTGATGGAATACTCTATTCATAAGATCCATATATGTTGCAGGGGCGTTAGTCAACCCAAAGGACATGACTAGAAATTCGTAGTGACCATATCGGGTTCGGAAGGCTGTCTTGGGTATGTCTGACTCCATAACTTTCAACTGATAATAACCCGAATGAAGTTCTATTTTTGAAAAACACTTGGAACCCTGAAGCTAGTCAAAAAGATCGTCAATCTTAGGAAGAGGATATTTATTTTTAATCGTGACCTTATTCATCTGACGGTAGTCTATTCACATACGAAGGGAATCATCTTTCTTTCGCATGAAAAGTACAAGCGTGCCCCAAGGAGACACACTGGGGCGTATAAAACCCTTATCTAGGAGATGTGCTAACTGTTCTTTCAACTCTTTTAGTTCTGCAGGAGCCATTCTATATGGTGAAATAGAAATAGGACGAGTGTTTGGCAATACATCAATACCAAACTCAATCTCCCTATCAGGTGGTATTCTTGGGAGATCATTTGGAAAGATTTCTGGGAATTCTTTTACTACAAAAACAGATTGAAGAGGAAGACTCTGGGTATCGAAGTCCTTAACTCGGATAAGGTGGTACAAATAACCTTTAGAAATGAGTTTTCGGGCTCTGAGATAGGATATAAAGTGCCCTCTGGGTGCTAAAGAATGTCTTTCCCACTCTATCACTGGTTCTTTAGAGAAATAAAAAATGACCCTTCACGTCCTACAATATAATGTGGCATGGCACGAATGAGTTTTCGGGCTCTGAGATAGGATATAAAGTGACCCTTCTGCTAACGTATCCCGGTTACCAACAGTCACAACGTAACCCCTGTACACCTTCCTAGCAATAATAGAATCCCCCACCGGGGTGGAAACAGAAAAGGATTGAGAAATCACACTGGGATCAAACCCGAAACCAACAGCCACATAAGGGGTCACATAGGATAAAGTATACCCAGGATCAAGTAACACATGAACATCACGGGAAAATATTTGTAACATACTGGTAACAATATCTGGGGAAGCTTCCTCCTCTTGGCGGTTGGTCAAAGCATATAACCAGTTGCGACTATTCCCAGCAGCTGATGTGGCACCCTTCTGAGGTAGGGGTGGTGCCAAAGAATTTGCCTGAGACTTTGCACCACCAACATTCTTTCTAGCAGATGGACATTCCCTCTGAAAGTGACTCGACTGACCACATAAATAACACACTAACAAGCCCAACTGACACCTTCCAAGATGATTTCTACCACAAGTGTCACACCATAAAAAAGTACGATAATACTGAGCCATACTACCTTGTGACTGAGTATCCCGATATCTGGTTCCATGGTTAGTCTGAAAACTCTGAGATCGCCTGTCTGCTGGTAGTCAGGGTGCTGGGGTGCTGGCAGTAGACTACGTATTACCCTAATTCTTCTTTTTCTGCCATTTATTTCCCCACTTACCACCCTAAGGCTGACTGTGACTCTGGTCGGCTGATCTGGCTCTTTTCGTTTGTCTTTCCACCTCCCTAGCCTCAGAGATCTTTTTTTTCTCTTCTATCTGCTGCATATGAACGGTCAACCTAGCAAAGTCTAGCTCCTTATTCAACATTTCCCCTGGCACTCAAGCACCAGGTTATCAGAAAGGCCGGATGCAAATTTCCTCACTCAAGCTTTCATATTACTAGTCAACTCTGGTGCATAGCGTGCTAGTTTATTAAACTTCAAAGTGTACTCTTGGAAACTTATACTTCCCTGTTTTAGATTCATAAACTCTTCCGCTTTGGCCTCCCTCAACTCCAGAGGAAAGAATCGATCAAGGAAAGCTTCCACAAATTCGCCCCAAACTATGGGCTCAGCACTCTCACCTTTTGCATCCTCCCAGTTGGCATACCACTGATTCGCAACATCCTTAAGCTGATAAGTTGCTAGTTCCACCCCTTCAACATCATCCATATATATTACCTTAAAGATCTTTTCTATCTCATCCACGAACTCCTATGGATGTTCCTCCACCTTGGTGCCAGTGAACTTAGGTGGGTTCATTTTCTTGAAATGTCCGACCTTAGTAGCCTCAGATGTAACAGATGCAGACCCAACATCTTTTGATCATCGATCCTAGTTAGCTACCAACTGTATCAGCATATGAATAGATCGTCTAAATTCTGCATTTGAAATATCTCTCTGAGCAGTCGGGGGACGGTTGACATTAGTCCGTGGAGCTCGAGGTGTACTAGTCGGGATTGGAAGGACTCCTAGAGTAAGAACAGGTTCTGGAGTGTAAGCTCTGTTACGGGTCCGCATCCCATGGGTGGGACGGACCTCATATGCCAGAGCATTCTGATCGATGATATGACGTGGAGGCATAACTGTGTTTCTGAAATACAAGAGATCATTGATTAGGGGACAGTTCAGACTCTAAAGCACGAAGTAAATCACAAAGAAGGGAAATATTTCCTAAATGCCTAGTAGCCTTTTGCTTCTAAGTGCGGCGCGCTACATACCCACCACCAAGACTCTACCCGAAACAAATTCGTAGACACCCGAGGACCATGAACCGTGCTTTGATACCAAGTTTGTCACAACTCGAATCGAGGCCCTGGCCATGACGAGCATTCCCAAACCCAAAGGCTCGGAACGCCCTCTGTCTATTTGGTAATCATGCACATAATTCATAGGATCAAAGTAATACGGAAACATGGTCAATGATTTAAAATAGTTAAAGACCTGAAAACATGCCCAACAATATTTAATAAACATCTGCAACAGTCTACGAAATCTCTACTGACATATTATCTGAATAACTGGGACAAGGCCCCCAGCAGACCAAAAACTATACTGAAATAAATACCTAATTGACTAGGACTTCCGAAGCAAAGAAGGCTCACCAACTGAACTCTGAGACAACCCTGTCTGTAGACTCTACTGAGGATCTGGACCCCTAGACTACGCCTCAGTATCTGGGAGGAAGGGGTCAACACAATTGTATTGGCACGCGAAGCAATCCAAAATAGAGTAATTGAACATATATATATATATATAATACGTAAGATCAAATTTTCATCAAATAGTATGCATAAAACAGTTTCTGAAAACACATGGGCACCTTCTGAAAATATGTAATCTTTTTGTAAATCTCAAACTCTGATCTGTGTATTACTTTTAAGTTAGGTGGTATCCCCTACAAGTATGATATTCCACGGGCTATATGGAATCCGCCATTGACTCGGTGGGGAGGCCTCCAACTCGAGTATGCCGCAAGGGTTGGAGTTCCTGAATCTGATACGCCATATGACACTTAAGTCAGCGAATAATAATATACCTGGGTTGGCAAACCATGGTTTTAGGTAATGAGTTGCTCAAACTCAAGCCCTCTTCAGGGAACCACCTAATATCTCTGCATGCCCATTTTTAACCTTTTCTGTCCACGCAATATTCTGAATGTATAAAATCATGATAGTCTGAAATGTCTATTAGTCTGAGTCTGATATAGCACTGGTCTGAATTGGTATTGTCTTACCAAGACTTGCAAGTCATGATTTTTGAGCCATAATATATTAAGCTAAATCTTTCATTTAAAACATAATTTAAACCACCAAAAACATGCAACTGATATAGAAGATTTCAGGTTTCGAAACTCAAGTCAAAATCATGCAAAAACTTCATCAAAATATGGTGGTCTAGTGCCTTTAGTAAATCCATGCACTCTTTCATTAAATGCATTATGAACATTAAAAATTCATGCTAGATTTCCTCTTTAGTGATTTAAAACCACCTTTAAATCATAACAAGAGTTCAATTACATAGGCGCCGCATATGATATCGCCTATATTTACATAGGCGCCGTATATGATATCGCCTATATTTACATAGGCACCACATATGCTATAGCATATGCTTTTCAGTGGCCATGTGCGATTGGTTAGGCGATGCATTCTACTTTAAAAGGCCATAACTTCTTGCTCGGGTGCCGGATTTTAGCAAAATTGGTATCATTGAAAAGCTAACTCGAAAACCAATCATTTTGCACATAGTAGACTCTCTAATTTGACATGTACAAAGAGTCATGGTCGATAGAAGTTGACACAAATTATAATGTCCACTTAAACTTAATCGATCGAAATAGTTTTCAACTCGTCCTTGAGTCAAAGGACCTCTATGGTCTAAATTCAAGATTGAATGGATTCACATACTACGCAAATAATTAACATGCCATATTGGCATAGGATTTATGGCTTTGGGATTATCAACGCATCGGAATCATGGTCTATATTGTAACCCAAAATGTGGGGCGTTACACAAAAATTACTTTTCATCGTTATATACTACTACTTTTCTGTGTCTGTCATTATGAAATTGTAACACCCCATACTTTTGGGATAGAATCAAGATCGTTGTCCTTATGTGTATAGACCCGAACTAGATGATTCCATATTAATATATGTGTGGTGATCAATCCTATAGTGTAAGAATACCTTTGAATATGAATTGAGTTCACAAAAATCTCCTAACTCTAAGACGAGTTGAAAACATTTCAATCGAATAAGTTTTAGTAGATGTTTAAACTTGGGACAACTTCCATTGACTATAACTCCTATAATATGATGAATTAGAGGGCCTATTATATATCAAATGAAATGTCTTTGAATAAGATTTCCAACGATACCAATTTTGCCTAAATCCGATATCCGAGCGAAAAGTTAGTTCAAAGGGGATGACTCGACTTAAAGGGATTTCTGTAACTAAGAAATGAGAATTGTTGAGGGGATGACTCGACTAAAAGATACGTCTTGTAGGAATCAAGGGGATGACTCAACTAAAAGGTATGTCTTATAAGAATCAAGGGAATGACTCGACTAAATGGTACGTCTTATTGGAATCAAAGGGAATGACTTGACTAAAAGGTGCCTCTTATAGGAATCAGAGAAAATGACTCGAAATGTCATTTTTAATTTTAGAATATTATAAAAATATGATTCTAAAAGATAATTGATGATTTATGCATTTTCTAAATTATGAATGCGATATGTCGGAAATCTGTTTGATGCAAGAAAATATGCAAAAATACTAATGTTTAAAAATTAACGATTTTGTTAAAATAACAAACTAAATGTAGTGTCGGGAGGTCAAAATTGGGTGTCAACATCAAAGTGTCAAAATTGGCTTCCAATACTGACTTTTAAAAAACTAATTCAAAACAATAAATAAATAGTAACAATTAAATTTCTTAAATTCATGATATAAGAAATACAAAAATGAAGTATAAGAATAAATAAATCAAATTGGTACAGGATCATACCAAAATAGTCAAAACGTGCACATATTAGCCTTATTAAAGATTTATGAAAAAATCCTCGAATCGTCACATACATGCTTTTCCTATACAAAATTACCCATATTGACTAAGCGGCATAAAAAATGTGAAGTTGCAAGAAGTTAGGCGTGTTTGCACATACCAGAGAGACGAACAAATTGACTCACCATTCAAGTTAAGCGTCACAAAATTTCAATCAAGCAGGACATGCAAATAGGATCGAATAAAAATCACAGACTTAAAATCAACATATTTATTTAGCAAAAATCAAACGTGGCCACACTTATGAGAGACACAGATGAAGAAATAGTAATAAAGTTCACACATATATTTTGAACACGGGATCAAACCTGAAGACGGATTCTTCATTTTCAATGAGGAAGGGTTGCATGGTTGGAATGCCGTAGGGGTTTGCTGGAGGTATCTCTATGGGAGAGAAGTCGAGGCTGTGTCACGGCTGTTGGACGTTCGCCGAAGGGGAGAAAGAAGATGACTGGAGGACGGAGGATGGAGCGGCGGCGTGGAGGCTTGGCTAGCCGTATCTGTCGATGACGGCGCTATTCGCCGGTGGAGGACGAGAAGGGAGGGGGCTGGCCATCAGAGCAGCGGCTGGACTCGCCTGGGGTAGGAGCTGGCGGCACGTATGGAGGAGAAGGAAGAGGCGACGACGAAGGTTGTTTGCCGAAGATGGCGGCATGGCGACGAGGACTCGAAGCGGAGGGGGTAGTTTTGGTTGACGATTGGTGATGGAGAGTTCAGAGTAGAGGGGGGAGATCGAGATTTGGAGGTGTTTGTAGAGAGAGAGTAGAGAGAGGTGGAGAGATAGAGGCGGAAGTTGGGGAAAAAAATTTGAGTTAGGGTTTGTAGGTTTGAAATAGGGAAAGATAGATAATTTGATGTCAATCGTAGGATTGGTTTTTGATCGACGATTGTGATTTAATGCCATGGGGGAATTAAAATGTGGCTAGGATGAAAAATAATGGCTTAAATTGTAAGAAATTGGGTTAAGATTGTAATGGATTGGGTAAAAATAGGCTATAATTGTAGGAAATTAAATAAAATTGGATTAAAAGGTAAACAAAATCATGCAAGGTAATTTTGATTAGGCTGTTATTTAAATTAAAGTAGGAATAATAATAATATATGATAATAGTAATTAAATAATAAATAACAACATTAAATAATAAACAATAAAAAATATAATAAAAGATAAATAATAATAATGAAAAAAATAATAATTAAACAATAAATATATTACTATATATAATAACAATGTCAATAAATAATAATATCAATAAATAGTACTAAATAAAGCAAAACTAGACAATGTATTTTGCAAAATTGTGAGTGTACATAATTACATGAAAATAATATAATTAATAAAATTATAAAAATGTCATTTTTAATTCTAGAATATTATAAAAATATGATTCTAAAAGATAATTGATGATTTATACATTTTCTAAATTATGAATGCGATATGTCGGAAATCTGTTTGATGCAAGAAAATATGCAAAAATACTAATGTTTAAAAATTAACGATTTTGTTACAATAACAGACTAAATGTAGTGTCGTGAGGTCAAAATTGGGTGTTAACATCACAGTGTCAAAATTGGCTTCCAATACTGACTTTTAAAAAACTAATTCAAAACAATAAATAAATAGGAACAATTAAATTTCTTAAATTCATGATATAAGAAATACAAAAATGAAGTATAGGAATAAATAAAAATTTCAACATTATTACTGAAACAATTAAATTACCTTAAATATCAACAATATCTAAAAAATTCATTTTTTATGAATATTGAGGAAGTATTGTCTAAAATATCAATGAATTAAGTGGACTCAATGTAAAATAGTTGAATAAACCTTTCAATCTTTTATATTTACCCCATTTGAATTGGACACACTCCTTAATAAATTCTTTACTGTTGCAAGGTTAAAGGTAATTTCACTAATATATTTTTAGTTACTAAAATGTATACATTTTTTTAAAATAATAATGATTATATTTTATTTTTTATATAAATGAAGACTTTAGTTACTACTATTTTGTCTTATTTGAGGATATTTTCGTTAACAACACCAATAGTAAGGGTATTTTGGTAACTAAAACCTCCAATCAATGACACTTTACCGTGTCTTTTGCCTCTACTGTTTTACTTTTCTAAAATCTTCTTTCATCTTCATTTTCTCTGTTTTTTTCTTTTCTCCACTGTATTCCCTGTGCACCTTGACACCAAAACACAACTTTCAAGCAAAATTCATGTTCTTAATCTCAATTTTTATTAGTCCATCATGATTTATTTTTGGTAAGTGCATCTTTGATGGTGGAGCAAGTTTTCATTTGATGTTTGTTATATATATGATACATGATGCTAACTATTTCAAGCCTTAATCCTTTTATTTCAAATCTGTTATTATTATTGATCTATTATGCAAATTAATTAATTCAAGTTTTAATCTATTTTCTCTAGATCTTTAGGTAATACTGTTATAGTACTAACTAATTCAATTATCCTTTGGATATCCTCTTGTTCTGCGATACTAATTAATTTTTGCTATCCTTTGGTCCTTTTTACTTGCTCTAAAGATTGATTTTTGATTTACATTACAGAAGATTGATTTTATAAATTTGTCTTAAGAGTGGTATAGAGCAATAGGTTTGAATCGGACCGACTCATTGTAACCTACTGGGAACTATAGAAAGTAATTTGCTTATGGATTGATGAACATTGAATATCATAATACTCCCTCTGTCTAAAATTATATGTCGCCATTTTACCAGACAGGATATTTAAGAAATATGCATTGACCTTGCTAAAGTTACTAAATTACCCCTCTTAAAAAAGTATTAGACCACTAGGTACTTTTATTAAATTTCACAATAATTCAAAAAATGCAACAGAGAGTACAGTATTAAAAACAAAATCTACTAAAAAAATACACCACCAACATAACTGTCTGTCTCTTTTGCAAAGAGTTAAGTAGTCCAAATTAGTGTATCGCTTTAATTTAAAATTTTACTCTCATTTTCTCTATCAACAATTAAGGAAATTTGGTTATTGCAAAATTCAATTTTCTAGAAAATAGGACCAATTTGCCGTCATGTACGGATTTTCCACGAAAAATTTACGTTTCTGATTTGATTTTGGTTTTAATTTTTGGGCTCTAAACCTACTTTTCATTTGAATTTTTAGAAAATAGTTATTTTGTGGCGCCAAATCTTCTTTTCATTTGAGAGATGTTCTTTTGCATCTTTTGGTTACTGTATCCTTTCTTTTGTTTTGGATAATTTCCAAATTCTTCCTTTTATCTCCTCTCTTATTTTTGCCATTACTCTAAAGATGAGGTTCGTCGTACCTATAGACTCAACCTTCAGAAATAAGCGATTGAAATTAGAAGAACGTCAAGCAATTGCAAAGTTTCTTTTGAAAGAAAGTAAGGAAGGAAGTCACGGATCTATAATGCAAGCTGCGATGTTGTTCAAGAAATCAATAAGAACTATTCAGCGCATTTGGAAACAATGTCAATCATCAGTTGATAATGGTATGTCGTCGTTAGATGTGTCTTTAAGACTTACAGGTAAAGTTGGAAGAAAACGGATTGGAGTCGACATTAATCAAGTCAAAGAAATTCCACTTTGTCCTCGAACAAATATTCGATCTCTGGCTTTTACGATGAACATGACAAAATCAACCGTCTTTCAGCATGTGAAAGATGGAACTCTTCGACCACATTCTAATTCCATCAAGCCTCAGTTAACCGAAGGAAACAAAAAGGTACGACTTCAATACTGCCTCTCAATGATTGATCAGAATACAATCCACACAAATCCCATGTTTATGAATATGTTTAATTATGTTCATATCGACGAAAAGTGATTTTTTTTGTCCAAAAAATTTGAAAGGTACTACCTGCTTCCTCGAGAGCATGAGCCCGATCCGTATCATTCTTACAAAAGTAAAAATTTTATTCCAAAGGTTATGTTTATGGCTATTGTAGCAAGTCCTCGATTTGATGAAAATGGAATTGAGTTGTTTTCTGGGAAAATAGGTATTTTTTCGTCTGTATTTAAGGAACCAGCTAAGTGGAATAGCAAAAATCGAACAGCAGGAACTATGGAAACAAAGCCCATTCAGTCAGTAACTAAAGATATCACTAGAGCTTGCTTGATAGAGAAAGTTCTTCCTGCTATTAGAGCAAAATGGACAGCTTCCGATTCAAATAATCCTATCTTTTTACAACAAGATAATGCAAGGCCACATATTGGTAACAATGATTTGGAATTTATTGAAGTTGCCCGACAAGATGGATTTTACATTAAATAGTGTTTTCAACCATCGAACAGTCCAGATTTAAATGTTTTAGATCTTGGTGTTTTTTAGAGCAATCCAAAGTCTTCAATATCAAAAGGCCCATAAAAATGTTGATGAATTAGTGGAAGCAGTGGAAAGATCTTTTCATGAAATGAAAGCGAAACAACTCAATCAAGTATTTCTTACTTTACAATCTTGTATGATTGAGGTGATGAAAGATAGTGGCGGCAATAATTACAAAGTGTCTCATTTGAATAAAAATGGACTAGAAAGAAAAGAAAACCTTCCTCTCCAACTTCATTGTGATATTGGTATCGTCAATAAAGATTTGGCTCTACTTCAACAATGATATGGGTTATTATTATGGTAAAGCTCTATATTTTAAAGTTGGAATGGTGTTTTCTCCAGTAGTATGTAGAAGTACTGTACTACTTTTGTGTATAGCCGTAGTGATCATCATGTAAATTTTACAATGATGTTTTGTCAAATATGTTAGGAGTACTATTTTTGTGTACAGACATGGTGATCATAATGTATATTTTGTACTCATGAATAACTCTACTTACAATGATATAAGTCCCACCAACTTATATATACTTACACGTCTTTTTCTAGATTTATTGTTGTTTTATGCTTCTATTTGTTTCTTACATTCTTATCACATAATAGAGGGATGCGTAATTGGAAGGAAGGAGAAAAGGGAAGTGGGAATCATACCGTCACATTTGTATGAATTTTTATATTTAAAGTAGGAAGTCTATTTCAAGAACAATTAATTGAATGTTAGAGAGTTTGTGCAGACCAAATATATTTGGACAGCATGGGGATGTCAATTGTTCAGGGGAACTAAATGAAAATAGTCAAAATCAATGTCGCGATTATGAGAGACCTTGGTTTATGCAAAAGGGTGTGGTACAGTTTCTCTAATAAAGGCGGCACCCTCAGCTATTATGAAAAGAGCAGTAGCTACGCTCCATAAAAACAACATATTGGGCATGGTAACATTTTGTCAGGCTGCTCTAAGCTAATGATGTCTATTAAAATTCTTCTCTCATGATGAATAAGATTGGTAATCACGATCCCGAGAAGAGTCATGTTTTGGTTTCTCCGAGTGACCTTTGTCTATTGAACGATGACTCCTTTCCTTATACTTTTTCTTGTCCCGTTCAAAGTGGTCTCGCTCCCTTTCCCTATCAGATATCCTACCACTATCACGTTCATGAGACTTTAGTCTTCCTTGATCCTTACTCTTGATAAAATTTATTGTCCTTTATCTATGACATTTATTTTTCTTTCATGTCATTGATTTGATTTTTCTATTTATACTTTACTGTTTATGGCCGTTGACTGGTGTACACTGTATTTGAAAGTTTGCATCTAAAGTTTTCTTGGTATTGATATCCTCACTTTACGATGTTATTCATTGAGACAATGGTAACTTCCGTGTTATGTTTGTTAAATTTAATGTTTTGTGACTCACTCTCACTGTTGTCGAGTGACTGAACATTTAATCATAAGTTGACAGTGTGATGATCTGTGTTTATGTTGAAATATCACAGAACATGGGCTAGCCTATGTACTTCTGGTGATGAGAGAACTGAGAAAGGAGAAACGTAAGGTTGTGAATGGTGGGAAAGCAAATAGGAGTGTGTCATCTGTGTTGACCTACTTAAACAAATGAAAAGGTTGGGCTGTTAACTTTACTGTTTTATGGTGGTTGTTGAAGACTGGCTTCTTGAAGATCTCTCCGAGAGGTGCATTGCATCAACTTGATATTTGTTGGAAACTAAGTATTCGGGGCGGGAGTAAATAAGTGCAGAAACTAAAAACAAAATTGTAGGAAATTGTTTTGTTGTGTATTTTCATTTTTGTGGTAATACATGTGAAGTGGAAGTATGTTGAAGCTGAGGTCGACAATATTCAATACTCGAAAGATTAACAGAAGACGGTTTGTTGTGGAGTGAACTTCAGATCACGGTGTTTCTAAAAGGATCAAACATTCATCAAGACAATGTGAAATGGACATTTTCTACTCATGTGTAGAGTTTGTAAAAAATATGCTTGTTATACTGCTTGTTCAGACATACAATATTTTCTTACTTGATGTTTCTACATTCGAATTTGGAAAGCAAATTACACGGATGACTTGTTAATGTAGGATATCATATCATGTGCTATGTCGGAAATGCACTCCTATCAATGTACTGTGAGTGTGAAGTATTGATGAGGCATATGACGCATTAGAGAAAATAGCGGAGAAGGATGTTGTCACTTGGGTAGCTCACTGTCTCAATCAATTTTCAGTTCTAAACAAAAGAAGTTTGATCTTTGTAGTTGTGTTTGTTACTTGTTCCAATTGTAAGATGATATATGTGGAAAATGGGATCCCTCTAAATTCTTGTTTTCTTTAACTTTAGCTTGAAAGATCCAATTTTTACTCGAGAAATCACAGTAATGTGAACAGTGAGTTGTCAAAGAAAAATGGTTTACTTATGTAGAACCAACCAAAAAGAATAAATTGCTCTCTTTGGTTTAAAATAATTTTGATACTATAAAAATAAAAGGCTGAAAGTTTAAATTTTGATTAAAGTGATAAGACACTTACTTTTAAAAAATAAATACTAAAAAAGAAGTATTAATATATTTAAAATCAAGTGGGTCCAATAAGGGTAAAAAGGTAATTGTGCCTTTAAAAAAATTCCAAATAAGAAAAGACGACATTTATTTTGGGACGGACAAAAAAGAAAATGGCGACACATAATTTGGGACGGATGGAGTAGTATTTTTATTTGGTTCGAAGGATATCATGTGCCTCAGCAGAGATGTAAAGTTTTGCTCTCCTCTCTTTCTCTTACATATCTAAATCTATAGCTTAACCCTTACTTTTACGATGTAAGGGCAGAACGCATGTCAAAAGTTATTTAATTTCGCTATTATGAGTATTTTTAGGGTTGTTGGAGACTTAATTAAAAAGTAGTAATACTATGTAATATTGATTGGTAATATTTATGTCTATTAACATTCTAAAATTAAATTATAAAATATTTTTTTTTAAAGTGGGCTGGCCCGTAAGGCCCGCAACCCACAGACTAATAGTTTGGGCTTTATTATTTTTTGGCTCATCATTTTGATAGGCTAGCCCAACCTGACCCATCAAACTCAAAGCCTGTGTGGGCTAACTCGGATGGGATGAGCCAACCCATATTGACATCTCTACAAAAAAAAAACTCTACATTATTGATACTCAAAGGAGACTTTGGAATCTTGAAGAATGCATGGAGGCGAATTTAGGATTTCAAAACGCGGATGTATGAATCTGAAATTCATCAAGATGACCTACATTACGCATATTACACTAGACAAGGAGACACAAAACAAGAACAAATTCGATGAAAATGTGCACCAAGATCATAAATAAATTACACACCAGGATTATCTAGGCTCTAGGGTACCCCACACCCCCACCCCCACGCAAAACTTTCATCGTCACCCTGTAAGAAGAGGCCAACTTATCGAAAGATGAACATTGCTTCAGTTCATACAACCTTCTGATAGGTGCTTGTTGGAATTTATTAAGCTTTTCTGCTACGATGATAGGATTTGCTTTTTCTATTGCATTCTGACCAGCATTCCTATAATCAAATGGGCAGTTGTGTTTGTCTGAATAATGATGAACTGCGCATAAAAGATCACCACATTTGCAACTGAACCTCGTTAATCCTAGACGCTTATGACAAGCTTTGCACTTTTTCAAACCCTATTTTGACTTCACTTGTGAAATTTGAGAGGCTAAATCTGCAGATGTAACCGCGGCACCTGCAAGAGCAAGTTCTGATTCATCGCTGCTTGAGCTTCTGCATACGACGTCTTTGCTGGATGCAGCTGCAAGCTTTGCATGTTCCTACTTCAGTAGTGTCATGTCCTTTTGACACTTGGAACAGATATTCATCGTAGCTGCACTACCGAAAAAATCATAGTCGTTGATGCAGAGAACGGGGTCTTCTGGAGCTCGACAACCTGTCTCTTTAGATGACTCCATTTCTGCAGTTAATAATTCAAGTTCAACACCACAAGTGTCACGCCTCAAATCCTATTGGGGCAGACTGGCACCCATAGCCGAGGTGGCCCGGGAGAACCAGCTCATCACCTTATACTTCCCATGCATACCTCTATGACAACCCAAAATTCGGACAACATCATATCGTATATAAAAGGAAATAATCACCTGTATAAGGTCGAGCACACATATATATATGTATATACAATACTTGGCCATTGGAGCCATCACGTCTATTAACAAAACACCACCTTGACTGTACATTAGGTCTATAAAGCCTCTAGACAATACACAGAGTTTAACTAAGGTCGGGACAGACCCTGCCATATAACTAACTTCTATACAATACCAAAAGTAACTGGATATGACATGGAAAGCCCCAAAGCAAACTGGAGCTCACTAAAAGCAGCTGGATATCCTGACTCCTACTTGTACGGTGTATGAGTTGAGGTACCTGTGCCTGTAGCATGCAATGCAGGTCCCCCATGTGGGATGCCAGTACAAAATATGTACTGAGTATGTAAAGCTGTAGATAATCATATATGATATAAGAGATCAATAAAAATTAGAAACAAGTGAATAAATCGTAATAGGAGTGGACCAAACTTATTAGAAATTGTGACAACCCGTACATTGTATTTATTCAATCACTTTACCTTCATTCTTATCATCTTTGTAATCATTACTGTACGGTATTGTGACCATTAGGCTGCCTCCAGTACATATCAACTGGGATCGACCCATGATAGGCTTATGCCTTTGGGATACCACCCATAAACACATAAATAGGGATCAACCCATGATAGGCTTATGTCCCTGGGATACCACCCGATAAGAGAGAACTTCCATCACTTAATTCAATTAATTTTTGAGATTGTTATTTCGGTCGCCACCGCATTTTTGATACTTTGAAACAATGACACATCAATAAGAGACATATAAATAGACCATCAATGCAATAACGATGAAGTAAGAACTCATTGGCACATCAATGAAGTATTTTGGAGTCATCAATGCCATAACAATGAAGTAGGAACTTATTAGTATATCAATGAAATGTTTTGGAGTCATTAATAGCACATGGATCTTGTTTGAGTAACCGGATACCTTCTGACATTCATTAGTGTAATAAACATGTAATATTTGGAAAATATGTAAGTATTGGAATGTCTTGACATCTTGTAGGGTGGAAACAAGTTCATTGGTAACGTAGGACATCATACAAAACCATTATGGATCACATGTTATTGAATAACTTTGGAAACTTTCTTAATAGAACAATTGTTCACTTTTATGCCAAAGATATGGTATAGAGTATGCTTTACATACCTGACTATCAACCTTCAGTACTAGTCCCAAATGGACTTTCCGTCTTTTCGGATTACTTATCTACAATGAACATATATAACAATCTAGTATTAGCAACCAAACGTCACAATTCAATTATTTGAATTTACCCAAACTAGTGGTTAAGTAGTAAGCCTTAATTACACCATAAAGGGTGTCACTTTAACCCTGTTATACTCCAATTACATTCACATGCCATGCATATTCATACAATATCCTCCAATATCAAGTTTGGATTCATTTATCCTTCCAACCAATCCATTAAACAAAATTGAGCCATAGACATAAATAATCATCAATTCAATAGTATATCACCATATCCACCTTCCATAACTCAATTACCATATCCACCTTCCACAATTCAATACAACCAAACCATGCAAAATAGTCCATAACCCTATTTCCATCACCTTTCAATAACAACCAATACATATAATCCTCTATCTCACATATAAATATGGAAAAAAATAAAGGAAAACAATATTCATACCTTAGAATTCACCTCTTGATTATGCAATCCTGTTTGCACAAATAATAGGAGTCTATCGAAGCTCTCGAGATGACAAAAGCAGTTATCGGATTACTTTGGAATTTCTACGGTTGAATCAAAAGTAATTTAAAGGTCAAATTTGGCTAGGGTTTGTTCTTTCTTAATGATTGATGATGAAAATGAGTTTTTGAACTCATACATGTATATATACACATATTCCCGTCCATAATATAATAGAAAATGATCAAAATGCCTTTAAAATTTAAATAATGTCAAATCTGTCCTTTGGTGGACTGTTTTGATAAGCTAAAGTAGATCGACCATAACTCTTTACTCAGATATCGGATTTGGGTGAAATTGGTATCGTTGGAAGGATAATTCAAAGGAATTTCATTTCATATAAAGTAGGCCACCCAGTTCATCCTGTACAAGGAGTTATGGTCATTTGAAGTTGACCCTAAAAATCTGTTTTGATAGGCCGAAGTAAAACGAGTATAACTCCTTACTCAGACATTGGATTTGGATGAAACCAATTGCATTAGAAAGAAGACTCAAAGATATTTATTTTCATAGGTTTTAGCTCTCCCATTTCATTATATTAAGGTAGTTATGATCATTCGAAATTGACCTAAAAATTCAGCTAGCCTCAGTAGTCTGTGTGCAGGAAATTTTCCTTCAAATTTACTATTCCCAAATATCCCGGCCACCGTTTTATAGTTTTGAACGTGCTCGATTATATCCAAAACC
The DNA here is from genome assembly GCA_030864225.1 of Capsicum baccatum var. pendulum. Lineage (NCBI taxonomy): Eukaryota > Viridiplantae > Streptophyta > Magnoliopsida > Solanales > Solanaceae > Capsicum > Capsicum baccatum. The sequence goes on along the minus strand of CM061559.1, from coordinate 263,675,797 downwards.
TATCCGTTTTTGGAAATCTTTATATCGTTGGAAATCTTATTCAATAACCTTCGTATGGAATCATCGACAGGCAAATTCCGGTATAAATAAAAAAAAATTAATTCCATATAAATAAGACCAAAACACGTACTTGAATACGCCAATACACGTACTTGAATATGGGGTGTTACAACAAGTTCGTTAAGTACATCACGAAACAACAAAGGGACAAACAAAAACTTCAACCAAGGAACATCGTGTTTATGAAAGATAAAGCAATTCAGAATAATACATACATTCAATAGCTCGTACTTGCTAGATTTTTGTCTAATTCAATATCTTTTTTTACCTCTACTTATAGGCTACCGAGCTGTTGAGACAACAACATTTGCAACCATACCTCCTCTTGTGTCACCACACTTCATCTGGGTTTCTTCCTGTGAAGTCCCCGAGTAGAACGAAAGAGAAAACACGACCATCACCTGGAAAATCTATCAGTCTAAAAGGTAGCAGAGAAAGACAATTGAAGCTAAAAGAGAAGAGAACTGTCCTTTACTTAGACGAAAGTGATAACATTCAGCCAAGAAACTTAGCTGACAATTATAACACGTTCCGAGCAAAAATTGACACTAAGAGAGTCGATCCAACAAGCTACTCGGTTAGGATCTTTCAAGATAGTGAGGATTCTAAAAGTGGGGAGATGAGTGAGGCAGCTGTTTGCAATGGATATGATCAACAAGAGACTATCTCACAAACAGAAACTACGATCACTCCAAGCTCGTCAAGTTCAAGGGAAAACATGGTCCAAGGAACAAGAGCATATTTCTCCAGAGCATGTTAGTCGATTTGATGAGGGTGATACAAATAATAACATGACAAAAGAGCTTGAGGTGTTGAGAAGTCCACTGGACCATGAGGAAGCAGATATAGTGGAATGTATCTCCATAAAATCTAGAAGAATGACATTGTCTGATGGAATATTCAATGATAAAACACGATCCTTCAATGAAGAAAGCACTACATCTAATTCACAGTCGGTAAAACCAGATCCAGAGGCAGCACCAAGATGCTGTGTTGCTAAAACTGAAAATGGTAGCGAGTGTAGAGAAGTTGCTATTGACTGCTTGTCAACTGAAAGCGATGGTTTACTTCTGCAGAAAGACGATATATAAAAGAAAGAAACCACAGTTTATGACAACGGATAATAAAGTCGCTCTTCGAGCACTGGATGATAAGGTTTCGCAGCTCAAGTCACAAGCCGCATTACCTAGTAAGGAGGAAAAAGACGATTGGGGTAATCCCACTGAACAAAGAGTTGAAGATTTAGAGTCTCTTTTGGAGGTTTGTGCATGACTACTTTTAAGCAGGAAAAAATCAATGAGCTTGCTGGTGTGCTGAAACCATTCGGGGATGATGGAAAGTCGTCTAGAGAAACAACAATCTGGTTGACAAAAAGTCTCATGACTGCACAAAAGTTGTCCAAGGGGTCGTGATGTTGCACAAAACCTATCTTTTGACCTATAGAACGAGCCTCTGTCGTACGTAAATCATCAAGTATTGTTGGACTAAACTATTCCTCGAGGCTTAACGTGGTTGAGCATCACTTAGTTTTGATTCTATTGTTGTAGGACAGTTGATGGAGCTGTGAAGATTATATATAATGTACTTTTAAAGTTGATTTCTACTCTATGATGATACTTACCACATTTTCTACTGTTAGTTTTTTCTACAAAACTACCTGCAGACAAAGATTATACATTTCTTCAGCTTCTTAGATATGATTGTGTTATTATCGAAGTCGATTTCTAATATAGTTACTCAACTAATAATATTATCTCAAAAAGTCACGTTCTGAGAATCAAGAAGAAAGGTGATTTTCTGAGGTAATAACTATTAGCTGAGTGACTATCTAAGAGGTCAGCGCGATATTATAGTTGTCTTATAAAAAAAAATATCAACAATCAAACCGTTCCTTTTAATATTCCATTCCTCAAACCTCAAGCCTCTTGTGAAATGAATTTAATATTTTTAAAAAGTTTTTTTTATACTATTATTATAGTTTCCCTCATGCTCATTTTGCCAATTTATAATAATTCTATCTTGATTGTCATAATTTATTGGTATGATGTTACTTTTCTTACACTTTTCCTTGTCCCATTCAAAGTCGTCTCGCTCCCTTTCCCTATCAGATATCGTACCGCTATCACGTTCATGAGACTTTAGTCTTCCTTGATCCTTACTCTTGATAAAATTTATTGTCCTTTATCTGTGACATTTATTTTTCTTTCATGCCATTGATTTGTTTTTTCTATTTATACTTTACTGTTTATGGCCGTTGACTGGTGTACACTGTATTTGAAAGTTTATATCTGAAGTTTTATTGGTATTGATATCCTCACTTTATGATGTTATTCATTGAGACAATGGTAACTTCCGTGTTATGTTTGTTAAATTTGGTGTTCTGTGAGTCACTCTCACTGTTGTCAAGTGACTGAACATTTAATCATAAGATGACAGTCTGATTATCTGTGTTTATGTTGAAATATCACAGAACATGGGCTAGCCTATGTACTTTCGGTGAAGAGAGAGTTGAGAAAGGAGAAATGTAAGGTTGTGAATGGTGGGAAAGCAAATAGGAGTGTGTCATCTATGTTGACCTACCTACAAAAATGAAAAGGTCGGGCTGTTAACTTTACTGTTTTGTGGTGGTTGTTGAAGACTAGCTTCTTGAAGAGCTCTCCGAGAGGTGGATTGCATCAGCTTGATATTTGTTGGAAACTAAGTATTCGGGGCGGGAGTAAATAAGTGCAGAAACTAAAAACAAAATTGTAGGAAATTGTTTTGTTGTGTATTTTCATTTTTGTGGTAATACATGTGAAGTGGAAGTACATTGAAGCTGAGGTCGACAATATTCAATACTCAAAAGATTAACAGAAAACAGTTTGCTGTGGAGTGAACTTCAGATCACGGAGCTTCTAAAAGGATCAAACATTCATCAAGACAAAGTGAAATGGACATTTTCTACTCATGTTTAGAGTTTGTAAAAAATATGCTTGTTATACTGCTTGTTCAGACATACAGTATTTTCTTACTTGATGTTGCTGCATTCAAATTTTGAAAGAAAATTACACGGCTGACTTGTTAATGTAGGATATCATATCATGTGCTATGTCGGAAATGCACTCCTATCAATGTACCTCAGTGTGAAGTATTGACGAGGCATATGACGCGTTAGAGGAAATAGCGGAGAAGGATGTTGTCTCTTGGGTAGCTCACTGTCTCAATCAATTTTCAGTTCTAAACAAAAGAAGTTTGATCTTTGTAGTTGTGTTTGTTACTTTTTCCAATTGTAAGATGATATATGTGGAAAGTGAGGTCCCCATAAATTCTTGTTTTTTTTTTAACTTTAGCTTTAAAGATCCAATTTTTACTCGAGAAATGACAGTAATATGAACAATGAGTTGTCGAAGAACACTGGTTTACCCAATCAAAAAGAATAAATTGCTCTATGTGGTTTAAAATAATTTTGATACTGTAAAAATAAAAGGCTGAAAGTTTAAATTTTGATTGAAGTGATAAGACTTTCAATTTAAAAAAACAAATACTAAAAAAGAAGTATTAATATATTTAAAATCAAGTGGGTCCAATAAAGGTAAAAAGGTAATTGTGCCTTTGAAAAATTTCCAAATAAGGAAAGACGACATTTATTTTGGGACGGCCGACACATAATTTGGGTCGGAGGTACTAACAGATTTTTGCATATGCATCCATTTAGGCTTATTGGGTTTCCTTTCAAATTGTTCTTACATTTCAACCATTTTTCATTTTGTGTTTGCAATGTTCTACTTCAAACAGATGTTCACGAAGGGATTGTTCTTAATATTCATAAATGCGAAAGCACAAGTACAAAAGTGAAATCAGATGCAGAATCAATGATTTGTACAAAATACTTTTCTTGACATTATTGAGTCAAGAGTTAGCACATGAGAACAACACTGATAGGCTTGCAACGAAGTCTCAAAAAGAGGAGCTACTAACAGTTCCACCAAATTTAGCTAGAACTGTAGAGGTCTAAAACAACTTCATCTACTAATTCTTGGAGAATATGCCTAGCAACTTCAGTGACATATTCATATTCTTCAATCTCGAAGTCCGTACATTTACCCAAAGAATGGCTTATAGCCCATTCTATTAGCTCGTATGGTATCAAGCCAACAAATTGTGTCCACTCTTCGACCTCATCAATAATATCATCAATCAAAATCTCTTTGGTCATACTTGATGGTAGTTTGGTACAGGTTCTGAAACCAGAATATGAGATTGGAGAAAATTGAATCTAAGTACTCTAATAGACAATCAAAGGTGAATCCTTTAAGCTGATTCATCTATTTTGGGTCATTATAGCCAAGCAACTCACCGAAATCCATCCACAAAAAACTCGAAAACATTTCATGTTCATTGAGGAGAAAATGGCTCACAGAGAACCCATCCTCTACAGGTAGAGGCTGTTGTTGAGGTGTAGTTCTTAATATGAGTTCAGCATTCAAAATGACCTATTTTGCGTAGCTGAGTTTGCTTCCTTTTAACTGATCAATCTTGTTGAGCACTCCAGAAACGTTATGAATCAATTCTCTGCAACTCCTCCTGGTGGATAATGAGGTCTCACAATTCGAAAGATCTCTATCAGGTTCTGGAAAGAGTGGTTCATCATCAACAGAGTCTACTGATTTAGCAAGCACTTTGTCCTCTGGAAGAAAACAGGCATCATATTTATTAGAAGCATGGATGCATGAAATCCAAGTTCAGAGTTGTCTTGTTTTTTAATTTATGTATTTGAGGGAAAGAAATGAAGTATGAAAATAGTAAAATATCGAATCGGGGACCATGCTTGAGCTACTTTTGGGACTGCTGGAGAGGTAGCTGTCAGTTGAATGGTGATCAAGTGAATTCCCAACTAAATCTGCTTCATCTTCCAAAGGAGAAAAATATCTAGTAGGATAAGTGAGAGCACATTTAGCTCTAAACCTTTGCAAACCTGGTTCTAAACTCTTTATTTCGGCCATCTCAAAATCCATATCTTCTTTATCAGATCCGCCAGGTCGAGCACCAAGTTTGTCTACCACATTGCTCCAAGTTTCAGAAGCTGAAGCCTTTTGGGGCTTACTGCCTGATCCTGCTGGCATCGATTCCAAACCCATGAGCCTAGCAACCAAACTTGGAGCTTTCATTTCGCGCTTGCTTTCACAATGTGTATCGGTCATTCCATTATTCTTTGCATTTGGAAAACCCCCACTGTTCTAATCAGCAATCTACATTGTTCATACAAGAACCAAAAACAATAGAAACAAAAACTATCCTGTTAGGATAAAATCTGAGACAATAGACGAAAAAGAAAGCTAAATGTGGGAGTATAGTTCAAGAAATGAGTACCAAATGAAGCTTTGGCTGCTTATCATCCCCTCCAAACTTTTTAAAGATTATTTCAAGCAAGCTATAAGAATGCAGCACAAAAAAAGAAATAATTTAGCCCTCTAACTAGAATCACCTTCAACAAATTAACCATTCTGCATTAAAAATGAGTGGAATGTAGTAGTAGCTAACCTGGTGAAAGCAGTTTCTGTGGAAACAGCTTCTTGGCAATTCTACGGTTCCGATCAAAGAGCTGAAAGAAAATGCCCACACAAGCACAAGGCCTTTGAGGTTGTCTCTCATTCATTTCTCTAGCTGAGCTATCATTCATCCTTTAAAATCCTCTCTTAAATTTCTTCACCTTTTCTCCCACTCTGCTGACTGTGATTCACACACTTTGTCTTCCCAATAAGATTCTATCAAACATTATATTCACATTAATTTAGAAAGAATTAAACCAACCCCCCCCCCCACTGGCCCCTCTGCCCACCATATCACTCACCCTCCTTGGCCCAAAAAAAGAAAATAGGGAAAAAGAACTTACATTTTCATGCAAGAAACAAAGAAAAAACCCAACAAAATATCAGAAAGAAAGTAGAAAATAGCTATGAAAAGTAAAACCTTGAGTTGTGTTCAATTATGACAAAACTTTCACAAGAAACCACAGTCAAACAAAGCAAACACAGAACAAGAAAATACAAACAGCAATACCCAGAATGTCTTCAACTTGCACCAAATGTGCTACTGTTCAAGAAAATAGCTAGAACTGGTTATAGTACACTCTAGTAAGCTATTCTTTTCTTTTTTTTTAATCTTCTTTATGACAGTGAAAAAAGCAAAATCATAATTATTTTAAATTAGTTCCTATAGACATGCTTTCTATGCTTTGCTATCACAAATGCTACAGAATAAGAAAAGAATGCGTCGATAGAGACTAACCGATTAGGCACCAAAAAATAATAATAGAACCCAAAGCAATTGCAGCAAGGACAAGACCGAATTTTTTTCGAAATCCAAAGTGACAAAGAACTTCAAAGTACTTTTAAGAGAAAATAGAGGGAGTAATAGCGGAGGAGAAGTTTGTCCTCTTAGAGAAAGAGAATGGTGAGTTTATATAGTAAGGAGGGCCGTCCACACTCTCAAATAATGAAGGAAGAATAATATTTAATGGAATAAGAATAACATATAATGAATCAATTAAGGGGATTGTTCCCTTAAATGGATGGGGTAAATCAATCCGTTCCACCAATCATGCTATAGTTGCCATAAATAAATAATACCCTATTATAACATTTGAAATTTCCATGAATAGAACAAGTAAAAAGAGATCCTTCCTACTTATTAAATGAAATCAAGAAGAGGTATCTAAATTTACCATAATTAACGTGTGAGGGGATGTCTGTCAACCAAGTAAGGCAAGAAAATTAAAAATCAATTACTGAGATGCTTTTCTCAAATCAAATTGGTACAGGATCATACCCAAACATTCAAAACATGCACATATTAGCCTTATTAAAGATTTACAAAAAAATCCAAAAAATAAAAAATCAATAACTGAGATGCTTTTCTCAAATCAAATTGGTACAGGATCATACCTAAGCAGTCAAAACATGCACATATCAGCCTTATTAAAGATTTATGAAAAAATTCAAAAAATCAAAAATCAATTGATGAGATGCTTTTATCAAATAAAATTGGTACATGATCATACCCAAATAGTCAAAATGTGCACATATTAGCCATATTAAAAATTTATGAAAAAATCCTCGAATCGTCACATACATGCTTTTCCCATACAAAATTACCCATATTAACTAAGAGGCGTAAAAAATGTGAAGTTTCAAGAAGTTAGGAGTGTTTGCACATACCAGAGAGAGACGAACAAATTGACTCACCATTCAAGTTAAGCGTCACAAAATTTCAATCAAGAAGGACATGCAAATAGGGTTGAATAAATATCACAGAATTAAAATCAACACATTTATTCAGCAAAAATCAAACGTGGCCACACTTATGAGAGACACAGATGAAGAAATAGTACTAAAGTTCACACACATATTTCGAACACGGGATCAAACCTGAAGACGGATTCTTCATTTTCGATGAGAAAGGGTTGCATGGTTGGAACGCCGAAGGGGTTTACCAGAGGTATTGCTGTGGGAGAGGAGTCGAGGCTCTGTCGCGGCTGTTGGACATTTGACAGAGGGGAGAAAGAAGTCGACTGGAGAATGGACGATGGAGCGGCGGCGTGGAGGCTTGGCTGGTTGTCTCCGTCGATGGCGGCGCCACTGGTGGTGCTGTTTATCAGTGGAGGACGAGAAGGGAGGGGGCTGGCCATCAGAGCAGTGACTGGACTCACCTGGGGTAGGACCTGGCGGCACGTATGGAGGAGAAAGAAGAGGCGACGGCGAAGGCTGTTCGCCAGAGATGGCGCATGGTAAGGAGGACTCGGAGAGGAGGGGGTGGTTTTGGTGGTCAATTGGTGACGAAGAGAACGGAAGAGAAGGGGGGAGATCGAGATTTAGAGGTGTTTGTAGAGAGAGAGAAGAGAGAGGTGGAGAGATAGAGGCGGAAGTTGGGGAAAAAATTTGAGTTAGGGTTTGTAGGTTTGAAATAGGGAAAGAGAGATCTTTTAATGTCAACCGTTGGATTGGTTTTTGATCGATGGTTGTGATTTAATGTTATGGGGGAGTTAAAATGTGGCTAGGATGAAAAATAATGGCTTAAATTGTAAGAAATTGGGTTAAGATTGTAATGGATTGGGTAAAAATAGGCTATATTTGTAAGAAATTAAATAAAATTGGATTAAAAGGTAAACAAAATCATGCAAGGTAATTTTGATTAGAATGTTATTTAAATTAAAGTAGAAATAACAATAATATATGATAATAAAATTAAATAATAAATAACAACATTAAATACAAAATATAATAAAAGATAAATAATAATAATGAAAAAAATATTAATTAAACAATAAATTATAATAATAAATGATAAATAATAAATAATATTAATATATATAATAACAATGTCAATAAATAATAATATCAATAAATATTATTAAATAAAGCAACACTAGAAAACGTATTTTGCAAAATTGTGAGTGTGCATAATTACGTGAAAATAATTTAATTAATAAAATTATGAAAATTTCATTTTTAATTTTAGAATATTATAAAAATATGATTCTAAAAGATAATTGATGATTTATGCATTTTCTAAATTATGAATGCGATATGTCGGAAATCTGTTTGATGCAAGAAAATATGCAAAAATACTAATGTTTAAAAATTAATGATTTTGTTAAAATAACAGACTAAATGTAGTGTCAGGAGGTCAAAATTGGGTGTCAACATCACAGTGTCAAAATTGGCTTCCAATACTGACTTTTAAAAAACTAATTCAAAACAATAAATAAATAGGAACAATTAAATTTCTTAAATTCATGATATAAGAAATACAAAAATGAAGTATAAGAATAAATAAAAATTTCAATATTATTATTGAAACAATTAAATTACCTTAAATATCAACAATATCTAAACAATTCATTTATTATGAATATTGAGGAAGTATTGTCTAAAATATCAATAAACTAAGTGGACTCAATGTAAAATAATTGAATAAACCTTTCAATCTTTTCTATTTACCCCATTTGAATTGGACACACTCCTTAATAAATTCTTTAATCTTGCAAGGTTAAAAGTAATTTCACTAATATATTTTTAGTTACTAAAATTTATACTTTTTTTTAAAATAATAATGATTATATTTTAATATTTTATATAAATGAAGACTTTAGTTACTACTATTTTGTCTTATTTGATGATATTTTCGTTAACAATACCAACAGTAAGGGTATTTTGGTAACTAAAACCTCCAATCAATGACACTTTACCGTGTCTTTTGCCTCTATTGTTTTACTTTCCTAAAATCTTCTTTCATCTTCATTTTCTCTGTTTTTCCTTTTCTCCACTATATTCCTACGCACCTTGACACCAAAACACAAGTTTCAAGAAAAATTCATGTTCTTAATCTCAATTTTTATTAGTCCATCATGATTTATTTTTGGTAAGTGCATCTTTGATGGTGGAGCAAGTTTTCGAGCAAGTTTTCATTTCATGTTTTTTGTATATATGATACATGATGCTAACTATTTCAAGCCTTAATCCTTTTATTTCTAATCTGTTATTATTATTGATCTATTATACAAATTAATTAATTCAAGTTTTAATCTATTTTCTCTAGATCTGTAGTTAATATTGTTATGGTACTAACTAATTCAATTATCCTTTGGATATCTTCTTGTTCTGCGATACTAATTAATTTTTGCTATCCTTTGGTCCTTTTTAGTTGCTCTAAAGATTGATTTTTGATTTATATTTTCTATTTACAGATGATTGATTTTATAAATTTGTCTTAAGAGTTGTATAGAGCAATAGGTTTGAATCGGACCGACTCATTGTAACCTACTGGGAACTATAGAAAGTAATTTTCTTATGGATTGATGAACATTGAATAGCATAATACTCCCTCCATCTCAAATTATATTTCGCCATTTGATCAGACACGATATTTAAGAAATAGGCATTGACCTTGCTAAAGTTACTAAATTACCCCTCTTAAAAAAGTATTGGACCACTAGTTACTTTTATTAAATTTCACAATAATTAAAAAAATACAATAGAGAGTACAGTATTAAAAAAAATCTACTAAAAAAATACACCACCTACATAACTGTCTCTCTCTTTTGCAAAGAGTTAAGTAGTCCAAATCAGTGTATCGCTTTAATTTAAAATTTTACTCTCATTTTATCTATCAACAATTAAGAAAAATTTGCTATTGCAAAATTCAATTTTCTAGAAAATAGGACCAATTTGCCGTCATGTACGGATTTTCCACGAAAACATTACGTTTCTGATTTGATTTTGGTTTCAATTTTTGGGAGCTAAACCTACTTTTCATTTGAATTTTTAGCAATTGGTTATTTTGTGGCGCCAAATCTTCTTTTCATTTGAGAGATGTTCTTTTGCATCTTCTGGTTACTGTATCCTTTCTTTTGTTTGGGATAATTTCCAAATTCTTCCTTTTATATCCTCTCTTATTTTTGCCGTTACTCGATCATGTATTTCTTACTTTACAATCTTGTATGATTGAGGTGATGAAAGATAGTGGCGACAATAATTACAAAGTTCCTCATTTGAACAAAAATGGACTAGAAAGAGAAGAAAACCTTCCTCTCTAACTTCATTGTGATACTAATATCGTCAATAAAGATTTGACTCTACTTCAACAATGATATGAGTTATTATTATGGTAAAGCTCTTTATTTTGAAGTTGGAATGGTGTTTTTTCAAGTAGTATGTAGAAGTACTGTACTACTTTGTGTATAGCCGTAGTGATCATCATGTAACTTTTACAATGATGTTTTGTCTAATATGTTAGGAGTACTATTTTTGTGTACAGAAATGGTGATCACAATGTATTTTTTGTACTCATGAATAACTCTACTTACAATGATCTAAGTCCCACCAGCTTATATATACTTACACATCTTTTTCTAGCTTTATTGTTGTTTTATGCTTCTATTTGTTTCTTACTTTCTTATCACATAATAGAGGGCTGCGTAAATGGAAGGAAGGAGAAAAGGGAAGTGGGAGTCATACTGTCACATTTGTATGAATTTTTATTTTTAAACTAGGAAGTCTATTTCGAGAACAATTAAGTGAATGTTAAAGAGTTTGTGCAGACCAAATATATTTGGACAGCATGGGGATGTCAATTGTTCAGGAGAACTAAATGAAAATAGTTGAAATCAATGTCGCGATTATGAGAGACCTTGGTTTATGCAAAAGGGTGTGGTATAGTTTCACTAATAAAGGCGTCACCCTCAGCTATTATGCAAAGAGTAGTAGCTACGCTCCATAAAGACAACATATTGGGCATGGTAACATTTTGTCATGCTGCTCTAAGCTAATGGTGTCTATTACAATTCTTCTCTCGTGATGAATAAGATTGGTAATCATGATCCCGAGAAGAGTCATGTTTTGGTTTCTCCCAGTGACCTTTGTCTATTGAACGATGACTCCTTTCCTTATACTTTTTCTTGTCCCGTTCAAAGTCATCTCGCTCTCTTTCCCTATCAGATATCGCACCACTATCATGTTCAAGAGACTTTAGTCTTCCTTGATCCTTACTCTTGATAAAATTTATTGTCCTTTATCTGTGAAATTTATTTTTCTTTCATGTCATTGATTTGTTTTTTCTATTTATACTTTACTGTTTATGGCCGTTGACTAGTGTATACTGTATTTGAAAGTTTGCATCTGAAGTTTTCTTAGTATTGATATCCTCACTTTAGGATGTTATTCATTGAGACAATGGTAACTTCTGTGTTATGTTTGTTAAATTTAGTGTTCTATGACTCACTCTCACTGTTGTCGAGTGACTGAACATTTAATCATAATCTGATAGTGTGATGATCTGTGTTTATGTTGAAATATCACAGAACATAGGCTAGCCTATTTACTTCTGGTGAAGAGAGAGCTGAGAAAGGAGAAACGTAAGGTTGTGAATGGTGGGAAAGCAAATAGGAGTGTGTCATCTGTGTTGACCTACTTAAAAATATGAAAAGGTCGGGCTATTAAATTTACTGTTTTATGATGGTTGTTGAAGACTGGCTTGTTGAAGATCTCTCCGAGAGGTGCATTGCATCAGCTTGATATTTGTTGGAAACTAAGTATTCGGTGCGGGAGTAAATAAGTGCAGAAACTAAAAATTATATTGTAGGAAATTGTTTTGTTGTGTATTTTCATTTTTCTGGTAATACATGTGAAGTGGAAGTACGTTGAAGCTGAGGTCGACAATATTCAATACTAGAAAGATTAACAGAAAACAGTTTGAGTGAACTTCAGATCACGGTGCTTCTAAAAGGATCAAACATTCATCAAGACAAAGTGCAATGGACATTTTCTACTCATGTTTAGAGTTAGTAAAAAATATTCTTGTTATACTACTTGTTCAGACATACACTATTTTGTTACTTGATGTTGCTGCATTCGAATTTGGAAAGAAAATTACACGGCTGACTTGTTAATGTAGTCATGTGCTATGTCGGAAATGCACTCCAATCAATGTACTGTGAGTGTGAAGTATTGACGAGGCATATGACGCATTAGAGAAAATAGCGAAGAAGGATGTTGTCTCTTGGGTAGCTCACTGTCTCAATCAATTTTCAGTTCTAAACAAAAGAAGTTTGATCTTTGTAGTTGTGTTTGTTACTTTTCCCAATTGTAAGATGATATATGTGGAAAATGGGATCCCTCTAAATTCTTGTTTTCTTTAACTTTAGCTTTAAAGATCCAATTTTTACTCGAGAAATCACAGTTCTGAACAGTGAGTTGTCAAGGAAAACTGGTTTACTTATGTAGAAGCAACCAAAAAGAATAAATTGCTCTATGTGGTTTAAAATAATTTTGATACTATAAAAATAAAAGGCTGAAAATTTAAATTTTGATTGAAGTGATAAGACTTTTACTTTAAAAAAACAAATACTAAAAAAGAAGTATTAATATATTTAAAATCAAGTGGGTCCAATAAGGGTAAAAAGGTAATTGTGCCTTTAAAAAAATTCCAAATAAGAAAAGACGGCATTTATTTTGGGACGGACAAAAAAGGAAATGGCGACACATAATTTGGGACAGAGGGAGTAGTATTTTTATTTGGTTTGAAGGATATCATGTGCCTCAGCAGAGAAGTAAAGTTATGCTCTGCTCTCTTTCTCTTACGTATCTAGTTCTATAGCTTAACCCTTACTTTTACGATGTAAGGGCAGAACGCATGTCAAAAGTTATTTAATTTCGCTATTATGAGTATTTTTGGGGGTGTTGGAGAGTTAATTAAAAAGTATTAATACTATGTAATATTGATTGGTAATATTTATGTCTATTAACATTCTAAAATTAAATTATAAAATATTATTTTTTTAAAGTGGGCTGGCCCGTAAGGCCCGCATCCCACAGAGTAATAGTGTGGACTTGATATTTTTTGGCTCATCATTTTTATAGGCTAGCCCAACCTGGCCTGTCAAACTCAAAACCCGTGTGGGCTAGCTCGGATGGGCTGAGCCAACCCATATTGACATCTCTACAAAAAAAACTCTACATTATTTATACTCAAAGGAGACTTTGGAATCTTAAAGAATGCACGGAGGAGAATTTAAGATTTCAAAACGCGGATGTATGAATCTGAAATTCATCAAGATGACCTACATTATGCATATTATACTAGACAAGTAGCCCAAAAATAGGGACAAAACAAGTACAAATTCCATGAAAATGTGCCCCAAGATCATAAATAACTTACACACCAGGATTATCTAGGCTCTAGGGTACCCCCCACCCCCACCCCCACGCAAAACTTTCATCGTCATCCTGTAAGACGAGGCCAACTTATCGAAAGATGGACATTGCTTCAGTTCATACAACCTTTCGATAGGTGCTTGTTAGATCTTATTAAGCTTTTCTGCTACGAAGATAGGATTTTCTTTTGCTATTGCATTCTGACCATCATTCCTATAATCAAACGGGCAGTTGTATTTGTCTGAATAATGATTAACTGCGCAGAAAAGATCACCACATTTGCTACTGAACCCCGTTAATCCCACACGCTTACGACAAGCTATGCACTTTTTTAAACCCTCTTTTGACTTCACTTGTGAAATCTGAGAGGCTAAATCTGCAGATGCAATCGCGGGAAGATGTTGGGTCTGCATCTGTTGCATCTGAGGCTACTAGGGTCGGATATTTCATAAAGATGAACCCACCTATGTTCACTGGCACCAAGGTGGAGGAAGATCCATAGGAGTTCATGGATAAGATGGAAAAACCCTTTAAGGTAATGCATGTGGATGAGGTTGAAGGGGTGGAACTAGCAACTTATCAGCTCAAGGATGTTGCAAATCAGTGGTATGCCGACTGGGAGGATGCAAAAGGTGAGAGTGCTGAGCCCACAGTTTGGGGCAAATTTGTGGAAGCTTTCCTTGATCGATTCTTTTCTCTGGAGTTGAGGGAGGTTAAAGCAGAAGAGTTTATGAATCTAAAGAAGGGAAGTATGAGTGTCCAGGAGTACACTTTGAAGTTTAATAAACTAGACCGCCATGCCCCAGAGTTGACTAGTAATATGAGAGCCCAGATGAGGAAATTTACATCTAGCCTTTCTGATAACCTGGTGCTTGAGTGACAAGGGGCAATGTTGAATAAGGAGATAGACTTTGCTCGGCCGACCATTCATATGCAGTAAATAGAAGAGAAGGAAAAGAAAATTTCAGAAACAACAGAGAAAGACAGGCAAGCAAAGAGAGCCAGAATCGTGGATCAGAATCACAGCCAACCATAGAGCGACAACTGGGGAAATAGATGGCAAAAGAAGAAGTCTTGGAGTAATGCACAGTCAGCTGCCAGCACCCCAACACCCAGACCACCAACAGATAGACGATCGCAGAGTTTTCAGACTCCTCATGAATTCAGAGCCCCAGATATTCAGTCACAGGGTAGTGTGGCCCAACAACGTCGTACTCATCCACGGTGCGACACTTGTGGGAATAATCACTCAGGGAGGTGTTATTTTGAGGGGAGGAATTGTTATACTTGTGGCAAGGTGGGTCACCTTCCGAAATATTTCCCTTTTACTGGAGGAAATGCGGGGGAAACTAAGCCCCAAGCCGCGTTCACAGCTCCTCCTCATAAGGGTGCTCCTTCAGCTTTCGTGAACAATCACAACCGGTTATATGCTTTGACCAACCGCCAGGAGGCAGAAGTTTCCCCAGATGTTATTACCGGTACGTTACAAATCTTTTCCTGTAATGTTTATGTGTTACTTTATCCTAGGTCTACTTTATCCTATGTGACCCCTTATATGGCTGTTGGTTTCGGGTTTGAGCCTAGTGTGATTTTTTAACCCTTTTTTGTTTCCACCCCAGTGAGGGATTCTATTATTGCTAAGAGGGTGCACAGGGGTTATGTTGTAACTGTTGGTAGCCAAGATACGCTGGAAGATCTCATAGAGTTAGATATGGTTGCTTTTGATGCTATCTTAGGAATGGATTGGCTCTATTTGTGCTATGCCACATTAGATTGTAGGACTTAAAGGGGCACTTTTTCTTTCCTGAAGGAACCAGTGATAGAGTGGGAAGGACATTCTTTAGCACCTAGAGGGCATTTTATATCCTATCTTAGAGCCCGCAAACTTATTTCTGAAGGTTGCTTGTACCACCTTATCGTAGTTAAGGACTCCAATGCCGAGAGTCTTCCTCTTCAATCTGTTCCCATAGTAAAAGAATTCCCAGAAGTCTAATGATCTCCCAGGAATACCACCTGATAGGGAGATTGAGTTTGGTATTAATGTGTTGCCAGACACTCATCCTATTTCCATTCCGCCATATAGAATGGCTCCTATAGAAGTAAAAGAGTTGAAAGAACAGTTAGCAAATCTCCTAGATAGGGTTTTTATATACCCTAGTATGTCCCCTTGGGGTGCACCTGTAATTTTCGTGTGAAAGAAAGATGGTTCCCTTCATATGTACATAGACTATCATCAGTTGAATAAGGTCACAATTAAAAATAAATATCCTCTTCCTTGGATTGACGACCATTTTGACCAGCTTCAGGGTGCCAAGTGTTTTTCAAAAATAGACCTTCGTTTGGGTTATCATCAATTGAAAGTTAGGGAGTCAGACATACCTAAGATATCCTTTCGAACCCGATATGGTCACTACGAATTTCTAGTCATGTCCTTCGGGTTGACTAACGCCCCTGCATCCTTCATGGATCTTATGAATAGAGTGTTCTGTCAGTTTCTTGACTTGTTCGTCATTGTATTTATTGATGATATTCTGATCTATTCTAATATTAAAGAGGATCATGCCAATCACCTCCAAATTATTCTTCAGACCCTTAAGGATCATCAACTGTATACCAAATATTCTAAGTGTGAATTCTGGTTAAACGCTATTTCCTTCTTAGGGCATATTGTGTCCAGTGACAGGATAAGAGTGGATCCCCATAAAGTTGAAGCAGTGAGAAAATGGCCCAGACCCATGAGTCCAACCAATATTTGGAGCTTCTTGGGTTTGGTGGGGTATTACAGAAGGTCCATAGAGAGTTTTTCTTCCATAGCTGCTCCACTTACTAAACTGACTCAAAAAAAGATGAAGTTTGTATGGTATGACTTGTGTGAAAACAGTTTTGAGAAGTTGAAGGACAAGCTGACTACTGCTCCTGTTTTGACCCTTCCCGAGGGTATAGATGATTTTGTAGTTTATTTGATGCGTCCCGTGTGGGACTTGGTTTTGTATTGATGCAACGTAGTAAGGTGATAGCTTATGCATCTAGGTAGTTAAAGGTGCATGAGCGTAATTACCCTACTTATGACTTGGAGTTAGCAGCTGTGGTGTTTGCACTTAGAATCTGGAGGCACTATCTCTATGGAGTGCATGTTGATATTTTTAATGACCATAAGAGTTTACAGTATGTTTTCTCATAGAAAGAATTGAACCTCAGGCAGAGGCGTTGGATGGAGCTTTTGAAAGTCCATGATATGAGTCTATATTACCATCCGGGCAAGGCAAATATTGTAGCCAATGCCCTAAGCAGGTTGTCTATGGGCAGCCTTTCTCATGTTAAAAAAAGGAAGGAAGAGATGGTGAAGGATATTCACCTTCTTGCAAATCTGGGAGTACGACTCTTAGATTTCGAAGATGGAGGGGTGATTGTTCATAAGTTAGCTAAGTCATCCCTTTGAGCTGAAGTTAAGGAGAAGCAGGTTGAAGATCCCATCTTGACGCAAATCAAGAAAAATGTGGGTCAACAAAAGGTTATGTCATTTGAAATTGGTGGTAAAGGTATTCTAAGATTTTAGAGGATAAGTTATGTGTTTCGAACGTTGATGGACTGCGAAAAAGAATCCTTGATGAGGCATACACTTTGAGGTATGTCGTTCACCCAGGATCTACTAAGATGTACCATGATCTAAAAACCTTGTATTGGTGGAATAACATGAAACGTGATGTAGTTGATTTTGTGTCCAAGTGTTTAAACTGTCAACAAGTGAAGGTAGAACACATGAGGCCAGGTGGTACTTCCCAAGAGATAGCCTTGCCTTTATGGAAGTAGGAGATGATAAACATGGACTTCATTACAGGATTTTCGAGATCCCAAAATCAGTATGATTATATATGGGTGATTGTAGATCGGTTGTCAAAGTCAGCCCATTTTTTGCCTGTGAGGACTAATTATTCGGGAGAGGGTTATGCTAAGATTTACATTGAGGAGATAGTTCGGTTGCATGGTGCACCAGTGTCCATTATATCCGATAGAGGTACGCAGTTTTCATCATAGTTCTGGAGATCTTTTTAGAAGGGTTTAGGTACACAAGTGAATTTGAGCACAACTTTCTACCTTCAGAAGGATGGGCAATCTGAGCGTACCATTCATACCCTCAAGGATATGTTGAGGGCATGCGTCATTGATTTTGAAGGTAGTTGGGTAGATCATCTGCCACTGGTTGAATTTTCTTACAATAATAGTTACCATGCTAGCATCAAGATGGCTCCTTTTTAGGCTTTGTATAGGAGGAGATGTAGGTCTCCGATAGGATGGTATGAAGTGGGTGAGACTCAGTTGTATGAGCCTGATCTTGTTCATCAGGAGATGGAGAAAGTGAAGATCATTAGAGAATGACTCAAGACTGCTCAGAGTCATCAGAAGTCCTATGCCAAAGTTCGTACAAGAGAACTAGAGTTTGAAGTTGGTGATTGGGTGTTTTTCAAGGTTTCTCCTATGAAAGGAGTTATACGGTTTGGAAAAATGGGTAAATTGAGCTCTCTCTATATAGGGCCATATCATATTCTGAGAAAGATTAGTACAGTTTCTTATGAGCTAGAATTGCCTGCAAGTTTGGGTTCCGTTCATCCGGTATTCTATGTATCCATGTTGAAGAAATGCATTGGATATCATTCTCTGGTATTGCCAGTAGAGGGTATCAAAGTGACAGATTCCTTGTCTTATGAAGAAGAGCCCGTTGAAATTTTAGATCGCCAAGTTCGAAAGCTGAGGAGCAACAAGATAGCCTCAGTAAAGGTATTGTGGAGGAATCAGAAAGTCGAAGAAGCAACTTAAGAGTCAGAAAAGGACATGAGAAATAGATATCCCTATTTTTTTTCTTCTATGGAGGAGGAGATAGAAGATACTATTCCTATTTTATCTTTCCTAGTCCTTTATTGTGCTTGAAATCGTGTATTTCTGTGTCCCGCATCATCATTCGGGGATGAATGATCCTAAGGGGAGGATAATGTTATGCCCCACATTTTGGGCTACAATATAGACCATGATTCCGATGTGTTGATAAATCCTTAAGCCATAAATCCTACGCCAATATGGCATATTAGTTATTTGTGTAGCATGTAAATCCATTCAAGCTTGAATTTAGACCATAGGGGTCATCTAACTCAAGGACAAGTTGAAAACTACTTCAACCAATTAAGTTTAAGCGGACATTATAATTTGTGTCAACTTCTATCGACCATGACTATTTGTATATGTCGAATTAGAAAGGCTACTATGTTCAAAATGATAGGTTTCCGAGTTAGCTTTCCAATGATACCAATTTTGCTAAAATCCGACACCCGAGCAAGAAGTTATGGCCTTTCAAAGTTATATGCGTCGCCTAACCAATCACCCATGGCCACTGGAAAGCATGGGCGATAGCTTAGGCGGCGCCTACATAAACATAGGAGATAGCCTAGGTGGACCCTATGTAAACATAGGCGATAGCCTAGGCGGATCCTATGTAAACATAGGTGATGGAATGGGCGGCACCTATATAAAGGTTTCAAGTGACTTAAACACTCCGTTTTTGGGGTAAAATGGTCCTTTTCCACCCTTACTTAGCTCTAAAACACGAAATTCAGTTCCAAGGACCCCAAAATACACCTTCATTCATCAAAAGTGCTCAAGGATTCTCCTTAGGGTTTTAAAATAAAAATCCCAGCAACTCAAGATTCAACCGGGAGTTTTAGAAACTAATTGCATATTTGGAATCCTCTCAACGTAGGCTTTAAGAAGCATCTAATATTCGTAGTAATCGAGGTACTTAGGGTTATCCAAAAATCTCATGGGTGTAGTTTTATGAACATCATGCTTTTAAATGGGGGTTTTCAATAAAATACTAATAACTTGCTCTTATTATGATTTCTAAGTCATTTTTTAGGTCATGAGAATTGTTTGCCTATATACTTCAATGGTTGAAACCATGCATATGTGATTTTGAGATTTTCCAGGAAAGTTTGATAAATATGAATGATAAATTGCTTTTAAATTCCCGTGATAATGTTTCGATACCTCATATTATATTGTGACCTACAAAAGAGAGCATGAATTTGAAATAATTATTGTCCACTACTTGTAAATGATAAAAACATCTTGATTTTTACATGACTATGCATATGTTGATGTGATATTGATGACATGCAAGTTGGGTATGACGATACCCTACAAATAAGATATGTGATTGAATCAGATGAAATTTGAATGCATTGATTTTACATGAGATAGGTGGATGCCGAAAGAAGGCGTTTGAGTTTAAGGGCTCATCTCTAGAAACTGTGTTTGCTGACATGGGAATTTGGTACCCTGCTTTGTGATCTTGCATACCTGACCCTGTGTCATTCCCAAATTGGGACTATGGTTAGGAGCCCTGCTTTGTGATCTTGTGCACTACCATTGGATCAAGACACCCTGCTGTGTGATCTTGTGAGTCTTCCCCTCACGTATATTCTAATTTCGACGGCACCCGAGATTTGATAGTTGGTGTAAATGTGATATGTAGGGTATTCCACCTAGCTCAGCTGCATTACATTGTCGTTGAAAACAATTACATTATGCCTATGTGTTTTCAAATGACTTGATATGAAACTGCTTTATAATGGCTCTCAACTATATTTTATAAAAATATTATGTTTTACTTTGATATCTCTACTTACCAGTACTTTTGTATTGACCCCCTTCCTCCCAGGTTTGGAGGTGCAGTCTAGGGGTCCTGAAAATCAGTAGATTCCTCAGACAGATTTGCAGAGTCACTTGGTGAGCCTTCTATATTTTGGAAGGCCTGATTATCTGGCAGTGTGATTTATCACTTATTAGTTTTGGGTCTACTGGGGGCCTTGTCCTAGTTTTCGGATAGACATTTATTTCAGTCATGTAGTAGAGATTTCGCAGACGTTATAGAGGTGTTGATTTAAGATTTTGGGACATTATTCCCTATTATTTCTTTCATATGACTCTTGACCATGTTTTCCATAATGTTATTGTCTTTTGCATCTCTTTATCATTTGAATTATGTGCATGATTACCAGACAGATAGGGGTGTTTTGGGCCTTCATGGTTTGAGATAATCATCACGACCAGGGCCCCGGTTCGGTTCATGACACTAAAAAAATAATCAAGTAAGACTCTAAGATTCTTGCAGTGATGTCATGATGATATAGAACATCAAAAAGTAAGGATGAATCTCAACCCATTCCTATCTCAGTATTTCTCAGTGATCTGAATACCTACTCATGCTTTATGATTTAGTTCCATGATCAGTTCATGTTCATACATATGATAGAGAGTCATGTACTCACGCTTTATAATGTGCTCCGTTTCCATAACTCATGTTTTATGCTAAATGATTGGTGAGATTCAACTTATAGCCATGAATACCCTAAATTCAAAGCGCTTTGGTGAGTCCCTGTTATTGTGTTGCTATTCCTCAGGGTTTAGATGAGTGTCAAGCTTCATATAGTATCATTCCATTCCTCCAGATCTTATGTTCTAACCTTTTTGTGACTCCTCCTTATGCGATGATAGTGGTGGTGAGTAATTATTCCTTGTTGATGGAAGATCATAGTACGCTTGTGAGATAAGGCCATAAGTATGAAGTATGATTTGGGGCCAAGTTTTTATTTATGTGATGGTTAGTGGAATTTTGTATGTATATGTTCTTGGGGTAGCTCGTGGGAGTGATATTGATAGTGGTTTAGAGAATATCTGAAGTATGCCTTTATGAGTGTTTTCTTTGAAGTTTATATGTGGTTATAAAGATAGGCTTGAATGACATGTTTAGATTGTTGTAAAGGAACGCTATATGTGCTAGCGACTTCATAGTAAGAGTTCAGAGTAGTCATTGAAGTGGTAAGGCATGTTATACTTCGGATGTGATCTTTAAAGGAGATATAGAAGATTGCATCATATGGTTTAGAATAATAACATGGTCTGGCATGTTGTATTTTTGTGACTTAGAGTTAGGCTTGATCACGGAGAAGGGATTAAGTTATTTCCGACATTAGTAGAAAGATTTGTCCATGCTCATATGAGAATTTTAAGCTGAGTTAAATAAATATGATATTTAAGGAGAATAGTATAGTTAAGTGATATTCGAGAAATGTGCTAAGCTTGAAAGTAAGAAGTTGTAATCCCAAAGGCCTGGTAATTCTATCCTAATTCAGGAGTTATATGCCTATGATCTAGACTGTAGAGTAGTGTCAATGTGGTGATTCCTCAGTTGGATGTCTTGTTTAATCCATACCCAAGATTTATGGCTCCTTATTACTGCTAGAATTTCTTTAGATAATTGTGATGAAGAGATACTCCAGTTAAGTATGAGGGTGTAGTATAATTCAGTCTATATGACCAATAAGTCAGTTTAGCAGTTAGATTCGCATGACTTGTTTTCTCGTCTCTACACTTATTCATGCTACTCGAAATCTTAGACATGCTACTATTCCAAGATAGAGTATACCAGTAGTTAAAAGTATAGCCCATTTCATGCATCATGCATTAAATTCAGATTCCAGATGTTCAGTTATGATTCAATTCGTAGGTGCCCTGTGCATCGCCTCAGTTTTCCAAGTACCTTACTGAATTGAGCATTCATAGAGGAACATGGGGTACCAAGGGGGAGATACCCCATTCAGTTGCATGCATAGATTCTTATTACAAGCTTCACATTGGTTATTATTGCGTATTTAGCCATACGTTCATACGTTAGTTCAGTCAGATATGGATGCATTAGAAATGCATGTTCAATAGAAAAGTTCAGCTTATTAGTGTATTCAGTCCTGCATTCATGAGAAAAACTCGGTCACAGATCCATGCATCAAATATCCATGATTCATTATGAGAATTCAACCTATGAGTATCTTTAGTTGTGTATTCCATGCCTCGGATATGCATGTCCGGTATAAGCATTTAAAACATCAGTAATTCCAATCTTATAGTCATGTTTCCGATCAGTGTATTCTTTCTAAGGTAACATATCATGTCCGCGTTATCCCATACCCTTAAGACTTTGACATTCTATCCATCATTCGGGGATGAATGATACCAAGGGGGAGATAATGTAACACCCCGTATTTCGAGATAGAATAAAAACCATGAATCTGATGCGTTGATAATCCCAGAGCCTTAAATCCTATGCTAATTTGGCATGTTAATCAATTATGTAGTATGTGAATCCATTTGAGCATGAATTTAGACCATAGAGGTCCTTCATCTCAAGGACGAGTTGAAACTATTTCGATCGATTAAGTTTTAGTGGACGTTGTAATTTGTGTCAGCTTCCATCGACCATAACTCTCTGTATATGTCGAATTAGAGAACCTACTATGTGTTAAATGATAGGTCTTCGAGTTAACTTTTCAACGATACAAATTTTTCTAAAATCTGACACCCGAGCAAGAAGTTATGGCCTTACAAAGTAGTATGCATCGCCTAACCAATCGCATATGGCCACTGGAAAGCATATGCGGCGCCTATGTAAATATAGGCAATATCATATGCAGAGCCTATGTAAATATAGGCAATATCATATGCGTAGCCTATGTAAATATAGGCGATAACATATGCGGCGCCTATGTAAATATATGTGATATCATATGCGGCGCATATCTTATGGTTTCAAGTGACTTAAACACTCTGTTTTTAGGGCAAAATGGTCCTTTTCCCACCCTTATTCAGCCATAAACATGAAATTCAGTCCCCAATTCTCCAAAACACATCCATATTAATCTAAAAATTCTCAAGAACACTCCCAAGGGTTTCAAACTAAAAACCCAAATAAATCAAGATTTAACCGTGGGTTTTTAAAATTGATTAGAGATTCGGAATCCCCAATCCACACGCTTCAAGAAGCACCCATTATTTTTCAAAATAGAGGTACGCGGGGTTTTCCTAAATTCTCCTGGGCATAGAAAAATCATGTTTTAGAATGGGATTTTTGAATCTATGTATATATTCATATATTAAATATTTTAACATCATTGTTTTGGTCTTTTGACCTTCCCCAAAGTGATTTGAGAATATGAATGTATGAAACCATGTATTTAAGAATTAATTCTTGTTGAGAGCATGATTTTTGGTGAATTCCCTCTTTAGTGAATTTTTTTAGATTTCTCATAGCATATGAATTATTTTACAATGCATCCCTGAAAAGCACTATATGAAATGATTGAACTCTTGTTATGATTTTAAGGTGGTTTTAAATCATTAAAGAGGGAATCTAGCATGAATGTTTAATGTTCATAATGCATGTAATGAAAGAGTGCATGGATTTTCTAAAGGCACTAGACCACCATATGTTGATGAAGTTTTTCCATGATTTTGACTTGAGTTTCGAAATACGAAATCTTCTATATCAGTTGCATGTTTTTGGTGGTCTAAATTATGCTTTAAATAAAAGATTTAGCTTAATGTATTATGTCTCATAAATTATGACTTGCAAGTCTTGGTATGACGATACCAATTCAGACCAATGCCATATTAGACTTAGACTAATAGACATTTCAGACTATCATGATTTTAGACATTCAGAATGTTGCATGTACAGAAAAGGTTAAAAATGAGCATACATAGATGTTAGGTGGTTCCCTGAAGAGGGCTTGATTTCAAGAAACTCATTGCCTAAAACCTTGGTTTGCCGACCCAGATATATTATTATACACTGACTTAAATATCGTGTGGCGTATCAGATTTAGGAACTCCAACCCTTGCGGCATACTCGGTTGGAGGCTTCCCCGCCGAGTCAATGGAGGATTCCATATCGCCCGTGGAATATCAAACTTGTAGGGGATACCACCTAACTCAGAAGTAATACCCAGATCAGAGTTTGAGATTTACAGACAGGTTACATGTTTTCAGAAGGTGCCCATGTGTTTTTTAGAAACTATTTTTCGCATAATGTTTGAGTAATATTTGCTCTCATGTATTATATATATATATATATATATGTGTGTGTGTGTGTGTGTGTGTTTAATTACTCTATTTTGGATTGCTTCCCATGCCTGTACAATTGTGCTGACCCCCCTCCCTCCGAGGTACTGAGGCACGGTCTAGGGGTCCAGATCCTCAGTAGAGTCTACAGACAAGGTTGTCTCAAAGTTTAGTTGGTGAGCCTTCTTTACTTCGGAAGGCCTAGTCATTTAGGTATTTATTTCAGTATGGCTTTTGGTCTGCTGGGGGCCTTGTCCTAGTTATTTAGATAGTATGTCAGTAGAGATTTTGCAGACTGATGCAGATGTTTATTAAATATTGTTGGGCATGTTTTCAGGCCTTTAACTGTTTTAAATTATTGACTATGTTTCCTTATTATTGTGTCTATTCCGTATTACTTTGATCATATGAATTATGTGCATAATTACCAGATAGACAGAGGGCGTTCTAGGCCTTCGGGTTTGGGAATGCTCGTGATGGCCAGGCCCCCGGTTCGGGTCGTGACATGCTTTCCTAGATAATGAACACTGTGAGTGAGAGTCTGTTATCTGGCATTGTTTATGCCACAAATGCTTATGCAGTTTAGGAGGATTTGAAGGAGAGGTATGACAAGGTGAATTGTATGCGTCAATACCAGTTGCATCGCTAAATTAATATGCACTCTTAAGGTACAGATTCAATCTCAGCCTATTTTACCAAATTGAAGAGTTTATGGAGTGTGTATGATGTACTAGTGCCAAATCCTAGTTGTGCTTGCCCTACGTCTAGAGAATACTGAGATCATATGTGTCAACTTAGACTTTTACAGTTTTTAAGTGGCCTGAACGAGTGCTATAACTAAGCTAGAAGATAGACATTGCTCGAAGTAGTGAATCCTACTCTCAATCAAGCTTATGCTATGCTCATAGAGGATGAAATCCAATATTCAGCATGTATGATGACTGTGAATGATAGATCAGAACTACTTGCTATGCAAGTGAATCAAAATTATGGTTTTGGACAAAAAAACTCTAACTATAGAGGCAGAAAGTGTGATTATTGCCATCTATTGGGTCATACTAAGGAAACTTGCTATAAGTTGGTAAGGTATCCAAATGGCTGGAAGAACAGGAAGAAAAAAGGCTACAACTCAAATTCTATATCACAGTATACTGGCAGTAACAACCTATCCACAAACAATGGTGGTAACAACTTTGTAAACACTGGTCACAGGTCTATTTCTCAGGCTTCAACTGTGGTAGCTGGTCAAGTTGATACTGATAGTTATAGTCATGAAGTGACTCACAAACCAAAGGCCAAGCCTCACACGTTCATTGAGGAATAATACACTCAGATTATGACTATGTTGAACAAAGACAAAACAGATACAAAACAAGTCAATACGACAGGTATTACTACTTGTTTCTTGTCCAAATCGTGTTCTGACAGTTGGATTGTAGACTCAGGTGCTACACATCATGTGTCTGCACATAGACACTTGTTCAAAAGAGGTACCAGATTAGACTCCAAGCATGTGGATAAGTTACTCCTTCCAATAGGTGATGAAGTGACAATTTCACACACTGGAGAAGCTCACATTTTTGTAGATGATGTGATCAAAGATGTTCTAAATGTTCCAGACTTCAAACTCAATTTTCTATTTGTTTCCAAGATAAGCAAGGAACTTTCATGTTTTGTTTCTTTTTATCCTAATTTTTGTATCTTTTGGACCTCTTTAATGGCAAGGTGAAAGGGATTGGTAGGTAAGAGGGTGGACTATATGTTCTTAAAGATGGTGGTTGGACAACAGGTGCTAATCATTCAAGATCAAAAGCCAGCAGATTTATTGCAGAAATCTCCACTTCCAGTTGCATGTTATGGCACCAAAGACTTGGACACCCTACTGCTCAGGTTCTCAAGTGTTTAGACATTATGAAGAATCCCCGTAATGCAAACATGTTAAATAAATGTTTTGTGTGTCCACTAGCTAAACAAACAAGATTGTCATTCCCTTTAAGTACTACTAGATGCTCTACATATTTTGAACTTGTACACATGGATTTGTGGGGTCCATATAAAATTTCTACTTTTGACAACAAGTATTACTTCTTGACTATGATAGATGACCATAGTAGATACACTTAGGTGCACCTGTTGCAGTTAAAGTCCGAGGTCATAGTGGGCATTAAGACATTTGTTTCCATGATTAAAACTCAGTTTGGCATAATGGTAAAAACCATTAGATCTAATAATGGCACTGAATTTATCAACTCTTAATGTAAGACATTGTTCCAGTCCCCTGGGCATACTACATCAGACCAGCTGTCCTCACACTCCTTAACAGAATGGAGTTGTGGAGAGGAAGCACAAACACATATTAAACATAGCTAGAGCCCTTAAGTTTCAGTCTCATTTGCCCATTAAGTATTGGGGACTATGTGAAAAGGCTGCAGTATATCTACTGAAGAGGCTACCATCTTCTATTCTAAGTTGTAAGAGCCCATTTCAGTTGATATTTTCCAAGGTTCCCAAGTTGTCACATCTCAGGGTATTTGGATGCTTGTACTATGTCACTATCCTTCCAAGAGGTGATAAGTTCACAGAAAGGACCAAACCTGCAGTCTTGGTGGGATATTCAAAATGTTAGAAGGGGTATTTACTGCTGGATATCACCTCAAAGAAACTATTAGTCAGTAGAGATGTTGTTTTTCATGAAGATACTTTTCCTTTTTCTTCCTCACCAACACAAAATACACAAGCTTCCTTATTTGGAGAAAATATTACTGACTTCTTAATTCCTACAGATGATGAAATACTTCATGAAACACATACTGAGAGTGTTACTGAAGGAGCTCCAACTAAGGAGGATGGCATTGGTGCAGCTTCACCTGGCACCACTCATGAAGAAACATGCCAAGATAACTGTTCCCTACCTCAACCCTTTTCTAGTAGACCTGCGCGAACAAGCAAACCACCAGTGTGGATGCATGATTATGTTGATACTTCTCGAAATCAGAGATGCAAACATCCATTAGCCGACAGCTTGTCTTATAAAAATCTATGTCCTACTTATCAGTGCTATTTATCCAAATCTCCACTTTAACTGAGCCTCGGCACTATAAATAAGCTGTAATAGATGAAAGGTGGGTGGAAGCTATGAAATCAGAGGTTTAAGCCTTAGAAGCTAACAACACACGGTCATTGTTGATCTACCTAAAGGAAAGAATATTGTTAGTTCCAAGTGGATATACAAGATCAAATATCTTGCAAATGGTAAAGTGGAGAGGTTAAAAGCAAGGTTAGTGGCCTAAGGATATATCCAGTAAGAAGGGTTGGACTATCATGAAACCTTCCCACTAGTAGCTAAGATGGTTACAGTCAGATGTGTGATTACACTAGCTGCATCTAAAGGTTAGAATCTTCATCAAATGGATGTGCATAATGCATTCCTCCAAGGGGATCTTGAGGAGGAAGTTTACATGGAAATACCTGAAGGATTTAGAAGACAGGGGGAGCACAAGGTGTGCAAATTGATCATGCCTTACTTGATGCTGGTTTTACCCAAAGTACACATGATTATTCCCTATTCACCCTGCATCAAGGTAATGATACTGTTATAGTTCTTGTTTATGTTGATGATTTGCTAATCACTGGAAGCATTGCCTCCTTTATCAATGCTACCAAAATCAAGTTGCATCAGAAGTTTAAGATGAAAGACTTGGGGGATCTCAAGTATTTTTTGGGTATTGAAATTTTAAGATCAACATCAGGGATTATTCTGAACCAAAGGAAGTATATTCTAGAGTTGTTTGCTAAAACAGGTCTTAGTTGTGCTAAGCCTGCTATTACTCCCTTAGAGTCTAATGCCACGATCACCTCTATTAAGTATGATCACGCAACAGGTGCACAAAGTGATGAACTGTTGTTTGATATTTTCTCTTACCAAAGACTTGTTGGGAAGCTTATGTATGCTATTATTACAAGGCCAGACATTAACTTTGCTGTCTAGACTTTCAGCTAATTCATGCTATAACCCACGAAGTCTCACTGGGAAGCAGCTACTAGGGTAGTCAGGTACCTAAAAAATTCTGTTGGCTAAGGTGTCTGGTTAAAGGTTGAACCTGCTAACACTTTGACTTGCTGGTGTGACTCTGATTGGGCTGCCTTTCCAAACACCAGAAGATCAGTTACTGGTTATGCTATTCACTTTGGTGAATCACTCATATCATGAAAGTCCAAGAAGCAACACACTATTTCTAGGTATTCTGCTGAAGCTGAGTACAGAAGCATGGCTTCAACAGTTGCACAACTCACTTGGCTAGTTGGATTGTTTCAGGAACATAAGGTCCTTATCAACCTCCCAATTTTATTTTATAGTGACAGTAATTCAGCTATTCAACTGGCCAACAGTTCTATGTTCCATGAGAGAACCAAACATATTGAGATTGACTGTTATTTCATTAGGGACAAAATCAAGGATGGATTGATTAAGGCCCTACATGTTCACTCTACAAATAAACTTACTATCTGCTTACCAAGGGTCTAAGTCTTGCTCAACATGCCCACTTACTTAGCAAGCTTGGTGTGCTGAATGTTCTGCACCCTGCAGCTTGAGGGGGAGTGTTTTGGAACTTACATGACTACCTGTTCCATTGATGTGTAATACTGATAAGAGTAGGCATTCGACTAGTTAGGAGCATATTGCTGAGTCAGCTGTATAAGTTGTTAGAGGTTGTTATACAATGATTAGTGAATGGCAATGAGGTGTCAAATAGAGTGTTCTAGAAGAAAGGTAGTTATTAGATATTTTGTTGCCTATATAAGGCACAACAATCTGATTATAACAAACAAGTTTTGAAGCAGTTATAATTTTGATTCTTCTCCTCTTCTTAGCTCCATCAATGGAGTCTTAGCAAAGTATTTTCACATCTTTGCTTAGTGTTAATGACTAAATCATTTGATTTACTAAATAAAGACAAAGTCAGACTAGTAGGTGTGATATAATAATTCTTTTAAGTTAAGTGAAGAAACGGTCAATCAGAAGAACGGGAATATATAAAAGCAAAACATTATTCAAATGTAAAATGGATTGCAGGATTATTACGTTACACCTACTTCTCTGTCTGTCTTTCCTTTTTCTGATCAAGTCAAATAATTAATTAATTAAAAGATGTTGTACAACAAGTCGTGGGAATAATATTTGCAAAAAAATAGTTAAAGAGTTGAGAAACTTTATATCGCGATACTTGTGAATACTAAATTCAAATCTCTCTATATTGATATCCTTTTCATCTTGTGAAGGATATTTCACGTAAAAATCTTTGCGTTACCTCCTTATTTTTAGTTTCTTATTATCATGTCTGTCTTAGTGTCTCTTTCGATATCTTGTGATGTTGATGGCAGCTTATACAGCTGTAATTTGTCTTCTTCAAACACTTGAGCAACTTCAGCAAAGACATCCCGAACTCGTTCAAGGTCAGAGTGTTAAAACGCTAGAATCCCTGCATGAAAGTGCTGAATATTTTCAATATGTTGTTGAAGAATAGTAGCTTAAAAAGTTAGTTACCAGTAGAATAGTAGTTAACAGTTTGAGTACTTTGGCACCTGGTAAGTTTAGAAGTAGTTGGTATGATTGCATCTATAAATACCTCTTAATATACAAAAAATTTATTCTGCAAGAATCCCTCTTCTGAATACATTCTTCTTTTTCTTTTTTCTTTTTTCTTCTTTAATCTTGTTTGATCTTATAAGACTCGAAGTCATTGATACTTAGAGTAATTACAAAGTATCCATCAGAAGAAAGGAAATATATACATGCAACAAATTAAGCCAAGAATGAATATATTGAAGTACATGCAACATAAGAACTCTAGAACAAATAAATCATCACACAGTAAAGAAATAAACATCTCACACCAATTATCATCACACACAGAAAACAAATGTTGTCAACATAGGTCTGTTTGAGAGTTGATAGCTGCTTAAAGGTTTGATTGTATCAAAGAGACTACGCTTTCATCAACTTAAAAAGCCTTGGCAAGAATATATGTTTCTATAGTTGGTTCTGATACGAAAACTGCATTAGCAATGCTTACAACACCAGGATTCTGGCTACTCAAAGCAGTAATAGCAACAACATTTCCATATCCCACGTTGCGTTGGTAGTGAACAAGGCCAATTGGAAAAACAAACACATCGCCTTTTTAAAGGATCTTAGTAATAAGGAGATTTTCAGGACTAACTTCAAGAGAACCTTTAAGGACGGTGAGTATTTCACTAGCTTTTATGTGAGTGTGAGGAGGGTTAATTCCCTATGGTGAGTAGTCAACGCGCGTCAGTGAGAAACCAAGATGTTAGAGTGGGTAAAAGTCCCACATTGGTTGGGAAATGGACTAGTGGTTTGAGCTATCTTTTGAGGTTGAGTTAGGCCCAAAGTCCGTTCTTGACATGGTATCAGAGCTAGAGACAGGTCCACTCTCATTTAGGCTCTTAGTCCATACGCCAGTGCCAGTTAGGACTGGGTGTGAGGGGGGTGTTAGAGTGGGTAAAGTCCTACATTGGTTGGGGAATGGACCCGTAGTTTGCTTATATGGACTTGGGCAATCCTCCCCTCTTAAGCTAGCTTTTGAGGTTAAGTTAGGCCCAAGGTTCATTCTTGACATGGTATCAGAGCCAGGTTCATCCCCATTTTGGGCTCCCAGTTCACGTGCTAGTGTCAGTTGGGCCTGAGCGTGAGGAGGGTGTTAGAGTGGGTAAAAGTTCCACATTGGTTTTGAGGTTGAGTTAGGCCCAAGGTTCAATCTTGACATAGCATCAGAGTCGGGTCTATCCCTATATTTGGCTTCCAGTCCATACGCTAGTGCCAGTTAGGCCTGGGCGTGAGGGGTTATTAGAGTGGGTTAAAGTCCCACATTGGTTGGGGAATGGGCTAGTGGTTTGATCTATCTTTTGAGGTTGATTTAGGCCCAAGGTTTGTTCTTGATATGGTACTAGTGGTTTGAGATAGCTTTTGAGGTTGAATTAGGCCCAAGGTCTAGTTGAGTTAGGCCCAAGGTCCGTTCTTGACACAAGAGTGTTCAGTCCTAGAACTTGAGATACATTAACAGGAGTGACCTTAGAGCCAAAAGTGTTTGATGTTTTTCCAGCCAAAGTGTTTATTCTAGTCTGTATGACACACTTTTCTTTTTAGTCGCACCAAAAAAAATGTTAATTGTAACTTTTGCAATGATTAACTTTACACTTCTCAGTTTACTTTCGATGAGAAGGTCTATAACAACACAACTACTATGGCATGTAAAAGGCTGCAAGTTTTTGACGTTCTTGTTTCTTTCTTAAATTTCGTGCTAAATCAAACTATGCCATGTTGGAAGGGAGGGACTACATAAGAAGACACTGAAATTCTAATCGCTATTTATTGATATAAAATACCTATGTTAGCAGGATCAGCCACACAGAAATCTTGCATTGGACTTGGCTCAAAAGCTAACACAACACAGCGGAAACTAAGTACTGCTACTAGATTCTGCAGAAGAAAGTGCTTAGACATTTTCAAGAACTAAATAAGAGAATCAAAACAACACCTACTATGCCTCAGCCTCAAACTAGCAGAAACAAAAGTAAGGATTAAGTGATTGATAAGATAGTCTCCTTATACATAGAAAAGAGAAAAGACTTCATGCATGCAAAAGTGTTATGAGTTTTGGTGAGTAATTTGTCCTTTTCAAAAATATTGTGAAGGGTCGTCCAAGCACATTTGTAGACTTTGACAATTATTAGCTGTCATTTGCAGTGATTATGATATAATTTGTAGACACAAGACAATAATAAGAGGTCAGATGACTTAGGACAAAAGGAAATGGTCCAAAAGACTACTTTTTAAGGATACTAAATATGATTTTTGAATACCTATAGATGGACAAATGTAGGATATGTTCACAGAGGCAGAGCTAGAGTTCTAATTATGGGTTCAACAGAACTCACTGAACGGGTTATTTTGGGGCCAATTCGGTGTGCTATGGCCCACGGTTTTCATGGTGGGCACGGGGTCCGAGCATGATTTTGTCCAAAAATCGACCGAGATACCTCAGGCAGGCTGGAGAGCATCCTAGTGTGGGTCATTGTGTTTTTTTGACCAGTTTGGGGTGGTCAAACAGGCAAAAACGCATGAATGGTCCATTTTTGGGTTAATTCGATGTGCTATAGCCCATGGTTTTCAGGGTGGGCTCAGGGTTCGGGCGTAATTTTGGCTGAAAATCAATCGGGCTACCTCAGGCAGGTTGGAAAGCGGCCTAGTGTGGGCCATTATGGTTGTTTAGGCGGTTTGGGTGGTCAAAAGGGTGAAACGGTGCAAACGGGCCATTTTTAGGCCAATTATGTATGCTAGCCCACAATTTTTGGGTAGGGCCCGAGGTTTAGGCATAATTTTGATCAAAAATTAATCGAGCTACCCCAGACAGGCTGAGGAGTAGCCTAGTGTAGGCCATTGTGATTTTTTGGGTGGTTAGGGTTGTCAAACAGGTGAAATGACATAAACGGGCCATTTTTAGGCATATTTGGTGTGCTATAGGCCACGATTTTTGGGGTGGGCCCAAGCTCCGGGTGTGATTTTGGATGAAAATCAATCAGGCTACCCCAGGTAGGCAGGGGATTAGCCTAGTGTGAGTCATTGTTGTTTTTTGCGCGCTTTGGGTGGTCAAACGGGCGAAACAGCGGGAACGGACCATTTTTGGACCAATTTAGTGTGCTATGGCCCACTATTTTTGGGTCAGGCACGGGGTTCAGGCGTGATTTTGACCAAAAATTGATGGGCTACCCTAGGCGGACTGGGGAGCAGCCTTGTGTGGGCCATTGTATTTCTTTTGGCGGTCTGGCTGGTCAAATGGGTAAAACGGCGTGAACGGGCCATTATCTGACTAATTCAGTATGCTATAGCCCACAGCTTTCAGGGTGGGCCTAGGGTCCGAGCATGATTTTGGCTGAAAATTGATCGGGCTGTCCTAGAAAGGATGAGGAGCGAACTATTATGGGTCATTGTCATTTTTTGGGCGGTGTGGGTGGTCAAATGGGCAAAACGGAGCAAACGGGCCATTTTTAGCCAATTCGGTATGATATAGCCACTGTATTTGAGGTGGGGCTGGGGTCCGAGAGTGATTTTGTCCAAAAATTGACCGAGCTACCCCAGACAGGCAGGGGAGCGGCCTAGTTGGGCCATTTTGGATTTTTGGGCGATTAGGGTGGTCAAACAGGCGAAAGAGCGCGAACAATCCATTTTTAGGTCAATTCGGTGTGCTATAGCCCACAGTTTTTGGAGTGGGCCTGCGGTTCAGGCGTGATTTTTGTCAAAAATTGATTGGGCTACTCCAGGCAAGCTGGGGAACGGTTTAGGGGTAAGCCTAGGGTTCGGGCGTGATTTTGGCTAAAATCGATCGAGTTGCCCCAGGCATGTTGAGGATCGGCCTAGTGTGGGCCATTATTATTTTTTGTGCGTTTTGAGTGGTCAAATGGGCAAACCGATGTGATCGAATAGTTTTTAGGCCAATTCGGTGTGCTATAGACCATGGTTTTTGGGATGGACCGGGGGTCCGAGCGTGATTTTTGTCAAAATCATCAGGCTTCCCCAGGTAGGCTGGAGAGCAGCATAGGGTGGGCCATTATGGTTTTTGTGGTGTTTTCGGTGGTTAAACGGGCGAAACGGTGCAAACTGCATTTTTGGGCCAATTCAGTGTGCTATAGCCCACGGTTTTTGGGGCAGGCCCAGGGTCCGGGAATAATTTTAGTCGAAAATCGACCGAGTTACCCCAGGCAAGCTGGGGAGTGGCCTAATGTGGGTCATTATGTTTTTTTGAGCAGTTTGGGTGGTCAAACGGGTGAAACGTTGTGAACGGGCTATTTTTTGGCTAATAGGTATGCTATAGCCCACGGTTTTTAGGGTAGGCCCAAATTCTGAGCATGATTTTAGCCAAAAATTGATCGGGCTTCCCCACGCAGGATGAAAAGTGACCTAGTATGGGTCATTGTGGTTTTTTAGGAAGTTTGGGGTAGTCAAACGGGCTATTTTGGGCTAATTCGATGTGATATAGCCCACGGTTTTGGGGTAGGCCCAGGGTCCGAGCATAAATTTGGCTGAAAATTGATCGAGATACCCCAGGTAGGCTAGGGAGTGGGCTAATGTGGGCCATTGTGGTTTTTAGGAAATTTGGGTGGTTAAACAGGCAAAACGGTGTGAACGAGCCATTTTTGGACCAATTTAGTGGGCTATAGCCCACGATTTTTGGGATGGGCCCGGGGTTCGAGCGTGATTTTTGCTGAAAATTGACCAGGCTGCCCCAGGTAGGCTGGAGATCGCCTAGTATGGTCTATTGTTGTTTTTTGCGCGCTTTGGGTCATCAAACGGGCAAAACCGCACAAACAGGCTATTTTAGGCCAATTCGGTGTGCTATAGCCCACGATTTTCAAGATAGGCATAGGGTTCAGGCATAATTTTGGCCAAAAATTGACCGGCTACCCTGGGTGCATTAGGAAGCAGCCCTATGTGGGCCATTATGTTTTTTTGGGCGGTTTGGGTGGTCAAATGGGTGAAATAGCGTGAACGGGCCATTATCGGACTAATTTGGTATGCTATAGCCCACAGTTTTTGGGACGGGCCAAGGGAAAAGGCATGATTTTGGCCTAAAATCAACCAGGCTACCCCAGGCAAGATCGAGAGCATCGTAGTGTGGGCCATTGTAGTTTTTGGGCATTTTGGGTGGTCAAACGGGCAAAATAGTGAGAACGAGCCATTTTTTAGCCAATTCAATGTGCTATATCCCACTGTTTCCGAGATAGGTCTTGGGCTGGGGCATTATTTTAGCCAAAAATCGATCGGGCTACCCCAGGCAGGCAGGGAGCGGCTTAGTTGGGCCATCGATAATTTTTGGGTGGCATCGGTGGTCAAACGAGGAAAAAAGTATAAACGGGCCATTTTTGCCCAAATTCGGTGAGCTACAGCCCATGGGTTTGGGGTTGGGCCCGGGGTCTAAGCGTGATTTTGGCTGAAAATTCACTAGGCTACCCCAGACAGGGTGGGGAATGGCCTAGTGTGGGCCATTATGGTTTTTTGGGAAATTTGGGATGGTTAAACAGGCGAAACAAAGTGAATGGGCCATTTTTGAGCCATTTCGGTGTGCTTTTAACCCACGGTTTTCGAGGTGGGTTCGAGGTTCGAGCGTGATTTTGGCTGAAAATCGATAGGGCTGCTGCAGGTAAGTTGGGAACTGGCCTAGTGTGATTTTTTAAGTTATTTGGGTGGTCATATAGGCAAAACGATGTGAAAGGACCGTTTTCAAGCAAATTCAATGTGCTATAGCCATCGATTTTATGGGTGGGCCCAGGTTCAGAGCTTGATTTTGGTAAAAAATCATCTAGGCTACCCCAGGCAGGCTGGAGAGTGGCCTAGTGTGGGCCATTGTGGATTTTTAGCGGTTTGGGTGGTCAAACGAGCAAAAATGCGCAAATGGGCCATTTTCGAGCCAATTCGGTGTGCTATAGCCCACGGTTTTTGGGGTGGGCCTGGGGTCCGGGCATGATTTTGGCTAAAAATTAATTGGACTGCCCTAGGCAGGCTGGGTATCGGCCTAGTATTGGCCATTGTTAGTTTTTGCCACTTTGGGTGGTCAAATGGGTGAAACGGTGTGAACGGGCCATTTTTGGGCTAATTTGGTGTGCTATAGCCCACGATTTTTTGGGGTGGGCCCAATGTTCAGGCGTTATATTTGTAGAAAATCAATTGGGCTACCCCAAGTAGGCTGGAAAGCGGCCTAGTGTGGGCCATTACAGTTTTTAGGAAGTTTAGGTGATCAAATGGGCAAAACAGCGCGAACGTGCCATTTTTGGGCCAATTATGTGTGCTATATAGCCCATGGCTTTTTGGGAGGGCCTGGGTCCAAGTGTGATTTTGGTCAAAAATCTATTAGACTTCCCCAAGCAGGTTGGGGTTCGGCCTTTTGTGGGTCATTGTGTTTTTTTTTTGGTGATTTGGGTGGTCAAACTGGCGAAACGGTGCGAATAGACCATTTTAAAGCCAATTCAGTGTATTGTAGTCCACGGTTTTTAGGGTGGGCCGGGGTTTTGAGCGTGATTTTGGCAAAAAATTGATCGAGCTATCCCAGGTAGGCTGGGGAAAGGCCTATTGTGGGCCATTGTGGTTTTTTTGGTTGTTTAGGTGGTCAAACGGTCGAAACGAAGCGAACGGGCCATTTTTGGGCCAATTTGATGTGCTATAGCGCATGGTTTTCAGGGTGGGCCCAGGATCCAAGCATTATTTTAGTCGATAACTTATCGGGTTACCCCAGGTAGGCTAAGGAGTGGACTAATGAGGGCCATTACGGTTTTTTGAGTGGTTTGGGTGGTCGAACAGTTGAAACGGTGTGTACGGGCTATTTTTGGGCCAATTCGGTGTGCTATAGCCAATGATTTTCAGGGTGGGTCCTGGGTTCGAGCATGATTTTGTCCAAAAATCAACTGGCCTGCCCCAAGTAGGCTGGGGAGAGGCCTAGTATGGGCCATTGTGGTTTTCTGGGCTATTTTGGGTGGTAAAGCGGTTAAAAAGGCACGAACAGGCTATTTTTTGGCCAATTCGGTGTCCTATAGCCCACGGTTTTTAGGGTGGACCTGGTGTTCGAGAGTGATTTTGGCTAAAAATCGGCCGCGCTACCCCAGGCAGGCTGGGGAATGGCCTAGTATGGGCCATTATGTTTTTTGAGAGGTTTGGGAGGTGAAAAGGGAAAAACAACATGAACAGACTATTTTGGGTTAGTTCGGTGTGCTATAGCCCACGATTTTTGGGGTGGGCTCGGGGTTCGAGCATAATTTTGGCCAAAAATTGATCGGGCTGCCTCAGGCAGGTTGGGGAGCGACCTAGTGTAGGCTGTTGTTGTTTTTGGGGTGGTTTGGATGGTCAAACGGGAGAAACAATGCGAACAGGCCATTTTTGGGCTAATTTGGTTTGCTATAGGCCACGGTTTTTGGGGTAGGTCCGGGGTTCGGGCGTGATTTTGGCTTAAAATCGATCGGGCTGCCCCAGTTATGCTGGGGATCGGCCTAATGTTGGCCATTATGGTTTTCTGTGTGCTTTGGGTGGTCAAACGGATGAAACAACTTAAGCGGGCCATTTTCGGGCCAATTCGATGTGTAGCCCATGATATTTGGGTTGGGCATAGGGTTCAGGCGTGATTTTGGCCAAAAATTAATCGGCTGCCCCAGGCGGGCTAGGGAGCAGCCTTGTGTGGGCCATTGTTGTTTTTTGGGCTGTTTGGGTGGTTAAACAGGTGAAACAGCGTGAATGGACCATTATCGGTCCAACTCGGTATGCTATAGCCCACGGTTTTTGTAGTGGGCCAATGTTCCGATCGTGATTTTGGTCGAAAATTGATCGGGTTGCCTCAGGCAGGATGGGGAGCAGCATATTGTAGGCCATTGTTGTTTTCTGAGTGGTTTGGGTGGTCAAACGGGCAAAACGGCACAAACGGGCTATTTTTTAGCCAATTTTGTGTGCTATAGCTTACAGTTTTCGAGGTGGGCTTAGGGTTCGGGCGTGATTTTGGTAAAAAATTGAACGGACTGACCCAGGTAGGTAGAGGAGCGGCCTAGTTGGTCCATTGCGGATTTTGTAGTTGTTTGGGTGGTTAAACGGACAAAAAAAATACGAACAGGCCATTTTTGGGTTAATTCAGTGTGCTATAGCCCAGGATTTTTGGGCTGACCTTGGGGTCCGGGCCTGATTTAGGCTGAAAATCTATGGGGATGTGCCAAGTAAGCTGGTTTAGTGTGGGAAGTTATGGTATTATAGGAGGTTTGGGTGGTCAAAGGGCGAAACGACGCAAACAGGCTATTTTTGTGCCAATTCGGTGTGCTATAGCCCATGATTTTTTGGGTGGGCCAGAGGTTCGGGAGTGATTTTTGCCAAAAATTAACTGGGCTACCCCAGGCAGGATGGGGAGTGGCCTAGTGTGGGCCAATGTATTTTTTGGGGTTATTTAGGGTGGTCAAACGGGCGAAAAGGTGCAAACGGAATATTTTTTGGGATATTCGGTGTGCTATAGTCCATGGTTTTCAAGGTGGGCCCAGTGTTTAGGCAAGATTTTAGCTAAAAATTGCCCGGGCTATCCCAGGTAGGCTGGGTGCCCCCTAGTGCGGGCCATTATGATTTTTTTAGCGGTTTGGGTGGTCAAACGGGCAAAATGGAGAGAACAAACCATTTTCGGGTCAATTTGGTGTGCTACAGATTTACGGGATTGGCCCGGGGTCCGGGCGTGATTTTACTAAAAAATCGACTGGACTGCCCAAGCAGGGTGGGGATTAATCTATTATGGCCATTATGGGTTTTTGGATGGTCAAACGGGTGAAACGGTACAAACGGGCCATTTTCGAGCCACTTTAGTGTGCTATTGCCCATAAATTTTTAGATGGGCCTGGGGTCCGAGACTGATTTTGGCCAAAAATCAACCTCGCTACCTCACGCAGGATGGGGCATTATGATTTTTTAGGAGATTTGGATGGTCAAAAGGGCGAAACGGCGCGAACGAGCAGTTTTCAAACAAATTTAGTGTGCTATAGCCCATAATTTTTGGGGTGGGCCTGGGGTTCGGGCGTGATTTTTGTTGTAAATCGACCGGGCTGCCCTAGGCAGGCTAGGAAGTATCCTAGTGTGAGCCATTATGGTTTTTGGGGCAACTTGGACGGTTAAATGGGCGAAACGGCGCAAACGGGCCATTTTTCAGCCAATTCAGTGTGCTATAGCCCATGGTTTTCGGGGTGGGCCTGCGTTTAGGGCATAATTTTGGTCAAAAATCAACCGGGCTTCCACGGGCAAGCTAGGAAGTGGACATATGTGGCGCCTATGTAAATATAGGCGATATCATATGTAGCGCATATCTTATGGTTTCAAGTGACTTAAGAACTCCATTTTTGGGGCAAAATGGTCCTTTTTCCACCATTATTTAGCCATAAACACAAAATTCAGTTCCCAAATACCCCAAAATACACCTTCATTCATCAAAATTGCTCAAGAACTCTCCTTAGGGTTTCAAAATAAAAACCCAAACAACTCAAGATTCAACCGTGAGTTTTTGAAACTAATTGCATATTTGGAATCCCTAGAACATAGACTTCAAGAAGCACCTATCATCTTCACATATAGAGGTACGCGGGGTTTTCCTAAATTCTCATGGGCATAGAAAATCATGTTTCAGAATGGAGTTTTTGAATGTATGTATATATTCATGTATTCAATGTTTTAACATCAATGTTTTGGTCTTTTGACCTTTCCCAAAGTTATTTGAGAATATGAATGTATGAACCATGTATTTAAGAATGAATTCTTGTTGAGAGCATGATTTTTGGTGAATTTCCTCTTATTATGAATTTTTCAGATTTCTCATAGCATATTGTGGTTTTTTAGGTGGTCAAACGGGCGTAACGGCTCAAACGGGCTATTTTTGAGCCAATTCGGTGAGCTATAGCCCATGGTTTTTGGGGTGGGCTCGGGGTCCGGGTGTTATTTTAATCTAAAATCGACTGGGATGCCCCAGGCAAGCTGAGGAGAGTCCTAGTGTAGGCCATTGTGGTTTCCAAGGTGGTCAAATGGGCAAAACGGTGCGAACGAGTCATTTTTGGGCCAATTCAGTGTGCTTAGCCTATGGTTTTGGGGGTGGGCCGGGGTTTCGGGCATGAATTTGGCCAAAAAGCAACCGGGATGACCAGGCAGGCTGGGGAGCAACCTAGTGTGAGCCATTATGGTTTTGTGGGCTATTTGGGTGGCCAAACAGGCAAAACGGCTCAAACGGGCTATTTTCGGGCTAATTCAGTGTGCTATTGCCTACGGTTTTTGGGGTCGGCCCAGGTCCGGGCGTGATTTTTGATAAAATTGACCAGGATTTTTCAGGAAGGTTAAGGAGTGACCTAGTGTGGGCCATTGTGGTTTTATGGGTGGTTAGGGTGGTCAAACGGGTGAAACGATGCAAAAGGGCCATTTTCGAGCCAAGTTGGTGTGCTATAGCCCACAGTTTTTGGGTTGGGCCTGGGACCGAGCGTGATTTTGGCTGAAAATTGATCGGGCTACCCCAGGCAGCCTGAGGAGCGGCCTAGTATGGGCCGTTGTGGTTTTTTGGTGGTTTGGATGGTTTAACGGGCGAAACGACACGAACGGGCCATTTTCGATCCAATTAGATGTACTATAGCCTACATTTTTTGGGGTGGGCCCGAGGTTCAAGCATAATTTTGGCCGAAAATACACCTGGCTTACCTAGGAAGGCTGGAGAGCGGCCTAGTATGGGCCATTGTGATTTTCTGGATGGTCAAACGGGCAAAATGACGTGAGCTATTTTCGGGTCAATTTGGTGTGTTATAGCCCACGATTTTTAGGGTGGGCTCGGGGTTCGGGCCTAAGTTTAGTTGAAAATCTAACGAGATGCCCCAGCCCCACTGGGGAGCGACCTAGTGTAAGCCATTATGTCTTTTTGGGCGATTTGGGTGGTCAAAGGGGTGAAATAATGCAAATAGGGCATTTTTGAGCCAAATCGGAGTGCTATACCCTAATGATTTTGAAGGTGGGCCCAAGGTTTAGGCATGTTGTGGGCTAAAAATTGATTAGGGCGTGCTAGGGAGGGTTGGGAATGTCCTATTGTTGTTCGTTTGTGTGGGCGGGGTCATTTGGCTAGTCAAATAGGCAAAACGGTTCAAATGGGGTATTTTTGGGCTATATCAATGTGCTATAGCCCACGGTTCCATGGGCGGGCCCAAGGATCGGGCATGCTGTGGGTCTAAAATCGATCGGGGCATGCTAAGGAGGCTAGGGAGCAGCCTATCATTATCTGTTTGTTTGGGCGGGTCCATTTAGGTTGTCAAATGGGTGAAACAGTGTAAACGAGGCATCTTCGGGCTAAATCGATGTGTTATAGCCTATAGTTCTAGGGGTGGGTCAAGGATCTGGGCGTATTGTGGGCCAAAAATCAACAGGGGTGTGCCAAGGAGCAGCCTAGTGTTGTCCGTTTGCGTGGGCGGGGCCATTTGGATGGTCAAACGAGCAAAACGATGCAAACAAGGCATTTTCGGGCCCAATTAGAGTGTTATAACCCACGGTTCTGGGGTGGGCCCGAGGTTCGAGCGTGTTGTGGGCCGAAAACCAAAATGAGCATGCAAGGGAGGCTGATAAACAGCCTAGTGTTTTCTGTTTGTGTAGGCAGGGACATTTGGATCGTACACTGGTCAAAACGTGCAAATGAGGCATTTTCAGGCCAAATCAGTGTGTTATAGCATACAGTTCTGGGGGTGAGACCGGGGTCCGGGCATGCTGTCGGCCGAATATTGATTGGGGCATGCCAGGGAGGCTGGGGAGTGTCCTTGTGTTGTCCGTTTGTGTGGGCGAGGCTATTTGGGTGGTCAAACAGGCAAAACAGTGCAAACGGGACATTTTCGAGCCAAATAGGTATGTCATAACCCACGGTTCCGGGAGTAGGCCAGGGGTCTAGGCGTGCGGTGGGTCAAAAATCAATCGAGGCATGCCAAAGAGGATGGGGAGCATCCTAGTGTTGTCCGTTTATGTCAGCGGGGCCATTTGGGTGGTCAAACGGTCGAAACGGTGCATACAGGGCATTTTCGGGTAAAATGAGTGTGCTATAACCCATGGTTCTGGGGGTAGGCCCAGGGTCCAAGCGTGCTGTAAGCCAAAAATCGACCGGGGCGTGCCAGGGAGGCTAGGGAGCGACCTAGTGTTGTCCGTTTGTGTGGGTGGGGCCATTTGAGTGGTCATACGGGCGAAATAGTGGAAACGGTGCATTTTGGGGCCAAATCGGTGTGCTATAGCCCACGGTTCTAGGGGTGGGGCCTGGTTCTGGGCGTGTTGTGGGCTGAAAATCGACCGGGACGTGCCAGGGAGGCTAGGGAGCGGCCTAGTGTTGTCCGTTTGTGTGGCCGGGGCCATTTGGGTGGTCAAACGGGCGAAATGGTGCAAACGGGGCATTTTCATGCCAAATAGGTGTGCTATAGCCCACAGAGATTCGGTTCTTAATATTTGATAGGTTCGAGAGACTCAAAACATATTATAGTTCCTTAGAAGTATCATTACTTGAATTGTATCTACCTTTTCTAGTTGATCATCACATCACAAAATTTTGGGCCTTTCACATACCAATACACTTTTTAACTTCCAAGAAATTAAGCCAAGAATGAATATATTAAAGCACATACTTCATAAGAAATTTAGAATAACCAAATCATCACAAAGTAAACAAATAAACATCTCACTCCAATTATCATCACACACAGAAAACAAATGCTGTCAGCATAGGTCTGTTATTAAGTAGACTTGCAGCTTAAAATTTTGATTGTATTAGAGCGGCTACGCTTTTATCAACTTGAAAAGCCTTGGCAAGAATATCTGTTTCGATAGCTGGTTCTGATCCGAAAACTGCATTAGCAATGCTTATAACACCAGGATTCTGGCTACTCAAAGCAGCAATAGCAACAGCATTTCCATATCCCATGTTGCGTTGGTAGTGAACAAGTCCAATCGGAAAAACAAACACATCGCCTTTTTTGAGGACCTTAGTAATAAGGCGATTTTCAGGATTTGAAGTTACAAAACCAACTTGAAGAGAACCTTCAAGGACGGTGAGTATTTCAGTAGCTCTTGGGTGAGTGTGAGGAGGATTAATTCCCCTCGGTGCATAGTCGATGCGCACCAGTGAGATACCGAGAGTGTTCAGTCCTGGAACTTGAGCTACATTAACAGCAGTGACCTTAGAGCCAAAAGTGTTTGATGTGTTTCCAGCCAAATGT
This sequence comes from Capsicum baccatum var. pendulum, assembly GCA_030864225.1. Taxonomy (NCBI): domain Eukaryota; kingdom Viridiplantae; phylum Streptophyta; class Magnoliopsida; order Solanales; family Solanaceae; genus Capsicum; species Capsicum baccatum. The sequence goes on along the minus strand of CM061559.1, from coordinate 263,632,313 downwards.
AGGCCACTGAAGTAAAAATCCTCTGCGTTGACTGACTTGGGATCTTTGCAAGCTAAACCATTTACCTTAACTGAAACAATGGAAAAGGAAAATACAGTGAGAAAACTCATTAAATCAGTGATCTTCTAGTCCCAAGATAATACTTCCTCTATTCTAGTTTATGCGACACACTTTCCTTTTTCGTCCGTTCCAAGAAGAATTACACACTTCTAAACAAAACTTCTCATGCTACACTTAATGAGTTCTTTTACCTACCCAAACGTTATGGCATGTTTAAATTCACAAGTTTCAAAAGTTCTTGTTTCCTTCTTAAAACTCCGTGTTGATTCATATTTATGTCACCTAAATTGCAAAAGAGGGAGTATTTCAGACGAAAATGAGATTCTTGTCACGATCTACTGGTTTGCAATACCTGGGCTAGCAGGATCTGCCACGCAGAAATCTTGTAATGGACTTAGCTCAAAAGCTAGCACAACGCAGCAGAAGCTTACTGCTGCTATTAGATTCAGCAAGAGAAAGTGCTTAGCCATTTCAAGAACTAAAGAAGAGAAACAAAACAACGACAATTATGCCCGAGTCCTAAATAATTCGGGGTCAGCTAGGTGAAACAATACTAAGGTGAAATTATTGGAGAGAAGAAAGAAGTTCTGTTAGATAATGTGATTGATAAGATTGTTTATATAGAAGAGAGAAAAGACTTCATGCATGCAAAAGTGCTTTGAGTTTTGGTGAGTAATTTGTGACAAAAGGGCCGTCCAAGCACATATGAAGACTTTGAAAACTCTATTAGCTGTCATTTACAATGATATATGATATAATTTGCAGAAACAAGACAAGAATAAGAAGTTTCGCCGGCTTAGGACAAAAGGAAATGATCCAAAAAGACACTAATTTTTAATGATAATAAGTGTGATTCTCGAATACCTATAGATGGTCAAATGGAGGACTTGCTCAACAGGCGCGGAGCTGGAGTTCGGCAGAACACAGTAACTTGCTTTGGACTAAACTCTATATTGGTGATGAGAAATCCACTTAATATGTACGAGTAATTATCCAAAATCCAGTGAAGTTGCTTTTTCTAGATTCCAGAATCCATAAACTCAATATTTTGGATCCGCGTTTGTGTTGTTCAACCGGGATCTGATGGATGTTATTAAGAAATTATAGCAATCCTTCAAATTAATAGTGATGTGGTAGTGTAAATTCTATAAAATGAGTGTCATTTTTCCACTTCTATCCAAATTTATAATAAGTTATTAGCAGCATCTCAACCAATAGTACAATGTTCATAAAGCAAATAGATCAATGGACCATAATATATGAACCATGAGGTATCCTTTCACTGAGAATGCTAAAGCTACAGAGTGCAACTTTACAAGAAACTACTTATTGTCAAAATACTGTGGATGTCACTTGCAACCTGTTTCAACTCATATCAAACTGAATTTCATTACACACCGTAAAATGTCTTTCTCGTGAAGTTCTGTATGAGATGGAAGCCATCGAGACCCAGATAATACATTGAAAGAGGTAATTTCGGAAAAATAACTTGGTGCCGGAAGCATTTCATTGGAAAAACTTAACTTGAGAATATTTCACACATCTGAAACCTACAGAGTGGTTTAGCAAGGGAAAACCGAAAATGAAAGAACAGAGGGTGCATCACTAGAAAGTATTCATATTTCATCAAAACTGGCAAAAGATGCAAACATAATTTCAGAACTAGTCACTCTTTCCACAACCTTCTCGAGAAACCTTTCCCTTACTCTTTCCAGCACAGCTTCTCAGGACTGTTCCTTCTTGCTACGCCCATCGTTTAGAACAGGATCTGATTGGCAGAGTGTCAATGTAACGCCAGAAGTGAAGGAAATTCAGATTTATGATTTCATTCTAAAAGAATACGTCATCTCCTCAATATAAGTCACACGTAAATGGCAGAGACATTGCAAAGAAACTAATACAAGACACATGTAAATTGAAAAATAGCAGTACATGCCAAGTCTGCAATAGCTGGATCGTGAAAGAGAGGGCATTTCTTTTTAGAAGAGCGTAGCAGAAATGAAGATGTACGATCATACAAGAATACACAAGATAAAACATGACTACATACAAGAGAAGGTGAAGTATCACACATCTAGGATATTAAAAGAACGTCCCTTTAGATAGGTTGATCATGTCATACGAAGATCTCCAAATGCACCGCTCGCTCGGTACTGATTGAAAACATTTAAAAAGAGATCGAGAGACTTAAAATATCATGGAATGAAGTTGTCTCAGAACACCTATTATGTCGAGAATCCATGCAGAAATTTGCAAAAGTTAAGACAATGGAACAAAAGATCCACGCAGACCCTACCGACTAGTTGGTATTAAGGCTTATCCAAAGAGCTTCAAATGGATAGTGAGAATTCACGTATCAACTAGCTTAGGATTGAGGCGTAAATGTTGTTGTCTTGAATTCTATTATGAGAAACATGCTGATAGCCACAACAAACTATCTCCCACGAAACAAGGAATATAGAGATCTCTAAGAGGATTCCCAGAAACTTTTTTTCTAATTAGACAAGCCATGCAAAACAGCTTACATCCATGTAACATCTGCATGAACAGCCTATACAAAATATTCATACAGGAAGTAAATAGGAACGGGCAAAATACTGTAAATGAATCCACCAAATTATTACCTCTTGAAAAAGTAGAAAAAGGACGGCAACATAGAAAGTCAACAGTTTCACCAAATCATGCAATAAAGAAAAAGAAAGAGAAGGATTGGGGTAGCAATGAGACAACCGCTATGAAGAAGAGGAACATACCTTCAGGTGTGCATCTCCGACCAAAGCAGCGAACTCCAACATAATTCGACTTCAATGCACCATTGTGGTATACCAAAACAGTTGGAAGATTACAATCTGGATAGTTCTGAATGCAATCGGTAGAGATAATTTTGACAAATTTTGTTGCAGGGTATTTTGTGGCCAATTCATCTAAGCACTGCAAAAGTATCTGGCAGTCTGAGTACCTATAAAGAGCATAACATGCTACAGAAACACTGACAGGAGCTAAAATAGAAAAATAATAATGAAGAGGTGAAAAATATTTGAAGCTCAACAACATTGATGTAAGACAGCTTCACTGATGAAGAGATGAAAGCATTAATTACCCATCCTTATACAAAAGCACAACCACCCATAAGTCTTCTGGAGCTTGGGAAACCTCCAGCACAAAATCTGCTCCGGAAATTGGTGTCACTGATCCAAATCTATCAATCTTTGCAACCTCTCTCATCTCGGCTATCCTCTTCATCCTTCAACAACAACACAAGAAAGATATATAAGAGATGCTCAATTTCATGTCAACTTGCAAGCTACATGGCAATATTTCATCACCAACACAAACACAAGTACTATATCAGTATATCAGCATAACTGGATATCCCTTTGCCTTGTGACTCAAACACCGATTTAGGACAAATTTTTAATTACTGCCTTCCACTATTACTTATTTGGAAAAGCATTAACTGCATGTTCACCTTGGCATTCTGTAGCCACTGACGAAGTAAAACTGAATTCTACCAAGTGGAATCCGAGGCAGCTAATTCTTAAGAGGAGGAGAGAATAGTGATGGATTGACCAGCAGTGGTGCTTGAACATGTAGAGGCTGAATAACTATTAGGCATCCCTCAAGGAAGTGTCATATTTTCGAGGTCCAAACAAACCCTTTGCAACAGAAGTGGTACCCCATATATGTTCATTTATCCAAAAGATAACCTATGCATGTCTATTAAGAAGGGGAACAAATGATATGCAGCTCCAGAATGGGAGATTAATATACCATCTCTTTATTTCATTTTGTCATACAGTGAAGCATGAATGATTCTCATGTTTCCCATTTTAATTTGTAACTCATAGTGTAAGGAAGAAAAGGGTTTCTCCTATGATCATATCGGCTTTGCCATTGCTAAGGGCACAGTCACCTCATTTATCGACAACCGCATTTTTCAGTTAGTTTTTGGATTGCAAAAAGCACAGCACAGACTACGCAACAACTGAAACTTGGTTGACACTGAAGTTTTTGACACTTCAAAAGCTGTACATCCCCATATAAACCAACACGTTTGATTTATTCTGTGTCTGTTAAGAATTTTATGGGAAGAACAATTTGAATACTAAAAACTAGAAGAACAATTTGAATACTAAAATATTAATAAAAGAAGGATCTTTACTTGATTTGTCTCTCTCAAACAAGCATTTGGTAAAAACACCTAAAAATAGCTAACTCCGTCAAATACACCTCAATTCAGCTATATGACTTGTCTACCTGCACCCAAAAGTGTGGAATAGCGGTCAAGTGGGCCGAGAACCATGAGGCATCAACTTCAAATCCCAGCAGAGACAAAATACGAGGTGATTTTTTCTCATATATTCTAATCGGTGGGTGTTAGCCCACTATTCTCGGGGTGGACCAAGGGCCGTGGCGCGATTTGGTTCGAAAATCGATCGGCGGCCCCCGACGGGGTGTGTATCAAGTGAGGGTGGCCCGATAGGATCGGCGGGACTATTTGGGTAGTCAAATGAGTGAAACAGATTAAATGGGCCATTTTCGGGCCACATTGGGTGTTAGCCCACGGTTCTCGAGGTGGGCTATGTCCAGGTGCGGTTTAGGTAAAAAATCGGCAAGCGTCTTCTCGACGGGGTGTGGAGCGGTTGAGCCTATGGAATTTTTGGGGATAGGTGCATCATAATGATTTTTTGATAAAATCCCCTGAGTATGCTCATGACGGCCTATTAAATGATGAAGGTTGCTTCAGAGAGGTGGATGTAGACTGTTTTATGACAAATGAGTGAAAAAGATAGGAATTGCAAATTATTTTCGAACTACAAATTATTTTTATTTTTTCATATGTGTTAGGCCATGAATTTTTGAAATATGTGCGATCGGCTGTGTCATCTATTTGAGCGACCTATTAAATGTTTGCACATTATTTTTCCAAGAGATGCATCTTCTTTTACCCCACGTGTCACGAAACAGAAATTAATGAGTACTTTGATTTTTCATGTGCGTTGGTTCATTGATTTTTCAAAATTTGTGCGACTGACTGATAATTCTTCTCAAAATAGAAAAATGAAGTGAAAATAAAGAAGAAAAAATTATGTTTTGGAATGTGAACTGAAGACTAGAACCAGAAGTTTAACTCCATATAGATATGGAGCAATAATTACAATAAATTATCCAAAGAAAAATGTAAAAATAAATAATAAAGGAGAAGAAAAGATGAAATCAATTTTTTTGGCCTCCACGACGGCTTCTAGCTCTCTCTAGGTCAAAAGTTATGTAAAAACTAAATTTTTTATAGAGTATTTATAGGTGTAGGAAAAAACCTCCAAATAAAATAACTTAGTTCAAAATGAACTAAGATAAATAAAAACGGACTGCTGTAGCTAGTTGCGAGTCATGCCACTAACACGTAAGACTATTGGATTTGCCATTTTTTCCGTTCAAATTCAGGGTCATATTTGATTATTTTAACAAATTAATTCCATTAAGCTATCTGTTTAATTTTCTTTTACAATCTTTCGTATTTAGTTTGTTTTGGCTCTAAATTTCTTCATTTTCACATTCTTTTAATCTTACACATCAAATTATAATATTGGGCACAATTCATAAAATTAATATTTAAAAAAAGACAAATAAAATATTAAATATGAGATAAATAATGATTAAAAACATATAATTTTCATCTAATATCAAATGACTCGATCAATTGGAGGAAAAATTCCAAAAGCAACCACTACTTTTCCTTTTTATGTACTACTTTTCTCTTTCTGCCATTCACACCAAACAATCCAACTCCATTGCTTGTTTTGCTTACATTGGAGGGAAAATTCCAAAAGCAAACTGTCACGATCCGAATCGGGGCCCTGTCCGTGATGAGCATTCCCGAACCCGAAGGCCCGGAATGCCCTCTGTCTATCTGATAATCATGCACATAATTCATATGATTAGAGTAATACGAAAACATGGTTAACAATTTAAAACAGTTAAAGACCTGGAAACATGCCCAACAATATTTAATAAACATCTGCAACAGTCTGCGAAATCTCTACTGACATACTATCTGAATAACTGGGTCAAGGCCCCCAGCAGACCAAAAACCATACTGAAATAAATACCTAAATGACTAGGCCTTCCGAAGCAAAGAAGGCTCACCAACTGAACTCTGAGACAACCCTTTCTGTGGACTCTACTGAGGATCCGGACCCCTAGACTGCGTCTCAGTACCTGGGAGGAAGGGGGGTCAGCACAATTAAACTGGCATGCGAAGCAATCCAAAATAGAGTAATTGAACATATATATATATATATATATATATATATATAATACGTGAGAGCAAATGTTCATCAAACATTATGCATAAAACAGTTTCTGAAAAACACATGGGCACCTTCTGAAAACATGTAACCTGTCTGTAAATCTCAAACTCTGATCTGTGTATTACTTCTGAGTTAGGTGGTATCCCCTACAAGTCTGATATTCCACGGGCGATATGGAATCCTCCATTGACTCGGCAAGGAAGCCTCCAACCTTAGTATGCCGCAAGGGTTGAAGTTTCTGAATCTGATATGCCACACGACACTTAAGTCAGCGTATAATAATATACCCGGGTCGGCAAACCACGGTATTAGGCAATGAGTCGCTTGAACTCAATCCCTCTTCAGGGAACCACCTAACATCTCTGTATGCCCATTTTTAACCTTTTCTGTACATGCAATATTCTGAATATCTAAAATCATGATAGTCTGAAATGTCTATTAGTCTGAGTCTGATATGGCATTGGTCTGAATTGGTATCGTCATACCAAGACTTGCAAGTCATGATTTCTGAGCCATAATACATTAAGCTAAATCTTCATTTAAAGCATAATTTAGACCACCAAAAACATGCAACTGATATAGAAGATTTCGTGTTTCAAAAATTAAGTCAAAATCATGGAAAAACTTTATCAACATATGGTGGTCTAGTGCCTTTAGAAAATTCATGCACTCTTTCATTACATGCATTATGAACATTAAACATTCATTCTAGATTCCCTCTTCATTGATTTAAAACCACCTTTAAATCATAACAAGAGTTCAATCATTTCATATAGTGTTTTTCAAGGATGCATTGCAAAACAATTCATATGCTATGAGAAATCTGAAAAATTTATAATAAGAGGGAATTCACCGAAAATCATGCTCTCAACAAGAATTCATTCTTAAATACATGGTTTCATACATTCATATTCTCAAATCACATTGGGAAAGTTCAAAAGACCAAAACAATTATGTTAAAATATTTAATACATGAATATATACATAGATTCAAAAACTCCATTCTAAAACATGATTTTTCTATGCCCATGAGAATTTAGGAAAATCCCGCGTACCTCTATATGCGAAGATGATAGGTGCTTCTTGAAGCCTACGTTCTGGGGATTCCAAATATGCAATTAGTTTCAAAAACCCACGGTAGAATCTTGAGTTGCTTGGGTTTTTATTTTGAAACCCTAAGGAGAGTTCTTGAGCAATTTTGATGAATAGAGGTGTATTTGGGAACTGAATTTCGTGTTTATGGATAAATAAGGGTGGAAAAAGACCATTTTACCCCAAAAACGAAGTGCTTAAGTCACTTGAAACCATAAGATATGAGCTGCATATGATATCGCCTATATTTATATAGGCGCCGCATATGATATCGCCTATATTTACATAGGCGCCGCATATTATATCGTCTATATTTACATAGGCCTCCTATATTTACATAGGCGCTGCATATGATATCGCCTATATTTACATAGGCGCCGCATATGCTATCGTATATGCTTTCCAGTGGCCATGTGCGATTGGTTGGGCGACGCATTCTACTTTGAAAGGCCATAACTTCTTACTCGGGTGCCGGATTTTAGCAAAATTGGTATCGTTGGAAAGCTAACTTGAAAACCTATCATTTTACACATAGTAGGCTCTCATTCAACATGTACAAAGATTCATAGTCGATAGAACTTGACACAAATTATAATATCCACTTAAACTTAATCGATCGAAGTAGTTTTCAACTCGTCCTTGAGTCAAAGGACCTCTATGGTCTAAATTCAAGCTTGAATGGATTCACATACTATGCAAATAATTAACATGGCATATTGGCATAGGATTTATGGCTTCGAAATTATCAACGTATCGGAATCATGGTCTATATTGTAGTCCAAAATGTGGGGCATTACATTAACCCCCCTTAGGATCATTCGTCCCCGAATGATAATGCGGGACATAGACAGACACAATTTCAAGCATAATAAGGACTAGAAAAGATAAGATAGGAATAGTACCTTCTGTCTCATCATCTCTCGAAGCAAAAAAATTGGGATATCTAATTTTCATGTCATCTTCTGACTCCCAAGTTGCTTCTTTAACTTTCTGATTCCTCCACAATACCTTCACTGAGGCTATCTCTTTGCTCCTCAACTTTCGAACTTGGAAATCTAAAATTTCAACGGGCTCTTCTTCGTATGACAAGGAATCTGTCACTTTGATATCCTCTACTGGCAATACCAAAGAATGATCTCCAATGCATTTCTTCTACATGGATACATGGAATACCGGATGAACGGAACCCAAACTTGCAGGCAATTTTAGCTCATAAGCAACTGCACCAATCTTTCTCAGAATCTGATATGGCCCTATATAGAGAGGGCTCAATTTACCTCTTTTTCCAAAATGTATAACTCCTTTCATAGGAGAAACCTTGAGAAATACCTAATCACCAACTTCAAACTCTAATTCTCTTCTCCAAACATCGGTATAGGACTTCTGACGACTCTGAGCAGTCTTGAGTCGTTATCTAATGATCTTTACTTTATCCATTGCCTGATGAAAAAGATCAGGCCCATAAAACTGAGTCTCACCTACTTCATACCATCCTATCAGAGACCTACATCTCCTCTCATACAAAGCCTCTAAAAGAGACATCTTGATGCTGGCATGATAACTATTACTGTAAGCAAATTCAATCTGTGGCAGGTGATCTACCCAAATACCTTTAAAATTAATGACACATGCCCTCAACATATCCTCAAGGGTCCGAATGGTACACTCAGCTTACCCATCCGTCTGAGGGTGGAAAGCTGTGCTCAAATTCACTTGTGTACCTAAACCCTTCTGTAAAGATCTCCAGAACTGAGATGAAAATAGCGTACCTCTATCAGATATAATAGACACTGGTTCCCCATGCAACCGAACTATATCCTCAATGTAAATCTTAGCATAACCCTCTCCCGAATAATTAGTCCTCACAGGCAAAAAATAGGCTGACTTTGTCAACCGATCTACAATCACCCATATAGAATCATACTAGTTTCGGTATCTCGGAAGTCCTGTAATGAAGTGCATGTTTATAATCTCCCACTTCTATAAAGGCAGGGCTATCTCTTGGGAAGTACCACCTGGCCTCATGTGTTCTACCTTCACTTGTTGACAATTCAAACACTTGGACACAAAATTAGCTACATCACGTTTCATGTTATTGCACCAATACAAGGTTTTCAGAACATGGTACATCTTAGTAGAGCCTGGGTGAACGACATACCTCAAAGTATGTGTCTCATCAAGGATTTTTTCTCGCAGTCCATCAATATTCGGATCGCACAACCTACCCTAAAATCTCAGAATACCATCACCACTAATTTCAAATGACATAAGCTTTTGTTGACCCACATTTTTCTTGATTTGCATCAAGATGGGATCTTCAACCTATTTCTCCTTAACTTCAGCACAAAGGGATGACTTAGCTAACTCATAAACAATTACCCCTCCATCTTCGAAATCTAAGAGTCGCACTTCCAAATTTGCAAGGTGGTGAATATCCTTCACCATCTCTTTTTTTCCTTCTTCTACATGAGAAAGGCTACCCATAGACAACCTGCTGAGGGCATCGGCTACAATATTTACATTGCCCGGATGGTAATGCAGGCTCATATCATTGTCTTTTAGAAGATCCATCCAGCGCCTCTGCCTGAGGTTCAATTCTTTCTGTGAGAAAACATACTGCAGACTCTTGTGGTTAGTGAAGATATCAACGTGAACACCGTACAAGTAGTGCCGCCAAATCTTAAGTGCAAACACCACAACCGCTAACTCCAAATCATGGATGGGGTAGTTCCACTCGTGCACCTTCAAATGCCTAGATGCATAAGCCACTACCTTACCATGTTGCATCAACACACAACTAAGTCTCACACGGGATGCATCACAGTATACCACAAAGCCATCTACACCCTCGGGAAGGGTCAAAACAGAAGCAGTGGTCAGTTTGTCTTTCAACTTCTCAAAACTATTCTAACACAAATCAGACCATACAAACTTCACCTTTTTCTGAGTCAATTTAGTGAGTGGAGCAGCTATGGAAGAAAAACTCTCTACGAACCTTCTGTAATAACTCGCCAAACCCAAGAAGCTCCGAATATCAGTTGGTGTCATGGGTCTGGGCCATTTTCTCACTGCTTTAACTTTCTGGGGATCCACTCTTATCCCGTCACTGGACATAATATGCCCCAAGAAGGCAATAACATCTAACCAGAATTCATACTTAGAAAATTTGGCATACAGCTGATGATCCTTAAGGGTCTAAAGAATAATTCGGAGGTGATTGGCGTGATCCTCTTTACTCTTAGAATAGATTAGAATATCATTAATAAATACAATGACGGAAAAGACAAGAAAATGACAGAATACTCTATTCACAAGATCCATAAAGGCTGCAGGGGCGTTAGTCAACCCAAAGGACATGAGTAGAAATTCATAGTGACTATATCAGGTTCGGAAGGCTGTCTTGGGTATGTCTGACTCCCTAACTTTCAACTGATGATAACCCGAATAAAGTTCTATTTTTGAAAAACACTTGGCACCCTGAAGCTAGTCAAAAAGATCGTCAATCCTAGGAAGAGGATATTTATTTTTAATCGTGACGTTATTCATCTGACGGTAGTCTATGCACATACGAAGGGAATCATCTTTCTTTCGCATGAAAAGTACAAGCGCGCCCCAAAGAGACACACTGGGGCGTATAAAACCCTTATCTAAGAGATCTGCTAACTGTTCTTTCAACTCTTTTAGTTCTGCAGGAGCCATTCTATATGGTGAAATGGAAATAAGACGAGTGTCTGGCAATACATCAATACCAAACTCAATCTCCCTATCAGGTGGTATTCCTGGGAGATCATTTGGAAAGACTTCTGGGAATTCTTTTACTACAAAAACAGATTGAAGAGGAAGACTCTCGGCATCGAAGTCCTTAACTCGGATAAAGTGGTACAAAAAACCTTTGGAAATGAGTTTGTGGGCTCTGAGATAGGATATAAAGTGCCCTCTGGGTGCTAAAGAATGTCTTTCCCACTCTATCACTGGTTATTTCGGGAAATAAAATGTGACCCTTCGCGTCCTACAATATAATGTGGCATGGCATGAATGGAGCCAATCCATTCCCATGATAGCATCAAAAGCAACCATATCTAACTCTATGAGATCTGCTAACGTATCTCGGTTACCAACAGTCACAACATAACCCCTGTACACCCTCCTAGCAATAATAGAATCCCCCACCGAGGTGGAAACAAAAAAGTATTGAGAAATCACACTGGGATCAAACCCAAAACCAACAGCCACATAAGGGGTCACATAGGATAAAGTAGACCCAGGATCAAGTAACACATGAAAATCACAGGAAAAGATTTGTAACATATTGGTAAGAACATCTGGGGAAGCTTTTGCCTCTTGGCGGTTGGTCAAAGCATATAATCAGTTGTGACTATTCCCAGCAGCTGATGTGGCACCCTTCTGAGGTAGGGGTGGTACCAAAGAATTTGCCTGAGACTTTGCACCACCAATATTCTTTCTAGCAGATGGACATTCCCTCTGAAAGTGACTCGGTTGACCACATGAATAACATACTAACAAGCCTAACTGACACCTTCCCAGATGATTTCTACCACAAGTCTCACAAAACAAAAAAGTACGATAATGCTGAGCCATACTACCTTGTGACTAAGTATCCTGATATCTGGTTCCATGGTTAGTCTGAAAACTCTGAGATCGCCTGTCTGCTGGTTGTCAGGGTGCTGGGGTGCTGGCAGTAGACTGCGCATTACCCTAATTCTTCTTTTTCTTCCATTTATTTCCCCACTTACCACCCTAAGGCTGACTGTGACTCTGGTCGGCTGATCTGGCTCTTTTCGTTTGACTTTTTACCTCCCTAGCCTTAGAGATCTTTTTTTTTCTTCTACCTGCTGCATATGAACGGTCAACCTGGAAAATTCTAGCTCCTTATTCAACATTTCCCCTGGTACTCAAGCACCAGGTTATCACAAAGGCCGGATGCAAATTTCCTCATTCAAGCTCTCATATTACTAGTCAACTCTGGTGCATAGCGTGCTAGTTTATTAAACTTCAAAGTATACTCTTGGACTCTCATACTTCCCTGTTTCAGATTCATAAACTCTTCCGCTTTGGCCTCCCTTAACTCCAGAGGAAAGAATCAATCAAGAAAAGCTTCCACAAATTCGCCCCAAACTATGGGCTCAGCACTCTCACCTTTTGCATCCTCCCAGTCGGCATACCACTGATTCGCAACATCCTTACGCTGATAAGTTGCTAGTTCCACACCTTCAACCTCATCCATATACATTACCTTAAAGATATTTTCTATCTCATCCACGAACTCCTATGGATCTTCCTCCACCTTGGTGCCAGTGAACTTAGGTGGGTTTATTTTCATGAAATGTCCGACCCTAGTAGCCTCAGATGTAACAGATGCAGACCCAATATCTTTTGATCGTCGAGCCTAGTTAGCTACCAACTATATCAGCATATGAATAGATCGTCTGAATTTTGCATTTGAAATATCTCTCTGAGCAGTCGGGGGATGGTTGACATTAGTCCACGGAGCTCGAGGTGTACTAGTCGGGATTGGAGGGACTCCCAGAGTAGGAACAGGTTCTAGAGTGTAAGCTCTGTTACGGGTCCGCATCCCATGGGTGGGACGGACCTCATCTGCCAGAGCATTCTGATTGATGATATGACGTGGAGGCATAACTGTGTTTCTGAAATACAAGAGATCATTGATTAGGGGACAGTTGAGACTCTAAAGCACGGACCTAATGATAAAGAAGGGACATATTTCCTAAATGCCTAGTAGCCTTTTTCTTATAAGTGTGGCGCGCTACATACCCATAACCAAAACTCTACCTGACACGAATTCGCAGACACCCGAGGACCATGAACAGTGCATTAATACCAAGTTTGTCACAACTCGAATCGAGGCCCTGTCCATAATGAGCATTCCCAAACCCGAAGGCTCGGAACACCCTCTGTCTATTTGGTAATCTTGCACATAATTCATAGGATCAAAGTAATACAGAAACATGGTCAACGATTGAAAACAGTTAAAGACTTGAAAACATGCCCACTAATATTTAATAAACATCTGCAACAGTCTACGAAATCTCTACTGACATACTATCTGAATAACTGGGACAAGGCCCCCAGCAGACCAAAAACTATACTGAAATAAATACTTAAATGACTAGGACTTCCGAAGCAAAGAAGGCTCAGCAACTGAACTCTGAGACAACCCTGTCTGTAGACTCTACTGAGGATCTGGACCCCTAGACTGCGCCTCAGTACCTGGGAGGAAGGGGGTCAGCACAATTGTATTGGCACGTGAAGCAATCCAAAATAGAGTAATTAAACAGATATATATATATAATACGTGAGAGAAAATTTTCATCAAATATTATGCATAAAACAGTTTCTGAAAACACATGGGCACCTTCTAAAAATATGTAATCTGTCTGTAAATCTCAAACTCTGATCTGTGTATTACTTTTGAGTTAGGTGGTATCCCCTACAAGTCTGATATTCCACGGGCTATATGGAATCTGCCATTGACTCGGCGGGGAGGCCTTCAACCCAAGTATGCCGCAAGGGTTGGAGTTCCTGAATCTGATACACCACATGACACTTAAGTAAGCAAATAATAATATACCCGAGTTGGCAAACCATGGTTTTAGGTAATGAGTTTCTCAAACTCAAGCCCTCTTCAGGGAACCACCTAACATCTCTGTATGCCCATTTTTAACCTTTTTTATCCACGCAATATTCTGAATGTCTAAAATCATGATGTCTGAAATGTCTATTAGTCTGAGTCTGATATGGCATTGGTCTGAATTGGTATCGTCATACCAAGACTTGCAAGTCTTGATTTTTGAGCCATAATACATTAAGCTAAATCTTTCATTTAAAACATAACTTAAACCACCAAAAAATGCAACTGATATAGAAGATTTTGTGTTTCGAAACTCAAGTCAAAATCTTGCTAAAACTTCATCAAAATATGTTGGTCTAGTGCCTTTAGTAAATCCATGCACTCTTTCATTACATGAATTATGAACATTAAACATTCATGCTAGATTCCCTCTTTAGTGATTTAAAACCACCTTTAAATCATAACAAGAGTTCAATTACATAGGCGCGCATATGATATCACCTATATTTACATAGGCACCATATATGATATCGCCTATATTTACATAGGCACCACATATGCTATCACATATGCTTTTCAGTAGCCATGTGCGATTGGTTAGGTGATGCATTCTACTTTGAAAGGCCATAACTTCTTGCTCGGGTGCCGGATTTTAGCAAAATTTGTATCGTTGAAAAGCTAACTCGAAAACCTATCATTTTGCACATAGTAGACTCTCTAATTTGACATGTACAAAGAGTCATGGTCAATAGAAGTTGACACAAATTATAATGCCAACTTAAACTTAATTGGTCAAAATAGTTTTCAACTCGTCCTTGAGTCAAAGGACCTCTATGGTCTAAATTCAAGATTGAATGGATTCACATACTACATAAATAATTAACATGCCATATTGGCATAGGATTTATGGCTTTGGGATTATCAACGCATCGGAATCATGGTCTACATTGTAACCCAAAATACGGGGCGTTACACAAAAATTACTTTTCATCGTTATATACTACTACTTTTCTGTGTTGTCATTATGAAATTGTAACACCCCGTACTTTCGGGATAGAATCAAGACCGCTGTCCTTATGCGTATAGACCCGAACTAGATGATTCCTTATTAATATATGTGTGGTGATCAATCCTATTGTGTAGGAATAGCTTTGAATATGAATTGAGTTCATAAAAATCTCCTAACTCTAAGATGAGTTGAAAACATTTCAATCGAATAAGTTTTAGTAGATGTTTAAACTTGGGTCAACTTCCATCGACTATAACTCCTATAATATGATGAATTAGAGGGCCTGTTATATATAAAATGAAATGTCTTCGAATAAGCTTTCCAACGATACCAATTTTTCCTAAATCCGATATCCGAACGAAAAGTTATGGCCATTCAAAGGGGATGACTCGACTTAAAGGGCTTTCTGTAACTAAGAAATGAGAATTGTTGATCCATATGATCTCGGTCAAGGGGAATGACTCGACTAAAAGATACGTCTTATAGAAATCAAGGGAATAACTCAACTAAAAGGTACGTATTATAAGAATCCAGGGAATGACTCGACTAAAAGGTACGTCTTATAGGAATCAAAAGGAATGACTTGACTAAAAGGTACGACTTATAGGAATCAGAGAAAATGACTCGAAATGTCATTTTAATTTTAGAATATTATAAAAATATGATTCTAAAAGATAATTGATGATTTATGCATTTTCTAAATTATGAATGCGATATGTCAGAAATCTGTTTGATGCAAGAAAATATGCAAAAATACTAATGTTTAAAAATTAATGATTTTGTTAAAATAACAGACTAAATGTAGTGTCGGGAGGTCAAAATTGGGTGTCAACATCACAGTGGCAAAATTGGCTTCCAATACTGACTTTTAAAAAACTAATTCAAAACAATAAATAAATAGGAACAATTAAATTTCTTAAATTCATGATATAAGAAATACAAAAATGAAGTATAAGAATTAATAAATTAAATTGGTACATGATCATACCAAAAAAGTCAAAACGTGCACATATTAGCCTTATTAAAGATTTATGAAAAAATCCTCGAATCGTCACATACAAAATTACCCATATTGACTAAGAGGCATAAAAAATGTGAAGTTGCAAGAAGTTAGGCGTGTTTGCACATACCAAAGAGAGACGAACAAATTGACTCACCATTCAAGTTAAGCGTCACGAAATTTCAATCAAGCAGGACATGCAAATAGGGTCGAATAAAAATCACAGACTTAAAATCAACATATTTATTCAGCAAAAATCAAACGTGGCCACACTTATGAGAGACACAGATGAAGAAATAGTAATAAAGTTCACACATATATTTTGAACACGGGATCAAACCTGAAGACGAATTCTTCATTTTCGATGAGGAAGGGTTGCATGGTTGGAACGCCGAAGGGGTTTGCTGGAGGTATCGCTGTGGGAGAGGAGTCGAGGCTGTGTTGTGGCTGTTGGACGTTCGTCAAAGGGGAGATATAAGCTGACTGGAGAACGAAGGATGGAGCGGCGGCGTGGAGGTTTGGCTAGCCGTATCTGTTGATGGTGGCGCTATTCGCCGGTGGAGGACGAGAAGGAAGGGGGCTATCCATCGGAGCAGCTGCTGGACTCACCTGGGGTAGGAGCTGGCGGCGCGTATGAAGGAGAAGGAAGAGGCGACGGCGAAGGTTGTTCGCCAGAGATGGCAGCATGGCGACGAGGACTCGAAGTGGCGGGGGTGGTTTTGGTGGTCGATTGGCGACAGAGAGTTCGGAGTGGAGGGGGTAGATCGAGATTTGGAGGTGTTTGTAGAGAGAGAGAAGAGAGAGGTAGAGAGATAGAGGCGGAAGTTGGGGAAAAAAATTTGAGTTAGGCTTTGTAGGTTTGAAATAGGGAAAGAGAGATGTTTTGATGTCAACCGTTGGATTGGTTTTTGATCGACGGTTGTGATTTAATGTCATTGGGGACTTAAAATGTGGCTAGGATGAAAAATAATGGCTTAAATTGTAAGAAATTGGGTTAAGATTGTAATGGATTGGGTAAAAATAGGCTATAATTGTAAGAAATTAAATAAAATTGGATTAGAAGGTAAACAAAATCATGGAAGGTAATTTTGATTAGGCTGTTATTTAAATTAAAGTAGGAATAATAATAATAATATATGATAATAGTAATTAAATAATAAATAACAACATTAAATAATAAATAATAAAAAATATAATAAAAGATAAATAATAATAATGTAAAAAATAATAATTCTACAATAAATTATAATAATAAATGATAAATAACAAATAATATTAATATATATAATAACAATGTCAATAAATAATAATATCAATAAATAGTATTAAATAAAGCAAAACTAGACAATGTATTTTGCAAAATTGTTAGTGTGCATAATTACATGAAAATAATATAATTAATAAAATTATAAAAATGTCATTTTTAATTCTAGAATATTAGAAAAATATGATTCTAAAAGATAATTGATGATTTATGCATTTTCTAAATTATGACTGCGATATGTCGGAAATCTATTTGCTGCAAGAAAATATGCAAAAATACTAATGTTTAAAAATTAACGATTTTGTTAAAATAACAGACTAAATGTAGTGTCGGGAGGTCAAAATTGGGTGTCAACATCACAGTGTCAAAGCTGGCTTCCAATACTGACTTTTAAAAAACTAATTCAAAACAATAAATAAATAGGAACAATTAAATTTCTTAAATTCATGATATAAGAAATACAAAAATGAAGTATAAGAATAAATAAAAATTTCAACATTATTATTGAAAAAATTAAATAACCTTAAATATCAACAATATCTAAAAAATTCATTTATTATGAATATTGAGGAAGTATTGTCTAAAATATCAATGAATTAAGTGGACTCAATGTAAAATAGTTGAATAAACCTTTCAATCTTTTCTATTTACCCCATTTGAATTGGACACACTCCTTAATAAATTCTTTACTCTTTCAAGGTTAAAAGTAATTTCACAAATATATTTTTAGTTACTAAAATTTATACATTTTTTTAAAATAATAATAATTATATTTTAATTTTTATATAAATGAAGACTTTAGTTACTACTATTTTGTCTTATTTGAGGATATTTTCGTTAACAACACCAACAGTAAGGGTATTTTGGTAACTAAAACCTCCAATCAATGACACTTTACCGTGTCTTTTGACTCTACTGTTTTACTTTTCTAAAATCTTCTTTCATCTTCATTTTCTCTGTTTTTCCTTTTCTCTGCTGTATTCCCTATGCACCTTCACACCAAAACACAAGTTTCAAGCAAAATTCATGTTCTTAATCTCAATTTTTATTAGTCCATCATGATTTATTTTTGGTAAGTGCATATTTGATGGTGGAACAAGTTTTCAAGCAATTTTTCATTTGATGTTTGTTATATAGATGATACATGATGCTAACTATTTCAAGCCTTCATACTTTTATTTCAAATCTGTTATTATTATTGATCTATTATACAAATTAATTAATTCAAGTTTTAATCTATTTTCTCTAGATCTGTAGTTAATATTGTTATGGTACTAACTAATTCAATTATCCTTTGGATATCCTCTTGTTCCGCGATACTAATTAATTTTTGCTATCCTTTGGTCCTTTTTACTTGCTCTAAAGATTGATTTTTGATTTACATTTTCTATTTACAGAAGATTGATTTTATAAATTTGTCTTAAGAGTGGTACAGAGCAATAGGTTTGAATTGGACCTACTCATTGTAACCTACACTATAGAAAGTAATTTGCTTATGGATTGATGAACATTGAATATCATAATACTCCCTCCATCTCAAATTATATGTCGCCATTTGACCGGACACGATATTTAAGAAATATGCATTGACCTTGCTAAAGTTACTAAATTACCCCTCTTAAAAAAGTATTGGACCACTAGGTACTTTTATTAAATTTCACAATAATTCAAAAAATGCAACAGAGAGTACAGTATTAAAAGAAAAATCTACGAAAAAAATACACCACCTACAAAACTGTCTCTCTCTATTGCAAAGAGTTAAGTAGTCCAAATTAGTGTATCGCTTTAATTTAAAATTTTACTCTCATTTTCTCTATCAACAATTAAGGAAAATTGGTTATTACAAAATTCAATTTTCTAGAAAATAGGACCAATTTGCCGTCATGTACGGATTTTCCACGAAAAATTTACGTTTCTGATTTGATTTCGGTTTCAAATTTGGGGCTCTAAACCTACTTTTCATTTGAATTTTTAGCAAATGGTTATTTTTTGGCGCCAAATCTTCTTTTCATTTGAGAGATGTTCTTTTGCATCTTCTGGTTACTGTATCCTTTCTTTTGTTTTGGATAATTTCCAAATTCTTCCTTTTATCTCCTCTCTTATTTTTGCCATTACTCTAAAGATGAGGTTCGTCGTACCTATAGACTCAACCTTCAGAAATAAACAATTGAAATTAGAAGAACGTCAAGCAATTGCAAAGTTTCTTTTGAAAGAAAGTAAGGAAGAAAGTCTTAAATACGAATCTATAACGCAAGCTGCGATGTTGTTCAAGAAATCAATAAGAACTATTCAGCGCATTTGGAAACAATGTCAATCATCAGTTGATCATGGTATGTCATCGTTAGATGTGTCTTTAAGACTTACAGGTAAAGTTGGAAGAAAACGGATTGGAGTCAACATTAATCAAGTCAAAGAAATTCCACTTTGTTGTCGAAAAAATATTCGATCTCTGGCTTTTGCGATGAACATGGCAAAATCAACCGTCTTTCGGAATGTGAAAGATGGAACTCTTCGACCACATTCTAATTCCATCAAGCCTCAGTTAACCGAAGGAAACAAAAAGGTACGACTTCAATACTGCCTCTCAATGATTGATCAGAATACAATCCACACAAATTCCATGTTTATGAATATGTTTAATTATGTTCATAACGACGAAAAGTTGTTTTTTTTGTCCAAAAAAGTTGAAAGGTACTACCTGCTTCCTCGAGAGCATGAGCCCGATTCGTATCGTTCTTACAAAAGTAAAAATTTTATTCCTAAGGTTATGTTTATGGATGCTATAGCACGTCCTCGATTTGATGAAAATGGAATTGAGTTGTTTTCTGGAAAAATAGGTATTTTTTCGTCTGTAGTTAAGGAAACAGCTAAGCAGAATAGCAAAAATCGAACAGCAGGAACTATGGAAACAAAGCCCATTCAGTCAGTAACTAAAGATATCACTAGAGCTTGCTTGATAGATAAAGTTCTTCCTACTATTAGAGCAAAATGACCAGCTTCCGATTCAAATAATCCTATCTTTTTACAACAAGATAATGCAAGGCCACATATTGGTAACAATGATTCGGAATTTATTGAAGTTGCCCGACAAGATGGATTTTACATTAAATAGTGTTTTCAACCATCGAACAGTCCAGATTTAAATGTTTTAGATCTTGGATTTTTTAGAGCAATCCAAAGTCTTCAATATCAAAAGGCCCCTAAAAATATTGATGAATTAGTGGAAGCAGTGGAAAGATCTTTTCATGAAATGAAAGCGAAACAACTCAATCAAGTATTTCTTACTTTACAATCTTGTATGATTGAGGTGATGAAAGATAGTGGCGGCAATAATTACAAAGTGCCTCATTTGAACAAAAATGGACTAGAAAGAGAATAAAACCTTCCTCTCCAACTTCAGTGTGATATTGATATCGTCAATAAAGATTTGGCTCTACTTCAACAATAATATGGGTTATTATTATGGTAAAGCTCTTTATTTTGAAGTTGGAATGGTGTTTTTTCAAGTAGTATGTAGAAGTACTGTACTACTTTTGTGTATAGCCGTAGTGATCATCATGTAACTTTTACAATGATGTTTTGTCAAATATGTTAGGAGTACTATTTTTGTGTACAGACATGGTGATCATAATGTATTTTTTGTACTCATGAATAACTCTACTTACAATGATATAAGTCCCACCAGCTTATATATACTTACACGTCTTTTTCTAGCTTTATTGCTGTTTTATGCTTCTATTTTTTTCTTACTTTCTTATCACATAATAGAGGGCTGCGTAATTGGAAGGAAGGAGAAAAGGGAAGTGGGAGTCATACCGTCACATTTGTATGAATTTTTATATTTAAAGAAGGAAATCTATTTCGAGAAAAATTAACTGAATGTTAAAGAGTTTGTGTTGACCAAATAAATTTGGACAGCATGGGGATGTCAATTGTTCAGGGGAACTAAATGAAAATAGGCGAAATTAATGTCGCGATTATGAGAGACCTTGGTTTATGCAAAAGGGTGTGGTACAGTTTCTCTAATAAAGGCAGCACCCTCAGCTATTATGCAAAGAGCAGTAGCTACGGTCCATAATGACAACATATTGGTCATGGTAACATTTTGTCAGGCTGCTCTAAGATAATGGTGTCTATTACAATTCTTCTCTCGTGATGAATAAGATTGGTAATCATGATCCCGAGAAGTGTCATGTTTTGGTTTCTCCGAGTGACCTTTGTCTATTGAACGATGACTCCTTTCCTTACACTTTTTCTTGTCCCGTTCAAAGTCATCTCGCTCCCTTTCCCTGTCAGATATCGTACCACTATCACGTTTATGAGACTTTAGTCTTCCTTGATCCTTACTCTTGATAAAATTTATTGTCCTTTATCTGTGAAATTTATTTTTCTTTCATCTCATTGATTTGTTTATTCTATTCATACTTTACTGTTTATGTCCGTTGACTGGTGTATACTGTATTTGAAAGTTTGCATATGAAGTTTTCTTAGTATTGATATCCTTACTTTAGGATGTTATTCATTGAGATAATGGTAACTTCTGTGTTATATTTGTTAAATTTGGTGTTCTGTGACTGACTCTCACTGTTGTCGAGTTACTGAACATTTATTCA
This sequence comes from Capsicum baccatum var. pendulum, assembly GCA_030864225.1. NCBI lineage: Eukaryota > Viridiplantae > Streptophyta > Magnoliopsida > Solanales > Solanaceae > Capsicum > Capsicum baccatum. The sequence goes on along the minus strand of CM061559.1, from coordinate 263,610,354 downwards.
TAATCTGACAGTGTGATGATCTGTGTTTATGTTGAAATATCAAAGAAAATGGGCTAGCCTATTTACTTCTGGTGAAGAGAGAGCTGAGAAAGGAGAAACGTAAGGTTGTGAATGGTGGGAAAGCAAATAGGAGTGTTTCATCTGTGTTGACCTACTTAAACAAATGAAAAGGTCGGGCTGTTAACTTTACTGTTTTATGGTGGTTGTTGAAGACTGGCTTCTTGAAGAGCTCTCCGAGAGGTGCATTGCATCAGCTTGATATTTGTTGGAAACTAAGTATTCGGGGCGGGAGTAAATAAGTGCAAAAACTAAAAACAAAATTGTAGGAAATTGTTTTGTTGTGTATTTTCATCTTTGTGGTAATACATGTGAAGTGGATGTACATTGAAGCTGAGGTCGACAATATTCAATACTCGAAAGATTAACAGAAAACAGTTTGTTATGGAGTGAACTTCAGATCACGGTGCTTCTAAAAGGATCAAAAATTTATCAAGACAAAGTGAAATGGACATTTTCTACTCATGTTTAGAGTTTGTAAAAAATATGTTTGTTATACAGCTTGTTCAGACATACAATATTTTCTTACTTGATGTTGCTGCATTCGAATTTGGAAAGCAAATTACACAGCTGACTTGTTAATGTAGGATATCATATCATGTGCTATGTCAGAAATGCACTCCTATCAATGTACTGTGAGTGTGAAGTATTGACGAGGCATATGACGCATTTGAGAAAATAGAGGAGAAGGATGTTGTCTCTTGGGTAGCTCAGTGTCTCAATCAATTTTCAGTTCTAAACAAAAGAAGTTTGATCTTTGTAGTTGTGCTTGTTACTTGTTCCAATTGTAAGATGATATATGTGGAAAATGGGATCCCTCTAAATTCTTGTTTTCTTTAACTTTAGCTTTAAAGATCCAATTTTTACTCGAGAAATCACAGTAATGTGAACAGTGAGTTGTCAAAGAAAACTGGTTTACTTATGTAGAACCAACCAAAAAGAATAAATTGCTCTCTTTGGTTTAAAATAATTTTGATACTATAAAAATAAAAGGCTGAAAGTTTAAATGTTGATTGAACTGATAAGACTTTTACTTTAAAAAAATAAATACTAAAAAAGAAGTATTAATATATTTAAAATCAAGTGGGTCCAATAAGGGTAAAAAGGTAATTATGCCTTTAAAAAAATTTCAAATAAGAAAAGACGGCATTTATTTTGGGACGGACAAAAAAGGAAATGGCGACACATAATTTGGGATGGAGGGAGTAGTATTTTTATTTGGTTCGAAGGATATCATGTGCCTCAGCAGAGAAGTAAAGTTCTGCTCTCCTCTCTTTCTCTTACATATCTAGTTCTATAGCTTAACCCTTACTTTTACGATGTAAGGGCAGAACGCATGTCAAAAGTTATTTAATTTCGCTATTATGAGTATTTTTGGGGTTGTTGGAGACTTAATTAAAAAATATTAATACTATGTAATATTGATTGGTAATATTTATGTCTATTAACATTCTAAAATTAAATTATAAAATATTATTTTTTTAAAGTGGGCGCCCGCAACCCACAGACTAATAGTATGGGCTTTGTTATTTTTTGGCTTATCATTTCGATAGGCTAGCCCAACCTGACCCGTCAAACTCAAAGCCCGTGTGGGCTAGCTCGGATGGGCTGAGCCAACCCATATTGACATCTCTACAAAAAGCTTTACATTATTGATACTCAAAGGAGACTTTGGAATCTTGAAGAATGCACGGAGGTGAATTTAGGATTTCAAAACGCGGATGTATGAATGTGAAATTCATCGAGATGACCTACATTATGCATATTATACTAGACAAGGAGCCCAGAAATGGGGACAAAACAAGAACAAATTCAATGAAAATGTGCACCAAGATCATAAATAACTTACACACCAGGATTATCTAGGCTCTAGGGTACCCCACACCCCCACCCCCACGCAAAACTTTCATCGTCACCTTGTAAGACGAGGCCAACTTATCGAAAGATGGACATTGTGTCAGTTCATACAACCTTCCGATAGGTGCTTGTTGGATTTTATTAAGCTTTTCTGCTATGATGATAGGATTTGCTTTTGCTATTGCCTTCTGACCAGCATTCCTATAATCAAACGGGCAGTTGTATTTGTCTGAATAATGAACAGAAAAGATCACCACATTTTCAACTAAACCCCGTTAATCCCAGACGCTTATGACAAGATGTGCACTTTTTCAAACCCTCTTTTGACTTCACTTGTGAAATCTGAGAGGCTAAATCTGCAGATGCAACCGCGGTACCTACAAGAGCAAGTTCTGATTCATTGCTGCTTGAGCTTCTGCAAACGACGTCTTTGCTGGATGCAGCTACAAGCTTTGCATGTTCCTGCTTCAGTAGTATCATGTCCTTTTGACACTTGGAACACATATTCATCGTAGCTGCACTACCAAAAAAATCACAGTCGTTGATGCAGAGGACGGGGTCTTCTGGAGCTCGACAACCTGTCTCTTTCGATGACTCCATTTCTGCAGTTAATAAGTCAAGTTCAACACCACAAGTGTCACGCCTCAAATCCTATTAGGGAAGACTGGAAACCGTAACCGAGGTGGCCCAGGAGAACCAGCTCATCACCTTATACTTCCCATGCATACCTCTATGTCAACCCAAAATTCGGACAACATCATATTGCATATAAAATTAAATAATCACCTGTATAAGCTCGAGCACATATATATATATGTATATAGAATACTTGGCCATTGAAGCCATCACGTCTATTAACAAAACACCACCTTGACTGTACATTAGGTCTACAAAGGCTCTAGACAATACACAGAGTTTAACTAAGGTCGGGACAGACCCCGCCATATAACTAACTTCTATGCAATACCAAAAGTGACTGGATATGACACAGAAATCCCCAAAGCAAACTGGAGCTCACCAAAAGCAGCTGGGTATCCTGACTCCTACTTGTGCGGTGTATGAGCTGAGGTACCTGTGCCTGCAGCATGCAATGCAGTTCCCCCGTAGGGGACGTCAGTACAAAATTTGTACTGAGTATGTAAAGCTGTAGATAATCACATATGATATAGGAGATCAATAAAAATTAGAAACAAGTGAATAAATCGTAATAGGAGTAGACCAAACTTACTAGAACTTGTGACAACCTGTACATTGTATTTATTCAATCACTTTACCTTCGTTCTTATCATCTTTGTAATTATTACTGTATTGTACTATGACCATTAGGCTGTCTCCAGTACATATCAACTGGGATCGACCCATGATAGGCTTATGCCTTTGGGATACCACCCATAAACACATAAATAGGGATCAACCTATTTGCACAAATAATAGGAGCCGTTCGAAGCTCTCGAGATGACAAACGCAGTTATCGGTTGAATCAAAAGTAATATAAAGGTCAAATTTGGCTAGGGTTTATTCTTTATTAATGATTGATGATGAAAATGAGTTTTTGAACTCATACATGTATATATACACATATTCCCGTCCATAATATAATAGGAAATGACCAAAATGCCTTTAAAATTTAAATAATGTAGATCGACCATACCTCTTTACTCTGATATCAGATTTGGGTGAAATTGGTATCGTTGGAAGGATAATTCAAAGGGATTTCATTTCATATAAGGTAGTCCACCCAGTTAATCCTGTACAAGGAGTTATGGTTATTTGAAGTTGAGCCTAAAAATCTATTTTGATAGGCCGAAGTAAAATGAGTATAACTCCTTACTCAAACGTTGGATTTGGATGAAACCAATTGCATTGGAAAGAAGACTCAAAGAAATTTTTTTCATAGGTCGCAGCTCTCCCATTTAATTATATTAAGGTATTTATGATCGTTCGAATTTGACCCAAAAATTCGGCTGGCCTCAGTAGTTTGTGTGCAGGAAATTTTCCTGCATATTTACTATTCCCAAATATCCCGGCCACCGTTTTATAGTTTCGAACGTTCTCGATTATATCCGAAACCTATCTGTTTTTGGAAATCTTTATATCGTTGGAAAGCTTATTCAATAACCTTCGTATGGAACCATCGACAGGCAAATTCCGGTATAAATAAAAAAAATTAATTCCATATAAATAAGACCAATACACGTACTTGAATACGCCAATACACGTACTTGAATATGGGGTGTTACAACAAGTTCATTAAGTACATCACGAGATAACAAAGGGACAAACAAAAACTTCAACAAAGGAACGTTGTGTTTATGAAAAATAAAGCAATTCAGAATAATACATACATTCAATATCTCGTACTTGCTATATTTTTGTCTAATTCAATATATTTTTTTACCTCTACTTATAGGTTGCGGTGCTGTTGAGACATCAACATTTACAACCATGCCTCCTCTTGTGTCACCACCCTTCATCTGGGTTTCTTCCTGTGAAGTCCCCGAGCAGAACGAAAGAGAAAACACGACCATCACCTGGAAAATCTATGTGAGAGGTAGCAGAGACAGACAGTTGAAGCTAAAAGAGAAGAGAACTGTCCTTTACTTTGACGAAAGTGATAACATTCAGCCAAGAAACTTAGCTGACAATTATAACACGTTCTGAGCCAAATTTGACACCAAGAGAGTCGATCCAACAAGCTACTTAGTTAGGATCTCGCAAGATAGTGAGGATTCTAAAAGTGGGGAGATGAGTGAGGCAGTTGTTTGCAATGGATATGATCAACAGGAGACTATCTCACAAATTGAAACTACGATCACTCCAAGCTCGTCAATTTCAAGGGCAAAAACATGGTCTGAGGAACAAAAGCATATTGTCTGATGGAATATTCAATGATAAAACACGATCCTTCAATGCAGAAAGCACTACATCTAATTCACAGTCGGCAAAACCAGATCCAGAGGCAGCACCAAGATGTTGTGTTGCTAAAACTGAAAATGGTAGCGAGTGTAGAGAAGTTGCTATTGACTGCTTGTCAACTGAAAGCGATGGTTCACTTCTATAGAAAGACGAGCTATAAAAGTAAGAAACCGCAGTTTATGACACCAAACAGGATAAGAAAGACGCTCTTCGAGCACTGGATGATAAGGTTTCGCAGCTCAAGTCACAAGCCTCATTACCTAGTAAGGAGGAAAAAAACGATTGGGGTAATCCCACTAGACAAAGAGCTGAAGCTTTAGAGTCTATTTTGGAGGTTTGTGCGCGACTACTTAAGCAGGAAAAAATCGATGAGCTTGCTGGTGTGCTGAAACCATTCGGGGATGATGGAACGTCTTCTAGAGAAACAGCAATCTGGTTGACAAAAAGTTTCATGACTGCACAAAAGTTGTCCAAGGGGTCGTGATGTTGCACAAAACCTATCTTTTGACCTATAGAACGAGCCTCTGTCTTACGTAAATCATCAAGTATTGTTGGACTAAACTATTCCTCAAGGCTTAACGTGGTTAAGCATCCCTTAGTTTTGATTCTATTCTTGTAGGACAGTTGATGGAACTGTGAAGATTATATATAATGTACTTTTAAAGTTGATTTTTACTCTATGATGATACTTACCACATTTTCTACTATTAGTTTTTTCTCCAAAACTACCTGCAGACAAAGATTATACATTTCTTCAGCTTCTTAGATATGATTGTGTTATTATCGAAGTCGATTTCTAATATAGTTACTCAACTAATAGTATTATCTCAGAAAGTCACGTTTTGAGAATCAAGAAGAAAGGTGATTTTCTGAATAACTATTAGCTGAGTGACTATCTAAGAGGTCAGCGCGATATTATAGTTGTCTTATAGAAAGAAATATCAACAATCAAACTGTTCCTTTTAATATTCCATTCCTCCAACCTCAAGCCTCTTGTGAATGAATTTAATATTTTTAAAAAGTTTTTTTTTATACTATTATTATAGTTTCCCTCATGCACATTTTGCCAATTTATAATAATTCTATCTTGATTGTCATAATTTATTGGTATGATGTTACTTTTCTTATACCTTTCCTTGTCCCATTCAAAGTCATCTCGCTCCCTTTCCCTATCAGATATCCTACCACTATCACGTTCATGATACTTTAGTCTTCCTTTATCCTTACTCTTGATAAAATTTATTGTCCTTTATCGGTGAAATTTATTTTTCTTTTATGTCATTGATTTGCTTATTCAATTTATACTTTACTGTTTATGGCCATTGACTGGTGTATACTATGTTTGAAAGTTTGCATCTGAAGTTTTCTTGGTATTGATATCCTTAGTTTAGGATGTTATTCATTGAGACAATGGTAACTTCTGTGTTACGTTTCTTAAATTTGGTGTTCTGTGACTGACTCTCACTGTTGTCGAGTGACTGAGCATTTAATCATAATCTGACAGTGTGATGATCTGTGTTTATGTTGAAATATCACAGAACATGGGCTAGCCTATTTACTTCTGGTGAAGAGAGAGCTGAGAAAGGAGAAACGTAAGGTTGTGAATGGTGGGAAAGCAAATAGGAGTGTGTCATCTGTGTTGACCTACTTAAAAAAATGAAAAGGTCGGGCTGTTAACTTTACTGTTTTATGGTGGTTGTTGAAGACTGGCTTCTTGAATAGCTCTCCGAGAGGTGCATTGCATCAGCTTGATATTTGTTGGAAACTAAGTATTCGGTGCGGGAGTAAATAAGTGCAGAAACTAAAAATAAAATTGTAGGAAATTGTTTTGTTGTGTATTTTCATTTTTCTGGTAATAGATGTGAAGTGGAAGTACGTTGACGCTGAGGTTGACAATATTCATTACTAGAAAGATTAACAGAAAAAAGTTTCAGTGAACTTCAGATCACGGTGCTTCTAAAAGGATCAAACATTCATCAAGACAAAGTGCAATGGACATTTTCTACTCATGTTTAGAGTTTGTAAAAAATATGCTTGTTATACAGCTTGTTCAGACATACAATATTTTGTTACTTGATGTTGCTGCATTCGAATTTGGAAAGAAAATTACACGACTGACTTGATAATGTAGGATATCATATCATGTGCTATGTCGGAAAGGCACTCCTATCAATGTAATGTGAGTGTGAAGTATTGACGAGGCATATGACGCGTTAGAGGAAATAGCGGAGAAGGATGTTGTCTCTTGGGTAGCTCACTGTCTCAATCAATTTTCAGTTCTAAACAAAAGAAGTTTGATCTTAGTAGTTGTGTTTGTTACTTTTTCCAATTGTAAGATGATATATGTGGAAAGTGAGGTCCCTCTAAATTCTTGTTTTCTTTAACTTTAGCTTTAAAGATCCAATTTTTACTCGAGAAATCACAGTAATATGAACAATGAGTTGTCGAAGAAAATTGGTTTACCCAACCAAATAAAATAAATTGCTCTCTGTGGTTTAAAATAATTTTGATACTGTAAAAATAAAAGGCTGAAAGTTTAAATTTTGATTGAAGTGATAAGGCTTTCACTTTTAAAAAAACAAATACTAAAAAAGAAGTATTAATATATTTAAAATCAAGTGGGTCCAATAAAGGTAAAAAGGTAATTGTGCCTTTGAAAAATTTCCAAATAAGGAAAGACGACATTTATTTTGGGACGGCTGACACATAATTTGGGTCGGAGGTACTAACAGATTTTTGCATATGCATCCATTTTGGCTTATTGGGTTTCCATTCAAATTGTTCTTACATTTCAACCATTTTTCATTTTGTGTTTGTAATGTTCTACTTCAAACAGATGTTCACGAAGGGATTGTTCTTAATATTCATAAATGCAAAAGCACAAGTACAAAAGTCCAATCAGATGCTGAATCAATGTTTTGTACAAAGTACTTTTCTTGACATTATTGAGTCAAGAGTTAGCACATGAGAACAGCACTGATAGGCTTGCAACAAAGTCTCCAAAAAGAGGAGCTACTAACAGTTCCACCAAATTTAGCTAGAATTGTAGAGGTCTAAAACAACTTCATCTACTAATTCTTGGAGAATATGCCTAGCAACTTCAGTTCCATATTCATATTCTTCAATCTCGAAGTCCGTACATTTACCCAAAGAATGGCTTATATCCCATTCTATTAGTTCGTCTGGGATCAAACCAACAAATTGTGTCCATTCTTCGACCTCATCAATAATATCAGCAATCAGAATCTCTTTGGTCATACTTGATGGTAGTTTGGTACAGGTTCTGAAACCAGAATATGAGATTGGAGAAAATTTTGAGTCTAGGTACTCTAACAGACAATCAAAGGCGAATCCTTTAAGCTGATTCATCTGTTTTGGGTCAATACAGCCAAACAACTCACCGAAATCCATCCACAAAAAACATGAAACATTTCATGTTCATTGAGGATAAAATGGCTCACAAAGAACCCATCCTCTACAGGTAGAGGCTGTTGTTGAGCTGTAGTTCCAAATATGAGTTTAGTATTCAAAATGACCTATATTGCGTAGCTGAGTTTGCTTCATTTTAACTGATCAATCTTGCTGAGCACTCCAGAAATGTCATTACTCAGTTCTCTGTAACTCCTCCTGGTGGATAATGAGTTCTCACAATTCAAAAGATCTGTATCAGGTTCTGGAAAGAGTGGTTCATCATCAACAGAGTCCACTGATTCAGCAAGCACTTTGTCCTCTGGAAGAAAACAAGCATCATATTTATTAGAAGCATGGACGCATGAAATCCAAGTTCAGAGTTGTCTTGTTTTTTAATTTATGTATTTGAGGGAAAGAAAGGAAGTATGAAAATAGTAAAATATCGAATCGGGGACCATACTTGAGCTACTTTTGGGACTGCTGGAGAGGTAGCTGTCAGTTGAATAGTGATCAAGTGAATTCCCAACTAAATCTGCTTTATCTTCCAAAGGAGAAAAATATCTAGTAGGATAAATGAGAGCACATTTAGCTCTAAACCTTTGCAAACCTGGTTCTGAACTCTTTATTTCGGCCATCTCAAAATCCATATCTTCTTTATCAGATCCGCTAGGTCGAGCGCCAAGTTTGTCTGCCACATTGCTCCAAGTTTCAGAAGCTGAAGCCTTTTGGGGCTTACTGCCTGATCCTGCTGGCATCGATTCCAAACCCATGAGCCTAGTAATCAAACTTAGAGCTTTTATTTTGCGCTTGCTTTCACAACGTGTATCGGTCATTCCATTATTCTTTTCTTTTGGAAAACCCCCACTATTCTCATCAGCAATCTACATTGTTCATACAAGAACCAAAAACAATAAAAACAAAAACTATCCTATTAGGCTAAAATCTGAGACAATAGATGAAAAATAAAGCTAAATATGGGAGTATAGTTCAAGAAATGAGTACCAAATGAAGCTTTGGCTGCTTCTCATCACCTCCAAACTTTTTTGAAGCTTATTTCAAGCAAGCTATAAGAATGCAGCATAAAAAAGGAAATAATTTATCCCTTTAACTAGAATCACCTTCAAGAAATTAACCATTCTGCTTTAAAAATGAGTGGAATGTAGTAGTAGCTAACCTAGTGAAAGCAGTTTCTTTGGAAACAGCTTCTTGGCAAATCTACGGTTCTGATCAAAGAGCTAAAAGAAAATGCCTACACAACCACAAGGCCTTTGAGGTTGTCTCTCATTCATTTCTCTAGCTGAGCTATCATTCATCCTTCAAAATCCTCTCTTAAATTTCTTCACCTTTTCTCCCACTCTGCTGAATGTGATTCACACACTTTGTCTTCCCAATAAGATTCTATCAAACATTATATTCACATTAATTTGGAAAGAATTAAACCAACCCCCCCCACTGGCCCCTCTGCCCACCACATCACTCACCCTCCTTGGACCAAAAAAAGAAAATGGGGAAAAAGAACTTACATTTTTATGCAAGAAACAAAGCAAAAACCCAACAAAATATCAAAAAGAAAGTAGAAAATAGCTATGAAAAGTAAAACCCTGAGTTGTGTTCAATTATGACAAAACTTTCACAAGAAACCATAGTCAAACAAAGCAAACACAGAACAAGAAAATACAAACAGCAATACCCAGAATGTCTTCAACTTGCACCAAATGTGCTACTGTTCAAGAAAATAGCTAGAACTGGTTATAGTACACTCTAGTAAGCTATTCTTTTCTTTTTTTAATCTTCTTTACGACAGTGAAAAAAGCAAAAGCATAATTATTTTAAATTAGTTCCTATAGACATGCTTTCTAAGCTTTGCTATCACAAATGCTACAGAATAAGAAAAGAATGCGTCGATAGAGACTAACCGATTAGGCACCAAACAATAATAATAGAACCCAAAGCAATTGCATCAAGGACAGGACCGAATGTTTTTCGAAATCCAAAGTGACAAAGAACTTCAAAGTACTTTTAAGATAAAATAGAGAGAGTAATAGCGGAGGAGAAGTTTGTCCTCTTAGAGAAAGAGAATGGTGAGTTTATATAGTGAGGAGGGCCGTCCACAATCCCAAATAATGAATGAATAATAATATTTAATGGAAGAAGAATAACATATAATGAATCAATTAAGGGGATTGTTCCCTTAAATGGATGGGGTAAATCAATCTGTTCCACAAATCATGCTATAGTTGCCATAAATAAATAATACCCTATTATAACATTTGAAATTTCCATGAATAGAACAAGTAAAAAGAGATCCTACCTACTTATTAAATGAAATCAAGAAGAGGTATATAAATTTACCATAATTAACGTGTGAGTGGATGTCTGTCAGCCAAGTAAGGCAAGAAAATTAAAAATCAATTACTGAGATGCTTTTCTCTAATCAAATTGGTACAGGATCATACCCAAACATTCAAAACATGCACATATTAGCCTTATTAAAGATATACGAAAAAATCCAAAAAATAAAAAAACAATAACTGAGATGCTTTTCTCAAATCAAATTGGTACAGGATCATACCTAAGTAGTCAAAACGTGCACATATCAGCCTTATTAAAGATTTATGAAAAAATCCGAAAAATTAAAAATCAATTGATGAGATGATTTTATCAAATCAAATTGGTACAGGATCATACCCAAATAGTCAAAATGTGCACATATTAGCCATATTAAAAATTTACGAAAAAATCCTCGAATCGTCATATACATGCTTTTCCCATACAAAATTACCCATATTAAGTAAGAGGCATAAAAAATGTGATGTTTCAAAAAGTTAGGAGTGTTTGCACATACCAGAGAGAGACGAACAAATTGACTCACCATTCAATTTAAGTGTCACGAAATTTCAATCAAGAAGGACATGCAAATAGGGTTGAATAAAAATCATAGACTTAAAATCAACACATTTATTCAGCAAAAATCAAACGTGGCCACACTTATGAGAGACACAGATGAAGAAATAGTACTAAAGTTCACACACATATTTCGAACACGGGATCAAACCTGAAGATGGATTCTTCATTTTCGACGAGGAAGGGATGCATGGTTGGAACGCCGAAGGGGTTTGCCAAAGGTATCGATGTGGGAGAGGAGTCGAGGCTGTGTCGTAGCTGTTAGACGTTCGACAGAGGGGATGAAGAAGCCGACTGGAGGATGGAGGATAGAGTGGCGGCGTGGAGGCTTGGATGGCTGTCTCCGTCGATGGCGGCGCCACTGGTGGTGCTGTTCATTGGTGGAGGATGAGAAGGAAGGGGAATGGACATCGGAGCAGCGGCTGGACTCGCCTGGGGTAGGAGCTGGCGACGCGTATAGAGAAGAAGGAAGAGGCGACGGCGAAGGCTGTTCGCCAGAGATGGTGTATGGCGAGGAGGACTCGGAGCGGAGGTAGTGTTTTTGGTGGTCAATTGGTGATGGAGAGAACGGAGGAGGGGGGGGAGATCAAGATTTGGAGGTGTTTGTAGAGAGAGAAAAGAGAGAGGTGGAGAGATAGAGGCGGAATTTGGGGAAAAAAATTGAGTTAGGGTTTGTAGGTTTGAAATAGGGAAAGAGAGATCTTTTAATGTCAACCGTTGGATTGGTTTTTGATCGATGTATGTGATTTAATGTCATGGGAGAATTAAAATGTGGCTAGGATGAAAAATAATGTCTTAAATTGTAAGAAATTGGGTTAAGATTGTAATGGATTGGGTAAAAAAAGGCTATAATTGTACGAAATTAAATAAAATTGGATTAAAAGGTAAACAAAATCATGCAAGGTAATTTTGGTTAGGCTGTTATTTAAATTAAAGTAGGAATAATAATAATAATAATATATGATAATAAAATTAAATAATAAATAGCAACATTAAATAAAAAATAATAAAAAATATAATAAAAGATAAATAATAATAATGAAAAAAATAATAATTAAAAAATAAATTATAATAATAAATGATAAGTAATAAATAATATTAATATATATAATAACCATGTAAATAAATATTAATATCAATAAATATTATTAAATAAAGCAAAACTAGACAATGTATTTTGCAAAATTGTGAGTGTGCATATTTACGTGAAAATAATTTAATTAATAAAATTATGAAAATGTCATTTTTAATTTTAGAATATTATAAAAATATGATTCTAAAAGATAACTGATGATTTATGCATTTTTTAAATTATGAATGCGATACGTCAAAAATCTGTTTGATGCAAGAAAATATGCAAAAATACTAATGTTTAAAAATTAATGATTTTGTTAAAATAACAAACTAAATGTAGTGTCGGGAGGTCAAAATTGGGTGTCAACATCACGGTGTCAAAATTGGCTTCCAATACTGCTGACTTTTAAAAAACTAATTTAAAACAATAAATAAATAGGAACAATTAAATTTCTTAAATTCATGATATAAGAAATACAAAAATGAAGTATAATAATAAATAAAAATTTTAACATTATTATTGAAACAATTAAATTTCCTTAAATATCAACAATATCTAAACAATTCATTTATTATGAATATTGAGGAAGTTATTGTCTAAAATATCAATGAATTAAGTGGACTCAATGTAAAATAGTTGAATAGACCTTTCAATATTTTCTATTTACCCCATTTGAATTGGACACACTCCTTAATAAATTCTTTACTCTTGCAAGGTTAAAAGTAATTTCACTAATATATTTTTAGTTACTAAAATTTATACATTTTTTTAAAATAATAATGATTATATTTTAATCTTTTATATAAATGAAGACTTTAGTTACTACTATTTTGTCTTATTTGATGATATTTTCGTTAACAATACCAACAGTAAGGGTATTTTGGTAACTAAAACCTCCAATCAATGAGACTTTACCGTTTCTTTTGCCTCTACTGTTTTTCTTTCCTAAAATCTTCTTTCATCTTCATTTTCTCTATTTTTCCTTTTCTCCACTGTATTCCTGCGCACCTTGACACCAAAACACAAGTTTCAAGAAAAATTCATATTCTTAATCTCAATTTTTATTAGTCCATCATGATTTATTTTTGGTAAGTGCATCTTTGATGGTGGAGCAAGTTTTCGAGCAAGTTTTCATTTGATGTTTTTTATATATATGATACATGATGCTAACTATTTCAAGCCTTAATCCTTTTATTTCAAATCTGTTATTATTATTGATCTATTATACAAATTAATTAATTCAAGTTTTAATCTATTTTCTCTAGATCTGTAGTTAATATTGTTATGGTACTAACTAATTCAATTATCCTTTGGATATCTTCTTGTTCTGCGATACTAATTAATTTTTGCTATCCTTTGGTCCTTTTTACTTGCTCTTTATTGATTTTTTATTTATATTTTCTATTTACAGATGATTGATTTTATAAATTTGTCTTAAGAGTTGTATAGAGCAATAGGTTTGAATCAGACCGACTCATTGTAACCTACTGGGAACTATAGAAAGTAATTTGCTTATGGATTGATGAACATTGAATATCATAATATTCCCTCCGTCTCAAATTATATGTCGCCATTTGACCGGACGCGATATTTAAGAAATAGGCATTGATCTTGCTAAAGTTACTAAATTACCCCTCTTAAAAAAGTATTGGACCACTAGGTACTTTTATTAAATTTCACAATAATTAAAAAAATACAATAGAGAGTACAGTATTAAAAAAAATCTACTAAAAAAATACACCACCTACATAACTGTCTCTCTCTTTTGCAAAGAGTTAATAGTCCAAATCAGTGTATCGCTTTAATTTAAAATTTTACTCTCATTTTCTCTATCAACAATTAAGAAAAATTTGCTATTGCAAAATTCAATTTTCTAGAAAATAGGACCAATTTGCCGTCATGTACGGATTTTCCACGAAAACTTTACATTTTTGATTTGATTTTGGTTTAAATTTTTGGGCGCTAAACCTACTTTTAATTTGAATTTTTAGCAAATGGTTATTTTGTGTCGTCAAATCTTCTTTTCATTTGAGAGATGTTCTTTTGCATCTTCTAGTTACTGTATCCTTTCTTTTGTTTTGGATAATTTCCAAATTCTTCCTTTTATCTCCTCTCTTATTTTTGCCGTTACTCAATCATGTATTTCTTACTTTACAATCTTGTATGATTGAGGTGATGAAACATAGTGGCGACAATAGTTACAAAGTGCCTCATTTGAACAAAAATGGATTGGAAAGAGAAGAAAACCTTCCTCTCCAACTTCATTGTAATATTAATATCGTCAATAAAGATTTGGCTCTACTTTAACAATGATGTGAGTTATTATTATGGTAAAGCTCTTTATTTTGAAGTTGGAATGGTGTTTTTTCAAGTAGTTTGTAGAAGTACTGTACTACTTTTGTGTATAGCCGTAGTGATCATCATGTAACTTTTACAATGATGTTTTGTCAAATATGTTAGGAGTACTATTTTTGTGTACAGACATGGTGATCATAATATATTTTTTGTGCTCATGAATAACTCTACTTACAATGATATAAGTCCCACCAGCTTATATATACTTACACGTCTTTTTCTAGCTTTATTGTTGTTTTCTGCTTCTATTTGTTTCTTACTTTCTTATCACATAATAGAGGGCTACGTAAATGGAAGGAAGGAGAAAAGGCAAGTGGGAGTCATACCGTCACATTTGTATGAATTTTTATTTTTAAACTAGGAAGTCTATTTCGACAATAATTAAGTGAATGTTAAAGAGTTTGTGCAGACCAAATATATTTGGACAACATGGGGATGTCAATTGTTCAGGGGAACTAAATGACAATAGTTAAAATCAATGTCGCGATTATGAGAGACCTTGGTTTATGCAAAAGGGTGTGGTATAGTTTCACTAATAAAGGCGGCACCCTCAGCTATTATGCAAAGAGTAGTAGCTACGCTCCATAAAGACAACATATTGGGCATGGTAACATTATGTCAGGCTGCTCTAAGCTAATGGTGTCTATTACAATTCTTCTCTCGTGATGAATAAGATTGGTAATCATGATCCCGAGAAGAGTCATGTTTTGGTTTCTCCGAGTGACCTTTGTCTATTGAACGATGACTCCTTTCCTTATACTTTTTCTTGTCCCGTTCAAAGTCGTCTCGCTCCCTTTCCCTGTCAGATATCGTACCACTATCACGTTCATGAGACTTTAGTCTTCCTTGATCCTTACTCTTGATAAAATTTATTGTCCTTTATCGGTGAAATTTATTTTTCTTTCATGTCATTGATTTGCTTATTCAATTTATAGTTTACTGTTTATGGCCATTGACTGGTGTATACTGTGTTTGAAAGTTTGCATCTGAAGTTTTCTTGGTATTGATATCCTTAGTTTAGGATGTTATTCATTGAGACAATGGTAACTTCTGTGTTACGTTTCTTAAATTTGGTGTTCTGTGACTGACTCTCACTGTTGTCGAGTGACTGAGCATTTAATCATAATCTGACAGTGTGATGATCTGTGTTTATGTTGAAATATCACAGAACATGGGCTAGCCTATTTACTTCTGGTGAAGAGAGAGCTGAGAAAGGAGAAACGTAAGGTTGTGAATGGTGGGAAAGCAAATAGGAGTGTGTCATCTGTGTTGACCTACTTAAAAAAATGAAAAGGTCGGGCTGTTAACTTTACTGTTTTATGGTGGTTGTTGAAGACTGGCTTCTTGAATAGCTCTCCGAGAGGTGCATTGCATCAGCTTGATATTTGTTGGAAACTAAGTATTCGGTGCGGGAGTAAATAAGTGCAGAAACTAAAAATAAAATTGTAGGAAATTGTTTTGTTGTGTATTTTCATTTTTCTGGTAATAGATGTGAAGTGGAAGTACGTTGACGCTGAGGTTGACAATATTCATTACTAGAAAGATTAACAGAAAAAAGTTTCAGTGAACTTCAGATCACGGTGCTTCTAAAAGGATCAAACATTCATCAAGACAAAGTGCAATGGACATTTTCTACTCATGTTTAGAGTTTGTAAAAAATATGCTTGTTATACTGCTTGTTCAGACATACAATATTTTGTTACTTGATGTTGCTGCATTCGAATTTGGAAAGAAAATTACACGACTGACTTGATAATGTAGGATATCATATCATGTGCTATGTCGAAAATGCACATATACTGTGAGTGTGAAGTATTGACGAGGCATATGACGCATTAGAGAAAATAGTGGAGAAGGATGTTGTCTCTTGGGTAGTTCACTGTCTTAATCAATTTTCTGCTCTAAACAAAAGAAGTTTGATCTTTGTAGTTGTGTTTGTTACTTTTTCCAATTGTAACATGATATATGTGGAAAATGGGATCCCACCAAATCCGTATTTTCTTTAACTTTAGCTAAAGAGATCCAATTTTTACAAGAGAAATCATAGTAATGTGAACAATGAGTTGTCAACAAAAACTGGTTTACTTATGTAGAACCAAATACTAAAATGAAGTATTAATATATTTAAAATCAAGTGGATCCAATAAGGGTAAAAAGGTAATTGTGCCTTTAAAAAAATTGCAAATAAGAAAAAACGACATTTATTTTGGGACAGACAAAAAAGGAAATGGCGACACATAATTTTGGACGGAGGGAGTAGTATTTTTATTTGGTTCGAAGGATATCATGTGCCTCAGCAGAGAAGTAAAGTTCTGCTCTCCTCTCTTTCTCTTACATATCTAGTTCTATAGATTAACCCTTACTTTTACGATGTAAGGGCAGAACGCATGTCAAAAGTTATTTAATTTCGCTATTATGAGTATTTTTGGGGGTGTTGGAGACTTAATTAAAAAGTATTAATACTATGTAATATTGATTGGTAATATTTATGTCTATTAACATTCTAAAATTAAATTATAAAATATTATTTTTTTAAAGTGGACTGGCCCGTAAGGCCCGCAACCCACAGAGTAATAGTGTGGGCTTGATATTTTTTGGCTCATTATTTTGATAGGCTAGCCCAACCTGACCCGTCAAACTCAAAGCCCGTGTGGGCTAGCTCGGATGGGCTGAGCCAACCCGCATTGACATCTCTACAAAAAAAACTCTACATTATTTATACTCAAAGGAGACTTTGGACTCTTAAAGAATGCACGGAGTCCAATTTAGGATTTCGAAATGCGGATGTATGAATGTGAAATTCTTCAAGATGACCTACATTATGCATATTATACTAGACAAGGAGCCCAGAAATGGGGACAAAACAAGAACAAATTCCATGAAAATGTGCCCCAAGATCATAAATAACTTACACACCAGGATTATCTAGGCTCTAGGGTACCCCCCACCCCCACGCAAAACTTTCATCGTCACCCTGTAAGACGAGTCCAACTTATCGAAAGATGGACATTGCTTCATTTCATACAACTTTTCGATAGGTGCTTGTTAGATTTTATTAAGCTTTTCTGCTACGATGATAGGATTTGCTTTTGCTATTGCATTTTGACCAGCATTCCTATAATCACACTGGTAGTTGTGTTTGTCTGAATAATGATGAACTGCGCAGAAAAGATCACCACATTTGCAACTAAACCCCGTTAATCCCACACACTTACGACAAGTTGTGCACTTTTTCAAACCCTCATTTGCAACTAAACCCCGTTAATCCCACACACTTACGACAAGCTGTGCACTTTTTCAAACCCTCTTTTGACTTCACTTGTGAAATCTGAGAGGCTAAATTTGCAGATGCAACCGCGGCACCTTCAAGAGCAAGTTCTGATTCATCACTGCTTGAGCTTCTGCATACGACGTATTTGCTGGATGCAGATGCAAGCTTTGCATGTTCCTGCTTTAGTAGTATCATTTCCTTTTGACACTTGGAACACATATTCGACATAGCTGCACTACCGAAAAAATCACAGTCGTTGATGCAGAGGACGGGGTCTTCTGGAGCTCGACAACCTGTCTCTTTAGATGACTCCATTTCTGCAGTTAACAAGTGAAGTTCAACACCACAAGTGTCAGGCCTCAAATCCTCTTGGGGTGGACTGGCACCCGTAACCGAGGAGGCCCGGAGAACCAGCTCATCACCTTATACTTCCCATGCATACATCTATGACAACCCGAAATTCGGACAACAATCGTATATAAAAGGAAATAATAACCTTTATAAGCTTGAGCACACATATATATATATATGTCTATACAATACTTGGCTATTGGAGCCATCACGTCTATTAACAAAGCAGCTGGATATCCTGACTCCTACTTGTGCGGTGTATGAGCTGAGGTACCTGTGCCTGCAACATGAAATGCAGGTCCCTCATGGGGGACGTCAGTACAAAATATGTACTGAGTACGTAAAGCTGTGGATAATCACATATGATATAGGAGCTCAATAAAAATTAGAAACAAGTGAATAAATCGTAATAGGAGTGGACCACACTTACTAGAACTTGTGACAACCTGTACATTGTATTTATTAAATCACTTTACATTCGTTATTATCATCTTTGTAATCATTACTGTACTGTACTGTGACCATTAGGCTGCCTCCAGTACATATCAACTGGGATCGACCCATGATAGGCTTATGCCCTTGGGATACCACCCATAAACACATAAATAGGGATCAACCCATGACAGGCTTATGTCCCTGGGATACCACCCGATAAGAGAGAACTTCCATCACTTAGTTCAATTAATTTTTGAGATTGTTATTTCGGTCGCCACCGCATTTTTGATACTTTGAAAAAATGATACATCAATAAGAGACATATAAATAGACCATCAATGCAATAACGATGAAGTAAGAACTTATTGGTACATCAATGAAGTATTTTGGTGTCATCAATGCCAAAACAATGAAGTAGGAACTTATTAGTATATCAATGAAATGTTTTGGAGTCATTAATAGCACATGGATCTTTTTTGAGTAACCGGATACCTTCTGACATTCATTAGTGCAATAAACATGTAAGATTTGGAAAACAAGTATTGGAATGTCTTGACATCTTGTAGGGTGGAAACAAGTTCATTGGTAACGTAGGACATCATACAAAACCATTATGGATCACATGTTATTGAATAACTTTGGAAACTTTCTTAATAGAACAATTTTTCACTTTTATGCCAAAGATATGGTATAGAGTATGCTTTACATACCTGACTGTAGCCCTTTAATACTAGTCCCAAATGGACTTCCCGTCTTTTCGGATTACTTATCTACAATGAACATATATAGCAATCTAGTATTAGCAACCAAACGTCAGAATTCAATTATTTGAATTCACCAAACAAGTGGTTAAGTAGTAAGCCTTAATTACACCATAAAGGGTGTCACTTTAACCCTCTTATACTCCAATTACATTCACATGACATGCATATTCATACAACATCCTCCAATATCAAGTCTGGATTCATTTATCCTTCCAACCAATCCATTAAACCAAATTGAGCCATAGACATAAATAATCATCAATTCAATAGTATATCACCATATCCACCTTCCATAACTCAATTACCATATCCACCTTCCACAATTAAATACAACCAAACCATGCAAAATAGTCCATAACCCTATTTCCATCACCTTTCAATAACAACCAATAAATATAATCCTCTATCACACATATACATATGGAAAAGAATAAATGCAAACAATATTCATAACTTAGAATTCACCTCTTGATTATGAAATCCAGTTTTCACAAATAATAGGAGCCGTTCGAAGCTCTCGAGATGACAAACGCCGTTATCGGATTACTTTGAAATTTCTATGGTTGAATCAAAAGTAATTTAAAGGTCAAATTTGACTAGGGTTTGTTCTTTCTCAATTATTGATGATGAAAATGATTTTTTGAACTCATATACATGTATATATACACATATAAGGAGTGATTGTACTGACCAATGCATTGAGCATCCTATGAATTCTATCGATGGAAACCTTTAGACATCTTCATTCTTATCTGTATGAATGCTGCTTTGCATCTAATGAGCTTAGGTTTTGAAGAAGATTGTTTCAATAGAATAATATATATGCCCCAATGTCTTAACTCAAGGTTTGAGTTTGAAGGACCAAGCATCCACAAGACGAGCTTCCAAAAAAAAATATGACAGGAGCTGACAAGTAGGATTGAACTGAAGTAGAAATTTAAAACTTTCTCGTTGGAGTCATACGTGAAGTAGTTTTCTTTCTTCTTAGCAATAAAAAAGAAGAACCAGTAAGTATTTCGCACCTATGATTTTCCCTGTAACAATAACACTACTTTCTTGAAGTGGATAATATGGACGCGAAGAGGTATACATCTCTCTACCAAATATTCATTTTGATGAATAGGCAGTATGGAATATGGACACGCTTAAATGTCGAGTGAAAGAAGTTATGTCATCAAATAGTTGCTCCAATCTTTCCTTTTAAACCAAGCACATTTAGATACAAAATCTTTGACTCATCTTATAATTTATTATATCAAAAGTTTTACTTGATGGTAAGATATACTTGGAGAATGTTCTTCTAATCTGATGATAGACGGTTATTTTTCCGTTGCAGGTGAATTTGATAGCTAAAATAAGCCATCCATATCTTTTAGAGTATAAAGATGCTTGGGTGGACAAGGTATCCAATCATCCAGTTTTGTGGTTGCTTGGATCAGAAAGTGGAAAACGTAGCCTTTAATAGTTGCGATTATTGCTGCATAAGCTGCACCAGAGAAAAAGCTCATCTTTCTTTTTCTTTCAGGGGAGCTGTATATGCATCGTTGCCGATTATTGCGAAGATGAAAATATGTGAGTGATTATCCCTAATTTTGCTAACATTTTAAATGTGTACCTATAAGGAAAGATAAGAATAAAGAACAAAAGGAGCCACTAAACGAGGGAAGGGAAAACAATTGTTAAGTAAAATTCTTCATCATTGTCACCGGTTATATTTTATCATAAAATATGGCCAACCTGTGTTTGTAGAGCGCAACCTTTTGCCATGATCGTGGCTGTTTTAAGCCTGTGTTGTAAGCACATCCAGGTATCTGGAGAATGAAAGACCTCAGATTTCATAAATACTCCCTCGTACCAAGAACGATAGAAGGGGTAATGAGGTTGAAAATAAAGAAATGAATAGGATGATCATAGAACTTCTTTTGTGGTGTAATTTAAGGACGGTGATGATTTTTTTACCCCGTGTTCAGGGCGGAGGTCATGAGGAAGTCTAGAGGAGCACTTTTCTCGGAAGAGGTAGTTAAATGCGATTTCAATACTTATGAAGCTTCTCTGTGCCTTCCCGTTAGCTTAAAAAATTGCGTGTTTTTATGTTGTTTTTTTCCTGCTATTATAGAAACTCTGCAAATGGCTGACTCATCTATTGTTAGCTTTGGAGCATCTGCATTCCAACCACATTCATCATAGAGACCTCAACGTAAAAACTTGTTGTAATCGGCGAAATAGAAAAGCCTTCTTAGCATGAAACGTTTTTAACGTGAACTATTTTGAATTAAGTTATGTAACATATTCATCAAAAAGGACAATGACATCAGGTTAGATAAGAATGCCCGAAACAATTGCTTGATTGGGTCGTCTTTGCTTCTTTACTATCCTTCAAATTCACTTGATTGTCACAGGTGATTTTGGATTAGGAAAATTGCTAGATGCAGAAGGTCTTGCTTCCTCGGTATGAATTTCTATTACCGCAAAATGAAAATCTTACTTACATGCAAGTTTTGACCTTCTATTGTCACCTAACAATCAATTCAGCATATCTATTTAGCAAGAGAGAAATCCCTTCTCCCTCCAAGACCGAGAAAACCTATAATTTGCTTTTATTTTCAGTCATAGGTACCAAAATGTTGTGGTGGTCATCTTCCTTTTTATCAAAAGAAATATTATGGTATTCATCATATTACAAAGCTCCTGTCGCCATAGCACCTAGCTTAATGCATTTGAGAAAAAGACATCGAGTTGTACAACTAATCCATAATTTTGGAACAAATTTCATGTAATAGGTATCTGGAACACCAAACGACATATGCCCTGAGCTTCTTGCCGGCATACCCTATGGCTATAAATCTGATATATGGTCACTTGGTAAGAAATAAGAATGTTGATGAAGCAATGTATTTCAACCTTGTACATCATGTCCCTAATACTAACACTTTAATGTGATTTTAGGATACTGTATGTTTTACATTGCTGCACATCGACCCCCGTTTAAATCCTTTACAAGTTGATTTTTCAGTTATCTGAACTTTGTAAACAATACCTTGAAAAGTTATACTTGTTACGCAAAAAAAGAAAAGAGAAGTTCTTTATCCTGATATCTTCTATATGATATAGTGACAATGTAAATCCAACAGGACAAAACTGGACTTATCAACAAAATAAACCGGGGTTTGTTCTCACCACTTCCGATTATATACTCCTCCACCTTGTAAGTATCTTCCTTCTCAGCACGCCACAAGTATAACAAATCAGTCAGTTGACAAAGCGGATTTAATTCTTGCAGGAAACAGATAATAAAAAGCATGCTAAGGAAAACTCTAGAACACCGGCCTACAGTGAATGGGAGCTACATATGTTCAAATGTTATTCTTTCCGTTTCAATCTGTTAAGTCTTATTTTCCTTTTTAGTCCGTTTAAAAGCGAATGTTTCTTTCCTTTTACAACAGCTTCTTAATTCTAACTTTCTACGTGGCATGTTTAAAGATCACAAACTAAAATTAGATTTTGATACATTTTGCATACCTTTATTTTAAGACCACAAGATTTAAGTCTTCTTTTCTCTCTTAAACTTCGTGCCAAATCAAAACCAGAAAAACAAAATGAAATGGAGGGAGTATTAAATTGAGATTCATCTTGATATATTTTTTTACCTCTACTCATAGGCTGCCGAGCTGTTGAGACATCAACATTTGCAACCATACCTCCTCTTGTGTCACAACCCTTCGTCTGTGTTTCTTCCTGTGAAGTCCCCGAGCAGAATGAAAGAGAAAACATGACCATCACCTAGAAAATCTATCAGTCCGAGAGGTAGCAGAGATAGACAGTTGAAGCTAAAAAAGAAGAGAACTGTCCTTTACTTTGATAAAAGTGATAACATTCAGCCAAGAAACTAATCTGACAATTATAACATGTTCCGAGCCAAACTTGACACTAAGAGAGTCGATCCAACAAGCTACTCGGTTAGGATCTCTCAAGATAATAAGGATTCTAAAAGTGGGGAGATGAGTGAGGCAGCTGTTTGCAATGGATATGATCAACATAATACTATCTTACAAACAGAAACTGCGATCACTCCAAGCTCATCAAGTTCAAGGGCAAAAACAAGGTTCGAGGAACAAGAGCATGTTTCTCTGGAGCATGTTAGTCGATTTGACGAGGGTGATACGAAGAATAACAAGACAAAAGATCTTGAGGTGTTGAGCAGTCCACTGGACCATGAGGAAGCAGATATAGTGGAATGTATCTTCGCAAAATCTAGCAGAATGACATTGCCTGATGGAAGATTCAACGATAAAACACGATCCTTCGATGAAGAAAGCACTTCATCTAATTCACAGTCGGCAAAACCAGATCCAGAGGCAGCACCAAGATGCTGTGTTGCTGAAACTGAAAATGGTAGCGAGTGTAGAGAAGTTGCTATTGACTTCTTGTCAACTGAAAGCGATGGTTCACTTCTACACAAAGACGAGCTAGAAAAGTAAGAAACCGCGATTTACGACACCAAACAGGCTAATAAAGACGCTATTCGATCACTAGATGATAAGGTTTAACAGCTCAAGTCACTAGCCGCATTACCTAGTAAGAAGGACAAAGACGACTGGGTATTCCCACTGAACATAGAGCTGAAGCTTTAGAGTCTCTTTTGGAGGTTTGTGCATGACTACTTAAGTAGGAAAAAATCGATAAGCTTGCTGGTGTGCTGAAACCATTCGGGGATGATGGAATGTCGTCTACAGAAACAACAATCTGGTTGACAAAAAGTCTCATGACTGCACAAAAGTTGTCCAAGGGGTTGGGATGTTGCACAAAACCTATCTTTTGACCTATAGAACGAGCCTCTGTCTTACGTAAATCATCAAGTATTGTTTGACTAAACTATTTCTCGAGGCTTAACGTGGTTGAGCATCCCTTAGTTTTGATTCTATTGTTGTAGGACAGTTGATGGAGCTGTGAAGATTATATATAATGTACTTTAAAGTTGATTTCTACTCTATGATGATACTTACCACATTTTCTACTGTTAGTTTTTTCTCCAAAACTACCTGCACACAAAGATTATATATTTCTTCAGCTTCTTAGATATGATTGTGTTATTATCGGAGTCGATTTCTAATATAGTCACTCAACTAATAGTATTATCACAGAAAGTCACGTTCTGAGAATCAAGAAGAAAGGTGATTTTTTGAGGTAATAACTATTAGCTGAGTGACTATCTAAGAGGTCAGCGCGATATTATAGTGGTCTTATAGAAAAAAGTATCAACAATCAAACTATTCCTTTTAATATTCCATTCCTCCAACCTCAAGCCTCTTGTGAAAGAATTTAATATTTTTAAAAAGTTTTTTTTCTTGTATACTATTATTATAGTTTCCCTCATGCACATTTTGCCAATTTATAATAATTCTATCTTGATTGTCATAATTTATTGGTATGATGTTACTTTTCTTATACTTTTCCTTGTCCCGTTCAAAGTCATCTCGCTCCCTTTCCCTGTCAGATATCCTACCACTATCACTTTCATGAGACTTTAGTCTTCCCATATCCTTACTCTTGATAAAATTTATTGTCCTTTATCTGTGACATTTAATTTTCTTTCATCTCATTGATTTGTTTTTCTATTTATACTTTACTGTTTATGGCCGGTGACTGGTGTACACTGTATTTGAAAGTTTGCATCTGAAGTTTTATTGGTATTGATATCCTCACTTTAGGATGTTATTCATTGAGACAATGTTAACTTCCGTGTTATGTTTCTTATATTTGGTGTTTTGTGAGTCACTCTCACTGTTGTCAAGTGACTAATGATCTGTGTTTATGTTAAAATATCACAGAACGTGGGCTAGCCTATGTACTTCCGATGAAGAGAGAGTTTAGAAAGAAGAAACGTAAGGTTGTGACTGGTGGGAAAGCAAATAGGAGTGTGTCATCTGTGTTGACCTACCTAAAAAAATGAAAAGGTTGGGCTGTTAACTTTACTGTTTTGTGGTGGTTGTTGAAGACTAGCTTCTTGAAGAGCTCTCCGAGAGGTGCATTGCATCAACTTGATATTTGTTGGAAACTAAGTATTCAGTGCGGGAGTAAATAAGTGCAGAAACTAAAAACAAAATTGTAGGAAATTGTTTTGTTGTGTATTTTCATTTTTTTGGTAATACATGTGAAGTGGAAGTACGTTGAAGCTTAGGTCGAAAATATTCAATACTCAAAAGATTAACAGAAAACAGTATGCTGTGGAGTGAACTTTAGATCACGGTGCTTCTAAAAGGATCAAACATTCATCAAGACAAAGTGAAATGGACATTTTCTTCTCATGTTTAGAGTTTTTAAAAAATATGCTTGTTATATTGCTTGTTCAGACATACATTATTTTCTTACTTGAGGTTGCTGCATTCGAATTTGGAAAGCAAATTACACGGCTAACTTGTTAATGTAGGATATCATATCATGTGCTATGTCAGAAATGCACTCCTATTAATGTACCGTGAGTGTGAAGTATTGACGAGGCATATGACGCATTAGAGGAAATAGCAGAGAAGGATGTTGTCTCTTGGGTGGCTCACTGCCTCAATCAATTTTCTGTTCTAAACAAAAGAAGTTTGATCTTTGTAGTTGTGTTTGTTACTTTTTCCAATTGTAAGATGATATATGTGGAAAGTGAGGTCCCTCTAAATTCTTTTTTTCTTTAACTTTAGCTTTAAAGATCCAATTTTTACTCTAGAAATCACAGTAATAAGAACAATGAGTTGTCGAAGAAAATTGGTTTACCCAACCCAAAAGAATAAATTGCTCTCTATGGTTTAAAATAATTTTTGATACTATAAAACTAAAAGGCTAAAAGTTTAAATTTTGATTGAAGTGATAAGGCTTTCACTTTAAAAAAACAAATCCTAAAAAAGAAGTACTAATATATTTAAAATCAAGTGGGTCCAACAAAGGTAAAAAGGTAATTTTGTCTTTGAAAAATTTCCAAATAAGGAAAGACGAAATTTATTTTGGGACGGGCGACACAAAATTTGGGTCGGAGGTAGTAACAGATTTTTGCATATGCATCCATTTAGGCTTATTGGTTTCCCTTCAAATTGTTCTTACATTTCAACCATTTTTCATTTTGTGCTTGTAATGTTCTACTTCAAATAGATGTTCACAAAGGGATTGTTCTTAATATTCATAAATGCAAAAGCACAAGTACAATAAGTCGAATCAGATGCAGAATCAATGATTTGTACAAAATACTTTGCTTGACATTATTGAGTCAAGAGTTATCACATGAGAACAGCACTAATAGGCTTGCAACAAAGTCTCAAAAAGAGGAGCTACTAACAGTTCCATCCAAATTTACCTAGAACTGTAGAGGTCTAAAACAACTTCATCTACTAATTCTTGGAAAATATGCCCAGTAACTTCAGTGCCACATTTATATTCTTCAATCTCGAAGTCCGTACATTTACCCAAAGAATGTCTCATATCCCATTCTATTAGCTCGTCTGGCATTAAACCAACAAATTTTGTCCACTCTTCGACCTCATCAATAATATCAGCAAGCAATCAGAATCTCTTTGGTCATACTTGATGGTAGTTTGGTACAGGTTCTGAAACCAGAATCGGAAAATGGAGAAAATTTTGAGTCTACGTACTCTAATAGAAAATCAAAGGCGAATCCTTTAAGCTGATTCATCTGTTTTGGGTCATTCCAGCCAAGCAACTCACCGAAAGCCATCCACAGAAAACTCAAAAACATTTCATGTTCATTGAGAAATGGCTCACAGAGAACCCATCCTCTATAGGTAGAGACTGTTGTTGAGCTGTAGTTCAAAATGAGTTCAACATTCAAAATGACCTTTTTTGCGTAGCTGAGTTTTCTTCCTTTTAACTGATCAATATTTCTGAGCACTCCAGAAACGTTATGAATCAGTTCTCTGCAACTCCTCCTGCTGGATAATGAGGACTCACAATCCGAAAGATCTCTATCAAGTTCTGGAAAGTGTGGTTCATCATCAACAGAGTCCATTGATTCAGCAAGCACTTTGGAAAACCCCCACTGTTCTCATCAGCAATCTACATTGTTCATACAAGAACCAAAAATAATAAAAATAAAAACTTTCCTATCAGGCTAAAATCTGAGACAATAGAAGAAAAAGAAAGCTAAATGTTGAATATAGTTCAAGAAATGAGTACCAAACGAAGCTTTGGCTGCTTCTCATCCCCTCCAAACTTTTTTGATGCTTGTTTCAAGCAAGCTATAAGAATGCAGCACAAAAAAGGAAATAATTTAGCCCTCCAGCTAGAATCACCTTCAAGAAATTAATCATTCTGCTTTAAAAATGAGTGGAATGTAGTAGTAGCTAACCTGGGGAAAGCAGTTTCTTTGGAAGTAGCTTCTTGGCAAATCTACGGTTCCGATCAAAGAGCTGAAAGAAAATGCCCACACAACCACAAGGCCTTTGAGGTTGTCTCTCAGTAATAGCGGCTAAACTATCATTCATTTCTCTAGCTGAGCTATCATTCATCCTTCAAAATCCTCTCTTAAATTTCTTCACCTTTTCTCCCACTCTGCTGAATGTGATTCACACACTTTGACTTCCCAATAAGATTCTATCAAACATTATCTTCACATTAATTTGGAAAGAATTAAACAAAAGAACCCACCACATCACTCACCCTCCTTGGCCCAAAAAAAAACAGAAAATGGGGAAAAAGAACTTACATTTTCATGCAAGAAACAATGCAAAAACCCAACAAAATATCAGAAAGAAAGAAGAAAATAGCTATGAAAAGTAAAACCCTGGGCTGTGTTCAATTATGACAAAACTTTCACAAGAAACCACAGTCAAACAAAGCAAAAACAAAACAAGAAAATACAAACAGCAATACCCAGAATGTCTTCAACTTGCACCAAATATGCTACTGTTCAAGAAAACAGCTAGAACTGGTTATAGTACACTCTAGTAAGCTATTCTTTTCTTTTTTTAATCTTCGTTATGACAGTGAAAAAAGTAAAATCATAATTATTTTAAACTAGTTCCTATAGACATGCTTTCTATGCTTTGCTATCACAAATGCTACAGAATAAGAAAAGAATGCGTCGATAGAGACTAACTGATTAGGCACCAAACAATAATAATAGAACCCAAAGCAATTGCAGCAAGGACAAGACCGAATGTTTTGCGAAATCCAAAGTGACAAAGAACTTCAAAGTACTTTTAAGATAAAATAGAGGGAGTAATAGCGGAGGAGAAGTTTTTCCTCTTAGAGAAAGAGAATGGTGAGTTTATATAGTGAGGAGGGACGTCCACAGTCCCAAATAATGAAGGAAGAATAATATTTAATGGAAGAAGAATAACATATAATGAATCAATTAAAGGGATTGTTCCCTTAAATGGATGGCTTAAATCAATCAGTTCCACCAATCATGCTACAGTTGCCATAAATAAATAATACCCTATTATAACATTTGAAATTTTCATGAATATAACAAGTAAAAGAGATCCTTCCTACTTATTAAATGAAATCAACAAGAGGTATCTAAATTTACCATAATTAACGTGTGAGGGGATGTCTGTCAACCAAGTAAGGCAAGAAAAATAAAAATTCAATTACTAAGATGCTTTTCTCAAATCAAATTGGTACAGGATCATACCCAAACAGTCAAAACGTGCACATATTAGCCTTATTAAAGATTTACGAAAAAATCCGAAAAATAAAAAATCAATTACTAAGATGCTTTTCTCAAATCAAATTGGTACAGGATCATACCCAAACAGTCAAAATGGCACATATTAGCCTTATTAAAGATTTACGAAAAAATCCAACAAATAAAAAATCAATTACTGAGATGCTTTTCTCAAATTAAATTGGTAAAGGATCATACCCAAACAGCAAAAACGTGCACATATTAGCCTTATTAAAGATTTACGAAAAAATCCTCGAATCGTCACATACATGCTTTTACCATACAAAATTACCCATATTTACTAAGAGGCATAAAAAATGTGAAGTTGCAAGAATTTAGGCGTGTTTGCACATACCAGAGAGAGACGAACAAATTGACTCACCATTCAAGTTAAGCGTCACAAAATTTCAATCAAGCAGTACATGCAAATAGGGTCGAATAAAAATCACAGACTTAAAATTAACACATTTATTCAGCAAAAATCAAATGTGGCCACACTTTGAGAGACACATGAAGAAATAGTACTAAAGTTCACACACATATTTCGAACACAGGATCAAACCTGAAGACGGATTCTTTATTTTTGATGAGGAAGGGTTGCATGGTTGGAACGCCGAAGAGGTTTGCCGGAGGTATCGCTGTGGGAGAGGAGTCGACGCTGTATCGCGGCTGTTGGATGTTTTCCGGAGGGAATAAAGAAGGAGATTAGAGGACAGAGGATGGAGCAGCGGCGTGGAGGTTTGGCTGGCCGTCTCCGTCGATGGCCTCCGTCGATGGCGACGATGTAAGCCGGTGGAGGACGAGAAGGGAGGGGGCTGGCCATCGGAGCAGTGGCTGGACTCGCCTAGGGTAGGATCTGGCGGCGCGTATGGAGGAGAAGAAAGAGGCGACGGCGAAGGCTTTTCGCCGGAGATGGCGGCATGGCGAAGAGGAGTTGGAGCGGAGGGGGTAGTTTTGGTGGTCGATTGGTGATGGAGAGATTGGAGGGGGGGGGAGATCGAGATTTGGAGTTGTTTGTAGAGAGATAAAAGAGAGAGATGGAGAGATAGAGGCGGAAGTTGGGGAAAAAAATTGAGTTAGGGTTTGTATGTTTGAAATAGGGAAAGAGAGATCTTTTGATCTCAATTGTTGGATTGGTTTTTGATCGACGGCTGAGATTTAATGTCATGGGGGAATTAAAATGTGGCTAGGATGAAAAATAATGGCTTAAATTGCAAGAAATTGGGTTAAGATTGTAATGGATTGGGTAAAAATAGGCTATAATTGTATGAAATTAAATAAAATTGGATTAAAAGGTAAACAAAATCATGCAAGGTAATTTTGATTAGGCTGTTATTTAAATTAAAGTAGGAATAATAATAATATATGTTAATAGTAATTAAATGATAAATAACAACATTAAATAATAAATAATAAAAAATATAATAAAAGATAAATAATAATAAATAAAAAAATAATTAAACAATAAATTATAATAATAAATGATAAATAATAAATAATATTAATATATATAATAACAATGTCAATAAATAATAATATCAATAAATAGTATTAAATAAAGCAAAACTAGACAGTGTATTTTGCAAAATTGTGAGTGTGCATAATTACGTGAAAATAATTAATTAATTAAATTATAGAAATATCATTTTTAATTTTAGAATATTATAAAAATATGATTCTAAAATATAATTGATGATTTATGCATTTTCTAAATTATGAATGCGATATGTCGGAAATCTGTTTGATGCAAGAAAATATGCAAAAATACTAATGTTTAAAAATTAATGATTTTGTTAAAATAACAGACTAAATGTAGTGTCGGGAGGTCAATATTAGGTGTCAGCATCACAGTGTCAAAGCTGGCTTCCAATACTGACTTTTAAAAAACTAATTCAAAACAATAAATAAATAGGAACAATTAAATTTCTTAAATTCATGATATAAGAAATACAAAAATGAAGTATAAGAATAAATAAAAATTTTAACATTATTATTGAAAAAATTAAATTACCTTAAATATCAACAATATCTAAAAAATTCATTTATTATGAATATTGAGGAAGTATTGTCTAAAATATCAATGAATTAAGTGGACTCAATGTAAAATAGTTGAATAAACCTTTCAATCTTTTCTATTTACCCCATTTGAATTGGACACACTCCTTAATAAATTCTTTACTCTTGCAAGGTTAAAAGTAATTTCACTAATAGATTTTTAGTTACTAAAATTTATACATTTTTTTAAAATAATAATGATTATATTTTAATGTTTTAAATAAATGAAGACTTTAGTTACTACTATTTTGTCTTATTTGATGATATTTTCGTTAACTACACCAACAGTAAGGATATTTTGGTAACTAAAACCTCCAATCAATGACACTTTACCGTGTCTTTTGCCTCTACTATTTTACTTTCCTAAAATCTTCTTTCATTTTCATTTTCTCTGTTTTTCCTTTTCTCCACTGTATTCCCTACGCACCTTGACACCAAAACACAAGTTTCAAGAAAAATTCATGTTCTTAATCTCAATTTTTATGAGTCCATCATGATTTATTTTTGGTAAGTGTATCTTTGATGGTGGAGCAAGTTTTCCGAGCAAGTTTTCATTTGATGTTTGTTATATATATGCTACATGATGCTAACTATTTCAAGTCTTAATCCTTTTATTTCAAATCTGTTATTATTATTCATCTATTATACAAATTAATTAATTCAAGTTTTTATCTATTTTCTCTAGATCTGTAGTTAATATTGTTATGGTACTAAGTAATTCAATTATCCTTTGGATATCTTCTTGTTCTGCGATACTAATTAATTTTTGCTATCCTTTGGTCCTTTTTACTTGCTCTAAAGATTGATTTGTGATTTACATTTTCAATTTACAGAAGATTGATTTTATAAATTTGTCTTAAGAGTTGTATAGAGCAATAGGTTTGAATCGGACCGACTCATTGTAACCTACTGGGAACTATAGAAAGTAATTTTCTTATGGATTGATGAACATTGAATATCATACTACTCCCTCCGTCTCCAATTATATGTCGCCATTTGACCGGACACGATATTTAAGAAATAGGCATTGACCTTGCTAAAGTTACTAAATTACCCCTCTTAAAAAAGTATTGTACCACTAGGTACTTTTATTAAATTTCACAATAATTAAAAAAATGCAACAGAGAGTACAGTATTAAAAAAAAATCTACTAAAAAAAATACACCACCTACATAACTGTCTCTCTCTTTTGCAAAGAGTTAAGTAGTCCAAATCAGTGTATCGCTTTAATTTAAAATTTTACTATCATTTTCTCTATCAACAATTAAGAAAAATTTGTTATTGCAAAATTCAATTTTCTAGAAAATAAGACCAATTTGCCGTCATGTACGGATTTTCCACGAAAAATTTATGTTTCTAATTTTATTTTGGTTTCAATTTTTGGGCGCTAAACCTACTTTTCATTTGAATTTTTAGCAAATGGTTATTTTGTGGCGCCAAATCTTCTTTTCATTTGAGAGATGTCCTTTTGCATCTTTTGGTTATTGTATACTTTCTTTTGTTCTGGATAATTTCCAAACTCTTCCTTTTATCTCCTCTCTTATTTTTTCCATTACTCTAAAGATGAGGTTCGCCGTACCTATAGAATCAACCTTCAGAAATAAATGATTGAAATTAGAGGAACGTCAAGCAATTGCAAAGTTTCTTTTGAAAGAAAGTAAGGAAGGAAGTCTTAAATACGGATCTATAACACAAGCTGGGATGTTGTTCAAGAAATCAATAAGAACTATTCAGCGCATTTGGAAACAATGTTAATCATCAATTGATAATGGTATGTCGTCGTTAGATGTGTCTTTAAGACTTACAGGTAAAGTTGGAAGAAAACGGATTGGAGTCGACATTAATCAAGTCAAAGAAATTTCACTTTGTCGTTGAATAGATATTCGATCTCTGGCTTTTGCAATGAACATGGCAAAATCAACCATCTTTCGGCGTGTGAAAGATGGAACTCTTCGGCCACATTCTAATTCCATCAAGCCTCAGTTAACTAAAGGAAACAAAAAGGTACGACTTCAATACTTCCTCTCAATGATTGATCAGAATACAATCCACACAAATCCCATGTTTATGAATATGTTTAATTATGTTCATATCGACGAAAAGTGATTTTTATGTCCAAAAAAGTTAAAAGGTACTTCCTGCTTCCTGGAGCGCATGAGCCAGATCCGTATCGTTCTTATAAAAGTAAAAATTTTATTCCAAAGGTTATTTTTATGTCAGTTGTAGCAATGTCCTTGATTTGATGAAAATGGAATTGAGTTGTTTTCTGGGAAAATAGGTATTTTTTCATTTGTAGTTAAGGAACCAGCTAAGCGGAATAGAAAAAATCGAACAGCAGGAACTATGGAACAAATCCCATTCAGTCAATAACTAAAGATATCACTAGATCTCGCTTGATAGAGAAAGTTCTTCCTGCTATTAGAGAAAAATTGCCAGCTTCCGATTCAAAGAATCCTATCTTTTTACAACAAGATAATGCAAGGCCACATATTGGTAACAATGATTCGAAATTTATTGAAGCTGCCCGACAAGATGGATTTGACATTAGATTGTGTTTTCAACCATCGAACAATCCAGATTTAAATGTTTTAGATCTTGGCTTTTTTAGAGCAATCCAAAGTCTTCAATATCAAAAGGCCCCTAAAAATGTCGATGAATTAGTGGAAGCAGTGGAAAGATCTTTTGATGAAATGAAAGCGAAACAACTCAATCATGTATTTCTTACTTTACAATCTTGTATGATTGAGGTGATGAAAGATAGTGGCGGCAATAATTACAAAGTGCCTCATTTGAACAAAAATGGACTAAAAAGAGAAGAAAACCTTCCTCTCCAACTTCATTGTGATATTGATATCGTCAATAAAGCTTTGGCTCTACTTCAACAATGATATGGGTTATTATTATGGTAAAGCTCTTTATTTTGAAGTTCGAATGGTGTTTTTTCAAGTAGTATGTAGAAGTACTGTACTACTTTTGTGTATAGCCGTAGTGATCATCATGTAACTTTTACAATGATGTTTTGTCAAATATGTTAGGAGTACTATTTTTGTGTACAGACATGGTGATCATAATGTATTTTTTGTACTCATGAATAGCTCTACTTACAATGATATAAGTCCCACCAGCTTATATATACTTATACATTTTTTTCTAGCTTTATTGTTGTTTTATGCTTCTTTTTGTTTCTTACTTTATTATCACATAATAGAGGGCTGCGTAAATGGAAGGAAGGAGAAAAGGGAAGTGGGAGTCATACAGTCACTTTTGTATGAATTTTTATTTTTAAACTAGGAAGTCTATTTCGAGAATAATTAATTGAATGTTAAAGAGTCTGTGCAGACCAAATATATTTGGACAGCATGGGGATGTCAATTGTTCAGGGGAACTAAATGAAAATAGTTGAAATCAATGTCGCGATTATGAGAGACCCTGGTTTATGCAAAAGGGTGTGGTACAGTTTCACTAATAAAGGCGGCACCCTCAGCAATTATGCAAAGAGCATTAGCTACGCTCCATAAAAACATATTGGGCATGGTAACATTTTGCCAGGCTGCTCTAAGCTAATGGTGTCTATTACAATTCTTCTCTCGTTATGAATAAGGTTGGTAATCAAGATCCCGAGAAGACTCATGTTTTGGTTTCTCCGAGTGACCTTTGTCTATTGAACGATGACTCCTTTCCTTATACTTTATCTTGTCCCGTTCAAAGTCGTCTCGCTCCCTTTCCCTGTCAGATATCCTACCACGATCACGTTCATGAGACTTTAGTCTTCCTTGATCCTTACTCTTGATAAAATTTATTGTCCTTTATCTGTAACATTTATTTTTCTTTCATGTCATTGATTTGTTTTTTCTATTTATACTTTACTGTTTAGGGCCTTTGACTGTTGTACACTGTATTTGAAAGTTTGCATCTGAAATTTTCTTGGTATTGATATCCTCACTTTAGGATGTTATTCATTGAGACAATGGTAACTTCCGTGTTATGTTTGTTAAATTTGGTGTTCTGTGACTGACTCTCACTGTTGTCGAGTGACTGAACATTTAATCATAAGCTGACCGTGTGATGATCTGTGTTTATGTTGAAATATCACAGAACATAGGCTAGCCTATGTACTTCTGTTGAAGAGAGAGCTCAGAAAGGAGAAACGTAAGGTTGTGAATGATGGGAAAGCAAATAGGAGTGTGTCATCTGTGTTGACCTACTTTAAAAAATGAAAAGGTCGGGCTGTTAACTTTACTGTTTTATGGTGGTTGTTGAAGAATGGCTTCTTGAAGAGCTCTACGAGAGATGCATTGCATCAGCTTGATATTTTTTGGAAACTAAGTCTTCGGTGCAGGAGTAAATAAGTGCAGAAACTAAAAACAAAATTGTAGGAAATTGTTTTGTTGTGTATTTTCATTTTTGTGGTAATACATATGAAGTGGAAGTACATTGAAGCAGAGGTCGACAATATTCAATACTCGAAAGGTTAACAGAAAACAGTTTGCTGTGGAGTGAACTTCAGATCACGGTGCTTCTAAAAGGATCAATCATTCATCAAGACAAAGTAAAATGGACATTTTCTAATCATGTTTAGAGTTTGTAAAAAATATGCTTGTTATACTGCTTGTTCAGACATACAATATTTTCTTACTTGATGTTGCTGCATTCGAATTTGGAAAGCAAATTACACGGCTGACTTGTTAATGTAGGATATCATATCATGTGCTATGTCGGAAATGCACTCCTATCAATGTATTGTAAGTGTGAAGTATTGATGAGGCATATGAAGCATTAGATAAAATAGCGGAGAAGGAAGTTGTCTCTTGGGTAGCTCACTGTCTCAATCAATTTTTAGTTCTAATCAAAAGAAGTTTGATCTTTGTAGTTGTATTTGTTACTTTTTCCAATTGTAAGATGATATATGTGGAAAATGGGATCCCTCTAAATTCTTGTTTTCTTTAACTTTAGCTTTAAAGATCCAATTTTTACTTAAAAAATCACTGTAATGTGAACAATGAGTTCTCAAAGAAAACTGGTTTACTTATGTAGAACCAACCAAAAATAATAAATTGCTCTCTGTGGTTTAAAATAATTTTGATACTACAAAAATAAAAGGCTGAAAATTTAAATTTTGATTGAAGTGATGAGACTTTTACTTGAAATAAACAAATACTAAAAAAGAAGTATTAATATATTTAAAATCAAGTGGGTCCAATAAGGGTAAAAAGGTAATTGTGCCTTTAAATAAATTCCAGATAAGAACAGACGACATTTATTTGGGTCACCACCGCATTTTTGATACTTTGAAACAATGATACATCAATAAGAGACATATAAATAGACCATCAATGCAATAACAATGAAGTAAGAGCTCATTGGCACATTAATGAAGTGTTTTGGAGTCATCAATGCCACAACAATGAAGTAGGAACTTATTAGTATATCAATGAAACGTTTTAGAGTCATTAATAGCACATGGATCTTGTTTGAGTAACTGGATACCTTCTGACATTCATTAGTTCAATAAACATGTAAGATTTAGAAAACAAGTAAGTATTGGAACGTCTTGACATCTTGTAGGGTGGAAACAAGTTCATTGGTAACGTAGGACATCATACAAAACCATTATGGATCACATGTTATTGAATAACTTTGGAAACATTCTTAATAGAACAATTGTTCAATTTTATGCCAAAGATATGGTATAGAGTATGCTCTACATACCTGACTGTCAACCTTCAATACTAGTCCCAAATGGACTTCTCTTCTTTTCGGATTACTTATCTACAATGAACATATATAGCAATCTAGTATTAGCAACCAAACGTCACAATTCAATTATTTGAATTCACCAAACTAGTGGTTAAGTAGTAAGCCTTAATTACACCATAAAGAGTGTCACTTTAACCCTCTTATACTCCAATTACATTCACATGTCATGCATATTCATACAACATCCTCCAATATCAAGTTTGGATTCATTTATTCTTCCAACCAATCCATTAAACCAAATTGAGCCATAGACATAAATAATCATCAATTCAATAGTATATAACCATATCCACCATCCATAACTCAATTACCATATCCACCTTCCACAATTCAATACAACCAAACCATGCAAAATAGTCCATAACCCTATTTCCTTCACCTTTCAATAACAACCAATACATATAATCCTCTATCACACATATACATATGGAAAAGAATAAAGGAAAACAATATTCATACCTTATAATTCACCTCTTGACTATGCAATCCTGTTTGCACAAATAATAGGAGCCGTTCGAAGCTCTTGAGATGACAAACGCAGTTATCGGATTACTTTGGAATTTCTACGGTTGAATCAAAAGTAATTTAAAGGTCAAATTTGTCTAGGATTTGTTCTTTCTCAATGATTGGTGATGAAAATGAGTTTTTGAACTCATATACATGTATATATACACATATTCCCGTCCATAATATAATAGGAAATGACCAAAATGCCTTTAAAATTTAAATAATGTCAAATCTGTCCTTTGGTGGACTGTTTTGATAAGCTAAAGTAGATCGACCATAACTCTTTGCTCTGATATTGGATTTGGGTGAAATTGGTATCGTTGGAAGGATAATTCAAAGTGATTTCACTTCATATAAATTAGGCCACCCATTTCGTCCTGTACAAGGATTATGGTCATTTGAAGTTGACCCTAAAAATCTGTTTTGATCGGGCGAAGTAAAGCTAGTATAACTCCTTACTCAGACGTTGGATTTGGATGAAACCAATTTCATTGTAAATAAGACTCAAATATATTTCTTTTTATAGGTTACGAAATTCCCGTTTCATTATATTAAGGTAGTTATGATCATTCAAAGTTGATCCAAAAATTCGGCTGGCCTCAGTAGTTTGTGTGCAGGAAATTTTCTTGCACATTTACTATTCCCAAATATCCTCGCCACCGTTTTATAGTTTCGAATGTGCTCGATTATATCAGAAACCTATCCATTTTTGGAAATCTTTATATCTTTGGAAAGCTTATTCAATAACCTTCGTATGGAACCATCGACGGGCAAATTTCGAATAAAATTAAAAAAAATTAATTCCATATAAATAAGACCAATACACGTACTTGAATACACCAATACACGTACTTGAATACGGGGTGTTACAACAAGTTCATTAAGTACATCACGAAATAACAAAGGGACAAACAAAAACTTCAACCAAGGAACATCGCGTTTATGAAATATAAAGCAATTCCGAATAATACATACATTCAATATCTCGTACTTGCTAGATTTTTGTCTAATTGAATAGTTCTCCTCATAGTTTCGGCAGTGAGCTACATTGTATGAGGTGTTCCATCATAAAGTATTTGATAAACTGATTTTTATTGATGTTCTTCTATTTGAATTGCCGGGGGTCTATTGGAAACAACCTCTCTACTTCTTCTGGGGTAGCGGTATGGACTGTGTACATTTTACCCTCCCCAGATACACTAGGCTTCTTGTTGTTATTTTTCTAATTCAATTGGTCTGCTTCTAAACATCTTGGATTATCACTCTCATACCACAACATTCTTCCTTTGCTGGTACCATTTTAACTATCTTATCGTACGACTTGAAGCGTATGTTTCCATGCAAACCTTTTTTCTTCTAAGAGTGTTTAGCATGTTGGACTATGTAAGGAGTGATTGTCCTGACCAATGCATTGAGCATCCTATGAATTCTATCGATGGAAACCTTTAGACATCTTCATTCTTATCTGCATGAATGCTGGTTTGCATCTGATGAGCTTAGGTTTTGGAGAAGATTATTTCAACAGAATAATATATATACCCCAATGTCTTAACTCAAGGTTTGAGTTCAAAGGACCAAGAATCCGCAAGACGAGCTTCCAAAAAAATGACATGAGCTGACAAGTAGGATTGAACTGAAGTAGAAATTTAGAACTTTCTCGTTGGAGTCACACGTGAAGTAATTTTCTTTCCTCTTAGCAATAGAAAAGAAGAACCAGTAAGTACTTTGCACCTATGATTTTCCTAGTATCAATAACACTACTTTCTTGAAGCGGATAATCTGGACGCGAAGAGGTATACATCTCTCTACCAAATATTCATTTTGATGAATAGGCAGTATGGAATATGGACACGCTTAAATGTCGAGTGAAAGAAGTTATGTCATCAAATAGTTGCTCCAGTCTTTCCTTTCAAACCAAGCACATTTAGATACAAAATCTTCGACTCATCTTATAATTTATTATATGAAAAGTATTACTTGATGGTAAGATATGGTTGGAGAATATTCTTCTAATCTGATGATAGACGGTTGTTTTTCCGTTGCAGGTGAATTTGATAGCTAAACTAAGCCATCCATATATTTTAGAGCACAAAGATGCTTGGGTGGACAAGGTATCCTATCATCCAGTTTTGTGGTTGCTTGGATCAGAAAGTGCAAAACGTAGCCTTTAATAGTTGCGATTATTGCTGCATAAGCTGCACCAGAGAAAAAGCTCGACTTTCTTTTTCTTTCAGAGGATCTGTATATGCATCATTGCCGATTATTGCGAAGATGAAAATATGTGAGTGATTATCCATGATTTTGCTAACATTTTAAATGTGTACCTATAAGGAAAGATAAGAATAAAGAACAAAAGGAGAGACTAAACGAGGGAAGGGAAAACAATTGTTAAGTAAAATTCTTAATCATTGTCACCGGCTATATTTTATCGTAAAATATGGCTAACCTGTGTTTGTAGAGCGCAACCTTTTGCCAAGATCGTGGCTGTTTTCAGCCTGTGTTGTAAGCACATCCAGGTATCTGTAGAATCAAAGACCTCATATTTCATAAATACTCCCTCGTACCAAGAACGATAGAAGGGGTAATGAGGTTTAAAATAAAGAAATGAATAGGATGATCATAGAACTTCTTTTGTGGTGTAATCTGAGGACGGTGACGATTTTTTTTCCCCGTGTTCATGGCGGAGGTCATGAGGAAGTCTAGAGGAGCACTTTTCCTGGAAGAGGTAGTTAAATCCGATTTCAATACTTATGAAGCTTCTCTATGCCTTCCCGGTAGCATAAAAAATTGAGTGTTTTTATGTTGTTTTTTTCCTGCTATTATAGAAACTCTGCAAATGGCTGACTCATCTATTGTTAGCTTTGGAGCATCTGTATTCCAACCGCGTTCATCATAGAGACCTCAAGGTAAAAACTTGTTGTAATCGGCGAAATAGAAAAGCCTTCTTAGCATGAAACGTCTTTAACGTGAACTATTTTGAATTCAGTTATGTAACATATTCATC
Source organism: Capsicum baccatum var. pendulum (assembly GCA_030864225.1). Lineage (NCBI taxonomy): Eukaryota > Viridiplantae > Streptophyta > Magnoliopsida > Solanales > Solanaceae > Capsicum > Capsicum baccatum. The sequence continues at coordinate 263,569,971 of CM061559.1, read as the reverse complement.
ACAAAGGATAACGACATCAAGTTAGGTGAGAATGCCCGAACAATGGCTTGATTGGGTCGTCTTTGCTTCTTTACTATCATTCAAATTCACTTGATTGTCACAGGTGATTTTGGATTAGGAAAATTGCTAGATGCAGAAGGCCTTGCTTCCTCGGTATGAATTTCTATTGCGGCAAAATGAACCTATTACTTACATGTGAGATTTGACCATCTATTGTCACCTAACAATCGATTCAGCATATCTATTTAGCAAGGGAGAAATCCCTTCTCCCTCCAAGACCGAGAAAACCTAAAATTTGCTTTTATTTTCAGTCATAGGTACCAAAATGTTGTGGTGGTCATCTTAATTTTTATCAAAAAAAATATTGTGGTATTCATCATATTACAAAGCTCCTGTCGCCATAGCACCTAGCTTAATGCATTTGAGAAAAAGACGTCGAGTTGTACAGCTAATCCTTAATTTTGTAACAAATTTCATGTAATAGGTATCTAGCACACCAAATGACATGTGCCCTGAGCTCCTTGCCGGCATACCCTATGCTATAAATCTGATATATGGTCGCTTGGTAAGAAATAAGAATGTTGATGAAGCAATGTAGTTCAGCTCTTTACATCATGTCCCTAATACTAACACTTTAATGTGATTTTAGGATACTGTATGTTTGACATTTCTGCACATCAACCCCCGTTTAAAGCTTCTGTGAGTTGATTTTTCAGCTATCTAAACTTCGTAAACAATACCTCAAAAAGTTATACTTGTTACGCAAAAAAAAAAAGAGAAGTTCTTTATCCTGATATCTTCTATATGATATAGTGACAATGTAAATCCAACAGGACAAAACTGCACTTATCAACAAAATAAACCGGGGTTTGTTCTCACCACTTCCGATTATATACTCCTCCACCTTGTAAGTATCTTCCTTCTCAGCACGCCACAAGTATAACAAATGAGTCAGTTGACAAAGCGGATTTAATTCTTGCAGGAAACAGATAATAAAAGGCATGCTAAGGAAAACTCCAGAACACCGACCTACAGTGAGTGCGAGCTACATATGTTCAAATGTTATTCTTTCTGTTTCAATCTGTTAAGTCTTATTTTCCTTTTTAGTCCATTTAAAAGCGAATGTTTCTTTCCTTTTACAACAACTCCTTAATTCTAACTTTCTACGTGGCATGTTTAAAGATCACAAACTTAAATTACATTTTGATACATTATGGATACCTTTATTTTAAGACCACAAGATTCAAGTCTTCTTTTCTTTCTTAAACTTCATGCCAAATCAAACCCAAAATAACAAAATGAAACGGAGGGAGTATTAAATTGATATTCATCTTGATATATTTTTTTACCTCTACTTATAGGCTGCCGAGCTGTTGAGACATCAATATTTGCAACCATACCTCCTCTTGTGTCACAACCCTTCATCTGCGTTTCTTCTTGTGAAGTCCCCGAGCAGAACGAAAGAGAAAACACGACCATCACCTGGAAAATCTATCAGTCCGAGAGGTAGCAGAGACAGACAATTGAATCTAAAAGAGAAGAGAAATGTCCTTTACTTTGACAAAAGTGATAACATTCAGCCAAGAAACATATCTGACAATTATAACACGTTCCGAGCCAAACTTGACACTAAGAGAGTCGATCCAAAAAGCTACTCAGTTAGGATCTCTTAAGATAGTGAGGATTCTAAATGTGGGGAGATGAGTGAGGCAGCTGTTTGCAAAGGATACGATCAACAAGAGACTATCTAACAAACAGATACTACGATCACTCCAAGCTCGTCAAGTACAAAGGGGCAAACGTGGTTCGAGGAACAAGAGCATGTTTATCCGGAGCATGTTGGTCGATTTGACGAGGGTGATACGAAGAATAACAAGACAAAAGAGCTGGAGGTGTTGAGCATTCCACTGGACCATGAGGAAGCAGATATAGTGGAATGTATCTCCGCAAAATCTAGCAGAAAGACAATGTCTTATGGAAGATTCAATGATAAAACATGATCCTTCGATGAAGAAAGCACTTCATCTAATTCACAGTCGGCAAAACCAGATCCAGAGGCAGCATCAAGATGTTGTGTTGCTGAAACTGAAAATGGTAGCGAGTGTAGAGAAGTTGCTATTGACTGCTTGTCAACTAAAAGCGATAGTTCACTTCTACATCAAGATGAGCTAGAAAAGAAAGCAACCGCAGTTTATGACACCAAACAGGCCAAGAAAGACGCTCTTTGAGCACTGGATGATAAGGTTTCGCAGCTTAAGTCACTAGCTGCATTAGCTAGTAAGGAGGGCAAAGACGACTGGGGTAATCCCACAGAAAAAAGAGCTGAAGCTTTAGAGTCTCTTTTGGGGGTTTGTGCGCAACTACTTAAGCAGGAAAAAATCGATGAGCTTGCTGGTGTGCTGAAACCATTCAGGGATGATGGAATGTCGTCTAGAGAAACAGCAATCTGGTTGAGAAAAAGTCTCATGACTGCACAAAAGTTGTCCAAGGGGTCGTGATGTTGCACAAAACCTGTCTTTTGACCTATAGAACGAGCCTCTGTCTTACGTAAATCATCAAGTATTGTTGGACTAAACTATTCCTCGAGGCTTACCGTGGTTGAGCATCCCTTTCTTTTTTATTCTATTGTTGTAGGACAGTTGATGGAGCTGTGAAGATTATATATAATGTACTTTTAAAGTTGATTTCTACTCTATGATGATACTTACCACATTTTCTACTGTGAGTTTTTTCTCCAAAACTACCTGCACACAAAGATTATACATTTCTTCAGCTTCTTAGATATGATTGTGTTATTATCGGAGTCTATTTCTAATATAGTCACTCAACTAATAGTATTATCTCAAAAAGTCATGTTTCGAGAATCAAGAAGAAAGGTGATTTTCTAAGGTAATAACTATTACCTGAGTGACTATCTAAGAGGTCAGCGCGATATATAGTTGTCTTATAGAAAAAAGTATCAACAATCAAACTGTTCCTTTTAATATTCCATTCCACCAACCTCAAGCCTCTTGTGAAATGAATTTAATATTTTTAAATTTTTTTTTATACTATTATTATAGTTTCCCTCATGCACATTTTGCCAATTTATAATAATTCTATCTTGATTGTCATAATTTATTCGTATGATGTTACTTTTCTTATACTTTTCCTTGTCCCGTTCAAAGTCGTCTCGCTCTCTTTCCCTGTCAGATATCCTACCAATATCACGTTCACGAGACTTTAGTATTCCTTGATCCTTACTCTTGATAAAATTTATTGTCCTTTATCTGTGGCATTTATTTTTCTTTCATGTCATTGATTTGTTTTTTCTATTTATACTTTACTGTTTCTGGCCGTTGACTAGTGTACCCTGTTTTTGAAAGTTTGCATCCAAAGTTTTCTTGGTATTGATATCCTCACTTTAGGATGTTATTCATTGAGACAATGGTAACTTCCGTGTTATGTTTGTTACATTTGGTGTTCTGTGACTGACTCTCACTATTGTCGAGTGACTGAACATTTAATCAGACAGTGTGATGATCTATGTTTATGTTGAAATAGCACAGAACATAGGCTAGCCTATGACTTCCGGTGAAGAGAGAGCTGAGAAAGGAGAAACGTAAGGTTGTGAATGGTGGGATAGCAAATATTAGTGTGTCATCTGTGTTGACCTACCTAAAAAAATAAAAAGGTCGGGCTGTTAACTTTACTGTTTTGTGGTGGTTGTTGAAGACTAGCTTTTTGAAGAGCTCTCCGAGAGGTGCATTGCATAAGCTTGATATTTGTTGGAAACTAAGTATTCAATGCGGGAGTAAATAAGTGCAGAAACTAAAAACAAAATTGTAGGAAATTGTTTTGTTGTGTATTTTCATTTTTGTGGTAATACATGTGAAGTGGAAGTACGTTGAAGCTGAGGTCGACAATATTCAATATTCAAAATCTTAACAAAAAATAGTTTGTTGTGGAGTGAACTTCAGATCACGGTGCTTCTAAAAGGATCAAACATTCAACAAGACAAAGTGAAATGGACATTTTCTACTCATGTTTACAGTTTGTAAAAAATATGCTTGTTATACTGCTTGTTCAGACATACAATATTTTCTTACTTGATGTTGCTGCATTCGAATTTGGAAAGCAAATTACACGGCTGACTTGTTTATGTAGGATATCATATCATGTGCTATGTCGGAGATGCACTCCTATCAATGTACCGTGAGTGTGAAGTATTGACGAGGCATGTGACGCGTTAGAGGAAATAGCGGAGAAGGATGTTGTCTCTTGTGTAGCTCACTGTCTCAATCAATTTTTAGTTCTAAACAAAAGAAGTTTGATCTTTGTAGTTGTGTTTGTTTCTTTTTCCAATTGTAAGATGATAAATGTGGAATGTGAGGTCCCTCTAAATTCTTGTTTTCTTTAACTTTAGCTTTAAAGATCCAATTTTTACTCGAGAAATCACAGTAATATGAACAATGAGTTATCGAAGAAAACTGGTTTACCCAACCAAAAAGAATAAATTGCTCTCTGTGGTTTAAAATAATTTTGATACTGTAAAAATAAAAGGCTGAAAGTTTAAATTTTGATTGAAGTGATAGGGCTTTCACTTTAAAAAAAAATACTAAAAAAGAAGTATTAATATATTTAAAATCAAATGGGTCCAATAAAGGTAAAAAGGTAATTGTGCCTTTGAAAAATTTCCAAACAAGGAAAGACGACATTTATTTTGGGACGGGCGACACATAATTTGGGTCGGTGGTAGTAACAGATTTTTGCATATGCATCCATTTAGGCTTATTGGGTTTCCTTTCAAATTGTTCTTACATTTCAACCATTTTTCATTTTGTTCTTGTAATGTTCTACTTCAAATAGATGTTCACGAAGGGATTGTTCTTAATATTCATAAATGCAAAAGCACAAGTACAATAAGTCGAATCAGATGTAGATTCAATGATTTGTACAAAATACTTTGCTTGACATTATTGAGTCAAGAGTTATCACATGAGAACAACACTGATAGGCTTTCAACAAAGTCTCAAAAAGAGGAGCTACTAACAGTTCCACCAAATTTAGCTAGAACTGTAGAGGTCTAAAACAACTTCATCTACTAATTCTTGGAGAATATGCCTAGCAACTTCAGTGCCACATTCATATTCTTCAATCTCGAAGACCGTACATTTACCCAAAGAATGGCTCATATCCCATTCTATTAGCTTGTCTGGGATCAAACCAACAAATTGTGTCCACTCTTCGACCTCATCAATAATATCAGCAATCGGAATCTCTTTGGTCATACTTGATGGTAGTTTGGTACAGGTTCTGAAACCAGAATCAGAGATTGGAGAAAATTTTGAGTCTAGGTACTCTAATAGACAATCAAAGGCGAATCCTTTAAGCTGATTCATCTGTTTTGGGTCATTCCAGCCAAGCAACTCACCGAAATCCATCCACAGAAAACTCGAAAACATTTCATGTTCATTGAGGAGAAAATGGCTCATAGAGAACCCATCCTCCTCAGGTAGAGCCTGCTGTTGAGGTGTAGTTCCAAATATGAGTTCAGCATTCAAAATGTCCTATTTTGCGAAGCTGAGTTTGCTTCCTTTGAAATGATCAATCTTGTTGAGCACTCCAGAAACGTTATGAATCAGTTCTCTGCAACTCCTCCTGGTGGATAATGAGGTGTCACAATCTGAAAGATCTCTATCAGGTTCTAGAAAGAATGGTTCATCATCAATAGAGTCCACTGATTCAGCAAGCATTTGGTCCTCTGGAAGAAACAAGCATCATATATATTAGAAGCATGGATGCATGAAATCCAAGTTCAAAGTTGTCTTATTTTTTAATTTATGTATTTGAGGGAAAGAAAGGAAGTATGCAAATAGTAAAATGTCGAATCGGGGACCATACTTGAGCTACTATTGGGACTGTTGGAGAGGTAGCTTTCAGTTGAATGGTGATCAAGTGAATTCCCAACTAAATCTGCTTCATCTTCCAAAGGAAAAAAATATCTAGTATGATAAGTGAGAGCACATTTAGCTCTAAACCTTTGCAAACCTGGTTCTAAACTCTTTATTTCGGCCATCTCAAAATACATATCTTCTTTATCAGATCCGCAAGGTCGAGCACCAAGTTTGTCTTCCACATTGCTCCAAGTTTCAGAAGCTGAAGCCTTTTGGGTCTTGCTGCCTGATCCTGCTGGCATCGATTCCAAACCCATAAGCCTAGCAACCAAACTTGAAGCTTTTATTTCGCGCTTGCTTTCACAACGTGTATCGGTCATTCCATTATTCTTTGCATTTGGAAAACCCCCACTATTCTCATCAGCAATCTACATTGTTCATACAAGAACCAAATACAATAAAAACAAAAACCTTCTTGTCAGGCTAAAATCTAAGACAATAGAAGAAAAAGAAAGCTAAATGTGGGAGTATAGTTCAAGAAATGAGTACCAAACAAAGCTTTGGCTGCTTCTCATCCCTTCCAAACTTTTTTGAAGCTTGTTTCAAGCAAGCTACAAGAATGCAGCACAAAAAAGGAAATAATTTAACCCTCTAGCTAGAATCACCTTCAAGAAATTAACCATTCTGCTTTAAAAATGAGTGGAATGTAGTAGTAGCTAACATGGTGAAAGCAGTTTCTTTGGAAGCAGCTTCTTGGCAAATCTACGGTTCCGTTCAAAGAGCTAAAATAAAATGCCCACACAACCACAAGGCCTTTGATGTTGTCTCTCATTCATTTCTCCAGCTGAGCTATCATTCATCCTTCAAGATCCTCTCTTAAATTTCTTCACCTTTTCTCCCACTCTGCTGAATGTGATTCACACACTTTGTCTTCCCAATAAGATTCTATCAAACATTATCTTCACAATAATTTGGAAAGAATTAAACAAAATACTCCTCACTGGCCCCTTTGCCCACCACATCACTCACCCTCCTTGGCCCAAAAAAAGAAAATGGGGAAAAAGAACTTACATTTTCATACAAGAAACAAAGTAAAAACCCAACAAAATATCAGAAAGAAAGTAGAAAATAGCTATGAAAAGTAAAACCCTGAGCTGTGTTCAATTATAACAAAACTTTCACAAGAAACCACAGTCAAACAAAGCAAACACAGAACAAGAAAATACAAACAGCAATACCCAGATTGTCTTAAACTTGCACCAAATGTGCTACTGTTCAAGAAAACAGCTAGAACTGGTTATAGTACACTCTAGTAAGAGATTCTTTTCTTTTTTTAACCTTCTTTATGACAGTGAAAAAAGCAAAATCATAATTATTTTAAATTAGTTCCTATAGACATGCTTTCTATGCTTTGCTATCACAAATGCTACAGAATAAGAAAAGAATGTGTCGATAGAGACTAACCGATTAGGCACCAAACAATAATAATAAAACCCAAAGAAATTGCAGCAAGAACAACACCGAATGTTTTTCGAAATCCAAAGTGCCAAAGAACTTCAAAGTACTTTTAAGAGAAAATAGAGGGAGTAATAGCGGAGGAGAAGTTTGTTCTCTTAGAGAAAGAGAATGGTGAGTTTATATAGTGAGGAGGGCCATCCACAATCCCAAATAATGAAGGAAGAATAATATTCAATGGAATAAGAATAACATTTAATGAATCAATTAAGGGGATTGTTCCCTTAAATGGATGGGGTAAATCAGTCCGTTCCACCAATCATGCTATAGTTGCCATAAATAAATAATACCCTATTATAACATTTAAAATTTCCATGAATCGAACAAGTAAAAAGAGATCCTTCCTACTTATTAAATGAAATCAAGAAGAGGTATCTAAATTTACCATAATTAACGTGTGAGGGGATGTCTGTCAACCAAGTAAGGCAAGAAAAATAAAAAATCAATTACTGAGATGCTTTTCTCAAATCAAATTGGTACAGGATCATACCCAAACAATCAAAACGTACACATATTAGCCTTATTAAAGATTTACGAAAAAATCCAAAAAATAAAAAATCAATTACTAAGATGCTTTTCTCAAATCAAATTGGTACAGGATCATACCCAAACAGTCAAAACGTACACATATTAGCCTTATTAAAGATTTACGAAAAATCCAAAAAATAAAAAATCAATTATTGAGATGCTTTTATCAAATCAAATTGGTACAGGATCATACCCAAACAGTCAAAACGTGCACATATTAGTCTTATTAAAGATTTACAAAAAAATCCAAAAAATAAAAAATCAATTACTGAGATGCTTTTCTCAAATCGAATTGGTACAAGATCATACCCAAACAGTCAAAACGTTCACATATTAGCCTTATTAAAGATTTACGAAAAAATCCTCGAATAATCACATACATGCTTTTCCCATACAAAATTACCCATATTGACTAAGAGGCATAAAAAATGTGAAGTTGCAAGAAGTTAGGCGTGTTTTCACATACCAGAGAGAGACGACCAAATTGACTCACCATTCAAGTTAAGCATCACGAAATTTCAATCAAGCAGGACATACAAATAGGGTCGAATAAAAATCACAGACTTAAAATCAACACATTTATTCAGCAAAAATCAAACGTGGCCACACTTATGAGAGACACAGATGAAGAAATAGTACTAAAGTTCACACACATATTTTTAACACGGGATTAAACCTGAAGATGGATTCTTTATTTTCGATAAGGAAGGGTTGCATGGTTGGAATGCCGAAGGGGTTTGCCGGAGGTATCGCTGTGGGAGAGGAGTCGAGGATGTGTCGCAGCTGTTGGACGTTCGCCGGAGGCGAGAAACAAGGCAACTAGAGGACGGAGGATGGAGCGGCGGTGTGGAGGCTTGGCTGGCTGTCTCCGTCGATGGCGACGCTGTTCGCCGGTGGAGGACGAGAAGGGAGGGGCCTGGCTATCAGAGTAGCGGCTGGACTCGCCTGGGGTAGGAGCTGGCGGCGCGTATGGAGGAGAAAGAAGAGGCGACGGCGAAGGCTGTTCGCCGGAGATGGTGGCATACCGACGAGGCCTTGGAGCTGAGGGGGTGGTTTTGGTGGTCGATTGGCGACAGAAAGATCACAGGTGAGGGGGGAGATCGATATTTGGAGGTGTTTGTAGAGAGAGAAGAGAGAGGTGGAGAGATAGAGGCCGAAGTGGGGGGAAAAAATTTGAGTTAGGATTTGTAGGTTTAAAATAGGGAAAGAGAGATATTTTAATGTCAACCGTTGGATTGGTTTTTGATCGACGGCTGCAATTTAATGTCATGGGGGGATTAAAATGTGGCTAGGATGAAAAATAATGGCTTAAATTGTAAGAAATTGGGTTAAGATTATAATGGATTGGGTAAAAATAGGCTATAATTGTAAGAAATTAAATAAAATTAGATTAAAAGGTGAACAAAATCATGCAAGGTAATTTTGATTAGGCTGTTATTTAAATTAAAGTACGAATAATAATAATATATGACAATAGTAATTAAATAATAAATAACAACATTAAATAATAAATAATAAAAAATACAATAAAAGATAAATAATAATAATGAAAAAAATAATAATTAAATAATAAATTATAATAATAAATGATAAATAATAAATAATATTAATATAAATAATAAAAATGTCAATAAATAATAAGATCAATAAATAGTATTAATTAAAGCAAAACTAGACAATGTATTTTGCAAAATTGTGAGTGTGCATAATTACGCGAAAATAATTTAATTAATAAAATTATAAAAATGTCATTTTTAATTTTAGAATATTATAAAAATATGATTCTAAAATATAATTGATGATTTATGCATTTTCTAAATTATGAATGCGATATGGCGGAAATCTGTTTGATGCAAGAAAATATGCAAAAATACTAATGTTTAAAAATTAACGATTTTGTTAAAATAACAGAGTAAATGTAGTGTCAGGAGGTCAAAATTGGGTGTCAACATCACAGTGTCAAAATTGGCTTTTAAAAAACTAATTCAAAACAATAAATAAATAGGAACAATTAAATTTCTTAAATTCATGATATAAGAAATACAAAAATGAAGTATAAGAATAAATAAAAATTTCAACATTATTATTGAAACAATTAAATTACCTTAAATATCAACAATATCTAAACAATTCATTTATTATGAATATTGAGGAAGTATTGTCTAAAATATCAATGAATTAAGTGGACTCAATGTAAAATAGTTGAATAAACCTTTCAGTCTTTTCTATTTACCCCATTTGAATTGGACACACTCCTTAATAAATTCTTTACTCTTGTAAAGTTAAAAGTAATTTCACTAACATATTTTTAGTTACTAAAATTTATACATTTTTTTAAAAGAATAATGATTATATTTTAATCTTTTATATAAATGAAGATTTTAGTTACTACTATTTTGTCTTATTTGAGGATATTTTCGTTACAACACCAACAGTAAGGGTATTTTGGTAACTAAAACCTCCAATCAATGACACTTTACCGTGTCTTTTGCCTCTACTGTTTTACTTTCCTAAAATCATTTTTCATCTTCATTTTCTCTGTTTTTCCTTATCTCCACTGTATTCCCTGTGCACCTTGACACCAACACACAAGTTTCAAGCAAAATTCATGTTCTTCATCTCAATTTTTATTAGTCCATCATGATTTATTTTTGGTAAGTGCATCTTTGACGGTGGAGCAAGTTTTTGTGCAAGTTTTCATTTGATGTTTGTTATATATATGATACATGATGCTAACTATTTCAAGCCTTAATCCTTTTATTTCAAATCTGTTATTATTATTGATCTATTATACAAATTAATTAATTCAAGTTTTAATCTATTTTCTCTAGATCTCTAGTTAATATTGTTATGGTACTAACTAATTCAATTATCCTTTGGATATCTTCTTGTTCTGCGATACTAATTAATTTTTGCTATCCTTTGGTCCCTTTTACTTGCTCTAAAGATTGATTTTTGATTTACATTTTATATTTACAGAAGATTGATTTTATAAATTTTTCTTAAGAGTTGTATAGAGCAATAGGTTTGAATCGGACCGACTCATTGTAACCTACTGGGAACTATAGAAAGTAATTTACTTATGGATTGATGAACATTGAATATCATAATACTCCCTCCGTCTCAAATTATATGTCGCCATTTGACCGGATACGATATTTAAGAAATAGGCATTGACCTTGCTAAAGTTTCTAAATTACCCCTCTTAAAAAAGTATTGGACCACTAGGTACTTTTATTAAATTTCACAATAATTAAAAAAATGCAACAGAGAGTACAGTATAAAAAAAATCTACTAAAAAAATACACCACCTACATAACTGTCTCTCTCTTTTGCAAAGAGTTAAGTAGTCCAAATCAGTGTATCGCTTTAATTTAAAATTTTACTCTCATTTTCTCTATCAACAATTAAGAAAAAATTGTTATTGCAAAATTCAATTTTCTAGAAAATAGGACCAATTTGCCGTCATGTACGGATTTTCCATGAAAAATTTACGTTTCTGATTTGATTTTGGTTTCAATTTTTGGGAGCTAAACCTACTTTTCATTTGAATTTTTAGCAAATGGTTATTTTGTGGCACCAAATCTTCTTTTCATTTGAGAGATGTTCTTTTGCATCTTTTGGTTACTGTATCCTTTCTTTTGTTTTGGATAATTTCCAAATTCTTCCTTTTATCTCCTCTCTTATTTTCACCATTACTCTAAAGATGAGGTTCGTCGTACCTATAGACTCAACCTTCAGAAATAAACAATTGAAATTAGAAGAACGTCAAGCAATTGCAAAGTTTCTTTTGAAAGAAAGTAAGAAAGGAAGTATTAAATACGGATCTATAACACAAGTTGCGATGTTGTTCAAGAAATTAATAAGAACTATTCCGCGCATTTGGAAACAATGTCAATCATCAGTTGATAATGGTATGTCGTCGTTAGATGTGTCTTTAAGACTTACAGGTAAAGTTGGAAGAAAACGGATTGGAGTCGACATTAATCAAGACAAAGAAATTTCACTTTGTCATCAAACAAATATTCAATCTCTGGCTTTTGCGATGAACATGGCAAAATCAACCGTCCTTCATCATGTGAAATATGGAACTCTTCGGCCACATTCTAATTCCATCAAGCCTCAGTTAACTGAAGGAAACAAAAAGGTACGACTTCAATACTGCCTCTGAGTGATTGATCAGAATACAATCCACACAAATCCCATGTTTATGAATATGTTTAATTATGTTCATATCGATGAAAAGTGGTTTTTTTTGTCCAAAAAAGTTGAAAGGTACTACCTGCTTCCTGGAGAGCATGAAGCACATCCGTATAGTTCTTACAAAAGTAAAAATTTTATTCCAAAGATTATGTTTATGGCTGCTGTAGCACGTCCTCGATTTGATGAAAATGGAATTGAGTTGTTTTATGGAAAAATAGATATTTTTTTGTTTGTACTTAAGGAACCAGCTAAGCGGAATAGCAAAAATCAAATAGCAGAAACTATGGAAACAAAGCCCATTCAGTCAGTAACTAAAGATATCGTCAATAAAGATTTGGCTCTACTTCAACAATGATATGAGTTATTATTATGGTAAAGCTCTTTATTTTGAAGTTGGAATGGTGTTTTTTCAAGTAGTATGTAGAAGTACTGTACTACTTTTGTGTATAGCCGTAGTGATCATCATGTAACTTTTACAATGATGTTTTGTCAAATATGTTAGGAGTACTATTTTTGTGTACAAACATGGTGATCATAATGTATTTTTTGTACTCATGAATAACTCTACTTACAATGATATAATTCCCACCAGCTTATATATACTTACACGTCTTTTTCTAGCTTTATTGTTGTTTTATGCTTCTATTTGTTTCTTACTTTCTTATCACATAATAGAGGGCTGCGTAAATGGAAGGAAGGAGAAAAGAGAAGTGGGAGTCATACCGTCACATTTGTATGAATTTTTATTTTTAAACTAGGAAGTCTATTTTGAGAACAATTAATTGAATGTTAAAGAGTTTGTGCAGACCAAATATATTTGGACGGCATGGGGATGTCAATTGTTCAGGGGAACTAAATGAAAATAGTTGAAATCAATGTCGCGATTATGACAGACCTTGGTTTATGCAAAAGGGTGTGGTACAGTTTCACTAATAAAGGCGGCACCCTCAGCTATTATGCAAAGAGCAGTAGCAACGCTCCATAAAGACAACATATTGGGCATAGTAATATTTTGTCAGGCTGCTCTAAGCTAATGGTGTCTATTAAAATTCTTCTCTCGTGATGAATAAGATTGGTAATCACCATCCCGAGAAGAGTCATGTTTTGGTTTCTCCGATTGACCTTTGTCTATTGAACGATGACTCATTTCCTAATACTTTTTCTTGGCCCATTCAAAGTCATCTCGGTCCCTTTCCCTGTCAGATATCCTACCACTATCACGTTCATGAGACTTTAGTCTTCCTTGATCCTGACTCTTGATAAAATTTATTGTCCTTTATCTGTGACATTTATTTTTCATTCATGTCATTGATTTGTTTTTTCTATTTATACTTTACTGTTTATGGCCGTTGACTGGTGTACACAGTTTTTGAAAATTTGTATCTGAAGTTTTCTTGGTACTGAAATCCTCACTTTAGGAAGTTATTCATTGAGACAATGGTAACTTTCATGTTATGTTTGTTAAATTTACTGTTTTGTGGTGGTTGTTGAAGACTAGCTTTTTGAAGAGCTCTCCGAGAGGTGCATTGCATAAGCTTGATATTTGTTGGAAACTAAGTATTCAATGCGGGAGTAAATAAGTGCAGAAACTAAAAACAAAATTGTAGGAAATTGTTTTGTTTTGTATTTTCATTTTTGTGGTAATACATGTGAAGTGGAAGTACGTTGAAGCTGAGGTCGACAATATTCAATATTCAAAATCTTAACAAAAAATAGTTTGTTGTGGAGTGAACTTCAGATCACGGTGCTTCTAAAAGGATCAAACATTCAACAAGACAAAGTGAAATGGACATTTTCTACTCATGTTTACAGTTTGTAAAAAATATGCTTGTTATACTGCTTGTTCAGACATACAATATTTTCTTACTTGATGTTGCTGCATTCGAATTTGGAAAGCAAATTACACGGCTGACTTGTTTATGTAGGATATCATATCATGTGCTATGTCGGAGATGCACTCCTATCAATGTACCGTGAGTGTGAAGTATTGATGAGGCATGTGACGCGTTAGAGGAAATAGCGGAGAAGGATGTTGTCTCTTGTGTAGCTCACTGTCTCAATCAATTTTCAGTTCTAAACAAAAGAAGTTTGATCTTTGTAGTTGTGTTTGTTTCTTTTTCCAATTGTAAGATGATAAATGTGGAATGTGAGGTCCCTCTAAATTCTTGTTTTCTTTAACTTTAGCTTTAAAGATCCAAATTTTACTCGAGAAATCACAGTAATATGAACAATGACTTGTCGAAGGAAACTGGTTTACCCAACCAAAAAGAATAAATTGCTCTCTGTGGTTTAAAATAATTTTGATAGTGTAAAAATAAAAGGATGAAAGTTTAAATTTTGATTGAAGTGATAAGGCTTTCACTTTAAAAAAACAAATATTAAAAAAGAAGTATTAATATATTTAAAATCAAGTGGGTCCAATAAAGGTAAAAAGGTAATTGTGCCTTTGAAAAATATCAAAATAAGGAAAGACAACATTTATTTCGGGACGGGCGACACATAATTTGGGTCGGAGGTAGTAACAGATTTTTGCATATGCATCCATTTAGGATTATTGGGTTTCCTTTCAAATTGTTCTTACATTTCAACCATTTTTCATTTTGTGCTTGTAATGTTCTACTTCAAACAGATGTTCACGAAGGGATTGTTCTAAATATTCATAAATACAAAAGCACAAGTACAATAAGTCGATTCAGATGCAGAATCAATGATTTGTACAAAATACTATGCTTGACATTATTGAGTCAAGAGTTATCACATGAGAACAGATCTGATAGGCTTGCAACAAAGTCTCTAAAAGAGGAGCTACTAACAGTTCCACCAAATTTACCTAGAACTGTAGAGGTTTAAATCAACTTCATCTACTAATTCTTGGAGAATATGCCTGGCAACTTCAGTGCCACATTCATATTCTTCAATCTCGAAGTCCGTACATTTACCCAAAGAATGGCTCCGATCCCATTCTATTAGCTCGTCTGGGATCAAACCAACAAATTGTGTCCACTCTTCGACCTCATCAATAATATCAGCAATCAGAATCACTTTGGTCATACTTGATGGTAGTTTGGTACAGGTTCTGAAACCAGAGTCAGAGATTGGAGAAAATTTTGAGTCTAGGTACTCTAATAGACAATCAAAGGCGAATCCTTTAAGCTGATTCATCTGTTTTGGGTCATTCCAGCCAAGCAACTCACCGAAAGCCATCCACAGAAACCTCAAAAACATTTCATGTTCATTGAGGAGAAAATGGCTCACAGAGAACCCATCCTCTACAGGTGGAGCCTGCTGTTGAGGTGTAGTTCCAAATATGAGTTAAGCATTCAAAATGACCTATTTTGCGTAGCTGAGTTTGCTTCCTTTTAACTGATCAATCTTGCTGAGCACTCCAGAAACGTTAGGAATCAGTTCTCTGCAACTCCTCCTGGTGGATAATGAGGTCTTACAATCCGAAAGATCTCTATCAAGTTCTGGAAAAAGTGTTTCATCATCAACAGAGTCCACTGATTCAGCAAGCACTTTGTCCTATGGAAGAAAACAAGCATCATATTAGAAGCATGGATGCGTGAAATCCAAGTTCAGAGTTGTCTTATTTTTTAATTTATGTATTAGAGGGAAAGAAAGGAAGTATGGAAATAGTAAAATGTCGAATCAGGGACCATACTTGAGCTACTATTTGGACTGATGGAGAGGTAGCTGTCAGTTGAATGGTGATCAAGTTAATTCCCAACTAAATCTGCTTCATCTTCCAAAGGAGAAAAATATGTAGTAGGATAAGTGAGAGCAAATTTAGCTCTAAACATTTGCAAACCTGGTTCTAAACTCTTTATTTCGACCATCTCAAAATCCATATCTTCTTTATCAGATTCGCTAGGTCGAGAACCAAGTTTGTCTGCCACATTGATCCAAGTTTCAGAAGCTGAAGCCTTTTGGGGCTTACTACCTGATCCTGCTGGCATCGATTCCAAACCCATGAGCCTAGCAACTAAACTTGGAGCTTTCATTTCGCGCTTGCTTTCACAAAGTGTATCGCTCATTCCACTATTCTTTGCATTTAGAAAACCCCCACTGTTCTCATCAGCAATCTACATAGTTCATACAAGAACCAAAAACAATAAAAACAAAAACTTTCCTGTCAGGCTAAAATCTGAGACAATAGAAGAAAAAGAAAGCTAAATGTGGGAGTATAGTTCAAGAAATGAGTATCAAACGAAGCTTTGGCTACTTCTCATCCCCTCTAAACATTTTTGAAGCTTGTTTCAAGCAAGCTATAAGAATGCTGCACAAAAAAAGAAATAATTTAGCCCTCTAGCCAGAATCACCTTCAAGAAATTAACCATTCTGCTTTAAAAATGAGTGGAATGTAATAGTAGCTAACCTGGTGAAAGCAGTTTCTTTGGAAATAGCTTCTTAGCAAATCTACGGTTCCGATCAAAGAGCTGAAAGAAAATGCCCACACAACCACAAGGCCTTTGATGTTGTCTCCCATTCATTTCTCTAGCTGAGCTATCATTCATCCTTCAAAATCCTCTCTTAAATTTCTTCACCTTTTCTCACACTCTACTGAATGTGATTCACACACTTTGTCTTCCCAAAAAGATTCTATCAAACATTATCTTCAAATTAATTTGGAAAGAATTAAACAAAAGACCCCCACTGGCCCCTCTGCCTACCACATTACTCACCCTCCTTGGCCCAAAAAAAGAAAACGAGGAAAAAGAACTTACATTTTCTTTTTTGGGGCAAATAATAGGAGCCATTCGAAGCTCTCGAGATGACAAACGCAATTATCGGATTACTTTGGAATTTCTACGGTTGAATCAAAAGTAATTTAAAGGTCAAATTTGGCTAGGGTTTGTTCTTTCTCAATGATTGATGATGAAAATGAGTTTTTGAACTCATATACATGTATATATACACATATTCCCGACCATAATATAATAGGAAATGACCAAAATGCCTTTAAAATTTAAATAATGTCATATTTGTCCTTTGGTCGACTGTTTTGATAAGATAATATATCTATTGCAACATATAATATATATATATTTTTAAAAAAAATATATTATCTTCATGACATCCAAATTTTCTAAATTTTTAATTATATAAATTAATAAAGCAGATTTAAAGGCACAACTATTCATCTCTATTTATTAATGACATTCTTGATTACTGTAAAAAGTTATGATTTAATTAAATTAATTAATATTATGATAAGTCATGACTTTTCAGCTTTATTATTATTAATAATTACCTCTTTCCAGGAACCCTTTTTTTTTACACTGAGTTGGACAACAGATAATATATCTATTGCATCAGATAAATCATCTGTTACAATAGATATTTCATGATTTGCCACAAATAGATAACCTGTTGCATAAGATAATATATCTGTTGCAACATATAATATATATATATATATATATATATATATATATATTTTAAAAAATATATTATCTTTATGATATCCAAATTGTCTAACTTTTTAATTATATAAATTAATAAAGCAGATTTAAAGGCACAACTTTTCACCTCCATTTATTAATGACATTCTTGATTACTGTAAAAAGTTATGACTTAATTAAATTAATCAATATTATGATAAGTCATGACTTTTCAGCTTTATTATTATTAATAATTACCTCTTTCCAGGAACTGTGTTTTTTTTCTTTACACTGTTTTAGACAATAGATAATATATTTCTTGCATCATATAAATCATCTATTACAACAGATATATCATAATTTGCAACAAATAGATAACCTGTTACATTAGATAATATATCTATTGCAACATATAATATATATATGTTTTTTAAAAAATAAATTATCTTCATGACATTCAAATTATCTGACTTTTTAATTATATAAATAATAAAGCAGATTTAAAGGCCCAACAGTTCACCTCTATTTATTAATGACATTCTTGATTACTATAAAAAGTTATGACTTAATTAAATTTATCAATATTATGATAAGTCATGATTTTTCAGCTTTATTATTAATAATAATTAGTTCTTTCTAGGAACCCTTTTTTTACACCGAGTTGGATAACACATAATATATCTGTTGCATCAGATAAATCATGTGCTACAATAGATATGTCATGATTTGCAGAAAAAAAAAAAAAATATATATATATATATATATATTTAAAAAAATATATATTATCTTCATGACATCCAAATTTTCTGACTTTCTAATTATATAAATTAATAAAGCAGATTTAAACGCACAACTGTTCATCTCCATTTATTAATGACATTCTTGATTACTGTAAAAAGTTATGATTTAATTAAATTAATTAATATTATGATAAGTCATGACTTTTCAGCTTTATTATTATTAATAATTAGTTCTTTCTAGGAATCATTTTTTTTTACACTGAGTTGGACAACAGATAATATATCTATTGCATCAGATAAATCATCTGTTACAATAGATATTTCATGATTTCCACAAATAGATAACCTGTTGCATAAGATAATATATCTGTTGCAACATATAATATATATATTTTTTTTAAAAAAAATATATTATCTTTATGACATCCAAATTTTCTAACTTTTTAATTATATAAATTAATAAAGCAGATTTAAAGGCACAACTGTTCACCTCCATTTATTAATGACATTCGTGATTACTGTAAAAAGTTATGACTTAATTAAATTAATCAATACTATGATAAGTCATGACTTTTCAACTTTATTATTATTAATAATTACCTCTTTCCAGGAACTGTGTTTTTTTACACTATTTTGGACAATAGATGATATATTTGTTGCATCAGATAAATCATCTATTACAACAGATATATCATGATTTGCAACAAATAGATAACCTGTTGCATCAAATAATATATCTGTTGCAACATATAGTATATATATGTTTTTAAAAAATAAATTATCTTCATGACATCCAAATTATCTGACTTTTTAATTATCTAAGTTAATAAAGCAGATTTAAAGGCTCAACTGTTCACCTCTATTTATTAATGACACTATTGATTACTATAAAAAGTTAAGACTTAATTAAATTAATAAATATTATGATAAGTCATGACTTTTCAGCTTTATTATTATTAATAATTACCTCTTTCCAGGAACCCTTTTTTTTACACCGAGTTGGATAACAGATAATATATTTGTTGTATCAGATAAATCATGTGTTACAATAGATATGTCATGATTTGCAACAAATAGATAGCCTGTTGCATAAGATAATATATCTGTTGCAACATATAATATATATATATATATATATATATATATATATATATATATATTTAAAAAATATATTATCTTCATGACATCCAAATTTTCTTACTTTTTAATTATATAAATTAATAAAGCAGATTTAAAGGCAGAACTGTTCATCTCCAGTTATTAATGGCATTCTTGATTACTATAAAAAGTTATGATTTAATTAAATTAATTAATATTATCAATAGTCATGACTTTTCAGCTTTATTATTATTAATAATTAGTTCTTTCCAGGAACCATTTTTTTTACACTGAGTTGGACAACAAATAATATATCTATTGCATTAGATAAATCATTTGTTACAATAGATATGTCAAGATTTGCAACAAATAGATAACCTGTTTCATAAGATAATATATCTGTTGCAACATATAATATTTATATTTTATTAAAAAAATATATTATCTTTATGACATCCAAATTTTATAACTTTTTAATTATATAAATTAATAAAGAATATTTAAAGGCACAACTGTTCACCTCCATTTATTAATGACATTCTTGATTACTGTAAAAAAGTTATAACTTAATTAAATTAATCAATATTATGATAAGTCATGACTTTTCAGCTTTATTATTATTAGTAATTACCTCTTTCCAGGAACTGTGTTTTTTTTACACTATTTTGGACAATAGATAATATATAAAATTAAATTAAATCAGATTAATATAATATTTAAAATTTAAAATTTAGATGTTCCTAAGTTATTTTAAAAGTACTGTAACTTGTGATCTTTCTCATATTAAAATGATAAAAAGATATTTTTTAAAATATTAATTATAATTCATAAAGTTTGATTTTCAAGAAATGAAGTGTAACAGCTAAAACAAAAGGAAGAGAATAATCAAATTTAGAATTTCAATGAATGCATAATTAATTTAGTAAAATATCTCCATTAAACTTTTTTTAATAAATGTGTCAGATAGGTCAAATAATATAAAATCGAGGATTTTCAGGAGGAAAAACAATACTTTCCCAATCCATCTATAAATGTTTATTATTGATTTGACACATATGTTAAGAAAGAATAATTTTCTCATATCACCAAGTATTAGGTAATGACTGTAATTAATAATTAAGAATAAATAGCATAAATTGATAGATTATTTATTAATTTTTAAAACTAATTAAATATTAGTAGATATTTATTTTTAATATAACACTCCCTCCGTTAAGAAAAGAAATGACCTACTTTTTTTTTTAGTCTGTTTCAATAAGAATGATCCTTTCCTTTTTTGACAACACTTTTAACTCAATTTTTCACATGACATGTTTAAGACCACAAGATTAAAGTACATTTTATTATATTTGACATAACTTTAGAGTGAGGGCAAAAATTAAATTTGGAGGCCAGCTTGAAGGATGCAACGAAAAAACGAGAAGCAATCCAAGAGCAAAAATTGAGTTTGGCCAAGAAGTGTTTAGAAAAATCTATTGCTCTCGATGAAGTTGAATAAAAAGATGACTATCAAGTTCCAACAGACGCCACAGCTAGTGGAAAAGCAAACTGATATATCCATCTGTTGCAACAGATTGTCCATATGTTGTAAGTTATCTAACAGGTGGAATATATATAACAACTGATTACCAATCTATCTCTTTCGGAAATACAACAAAAAGATAAAATGTTGTATTTAGATCCATTTTTTAATTTACATATTAATAAAGTCATCGGTTTTATTTAAGTAACACTAACACACACAACACATAAATCCCGGATAGTTTGCGTTAGATGTGGAGTATGTTGCGTCAGATATGGAGTTTGACGCAACAGATATGAAGTCTGTTGGAATATATAGCAGACTTGCTGGTGGTTTGATTTGTTCCATCAGTTGCTCCGTCTGATGCAACATCAACAACAGCATAAACTAAAAACAACAAATAAAAAATATTAACAACAAAGAAAACAACAACATTTGTTCCAACAACATCATCAACAACAAAGAAGCATACATCCTATGTTCCAACACCATCAACAGCAAGGGATAGACCCACATGGAGTCCTACACAGACTAAACTTGTATCGAACTTTATATATGTATGTGGAAATAAATAAAAAAACGTATATAATCTAATCAGTGAGCACCCATAGTAAGAGTTGTTTGGTTAGCCTAGTTGTTGTTTATGGGTGCTTAAGGCTATTTATTTCTTTTGGTCTTGAGTTTAATTCTCACTCAGCACATATTTTTTTAATTTTGGTAACCAACTCTTCTCTTCTTATTCACTTTAAGTTTTTTATTTTTTTTCTCCCTTACTCCTTGTGTTGATTGTTCGGACTCCACTGTTTTTAAGCTAAGAAGTACCCACCGTCTAAACCACACCACACCACAAGTTCTAACAATGCCAACCCACCAACACCACCACACCACAAGTTCCAACAATGCCGCCACCACCACCACCATCAATAACAGCATCAACAATAAAGAAACAAACAAAATACATAAAAAAAAATGATACTGCCAACAAGGCTTTTCAACTTCTCCCAACAAATGACTTTTTTTCGCATTTTATAATAAAAATTCTCGTTATGTTTATTCAACAATTAAAAGTTCCTTCAATTTTTTTTAAATAAATATGAAATGGGAAAATAGTAATTAAATAAATAAAAAGATGTAAATAAAGTTGCAAGAAGAAGATGATAATCAAAGAGCAATAGTGAATCATATCATACCTTAATGTAAAAAGGGGGTCAAAACAGCAATTTCAGTCAAGGAATCTAAGATATGGATATCGATCGGTTTAGATCCGAATGAAAATTTTTGAGAAAGAAGAGAGAAAAAAAGTTGTGATAACCCTAAAGAGGATAGAAAGAAAAAAGATGAGAGATTTAGGGATGAAGGAGAGGAGGAGACAGATGAGATAGTTCTAATTTCTAGATGTACTACCCTTAATATTAAATGACTAAACAAAGTGTATTTATTCAAATTTATATTTTCAAAGCATAATTAATAAGGCTGATTTGGTAGTAAAATAAACCCCTAATTAATATTTCTTGATGGGAGTGCCAAGTCAATATGAAATGGAAGAAGTATTAGGGGTTTCAATATTCATTAATTAATATTCACTAATAATTTGAGGGGCATGAGGAAGAAAACGGGTGACATTGAAAAGACAGGACAAGACTACTTTATGAGATTTTTGAGTTATCCAAGAAATATTTTTTACCACCTTTAGTAGTATTACTACTTTATCTACTCGGACAATAGTTTTCTTTAAAATTAAAAGAAAACAAAAATATTTTCAAACAGATTTGTCATCTGTTGCAATAGATTTAGATATCTGTTTGAGAAATCCCAACAGCCCACTCATCTGTGACAACAGATGGAAGTGTCATTTAATAAATAAATCAGATACGTCATCTATTACAATAGATATCAATATCTGTTTGAAAATTTCCAACACCTCAATCATCCATCATAACAGATGCAAATGTCTATTTGATAATGAAATAAGAAATGGCATCTGTTGCAACAGATATTGTTATCTATTTGAAATTCCCCAACAGCTCAGTTGTTTGTTACAATAGATTTCATTGCAATTGATTTAGGATGAACTAGGCATGAAAGAATGAGCTCCTCATTAACTTAATGTTAAGATTAATAATAGTACCTACATTGATCTAGGCAGAGCGAGGGATAAATGAATGAGCTCACAGGGTCAACTACAAATCCAATTGAGTTATTGTATTTGCATGGTATTATTATTGCGTTCATCCCAACCCGAGTTGTCGATCGATCACTCTTAGTTGAAATGGGTTCTCATTAACTTAATGTTAAGATTAATAATAGTACATATATTGATATAGGTGGAATTAGGGATGGATGAATGAGCACAAAGGGTCAACTACAACTTCAATTGAGCTTTTTGGCAATTGCATGATGAGATGATACTGCATTCCTCCTGACAAGAGTCGTCGATAGATCACTCTAAGACGAACCTATTCTTACTACCTCGTATGTTCAATTAATACCTTAATTAAATAATCTAAGACTAGGGGTGAGTTCTCATAGGGTCAAATACAACTTTAATTGAGTCTTTTGGCAAATGCATGATAAGATGGGACGGCGTTCCTCCCGACAAAAGTTGTCGACCGATCACTCTGAGATGAACCGATTCTTACTACCTTATATATTTAATTAATACCTTAATTGATTAATATAGGACTAGGGGTGAGTTCTCATAATGTCAACTATAATAGATGACGATGCCTATTTGATAATTTACAACAGATGGGTAATCTGTTGCAATAGATGACTTAATCTATTTGTTAGTTTACAATAAATTCGTGATCTGTCGCAACAAATGACTTAATCTGTTTGATAGTTTACAACAGATGGATAATATGTTGCAACAGATTACATAATCTATTTGATTTGATCCAACAGAAAAGACATATGTTACAACAGATTGAACATTTGTTTATATATAATTCAATTGAGTTCATATGTTAGAATAATACCTTAATTGAATTTGAGTTCTCATAGGGTCAACTACAACTTCAATTTAGTATTTTGGCAATTGCATAATAAGATGGTACTGAGTTCCTCCAGACCAGAGTCAGCGATCGATCACTCAGAGCCGAACCGATTCTTACTACCTCATATGTTAGACTAATACCTTAATTAATATAGGAATAGCGTACTAATACCTTAATTGAATAGTCTGGGACTGGGGGTGAGTTCTCATAGGGTCAACTACAACTTTAATTGAGTCTTTTGGTAATTGCATAATGAGATGGTATAGCGTTTCTCCCGACAAAGTCGTCGATCGATCACTTTGAGCTGAATCGATTCTTATCACTCTGAGCCGAATCGATTCTTACTACCTCATATGTTAGGGTGAGTTCTCATAGGGTCAACTACAACTTCAATTGAGTCTTCTGTCATGGTACTGAGTTTCTTCCGACAGGGTCATCGATCGATCACTCTAAGTTGAATCGATTCTTACTATCTCATATGTTTTACTAATACCTTAATTGATTAATCTAGGACTAGGGTACTAATACCTTAATTGAATAATCTAGGACTAGGGGTGAGTTCTCATAGGGTAAACTATCGATTAGTCTAGGACTACGGGTGAGTTCTCATAGGGTCAGCCACAACAGATGGCAGTGCCTATTTGATAATTTACAACATATGGCTAATCTGTTGCGACATATGGCAATCTATTTGATAATTTGCAATAGATGGGTAATCTGTAGAAACAGATGACTTAATCTGTTTGATAATTTACATCAGATTCGTAATCTGTTGTTACCTAATCTGATTGATAATTTACAACAGATGAGAAATCTGACGCAACATGTTGAACATTTGTTTTTTACAATTTCAATTGAGTTCATATGTTAGACTAATAGTACCTAAATTGATTAATCTAGGACCAGGGGTGAGTTTTCTCAGGGTCACCTCCTAGAGTACTCGGTCAACTACAACTTTAATTGTTTTTATATAATTTCAATTGAATTATCCTTTCGGCAATTGCATGTGAGAGGGTTAAAGATTACGCAGATATTTTATGATTTTAAAAGTAATTAAGATCATTTCGGACTAAATTAATATTTTCAAAACTACTTGTCATTCTTTTCCAAAATACAAATCAACCCATACAAAATGTTTCATCATTTCAAATCTCTAGGTCTGTCTCTTTCTCTCTCATTCTCACTCAACAATACAATACATACAACAACTACTCAACAAATTTTCTTAACCCTCCACAACAGATCACTTTTATTCTCATTTCCGACCACATAGGTGTTATTTTCGACTTTATTCTCGCTTGTATCAGTCATTTTCTTTGTCTTCATAGGCAACAGAGTTCGAGAAGAGCTCTATATTTGTTTTTTTTTTCTAAAAAATAAGGGCTTTTAAGTTAATGATGAAAAATAAAACTTTTAGTTGTATTATATTAGATAATAGGTTTATAATTTTGAGTTTTGATGGTAAAATCGTAGGAAGAACTTGAGAAATCCCTAGTTTCCATCGCAGTGTTCCGTTGACTGTCATGGTATAGTTGGATGGTGTTGGTATTGGTGGTGGTGGTGATGTTTGTGGTTGCCGTGGTGGCATTGGTTGGTGGTGTTTATGCTAGTGTTGGTACTCGTGGTGTTTGTTTGTTTGTTGGCATTGGTTGGTGGTGTTTGTAGTGGTGGTTGTTGGTGTGTCGGTATTCATGGTGTTTGTAATGTATTTTTTAAAATCTACCCATGCATCAACTGTAATGTAATTTTTGTTTTTCTTTGTTTGTAGGTAAAACATGTCTCCCAAAAGAAAAGAAAGTGAAAGTTGATTAACGCCTGACCACTAAAAAAAAAGGCTACAGTACAAAGGGATTTGGAGGAGCTTCCTGAACAATCTCAGTCAGGAAAAAGTAAAGCTGAGGAGAGATGTGAAAACAACATTGAGAGAGATGTATGAGGGTCCGTAGATAGTGATGAAGAAAATAAAAGTGAGAAAGAGGAGGAATTGGAGAGTCAAAAAGAGAAAGAGGATGATCATCAACATGATGATAATGGATCACCGACGGGGTGTGAGTTAATATTGACACCCCAACATGATCCTGTCAAAACTTTTAGTATGGACAGGTTTCAAGTTGCGATGTCGATAAATGACCAGAAGGAAAACAACTAACTGGTCAAATTGTACTTAAATGTCAGATGAGGAGAATTTTTGAACATTTTATGAAAATTATGAAGAACGAAAACATAGGCGGACTTTTTAAGAAGAGCTGCTTTGGACGCTTTCTTCAGTATCCTGAGGACCCCTATGCCCGTATTCGTTTCCCTATGACGATGGTATATGGTCTTCTCAAGCGCAGGATCAAGTACGCGGGGATGGTAAAGTTCAGGAGGAGGGGGCAAAAAAAAATGGATAAAATCTGGATCAACTACTGTTACGTGTTGATGTTAGGCGTATTTACACGCCTAAACACCATAATTTACCCATGTTATAGCTAAGTTTTGAGGATAAAATATATAATTCCTGCACTTTTGGTCCATTTTCCTGTAAGTGAGCAAACCTATGTGATTAGCATGTTTTTCAGGTATTAACGATGAAGATTTCAGCTCTTTGTGGACCTTTGGGTAGCAAAGGAAAACTTCACGTAAGAAGGAAGGCAGCTTTTGGAAGCTTGTGGACTGAATGTGATGCATGGAGAATCTGTCCCGGGCAAAATCAGTATTTCTTAATACTTAGGGGTGCAGCAGTAACCTAGTAGGACTAGGACAAGGATGTTATAAAAACCCTATTTGCTGAATTTTTCAGTGGGATTAATTCATTGATTCATTTGAAATTATTCATTAGATATTCTTCATTCGACTTTTAGCACTATTCACTTTATAAGTTCTGTAAGGTTTGAGACAGAGAAAAACACGGCTTTCTTGAGCAATGGAAAGAACGACGTTCGTCTCCCTTTTTGACGCCAAGCATTATCCCATCGCGAAGATTTTGCTAACTTTGGTATGATGATGATGAATTCTTTGACCTCCGTTGTAATCATGAGTAGCTAAACTTCTCTATTAGGGTTATGGAAGCCTTGTTATATACTATCTATTACTATGAGTTTGTGAATTCTTGATGCATATGCTACTTATATCATTACTCTCTTCGTTTTAATTGAATTCTTATGGTTGCAAACATAAGGAACACGCCATTATAACATTAACTTGTTCGAGAGAAAAGTTACTTGTTTGGAAAAGAGAGTGTGACAAGGAAATAGGGCTACCAACCCCTGTTTACATGTTAATGACTTAACCGGATTAACTTTCTTGGAGAGTTTGTACCATTAGTTATACACTTTAAGCTCGAGAGAGTTAAAGAGAAATAATCCTTGATGGTTGAGAAACACTAGGATTTACCATTAGAATACGAATCTCTATAAGTGATGGATGTCTAAATTCCGCATTACTCATAGTTAATAGATACGTAGAACTCATAAGGTGGACATAACCCTAACTTATTATTCTCTGTGATTAAATCTAACTAAATAAAGCATTCCGTTGTTACTTTAACAATAGTAATTCACGCCACAACTAAATCCCCCCTTTCCGTAGAATTTTCGATCAACATTCTACTAATAGTTGCAACACTTAGTGACCAAGTATTCCCTGTGGGATTCGACACCCAACCCAGTTGGGTTCTATATTTGACAGCGATCGCTTACACTCTTACGAGAGCTGTAGTTTGGGCGTTATCAAATTTTGGCGCCGTTGCCAGGGAATACAGTTGTCAACTAAGTTTGTGATAGTTAATAGACCCTTTGGTCAAAGATTCTGGGATTTTTCTTTTAGTTGTTGTTTTTGTTTTATTCAGGTTCTGTTCAGTACATGCCAAATACTCGAAGTTCTGGTCACCCATTATTTCCTTTAAATCCTGAACCTCAAATTATTGGTAGAATGGATGCACAACGAGACATTAAAAGGAGGGCTGCTCAACAGGAGCAAGCTAGATTAGCTGCATTGGCAGCTGCTCAAGTGCATCAACAGAATATTAATAACCCAGGGCGTGCAACAAACCCTGATGATGAGGACCTGGGTGATGATAAGTTACTGAATCCTAGGCGTACTGATGAGGTGGCGGCACCTATGCATAGGAGAGATCGTCAAGCTAGAATGAGACCTGACCGCCGAGCTGTGCAGGTTCCTTTTGATGATGATGATAATGATCTGGATGGAGCTGGTGCCACAGGGGCTATTATTCCTCCGCCCTTGGCACCTGGAGCCAAGTTCAATATCACTAGCACCATGATTCAGTTATTGCAGCTCAAGGGGTTATTTGGTGGACTTGCAGGTGATGATCCGAATATGCATCTGATCAATTTAATCTCAACATGCAAGTCGTTTGACAATCCAAAAGTTGGGCAGAATGCAATTCGGCTGCGCTTATTTCCATTGTCTCTGTCTGGGGAGGCAACTCTATGGTTGAATGGGCTAACTCCTGATTCTATTACTAATTGGAGGCAACTGAAAGACGCTTTCCTAGAAAGATTCTTTCCATCATCCAAAAGAGCACAATTAAGAGATGAGATCAGCAATTTTCGATAGCATCAAACTGAAGCTCTCCACAAAACATGGGACAGGTTTAAGAAGAAGCTTATGCGGTGCCCAAAACATCAGATGACCAATATCCACTTGATGGAAATATTATACAGAGCTCTGAACTCGGTGACAAAGCCAGTGGTTGATAATGCTGCAGGAGGGTCATTCATGGACCTTACTTTTACTGAGGCAAGTGATATGCTAGATCGTATGACAAAGCAGAGTAGAGCTTGGCATACCAGGGATTCTGAGGTAGCGAGCTCTACTGTATCTATTGGCATGACAGCAGAACAGAGGCGAAGACAAGAGGAACGTGACCAAGATATGGCTCACATAAAGATGTAGATGGATCTTCTTACCAAGCATTTATTATCAGGAAAGACCGAAAAGGTTAAGGCCGTTGTATCACAGGGAAGTTATGAATCCGACTCTGAAGAAGAAGCAAACTATTTGAATAATCAGGGGTGTTTCCGAGGCAATGCCCAAGGAAACCAAGGTCGGAACTATTATGATAAAACAGGATACAAGGACCGTGATCAAGGTGGTTGGAAGAATAAGACTAATATGAGTGGTTTGTATTTTCCTCCTGGAAATCATGAGGCTGCGGCATCTGGCTCGGGGAAGATGTCCATGGAAGATATGATGGCTAAGTTGTTGAAAGGAGTGAAGGCAACCAACATGGGAGTAGCTGAGGTAAAGAACGATTTGTCCTCATTAAATCAACTGGTTGACTCGCATTCTACTGCAATAAAACAGCTGGAACAACAAATGAGTCAACTATCAGCGGCATTTAATCAAAGAAAGGTTGGCACCTTACCTACTGACACTGTGGAAAATCCAAGGAATGATGGATCATGCATGGCTATTACTACCAGGAGTGGTAAGGTGCTGGAACATCCGTCTAAAGGAAAGCAGGTGGTTAATGATATAGCAGAGTATGTTAGTGAAGCAGATTGTGATGATGCTGTTGAAGCTGAAGAGAACATTCATGATGTTAAAAAGGAAGTGGTGGAGAAAACTATTCCCCTTCCACCACCACCTTTTCCTCAGAGACTGAAGAAGAAGGCTGATGACACTCCTGAAAAGATTGATAATCGAAATCAAGATAAAAAGAAAGTGGAGGAGAAAACTATTCCCCTTCCACCACCACCTTTTTCTCATAGACTAAAGAAGAAAGCTGATGATACCAGGTTCAGTAAATTTATGACTATGTTGAAGCAGCTGACTATTAATGTTCCTTTGGTAGAGGCGCTGGAACAGATGCCTGGGTACGCAAAATTCATAAAGGACCTTTTGACAAAGAAGCGGGCAGCAAGTTATGAGTTGACAGATAATGTTCATCATTGCAGTGCAATCGCTACTAGATCACTAGTTCAAAAGAAGGCAGATGCTGGTGCTTTTACTATTCCTTGAACGGTTGGATCTTTGGATTTTGCTAAGGCATTGTGCGATTTGGGAGATAGCATCAATTTGATGCCACTATCTATTTACAGAAAGTTGGGTTTGGGTGATCCTACACCAACCAATATGCGACTTGTGATGGCAGATAGGTCGGTAATATGACCTGTTGGTATCTTATATGATGTATTGGTGAAGGTTTCTACATTCATTTTTCTTGCAGACTTCGTTATTCTGGATTGTGAGGTGGATTCTGAAGTTCCCATAATCTTGGCACGCCCTTTCCTCACAACTGGAAGTGTGCTTAATGATTTAAGAGCTAATGAGCTTTTATTTCGGCTGAATGATGAAGTGGTCCATTTTTATGTATGCAAATCAATAAAGCAGCCCAGAGATATGGATGTGTTCTCTGTACCTGATGTTTATTATGAGGATGAGAAAGATTTATTTGTAGAGAAGCAGCTTACTGTTGAGCCATTATCTGTTGTGCTGTTGAATTGTGAGAATGAGGATGTTGAAGAATATGAAAAAACTGTCTGCGCTCTAACAGGAATAGGGTCCTATTCTCATTCTCCTAATAAGCTGGACCTTGATCTTAGGAATCGATCTTCACTAACAGCGAAGACTTCCATTGCAGAGCCACCAGTGCTAGAATTGAAAGAGCTCCCTAGTCATCTAAGGTATGCATTTTTGGGAAGAGGTGATACACTTTCGGTTATTGTTGCGGCGGATTTAGGTGAACATCAGGTTGCAGCTCTCATCTCTGCTCTGAAAAGGTACAAGAGAGTTGTTGATTGGACTATTGATGATATAATTGGTATCCCTCTTGGGATATGTATGCACAAGATTCATCTCGAAGAAGATTGCATGCCCATAATTAAGCATCAGCATCGTCTGAATCCATTCAGAAAATGATGCACCATATATCTCGAAGAAGTCTAAGTAATCGAGATAAATATGTCGTGCCACGACAATAAATCAAGCGCTACATGGGAGGCAACCCATCATTTTTAATCATTTTGTTTTACTAGGAGTTTGTTTTTGTTAAATAAAAATCCAAAAAGAAGAGTCGAGCCACGACCAAAACTAAGGCGCTTGGTGGGAGGCAACCCATCTTTCTAATTGTTTTTGAGTAAGTATAGGTGCAAGACGTATAAAGGAGGAGATTGATCTCAAATTTTGATTTGAAAGGAAGCCATGTTAAAGATGGTAAGTTAGGAATGAAGGAGCAAAGGCAATAGACAAGGCATTGCCTATGCAAATCTAGGCAACGAACAAGGCAAGGCCTATGTAAATCTAGGCAACGGACAAGGCAAAGCCTATGTTATGTCCTATGTTCTCTGAATCGACAAGGCTATAGCATAGGATCCGCCTATGCTCAACTAGGCAAAGCTAAAGGCCCCGCCTACTTATGCAATTTTGTGTCCTAACTCAATTTTTCATGGGTCAAACCCGACCCAAGCCTTGGTCTATAAATAGACCCTTAATCTTAGAACAAAATCTCATTGTTTGCTCAAGATAGGCGTCACCCAAACTTCCAATTTTTCTCAAAACTTTTCTTTTTGCTCATCTAGTCTTGAAAGATCATCTTCCCGAACTACCACCAAGTAAGTTATTCTTTTATATTCCGTAATTGTTGAGATGTTGCGTTTATAATGATTTGTTAGATCTTAAAGTGGTGTTGATGATTAGAATGTGGTTGATTTGTTATGATACATCTCGTTGAGTGAAAGAATACGTGTGGGTGTTCTTGACTTTGTTCCGACTTGTATTTGATTGTTATACACTGTCATCTTCTCGCGGAATCGAAATGGTGAAATTAATTGCATAATCTTCAAAGTTGAAAGCTTGGATGTTTGAATGACTCGTTCATCAAGATAAAGATCATGATTGAATACAAGCATGAGATGTTGTGATTATTTCTATGCCATAACTTGATACAATCTCTATGTAGTAGTCTTGTTCAAAAAGTGCATCAATCCAAACATGAAAGTATAGTCAAGATTACATGAAATAGAGTTGGGAAGAATAGTTAAGATGACATGAAAGTATGAATGTGCTGAACATGTTGTTGGAACATATCACCTAAATGTAGGTCGATGAAGTCTGAGTTATCGACATCTCTCACTTAATTAGTTTGTGCCTACAAATTAAGTGTGGGGTGGTGCCACTACTGTTTGTTTGTTGATTAAATCTTTTGAGATGAGCTAACATGAATCTATTTTAATCTCA
Source organism: Capsicum baccatum var. pendulum (assembly GCA_030864225.1). Taxonomy (NCBI): domain Eukaryota; kingdom Viridiplantae; phylum Streptophyta; class Magnoliopsida; order Solanales; family Solanaceae; genus Capsicum; species Capsicum baccatum. The sequence goes on along the minus strand of CM061559.1, from coordinate 263,537,928 downwards.
GGTAGAATGTCACCAAAAGGACGACAAGGGAAAGAAAAAGTGTCCACCTCACAGAAAGGTTAGAAAAGGGGAAGAAAAGAGCAAGTTGAATCCTCCTCGCTGCAAATACCTCGATGCACTTTTGGGATAAGGTGGGTCCTAGAGGAGGAAGGAAAGGAGTGGTACAAGAACAACAAAGTAAAAAAATATGTTCACGTGGAGTTGATACAACAGGAGAGTCTAGCGAAGAGAGAACCTCGTATTTTGGCTAAAATCATGGCGCTACATCTTGATTTCATTTTCCGAGATATGGGAGAATGCAATATTGATCTAATGCGAGAATTCTATGCCAATTGGTCCCCAAAGACTACCGGAAGTGAATTGAAGATTCGGGGCCAAGTCTTGCAACTGAATGCGGAGTTCTTCAACTCTTTTCTAGGTTTTCCATCTGTAGATCCATCACCGCTCAAGGAGCTTTATTACAGACCTCCGTACAGGGCAATCAGACACACACTGTGCAGAACAAGATCAATGGCACGTTGGAGTCGTCACAAGGATACCGGTCGGCATAATACCTTCCCGTATGCTTCCTTGAACAGAGAAGCTCGGATATTGTTGAGGATAGTCAACTCTTGCCTGATTCCTGGGACACAGTACATAAAGATCACATGTGATAGAGTATGCTTGGTGTATGCTCTGATGACTAATATTCCCATCAACATTGGTGCGGTTATACGATCATCAATGCGTAAGGCTAGGCTGCACAAGAGGTCCCATTTCAGCTTTGGCAATTTGTTGACTGCGATATTGAGGAAGGAGCACATTGAAGAGGAACCTTTAGATCATAAGCTTCCACACAACCCAAAGAAGGTTGATCTGACAAAGGTTAAAGATCCTGAAACTGGGCATGGCGTCAACCAGACCACTGTAGAAAGACGTGCTCGGGATGAAAGTTTCTTTCGCCATCTATATGGGATGATTTGGTTTACCATGACGAGTGGGGGTCGAATTCCAACTGATGCAGAGCTCCAGCAGTTGGATTATGACTACTCGATGAATGAGCATGCGCGGGCTATGTGCGGAGTAAGGGTACATTTTGAGGAACCTCTCGATGATGACGTGTCGACTGATGAAGATCGTCGAATGCCAGACTCAAACATAGAGGAGAACTATGATGACGACGACTCTGATGATGATTCCAATACAGGAGGTATGACCCCAGACATAGAGGAGGAGTCCGACTAATCAGGTTTTCCTTATTTATTTTCCACTGAGGGCAGTGTGTCCCGTCTAAGTGTGGGGTGCTGGCATTTGTATGTTGTATTGTACTTCTTTGCCTGCATTTATTCTCGTTTGTAGTTAAATTTTTAGATTTTTAGATTTTTTTTAGATTTTGCATGAAATTGTTCTGATAGGCGGCATGGTATTATGACAAGAGTATGTGCTAAAATCATTACTATTGAGACGTTTAGGCTCTTAGTATCACTCACTGTGTGATAAGTGTGTGGTTTGATTCCTTCATCTGTTGGGTCAAGAGTCTATACTGCTCCCAATAAAGTTGACCATGTGCCTTGTGTGTGTAAGGTTATAGTATATTTTATGTTGTGACTGATGCTAGAACTTGCCTGGTGTGTGTGTAAAGTGAAATAAAGAGTGTGAGTTTAGGAGATGATTTAGGCATTTCTTTGGCAGCCTGTAATTGTTTACCTTCTTTTTACCTACCCATGTACATCATCCTAGTGAATCCCCTTTGAGCCTTTAGCTATTTTCTTTGACAGCCTCATATGTAGCCAATCCATTTTTTTTCAAGACCATAATTTGATCCAACTTCCTAAGTGCTTTAAAGTGTAAAGTCATGTGACAACATAAGTGGAAATTGGGTGAGAGTTATGTCTCAGAGTGTATTGGTACTTGAAATTGTTTTGAATAAGAGTGGCTATCATAGAGGTGTTTTATAAAAATAAAAATAAATAAATCAAATAATCGAAAAACAGAAGTAGAAAAATAAAAAATAGTGTGTTTATAATTGAATAACAAAATAGGTGAAAAGGGGTGGTAGATGAAAAGAATGGTAGAAGAGTTGTTTAAAAGAGAGTGTTAATGACATAACGTAGTGTATTAAAGCGCTTAGGGAACTTAGTCACTATTTCTGGCCAAAATAGTTCTACCTGTCCCTTAGCCTACATTACAACCTGTAAAAGACCAATTTGATCCTAAGCCTAGCACTCTGATATTAGTAGAGCACTACACTAAGGGCAAACCTATGGTCATCAGTTGCAATATAAGAATTCTTTGTGAGAGTGAGAGCAAGGAGAATCTTGTACCCATGTTTCGAAAAATGCAAACTTGTGAGTGATTATGGGTGATATCTTGTGTGAAACACACATGGTTGATGAGTTTTGGGTAGTTTTGTATGATTCTTTGTTCCTTAACTTGTGGATACGAATTAACCATCATCACGAGTCTATGTTGGAGGTTGAATTGTTTCTAGTAGTGATCAAGAAAACTACTCTTTGTTAATGATTGTCGTGCATGTCTTGTTGAACATTTTGTGCTGTTACTGTGAAATTCTAAGTAGATGTTTGCATGGACATAATATTTTGTTGGAGGACAAACAAAGCTTTAAGTGTGGGGTGGTGATGTTGGGCTTATTTACACGCCTAAACACCATAATTTACCCATGTTATAGCTAAGTTTTGAGGATAAAATATATAATTCCTGCACTTTTAGTCCATTTTCCGGTAAGTGAGCTAACCTATGTGATTAGCATGTTTTTCAGGTATTAACAATGAAGATTTCAGCACTTTGTGGACCTTTGGGCAGAAAAGGAAAACTTCACGTAAGAAGGAAGGCAGCTTTTGGAAGCTTGTGGACTGAATGTGATGCATGGAGAATCTGTCCCGGGCAAAATCAGTATTTCTTAATACTTAGGGGTGCAGAAGTAACCTAGTAGGACTAGGACAAGGATGTTATAAAAACCCTATTTGCTGAATTTTTCAGTGGGATTAATTCATTGATTCATTCGAAATTATTCATTCGACATTCTTCATTCGACTTTTAGCACTATTCACGTTACAACTTCTGTAAGGTTTGAGACAGAGAAAAACACGGCTTTCTTGAGCAACGAAAAGAACGATGTTCGTCTCCCTTTTTGACGCCAAGCATTATCCCATCGCGAAGATTTTGCTAACTTTGGTATGATGATGATGACTTCGTTGAACTCCGTTGTAATCATGAGTAGCTAAACTTCTCTGTTAGGGTTATGGAAGCCTTGTGATATATTATCTATTACTATGAGTTTGTGAATTCTTGATGCATATGCTACTTATATCATTATTCTCTTCGTTTTAATTGAATTCTTATGGTTGCAAACATAAGGAACACGCCATTATAGCATTAACTTGTTCGAGAGAAAAGTTACTTGTTTGGAAAAGAGAGTGTGACAAGGAAATAGGGCTACCAACCCCTATTTACATGTTAATGCCTTAACCGGATTAACTTTCTTAGAGAGTTTGTACCATTAGTTATACACTTTAAGCTCGAGAGAGTTAAAGCGAAATAATCCTTGATGGTTGAGAAACACTAGGATTTACCATTAGAATACGAATCTCTATAAGTGCATGCATGTCTAAATTCCGCATTACTTATAGTTAATAGATACGTAGAACTCATAAGGTGGACATAACCCTAACTTATTATTCTCTGTGGTTAAATCTTACTAAATAAAGCATTCCATTGTTACTTTAACAATAGTAATTCACGCCACAACTAAATCCCCCCTTTCCGTAGAATTTTCGACCAATAGTCTACTAATAGTTGCAACACTTAGTGACCAAGTATTCCCTGTAGGATTCGACACCCAACCCAGTTGGGTTCTATATTTGACAGCGACCTCTTACACTCTTACGAGAGCTATAGTTTGGGCGTTATCACGTGTCTGTTTGTTTTAGCTTGCAAGAGTTTGCCATAGTGACGGGCCTAAGATGCCATCGTCCAGAAGGACCACCACCTCGCAAAAGATCCAAGGCAACAAAATGCAAGGAAAAAATAGATGGGTTGTTTAACATTACTCGACGTGGCTACAAAGCATCGAATTTTTTGACAGATCTCGAGGATAAAACCATACCACAGCAGTACATGGAGAAATTATGCTTAGTTTAATTTGGTTTGCCCATTCGGTTATATTGGCAAGAGACGTCAACAAGGTCATAGAAGATGATTTATTGGCGCATGCTGAGGATTTTAATAAATTCAACAATCATCCCTGGGGATATAACAGCTTCTACTTGACTGTCCAATATTTACTGACAAAGCTATCCTCAAGGACGACGACATTATACGGCTTTCCTTGGGCTTTCATGGTAAAATTAATCACTAATTTTACTCATCCATTAATTTATATTGAATATAGTTATTATGATTTTTTTTGCTTGCTTCCTGTTTATATTTTTTAGGCTTGGCCATTTGAAGCCACTCCTCCTCTCCGAAAGCAATTAATGGATTACCCGGATGAGGTTTCTCATCCAAGGATGTTTAGGTGGTTGGATGCAAAGAGAAACACCAATATTAAGGAGGCTGAACTCTTTAAACCTCCGGATGATGCAGTAAGTCTTCCTCAAGTAAAATAATTCTACGCAAAGATAAGAAAGCTATTGAATAGATGTTATATCTAGTGCAATAGATGTTATATCTGATGCACCAGATGGGACATCTGTTGCGACGGGGTATATTTTGCATCAGATCACCCATTTGTTGCTTTGTTCTCTGAACCCGAATCCTAAAAGATTAAAAATCTACTGAAAATTATGCAACAGATGTTTAATCTGATAACATATAATTTATTTATTGCGACATACAGATCATCTGTTGCATAACAGATTACCCGTCTTGTACAGCTGTTGCAACAAATGATTGATTTTTTGCATCAGATTATCCATGTGTTGCTCTGTTTCTCTGAACTAGACTTAAACAGATTTTAACTATATACTGCAAAATATACAACAGATGGGTCTTTTTTTTAAAATGAAGCCCAACTGCGAAAATTGTTATATTATATGATTTAAATGCATCTGTTTTTTTTCTTTTTTATAGGTTGTGCATCCATGGATCGTGCCTACTAAGGAGGAGTCGGTGAAGACTTTTTATATTACTCTAGGACATGTTGATACTATTGCAGACCCAACGGTGGAGTTAATAAAGAAGGAATTGGCTGGAGCAACAACCATAAGAAGAGTAGTTAGGAAAGGTCAGCCTAATGTTGAGGCTCTTCATGACCAACCTTTTACTAAGGTAAATCCGAGTGCTTCTTCTGGTGGAATTGTTGGTATTGGTGGAAGGCATGCTGATGCTGCTACCACTCATAATGGTGAGCATGTTAATGCTCAAGAAAGAATAAATATGTTTGAAAACACCTATTTTCACCCTTACACAGGTCCCTCTCACCCCCTTTTCACCCTCGTTTTCTTGTTACAAATGCGATGAGTGCAAGGACAGACAAGATAAACTCTTTGAAAAAGTAGAGATTATCTCTAAAGCTATCAAGGAATTCAAATCCAAGAGGCATTTCATACCATCTAAGAAGGTGAGGGAGCCACACACTCCTACAGCGTTGGTTCGGAGAAAGAAAAGAGCAATTACAGACGTAATCTCCGCTCAGAAATCAAAAGAAATTGCAATTCCTCCCTTTCCAAAAACTGTTGATGTTCAGGGACCAGTCAAGAAGGTGGACATATACGTGGAACATGGCGCCGAAGAGAAGAGGGATCTGCGACAGGCCAAGAATGCCAAGCCAGGCTCACCAGATTACCCCAGGCCTCCCTTTTGCCCCCAAGACTTCCAGACTATGACTGATATGCGTATGTCATACGAGGACATGACAAGTTTAATTTTCCTAACCTATCCCTTCTAGTCTACACCATGAAGAAGAAGCTACGCAACAGATTTCACATCTGTTGCAAGAGCTGGGTATACTGGTGCAATTGATTATGGTTCTATTGCAACTTATTATTCGTCTGTTGTATAAGTTACGTTGGATTATTCATTCAGAGAACCCTATGCAACAGATGGACCATTCGTTGCATCTTTACAATTACTAACCTATTTAAAAATTAACTTCTTATCTCACAGCATGCTGACATAATTCTCTGCCTCATGAGGAAAATGCAATTAACGTATCGGGAAGTTTATGACGCTACCGATAGAATAATGGACCTCAAATTTTCCAAGAAGCTCAAGGATAGGTACGATCAACTCAATAGAGAGGTGTCAGTCCTTGGTGTGGGACTTGATTTCCTAGTTCCTACGTTGGTCTTGGATGAAGAAGAAATATTAAGATATGTTAGAGAGGACAAGCCAAATCCATACGGCAAGAGCTGGACCGAGGTAAAAAGGATTCTTGCAGTCATTAGCATGAACGACATGCATTATCAGGCTGTTGAGATACTACTCGAGGAGGAAAAGATCAATGTTTATGACTCCAACATACCTCTCATCGACAATTTCGATCTTTTTCTCCTCGTGGAGCCACTGATTGTGCTGTTGTCCATCTTATTGAGGGAGAGTAAACTGGTGAATCATTTACCAAAGAAAGTGTTGATGAAGAAATCATAGGATTTTGAAGGTCGAAATAGGATAATGATCTTTCCAAAAGATGATGCCGCTAAAGCGAGCGGATCGTACGCTCTTGCACACATCAAATGTTTGCTGACCGGCACAGAAATGGCCGAGCTAATGACTTTTCTTTGCGACAACGACGTGGCAAGCCTGGAAGAGGTCTGGGCTTATGGGGTACTAACTGGACACTTAAAGCCTGTGTATATAGAAGAGCCTGTTAAATAGAAACTTTTAATTTCAAGTCACCCTTCACTTTATTACATGTACATGTAGAGGCAAGAAAATTTTTCTGATGAAAGTTGAGTTTTTGATAATGCAATAGATTAGATTGTCAATCTGTTGTAAAATATCTTTAATTCGTTCTGGCAGATAGTTTATCTGTTGCAATAGGTTGGTCATCTGTTGCATTATGTTGATGTTATTTCTATAAATAATCTAATAATCTAAGTCTAATCTGTTGCAACAGTGGAAAGACCTGTTTGATAATTTCCAACAGATGAACTAAATTTTACAATATATGCCTAAATCTTTTTGATATTTTCTAATAGTTACGCTTGAATATCCATGTGTCCGTCGACAACAAATCAGTATCAAATACACACACCACCATGAAAATTTCAGAAATTAGGCTTCAATATTCATGTGCCCAACAACACCAAACCAGTAGCAATAACGGCAACAATGTAGTATCTTCTTGCTCGATTTTATTTCAATTCAGAAGCCTTGACTTTGTTCAACAATTCCCAGATTACACGATTTGCTTGTGAAGGGTGTCGTTCTCCATACCAATCAAAGTAATCGCATCCACCCAATTTCTATAAAAAAGAGAACGCAATTACAAAATAATTACAAGTCAATAATTGATTAACTAATTAAATAAAAAAAATATTACCTTTGAAATCTTACAAATAAACAATCTACGATCCGGATTTTGTTGAGTCCAAGAAGTCTTTAACAGAGCTTCATGACTGCACTTACAATATCAAAAATCTTTATCACAAAAAACAGTGGAAGATGCGCTCGACATTGTCAAGATCAGTTGAAAAAAAAATGAAAGTAATAATTTGAAGAATTTGGATAGATAAAATAAGATGACGATAAAAAAGAAGATTTGGGAATTTAGGGTTAAATTTTAGAAAAAAGATGAATATATAATACAATGGATGGAAAAAAATGACCGTTGGGGGCCAAGTGACTGCAAGTCAGCGAAATATGCCAGAATGACACTGACACATTTGATGCCTATTTTATTTTACATGTTTAAAATGGACATGTCTACTTGATGCCTATTTTATTTTAGGTGTTTGAACTGAACACCGTCGTGGGTTACGCCTTTTTTATTTCAATTCAATTCACTTTAAGCTTTTTACACGTAGTGGCAATTTTTTATGTGTAACGAAAGTTTAATTTTTATAATGTAACAGATTCTCCGTCCGTTGTAACAGTTATCTTACTTGTTCTGACATATAGTTTATTTGTTGCAATAGGTTGGTCATCTGTTTCATTATCTCAATGTTTTTATCTAAAGTCCATCTATTGCAATAGTGGAAAGACCTATTTGATAAATTCCAACAGATAACCTACTTGTTGCAACATATGTATAAATCTATTCGATTATTCTAATAGATGTGTCGTCTGTTGCAACAGATAAAGTCCATCTGTTGCTACATATGTCTAAATCTGTTATTTTTTCCCAATAGATGTGTCATCGGTTGCATTATCTTGATGTTTTTTATCTAAAGTCCATCTGTTACAATAGTGGGAAGACCTGTTTCATAAATTCCAACAGATTACCTACCTGTTGCAACATATGTCTAAATCCGTTCAATTTTTTCAATAGATGTGTCGTCTGTTGCAACAGATACATTATCTTTTGCAATATTTGAATCTAGTATTCTTTTCCAATTTATAAGTTCAAATCTAAGGAATAAATAAAATTCATAGACAAAATAAAATAAATCAAAGCCTTCATAAATTAGCTGAAATAAGTCAACGAATAAATGAAATGTAAAAAAATTATTATGGGTACAGATCTCAACAAATACATCCACAACAATTTAAGTATACTGTCAAGGATTGCTTTGATAGGCTCAAGCTATAAAGATCTACTCAGTATGGACAATTTGTTCTTCATCCGGTGCTATGGGATTCGATTTTGCTTGTCTTGGATATTTATTGTCTCTTGCGTATGGTTTTTGCGCTTTCTGTTCTCCGTATTTCCATAAAAAAAAGTAGCATATTATCAATATTGTTCAGTAGCTTCTTCTACATCCACCAGGAAAGCCAGAATTGGTCAATGTTATTCATGGAGATACAATAAAATGAAAAAGCATAACTCATCTCTTCTAGCAAATTAAACAGGTCTTCCTTCTATTTTAAATTGTCTCAAACATATTATATTTTTGTTGCAACAATGAATCAACTGTTGGGATAAATTTCTACACGAGGAAGACCCTGTGTGATAATTTTCAACGGATGAACCATCCGTTGTAACATATGAATCATCTGTTGCAGTAGATAGGTCGTCTGTTGGTACAAATAAAAGTGTTACGAAGAGCTGTTTGATTTGCTAAAATAGACGAGACATATGTTGCACTAGATAAAGTATCTGGCACAACAGGTTAGTCAATTGTTGCAACAGATGTATATATTTGTTTGATAATTTTCAACAGATGTGTCATCTGTTGAAACAAATATGTGTCTATTTGTTTTGTCAGTTGGAAGACATATAATATATTCACCTTCTTTAGCTCGTGTTGCTCTTCTTTGGACATTGTACGTTGCTCAGTGCAACACACAGATAGAGGAGTTGCAATTTCACTTTTTTGGATGCCCGATAATGCCCTGGAAATCACTCTCCTTCTCCTCTTAGCCCTAATCTCTAATGGAGTGGATGGAAATAAAATCCTCTTTGATGTCAATTCCTTTGCAGAAGCAGTTAATGCATTAATAGTATTAATCACTACATCATGTTTAACCCTGCAGTCTTGACAGTTGCATGCAGAACATTTGCTGGGAGAGGCAAAATCTGTATAACCAGTATGATCATACTCATAATGGTTTGCTTTAAATACTGTAAGAGGAGCATCATTAGCACCAACAGCAGCACCACTACCACCACCAACAGCTCCATCATCAACAACAAGCCCACCCTCCAAAATTGTTTTTCTTGTAATGGTTGTTGCTCCAAATAATTCCATTTTGATTCTGTCGATGACCTTAGGGTCCGATAAAGTTTTCACAAACTGTAAAGTAAGAAAAAATAACATCTTCAACTCTCGATTAGTTGGAACTAGCAACGGATGCACATTCTAACATAAATTATTACATATATTAGAATGATGATTAGATCATTCAAAAAAAACATTAATTAAAAGAAAAAATTAATTGTGACTATACTTACTGCATCCTTTGGGGGTTGAAGAGATCAAGAAATTTTTGTATTTTTATCAGTTTTGGCCAACAACCATCTCGAGATTCTTGGATAGGAAACTCCTTCCTGGTAGTTCACTTGTTGTCTCAAATAAGTAATGGCTTCAAATGCCCAAGCCTATAAAATAACGCCAATAGAAACATTTACCATGAAAGCCCATGGGAAGCCATATAAATTAACTGTCTTTGGTGCTAACAGAGTCAACAAATATTTGTCAGTCATTTTGAAGCTTTCATACCCCCATGGAAAGCTGTTAAATGCCTCAAGATCCTCGGAGAGCTTTATTAAACCGAGGCTTATGTTGTTGTTAGCGTCTCTCGCTTAAAGAATATTATGTACAAACCAAACCAAGCACAATGACTACTTGTGCTTCTTTGAAAGTACTTTACCTTTCAATGCTTCTATCAAATTTTTATTTTTGAAGCTTGGACCAACAATGGACACCAGGTCATCACCATCACATGACTTGTCTTTGCCTTTTTTGGGTGTGCGGGGTGCTTTTTTTTGGGTTAAAATAGGTATAACTTGAGAAGGAGGATAACATTTTAGTCCATTAAATATGGAAAACTCCTTCCAAGCAAAACAAACAGGCATGCCATAGTAATTTATCCACACCTCATCCATCTTATCTTTGTTTTCATACATAAACCTACGCTTGAGAAGTTCATATACCATTTTCATTTGGAAACGAGCATTGTTGTCCTCCGATAAATCAAGATATTTTTCAAAGCAGCTGTCCCTGAAATAAGCATCCAATTTTTGTTCTCAAAGTATTTTTCTGAAGGCGTCGAAAGATTTTCCCATGGCTGACTTAACCACGAAATCAACCATTAAATCTGCGGCACCATCATACTGTATTCTCACAGGATAACGATCAATGCTGAAGGCTTTGACTAGCTCTTCGGTGAAAGGGCTATTAGCATCTCCATCATCTCTTTTGAAACATTCCTCCTCCCCATGTTCATTATATTCTACTCCCGATTAAGATAACGTTTGTAAAGCAAGCTCATAGATCGGTGGATGTAGCCTAGCTGCTTCATTTGTTCCTTTACTTGGACTTGATTCATTTTCTGTTCTTTTGGGAACCATATTATCTAAAATTAATAGGAACATAAAATAATATATTATTGTTGATTAATGCATCGTTAAAATAGGATAATAGTAAATCAAACAAGCAAAACAGTAAAATAACAGTTGCAACAGGTAGTATATATGTAGCAGCATATAACTAAACTGTTGCAGTGGATGAGTAATATGTTGCAACAATATAAAATATATCACTTATCTTTTAAGATAGATGAATAGTTTGTTCAACAGATCACATAACTGTTGTGACATCATTTGTTGTAATATATGAGTGATCTGTTGGAATAATTAAATAATCCATAGCAACAGCTGAGTAATCTATTGCGATAATACAAAATAGATCACTCATCTGTTGAAAAATATGAATGATCTATGCAACAGGTCACACATCTGTTGCAACACATGAGTGATCTGTTGGAACAGTTATCAATGGTTATTATTGTTTAGATTTCTTCCAATATAGGGTCATCTATTGTGTCAGATGACTGATCAGTTGGAAAAATTAAGTCTTGGACTTTTCTTATAGGAAGAGTTGGTAGGATTTTATCCAACAAAAGGTTCATCTGTTGCATGAGATCATTAATTTGATGGTTCTTCCATTGCACTAGATGGTTAATTAGTTGCATCAAATTTTTTATCCGATGCTTAATCTGTTGTAATATATGGTAAAGCTGTTGCATCAGATATTTAATCTGTTGCATCAGATTATTAATCTGTTGTATCAAAATTATAATCTGATGGTTCCTCTAGTGCATCGAATGGTTGATTTGTTGCATCATATGATAAATCTGTTACATCAGATGGTTAATATATTGCGCCAGATGGGTAATCTATCGGAGGAAACAATAGCACGATTTTGTAAAACAAAAAAGAACAATTTCACCATTTTTACCAAGAACAAGAACAGAACAAATCATACCAAATTGCCCTTTTATTTTTATAAACACAAACAATACAAATCAAACTTCAAAAAAATGCAACAAACAATAAAATATCATAATTCACTTCGATAAGAGAAGAGAAAAAATACCAGAAATTAGGATTTTATTCAGACTGCATTTTAAATTAGTGAAACAAATATCGAAATTTTTAACCAATATTATAAGAGAAGTTGGATCAAGTTCATCGTTTTCTTCAAAACTAAAAAGGCCATAAATTTTTACCTGTGAAAGAAGAAAAGGACCGATGAAGAATTTAAAGTTGTTGTGGTCGGAGAGCGAGGTTGTCACGTCAATTGAAGTTAAAAAGGAACTCGAATCCCAACTATTTGTAGTTGGATGTTGGAGTCGCCGAGGATTGAAATGAGAAATTTGCAGAATAGTTGGTTAGGAGAGAGTTTAGAGAAGTTGCCGAGAAAGGGATGAGAGACAGGTTGATTAAATTGAAGAGAGAAATACGAAGCCCAACTATTTATTGTCGGAGGTAGAAGTTATCGGGGGTTGAAGAGAGAAATTTTGCAGAACTGTTGGTTGGGAAAGAGTTGAGAGAAGCTGTCGAGAGAGAGGGGAGAGTGGTTGATTTGGATTGAAGAGGGTGTGGGTTGGGTTGATTTGTATTTTTGAAAAGATTAGAAAGTTTTGAAAATATTAATCAAATCCACAATTAACTTGATCTAGTTTCCTAATAATATTTGACCCTATTGTTGGTCAATGTCACCAATCCTTCATTCAAGACTTAAAAGACACCTTTCCTTCAATTCTTTCAAGTTAGTTTTTAATCCATTTACATCACCCCTCAAGGTGAAGATCGTCCTTCCTTAAATAATTTAGTAATTTCTTCTACATTATTTTCAAAAGTTACTTACTTATAAATTGCTATAATATTTTTATGATTTTATGATACATCATTTTTTCATTTTGATATTTGACTATGTAACCTTCAGTATTTCACTTATTATGCAAATAATTTTATATTATATTTTAAGTTGTGGTTTTGAATTCATCTAAAGTGTAATGAGAACTTGTATATTTTGACCATCTCCCTTTTCATGTACATGGTTTTTTCCTAATATAATAATTTTGTTAATTTATTTCCATTTAGAGTCGGGAGTCTATCGGAAACAATCTTTCTACTTCTTTAGAGGTAGAGGTATGGACTGCGTAGATCTTACCCCCCCCCCCCCAGACCCCATTATGTGGTAATACACTGGGTTTGTTTTTGTTGTTATTTCCATTTAGTATTTTACATAATATCATATATAATGTAAATACTGTCAAATTCATAACTAATTTTTTATTTTGAGTTCGTCTTAAGTATTTAAATTTTTTTTTTTACTTATCATAAAGTATATTAGTGTTTTTAATAATCTTGTTTTATTATTTCGTGTAATAAGCACTAATAATTTTTTTATTTATAATTTGTTTAAAATTCCTACATATAAGAACTTTTTGCTACTTTATCTTTTAATTTAAGATTATTGAATATGTACAACATTTTTTTTGAAGATACATTCAAGTCAATTTTGTAATACAAAAATTTGAATACAACAGTATCAATTATTATCCTATATTTAAAAATTAATAATTTCAAAGAAATATATAAGGAAATTGACAAATTATGAAAGAAATTTATAAGAGATAAAGACATATTCCTATAAAGTAACTACTTTAATTTATATTCGCAAATATGAATCAATCTAAATACATATATATTTAAATTACTTAAAAGTTATTTTGACTTAAAAACACCTAAATTAGGCCAAACAACACAAAAGAAGTATAAACCAATGAAGTATAACTTAATGCCACTAAATAATACTCTCACCGAAGAAGAAGAAGAAATTGTATAATCGTCCATCTAACATATACGAAAATGCAAAAAAAAATGCCTCTGGCTTTTATAAACTAAACTAATTAACAAACAAAAAAGTGATATAAATATATAGTATTTGGATTTTGAGAGGGTTTCGAGTAGATTATGAAATTACAGTCGTTTATCATACAATTATATGCTCCTATCTGAATAATAATTTCGATTCCTTTCTATAAAATTTACTGATTTGCTTGTTTGCATGAAACTAAGTCCTTAGTTCTTCAAATCTCTGTCCGTCAGAACATTGACTTTGAAATCTTTTCTTGATCATTTTCATCACATACTTTTCAGCCAAAATAAATCGATGATTTTCTAAGCACCCTTCAAGGACTAACTCGTAGCACTCAGACCACCATGCAGACTCTCATTTGTTAAAAAATTAAATAAAGGATACGTGTCGATAGTTTTAAAATCGACAACTTTAAAATTGGGCACATTAATAAAAAAATAACTGTAACTAAATTCAAAATTTATTGTTTTGCATTTTTTAAATCGTGCCCTTTTTTATAGGAATTTTATGGTGCTTATGTTTGCCACTCTAAGAAGCTTTTTACCTCTATATAATATAAGATTAATCACTATCAATTTAATGTTTTAAAATTTCCTAGTTTTTTAATGGAATTTTTATTTTATATTAAAATATGTTATTCTAAGTAACATTTAGTCTTTTAGTTTAAAAATATACTATTAAAATCCAACAACCTCCCACAAAACAAAAATCCTAAATGTGCTTTGCCACTAAACGTGTTTATTAGGTCTATTTTAATATAAACAATCTGTTTTTTTCTTTTTTGGCTATAAAGAAGGAGTAGTTATAGGAGGTTAGTCAAGATATTTAGTATACAAAATGTAATAACTTCCCCCCAAAAACACCGTGTTTACTAAACAAACTGATTTTAAAATTTTAAAAATTAATTTAAATAATCTGTAATTTTTTTTTACCATATATAAAATATTTTAAAAAATAAATTTCTATCAAAATTTCCTGTCATAATTTAATAATGCTCATTTCAAAATCAAATACTTATATTTTTCAAACATATTCTCCTTTTGTATAAAGCAAACAAATAAAATAATAATTAAAAAAAGTATAACTTTTCACATTACCAAATTTTACTAAGAAGTATCACTATTATTCTCGATGCTTGTGTTACTTTGAAAAATATTAAAGAGAAATTTTTGAAAATTAAATTTATGAGTAAATAAAAATTTTCTTCAGAAAAATAAGCATCAAGAACAAATATACCACATCAAAATCATAAGAAAAATTCCACCACCAACAATAAAAATTAGAGAAAAATTGTTGAGAATAATTAATACAATTTATCTCTTTGCTTTCATCAGAAATCAAACAAACAAAATCACAATAGAAAATATTACTTACTTAAATTCAAGCTATAAAAATAGATTAGCATGTAATACTATCACTATTCATCTACATATAGGAGGGTGAAATTGTTAAAACAAAAAATCTAAAAAAATATAGAATATGAAGAATGCAGTAAATAATTCATGAATAAAGCTAACAATCCGCAATAAATAATAAAACGACAACAACAAAAAAGCTTAGCATTATAAGTAAATAAATTCATGAATAAAACTAATGATCAATAATAAATTATAAAACAACACACACAAAAAAAGCTTAGCATTATAAATAATTGTAGAAGTATATATAGGAGAAATTAAGTAGTAGAACTTCATTCTAACTGGAATTTCACTTAAATTTAAATCCAAACAATTAAGTAATTAGGATATCTCTTTGGATAAATATAAATTTTAAAAAATAAAGGAGCAAAATCTTATAATTGCTAATAAAAAGGAGCTAAAGAGAACCACAATTCTTCTACTATAAAAAAGGAGCATTCAAAACCAAACAACTGATTTTTAATTTAAATTTAATAATAGTTTAATTTTCATTTTAAATTTAATAATATTTATCGTTGGATATAACTTGGGATATTTTTAGTTTATTAGCTTAGATGTACACGCCCGCGCGTGTACCTCACTTTATTGAGTTCAAACGTTACACTAAATAAGATATTTGTTTAAATAATAAAGATGAATACAATAATTAAATTCAACATCTTTTAAAGAATTAATTTAATTAAACCTAATCTTTACCAAAAAGTTTATCAAAACCGATCGACTTTCGTCTACCACCTGTAAACTGCAACAAAATAATACGATGATGGAGACATCAAAACAATATAATTAAATCTAAAATTAAATCTAACTTTTACACAAAAATTTCCTCAAAGTCGTCTGATACTCATCTACCATCTATAAACTATAACAAAATACTACGACAATAGAGATATTAAAATAATACAACTAAACTTTACCTTTACACAAAAAAATTCTCAAAATAGAGATATAAAAAAATACGATTAAACCTAACATTTACCTAAAAAAAATTCTCAAAGCCGACCGACATTCATCTATTGCCTGTAAATTCATCTACGACCTATAAACTACAACAAAATAATATAATAGTGATCATAAAGCTTTAGTTTTGATGAAATAATTCTTGTTTGAGCGACAATTTTGACACTAAAGAATATATATATATTTATATACACACACACGTTGAATTATATTATGTTGACAAAAATACTGAAGAAGTTTAGTGTTAGAAAATTAAGCATCCATCAATCTAGACATGCAGCCGAATCAAGTTAGATGGGTATCAATCATATTTTCCCAAAAAGTAAATCATTTTTTTCTCCAGTTTAATGTATATCTCAATATTTATAGAAGTATTTTTTTTAATATAGTCCTATTATAAGAGTATTTTTCTATCATATTTTAGGAGTATTTTTGTAATTGATCTGTACAAAAGAAAATATTAATTGATTCTTCTTTTATATATTTTAGGAATCCCATATATTTAGGAGTCTAGTTAATATAATAAAAATAATTAAATAATAAATTAAATAAAATAGTGAAAAAATAATTTTGTCTAAAGAAAAGTCTTTTAATGAAGGACAAAAAGTTCAAATCACTTTTCTAAGGGTTTTTCACACTTTTAATATATTATAGATTATAGATATAGATATTTAAATTCAACCACTACTACTTCTACCAACTATGCGGTAGTTCTTGTTTATTTATTTATTTATTATTATTATTATTATTATTATTATTATTATTATTATTATTATTATTATTATTATTATTATTGTGTGGGAATACACTAGGTTTGTTGTTGTTGTATTATTATTACTCTTTTTTGTTAATATCTATAATAATATATTAAAAGTGTGAAGACTCTAAGAAAAGTAATTTGAACTTTTTACTCTTCATTAAAATACTATGCAATAGACAAAATCATCTTTTTACTCTTTTTAACTTATTACTTAATTATATTTATTATATTTTAAAGTAAAGAGTTTCAAAATATATGGTATGTTTTACAAATTTAAAGAGTACTAAAATATTTAGTAAGAATTACTAAAAAAATCAATATTTATAGATTTCTAAAATATACTATAAGAGGAAGAGAGAAAATTAAAAAGTACTACATTTTTTCGGCTAAAAAGGAAATAAACAAATACACTTTTTTTCTGGCTAAACAAGAAATACATGTTAATGCCTAACTTCCTATAAAGGAAAAGCTAAAATTAAGAAAAGTTCAAAAAAAGGAAAAAGAAAGAAAGCAAAAAAAAAAAAGTAAAAAACGTATTATTATTCTACTATTAACAAATAATAAATTAAAACCAGTCAAGTATGTTATTAAATTTATTTCTTACCTATTTTTGTAGTTTGGAAAACCTAATTAAATTATTTTCCTAATAATTAAGGGTTTGAAACCAACTAAAATAATGTATTAATTTTTAAAATTAAGAAAAGTTCAAAAAAGGAAAAAGAAAGAAAGCAAAAAAAAAATAAAAAACGTATTATTATTCTAATATTAACAAATAATAAATTAAAACCAGCCAAGTATGTTATTAAATTTATTTCTTACCTGTTTTTGTAGTTTGGAAAACCTAATTAAATTATTTTCCTAACAATTAAGGGTTTGAAACCAACTAAAATAATATATTAATTTTTCCTTATTCGAGTTATGTAATTTAGGACATTCAAACCAATTAATATTGTATATTATTTTTTCCTTATTTAGGACTTGTTAGAGTTTTTGTCTTGACTTTCTTATCAAAATTAAGTTTTACTTTTTCTTGGAAGAAAAATAAAAGTAACCATAATTACTTTTATTTTTCTAAAAGGAAAATATAATTCTTTTCCATATTTGTCTAACATCTTTCTTCGGGGAAATGTTTTGGACATCTATAAATAGAAAACCCCCTTTCTGATACCATAACACAATAACATCCATAATTTAGTCATTAAAGAGTCTTTGTCTACGGGGAGATTTCTCCTAATAGGTTTTATGTTTTTCATATTAATTTTTTTATATGTAGGGTAATTGGCCAAACCATATCAATAATTTAGTTTTTTAATATTGTTTTATGTATCATCTGAATATGTCCGCTATGATTTGCAAATTATAAGCTTCCGCATGACGGCCTGTCAATTTTGAACCCAATAGAACTCTCTTATACATAGAGATAGAAAATACCAATATCGTAAAATTTTGAGGTGTACTTCTAATCCCAAACACCTTTTTTCCTTTGGTTAATTCTGAATTTTCTTTTTCAAGATATTTGTTTTCCTTCAAATAACATGGAAATCAAAATATTTTTTCCTTCACCATCGATGTTTGTTCTTCTACCATATTATTTTTCTTTCATCATTGATATTGGTTCTTGTAATATAATTAAACGTTGCATGTGCGAGGCACGTGCAATTAAACTAGTTATTATTAATACTACTACTATTCCTATTACTATTTTTATTATATGTATTGTCACTACTACTATTTACTTATTTAATTATTATTATTATTATTATTATTTTTACTGCGCACTATTATTATTAATTTTACTGCTATTATTTATTATTAATATTATTATTATATTTTTATCTTTTATTTAATATTTACATAAATTATATTTAGAGAGTTGTATAATATTTATTTGAATATTTAAGGAGATAAACATAAAAGAGTAAAAGTTCATTCAAAACTTTTTAACCAGGAGTTTCTATTTTTAAGTTAATGAAATCTTTTTTTCAAATAAAGAATAATATATTTTTAAATGCAAATATTTTAATTTTTTTAATAAATTTATTTATTTATTTATTATTATTATTATTGTTATTATTATTATTATTATTATTATTATTATTACAATTACTACTTTTTTTTGGTTAATATTATTATTAATACTCCTCCTCGTCCTCCTATTACCGTTTCTATTATATGTATTGTCACTACTACTATTTACTTATTTAATTATTATTATTATTATTATTATTATTATTATTATTACGCACTACTACTACTACTAATTTTACTGCTATTATTTGTTATTAATATTATTATTATATTTCTAACTTTTATTTAATATTTAAATAAATTATATTTAGATAGTTTTATAATATTCATTTGAACTTTTAAAGAGATAAACATGATATAGTAAAAGTTCATTCAAAACTCTTTATCCATGAATTTCTATTTGTAAGCTAATGAAATCTTTTTTTCAAATAACGAATAATATATTTTTAAATTCAAATATTTTAAAATTTTTAATACATTATTATTATTATTACATTATTAAGTTATGTCCTAAAAATTGTCATGTGACTTTTTAATATTTTGCCACGTAGCTTCTTGTCTTGCTTTTAGTTTTGCTTTTATATATATATAAATACAGATTTGATTAGGTTGTTATTTTTCGCCACCGTTTTTGCAATAGCAGCTAGGCGTTTTTTAATAATATTATTACTTGTAGTTTTGAGCCTTATTTTCGTTGGCCACTAAAAACAAGGGGTGTGTTTGGTATGATGGAAAATGTTTTCATGGAAAATAAGTTGATTTTTTACTTATTTTCTCATGTTTGGTTGGTGAGTGAAAAATATTTTTCGGAAAATATTTTATGGTGTTTGGTTGGTTAGCAAAAAATATTTTTTAAAACAATATTTTTTTGTATTTAGTTGATGAGAGAAAAAATATTTTTTGGAACTATGTACTAATAGTTAACTTGTACATCACTTCCGCTAGCAACTCAACAATCTGTAGGAACTAAATTAAGAACAACAAATAAAACCAATATCGAGTTGCAAAACATTACAAGTCACTAAAATTTAACCAACTACTAATTAATACAAGCTTCCTAATCAATATTTCCTTAAATACACAAAAAGAGAGATCAATATTTTCTTAAATACACAAAAGAGAGAAGTTTGGTAGCAAATACACGCTACATTATCAAAAATAAAAGTCTGTGAATAATAATTGCTTCCAAACCCTATGACGCTAAGTTCTTCCAATCGATAGGTGTCACTATTGTTGTTGCTTGAATTTTTCCAACCACACCTTACGAAGCTTTTAATTTTTTGCCATGAATGCCTTAGCTAAATTGTCACTTTGAACCAAGTAATCAAAAGCATCATCGAGGAACTCTTCCTCATAACCTTTCATTGCCAAAAACTTCTTCGTACTACTTTGTCAGATCTAGACAACTATCAACCATCCTACCAATTGCCATTGCCACTTCTCCAAATTTAATTGATATATCATCAACGACATCTTGCACCTCAAAAGAACGTTTTCTATTGCGACTTGCCTTGCCTTGAGAAGCTTCAGCCACCTGCACATCCTTTTCCGTGGATGGTCCTTCAATGTCATTATCATTATCTTTCTCAGAAAAACACTCAAAATCTATATCTTCAAATGACTTAGCACAATCTCCCCTAGCTCGATCATTCCCACACACAAGAGACATTTCGTCGAACATATCAATTTTTTGGTTGACAAACTTATCATGATTGGGATGTACCTACAATACAAAGATTAGAGAAATTTCGGTATCAAGTTCATTTGATTAGAATGAGTTAATGTAACATAAACAAACCATAACAAGCTCCAAAATTTAAAAAGGAGGACACAGTAAAGGGAACTTTCCTAGTACATTAAATAGTAGCAAAGAAGCCATGATGAAAATAACGAGGAAGAAATAGTAGCAACGACAAAATAATACGATAAGTCAATAGCTGAAAATTGGCAAGACTTTTCAATCACTCTAAAAATTGACTAAACAAGAGAAATATATCAATTTTACTAATGATTCACTAGCTAAATTAAACATATACTTTCATTTAATGAATTTAATCTATCATCTTTAGCACAAATAAATAAACATTCCTTGCTCATAATCCATCCGTCAATTACTTATTCACATTGTTCCGTCTTTGTTGCATCAAACATAGGAGGCCAAATCACAACAAAACAGAAAGATAATTCCTCTGTCCAATTTTATTGAGAATATTAAAAATAGTTGTTTAACTTTATTCCTTCAATTTAAACAACAAGAGATATGAAGAGTGTAAGATTGATCACTAAAACTTAATAAGAGTGTAACACGTCAAATATGAATAGATAGAGCTAGATGGAGTTAGTATTTAAAATAGAAATTACATTAGATAAATAAAGATATGAAGAGATAAAGATAGATGTAATATTTAAAATAGAGATTACTTTAGATGCATTCATTTGCAACCAAGTTATAGTGCAAAAATGGAAAACCAACTTCTTTCACTGGGATGTTGAGTGATGATTCCAAGTTTAATCTAGGTACTCTTCTAATTCAATTTTTAATTCATGACACATTTACTTGTGACTTTTGTATTTATCTACAGATACAACTAAGTTTGACTAAATGTTATTTTATCTATAGGTACTCTTCTTGTAGGTTGTGTATTTTGTTCACAAGAATTCTTTTTTTATTGAGCTTCTATGGTTCTACCTCTTCTATCATGTTGAGGAGGAGGATCTCGAGACCTCGTAACAACATCCACGGATCAACTTTAACACCCAAAATTACATAACAGGAAGCAACAATCTTAATTGAACAACAACTCTAATACTAATTGGAATAAAAATCTGAAGCCACAAATAAAAGCTGACAGACGAGAGTAAGGTCCAACATGAAAATAAATATTTCATCTGTTCCATTCTATATAACACTTCATTTATTTTATTCCCGAGGAAAAAAAGAACGATTATGTCGAGGTGCGCACAAGATGGCTTGGACACAACGGTTATAAAAACTAAAATAAAAAGAGAATTTTTATAACCGTTGTGTCCGAGCAATTTTTCATACTGCCACAGTTGTTAAATGATCAATTAAAACTCCTAACATTTTTCCATTCGCACCAGCTAACCTAGGAATCAATATTGGTATCTCACTTACTAAACTATCAACTTGACGAGTATGACTCACTAACTGACTGCTTAACATTTTTAGTTTGGATATACGAAGTCTTTGAATAGAGCATGGCAGTTTCCAATTCTCATTAGCAAGAATCTCCTCGTTACTTCCTTCATGAAAGATATTTGGCTCTCTGAGACATGGGAATCTCTGTAAATGCCACTTATTTCATCCCTTCACTAGTGTCCAGCAATAGTAGATCCCAAGGACTTGTAAATTGAAGGGCAATCCTCCTTCATGAAAGGACTATATTTCGGGACAATAAGTCAGGTACAGTTCATTAAGAGATGGAGGGAGTCCCTGCATCTTTTCTGGCAGCGACATCAGTTGCTTACAGTTGCCAATACTCAAACCATACAATGCCATCATCGGAGTCACCCATGCCACTGAAAGTATTTCCAGATTTCCACATCCAAAAATTCTGACAAAAACAGTACCAACGAAAATCAAAAGACTAGCGAGGCTTTGGCAATCATCTACTCTTAAATCACGTGCTCTCGGGACTAACTCAAACTCAGATGATATAGAATCAGATTAATCTAGTAACAATCTCTCCAAAAATAAGTCATTTTCGCCAGAAATTTGAAATTTGAAAGTTGGATAGGTGTCTCCAAAATGAGTTCAGGGCATCCTAAAATTGTCAAGCTTGTCAGACGACAAAGATTTTTAAGCAACTTTCTAATCAACTTGGGGCAATATTCAATCGTAAGGTCATGAAGTGCAAGGAATTCTCCATTCCCTAGTACATGCCACTGCTTTCACTTCGGCATCTACGAAAATTCAAGCTTCTCAAGAGAGTTAAAGTGAAACGAATTACCATAGAGTTCTTTTATGTTTATATTTGGTTGTAGCTCAACATGTATTTCTCTTTCATTTTGTGAGTTGTCGGCAGTACTTACACTCCATTCCAATGGTAACATCTCAGTGTATTTTTTCTCCCTCACGTTTGCCTTCAAAGCTTCCTTTATATCAACCACATTATGCAACTCTAGAATAGATAGAGATCCATACAAGTTATGTAGTTCATCCAATTCTCCGATTCTCAAAGTACTGGTACTACTTAGAAGAAATTTAGCTTCCAATAACACATGAAGGCTTTTCAGTTTGCTTAGATGTAGCGATATGTTTAAGAGAGAAGTGTCGGGGGCTGAAGAACTAATTCTTGGGGCTCTATAGTTCGTGGGGATCTATTGTGTAATCCATATAACTCTTCAGTTTGAAAGAATATTAAGAAACTAAGTTCACTTTGCAATTATAATAGAACTACCAGTAAGAATTTCAGAAAAGAAACCAGAACCAGGTAAAACAAATTAGAAAATAAGAAAATCTCCTTTGTTAATCAAGTTGATAACTCACTTTCACGTCATAAAAAGATAATCTCCTTTACCATCATTATCAGCTGCTAATGCTACTACTCTAACTAACTGCAGTATGTTCATCTTATTTGAAAATTAAACCCAATTTTCATTTTTAAAACAAAAATAAACTCAAATCATTAACCCAAACAAGCAAAAGAAGAGATTTTTGAAAAAAATTTTGACCAAAATTGTAGAAGAAAATAATTATGAAACATACATTGAGATTTTTGCAAATATCGCAGTGGACAGAAGAGAAAAATTGACCAAAATGGTAGAAGAAATTAATTATGAAACATACCTTGAGATTCTTACAAAAATCGCGGTGGAGAGAAGAGAGATTAGAGCCCTAAAATTGGGTGAGTAGTGACAGTGAAGACACTTCTAAATTTGGGACAAAGGAAGCCGAGTGTTGTTGGGGTGGGGGGGAGGGGTAGGAATGGAGGGAACTCGCGGCACAATTTTTTTTCCAGAAAATGACTTCCCTTAACAAGTCAGGAAAGTCATTTTCCATCATATGAAAGAAAATAAGTGACTTTAGAAAATATTTTCCCAATACTTTATTTCAACCAAACATGGGAAAATAGAAAAATATTTTTCATCATACCAAACACACCCTAGAAGGAAAAAAGATGGTTATCACTGCTTAGTAAATTCTAAAATTGTAGTTACTTTGGTTGAAAAGTTGACTTGACCTGGGAATTCCTTAATTGATATAGTGGAATTCTTCGTTGTAATCTCTTTGTTTTTTTTTTTTTGGGGGGGGGGGGGGGGGGGGTGGTAAACCAAATAATGCATTAAAATAAAATACGTTACTCTATAATACATGGAATGAGCTTAGTCAGGCTCCAGAACAAAAACATGTGTGCTATAACCAGTCATTTGAGTTTTAGATATGAATAACTTACATAAATCCCTGAATCTTTAAGTGATATTATATAAAATTTTGATTATTTTGTTAATTACATTTTATCCCAATTTTTTGAAACGGTGATACATATGTTATATTGTGATACATATAAAAAAGTGATACATTTGAAACTAACAAGATATTTATTTAAGGAAACAATAGATTCTCTTTTATTCATTGTATTTTTTTATTCAAGGAAAGATATCTAATTTTTCTCGATTTTAGATTTAATTTAGGTGTTTTAATTATGTTTCTCTTTTTCGTCTTTAATTATGAAAGATATGTTTTTTTGGGTCTTTTTTCTCTTTTTTCGTCTTTAATTTCATCTTTAATTTTAGTCTGTTTTTTTAGATTTAATTTTAATTATGTTTCAATTCTGCTTTTAGTCCTTTTTTTAAAAAAATATTATTACTTTTGTTTCCTACACCGACTACACCATTATCTTTCATTAATAACATATGAATCACCCAAAATTAAAATAAATAATTGTATCTACCATATGAATCACCATAATACCATATATATCACCCATTAATATCATATGAATCACCCAATAATTGTATCTACCCTACGAATCTCCATCATACCATATATATGAATCACCCAATAATTGAAATAAATAATTATATCTATCATATATATGAATCACCATAATACCATATATACCACCCATTAATATCATATGAATCACCCAATAATTGTATCTAACATATGAATCACCATCATACAAAATGTATCAATCGTATGAATCACCATAATACCCATACAATGATATCATATTTATCATTCATGTGAATAACCGTTAAAAAAATAAACATGTATGAATAACTAAATAAATTTATATATGTATCAATAGATTTTTCTTAAAAAAAGGGAGAGATTTTAGGAGAGGAAAAAAAAGTTGCATGCATTAATGGAGGAGAAAAAAATTAGGAAGGAAGATGATTTAAGCATTAATGAAAGAGAAAAAATTAGGAAGGAAGATTTAATTGTTGATAATTAGGGAGATATTTTAAGGAAGGAAATCTTGAATGAGTTAATGATGGAGTAAAAATAGGATGTGGGTTTTCTTAATACGTATCAAGAGTAAAGTTGAAAAATGAAATTTTATGTAAATTTTAAAAAATTAAGGGATATTAGGTAATATAGTCTCTTAAGTATGAGATTTGTGTAATTTATCCTTTAGATATAGTCCTACAATATCTTTTCTTACTCATATCATCTCAGACTACATGTGCTATAAAAGATGGGGGTGCCACAAAAATTCTACAGTTTTCCAAAAGGGTCTGTTTGGCTCCTTCCTTTGCTAAGGCATCGGCTACTCGATTCTGTTCCCTGTAGCTATGGTGAACAGGAGGTCCTCCTAACCCGCTTATCAATAACCATCAATTATTAATGATAGGGTTAAATAGAGGATTTTCCTTTCTAAGCATGTGGATAACATCTTCTGAGTCAATGATATAGATCCAACTAAGAATGAAGAAAATGAGATGAAAAGTACACTAAAGAAACAAGACAAAGCCGAGAACACAATAACAAGAAACACAGTCAAACAAATGCAATAAGTAAAGAGAGGTAACTTGACATAAGAATCCACAAGCAATAAAAACCTAAGGGTGTATCAAACCCTAAGGCCCCTAAGACTCAAAGAAACAAACACCAAGCTCTTACGTGAACCCAAGAAGAGAATCACCTCACCTCAAGAACCCCCGTTTCTAAGCCAAAGTTCAATACAAGTGATTCCACACTTGCCCTAGTTACACTCCCATAAGACAAAAGTCTTTCAATATTTTTTCAATATCAAAAATCAACTATGGAAAGGAAATAAGCTTAACAATAGTCTATTTATAGCCTAATACAAAATAAAATGACCAACACACCCTTAATAAGGGGCGGCCATGGAGTGTAAGGCTCTTTCTTCTCTCTTCAACTTGTGACAATGACAAAAACCTCCTTAATGAGGGGCGGTCTAGTTGACAACCAATTTTGATCGTCCGATACTCCTTTTAGGCTGCTATTTTAGCAAAATTATTAATTTCAAATGTTAGCATTTTTTACACATTATTTTCGTATCGAACAGATATTGACATGTCACATTTATGATTTAAAAACTATACAAATTATTTTATTACCATTGTTTATAATTTATTAATTCAAATACGATATTTTACATAATTTTATTAAATTATTTTTTCTCATAAATATACACACTCACAATTTACAAATGTATTGTCTATTATTATTATTATTATTATTATTATTGAAAATTTTGTATAGTAATTTTACGTAACATTAATTTTACATGCATGATTATTTTAATATTCACATCTTATCATTTTTTGCTATTACGCCCTTATCATTATTATTAAAATGACAACCTTATTTAATTTTTTTTTTTAATTTATTTATGTTCTAGCCATTTTTCACTCAATCAATGTCAATTTTAACCCAAATTGATATTATTTCATGTTTTTTTAAAATAATTTTAATAACAGTCGTTGATCAAAATTGATCTAACGATTGTGATCAAATCATTGTCCTCTTCTCTTTTAAACAAAAAAAACCCTAATTTCCATTTTCCCACTCAAAAACAGCCGCACAACTCTCTACCCTCTCTCTTCTCTCTTGGCGCTCTCTCTCTCAATCGGCGATTGTCGCCGTCCCGTCACCCAAATCAATGCCAGCCGTCGCAATCAACGGCTGCCAAACCAGCCTCCCCCTCCCCCAAGATCAGCCGCTAATGAATGACGAACAACCCACTTCGGCAAAAATCGGCCGAACCAGCGACCAACACCGCCACCACCGTTGGCGTCCTTCATCCTTTCGTTCTCCCTCCCTGTCGTCGTCATAAGCAACCAACCATGGCCATGATCACCGTTCTCTTCTTCCTCTAGGGAACTCATCATTGCCGCGTCTTGCTTCCCCTCGCCGCCCACCGGTTCTCCTCTCCACCAACCGTTGGTCCAAATGGCGAAAACAACAACACCAACAACCGTTTCCTTCACCGAAAAAATGTTCGATTTTTATTCCGTACATGTTTCATCTTATTGTCTTTTATTTTTTGTTATTGTTAAGCTTTACATTTAATCTTATCCTATCCTTTCCCATGTGAGTTCAAGGTTCTTTTGTTGATATCCGTGTGCATTTACTATTTTTTTACTCTGCTTGTTTGCCATCTTCCTTAAACGGGTTTTCTGTGAGATGTGAAATTAACATTTTGTTTGGTATGATTTGGAATACATTGCTTGATACTTACTTTTCTCATTCTTTGAAATTCGGACAAGTTATTTTACTAATTTTTAGTGATAACAATTAATTATGGACTATACGACAATCTGTTATTCTTTATGGAGGAATACGTATGTCCTTGGCTGATTTCCCCTATACATGCAATTTCATTGCCTACTCTCATAACTTTGATTTTGGAAATTTAATTTGGTTGATTGATCCTTTAAGCATGTAGATTTGATTTCAATTAGAGGGTTGCTCCTAATTATGGTATATTTTTTAAATAGAGATTCGAGATTATGGTAATTAATAGAATATTTATACTGATTTGGAATTATGTGTATCTTTATATTCCATGGTCTCCTTATCCACTCTCTTACTCTTTTTGATTTGGAAAGATTTTGTTCTTTATCTGTTTATGGTAAACATTAATCCTTCCTCAATCTGATTGATTTGATTTGCCATATCTGATTGTGTGATTGACAATTTCCTTCCTCTCTTTAATGTCATGATTGACTTTGTGATAGCGGATATATTTTTTTTTACCTTAATTGTCATAGTATGATTGATTTTGTGATAAAAGATATAATTGTTGCCTTGATTATCATAGTCATTTTCTATTATATAAACAATGTTTTTCAATGTTTAGGGACAACTTCTAATCCTCTCTACTCTCTCATATACAAAAGAGAAATATTAATATTCCTTTTCTCTTAAAGAACTTACAATCTACAGTCCCTCACATGAAAACTTTTAAACAATTTCACTTTCATTACTTTTTTCGTACTTATTATTGAGTATTACTCTCGACTTGCCTGCGGTAATTCGTACGTGGATCCTGTTATTATTTGTTTTCATCAACCGGTAAGGTCCTGTCGACGTAATTTCCCTTATGCCTTATATAATGATGCTAGTAAACATGTCTATAGAAATTTTCGGTGTTTGCTTGCTACGTCTGTGTTATGTTATGTTCTCGCTTGTATTGCTATTACATATTGTCTCGCAGGTGTAAATAGATAATTTTGGGAATTTGAAGAGTCGCTGGGATATTGGGAAAGGGGTTGTCCATTCTTTTTCCTTTATTTAATTATTTTTTTTAATTCATTGTGTTGTAATAATTTTTGTAAACCTTTTGAGGTAATAATAAAATTGGGGACTGCTCGGGGGGCGGGGATCAATGTGCTCCATGAATTCCGTAGGCTACGTAACTTAGGTTTATGTTTTTATGTGCTTTTATATGATTACGTGAACCACTTAAGCAAATTCTTATTATTAATATACACTTATTTTACCACTTGAAAATCATATATTTTTAAGGCCGTCAATAGACTTTGGACATGACAATTATTTTGGGCATACTAATTTAACTCATAAAAATGTAAAATCAATTTTCAACATTTTTATTTGATTCTTTATGTGTTTTTCAGTATATAAATATTAATTTATAGTATGTTAATATCAATTTTCAGCATATAGTTATAGTTTTCAGCATGTTAAATTAATTTTCCTAGCATATTAAATATACAAAAAATGAATTTTCAGTATATTGAAATGTATTTTCAGCAATGTTTTGTGCTTAGTTGTTTAGTTTTCCCACATGTTATTTATTTTTCGGCAAGTGAATATGTTTCTTAGCATTTTAAAATTAATGCCTAATACCTTACTAATTTATAACATATTTCGCATTACAAAATCAATGGGTATCCCTCCTCCAACGTAATTATTTTATTTTGACATACTTTGTTTATCAACTTTACAACACTATTTTTTGAATGACTTGACAGTTACTTTTCATCAATTAACAATTACTTTTCACTTAGATATTATGCTTACAATAGCTTTCTTATTCTATCACATCACTTCGACATGTCCTTTTAACAATTTTATAGCATTACTTTTGACATGAATCATAGTTATCTTTTGTCATATTAAAGCAATTGTTGAACACTTAGATACCATGCCTATAGGTTAATTAAACAAAAAATAAGTAATTATTTGTCTTTGCATTTTAATCCATTAATCAACTTTAGCTAACCAAGAGGCTAATTTGGGACAATTATGTGCTACATGTACACGTTTCGAGTCCTAGGCAACAAAGTTTTATTTTGTCTAGATCACAAAATTAAAATAGCAAAGTCAAATGCCTCTTGGGCGATAGGTGGGACGATAAGTATAACAAAAGACATTAGTTTTCTTGTCCTAGAACTCCTTTAGATTTGACAACCAGCCTAGGTGGGCTGGGGTGGGTAGTCATTTAAAAATAGTGATCTCCAACATATATTAAAGGTAAGGCATATGACTTGTCTAAGAGTTTGGCTAGTGGGTCGGATAATGATTAAATAAGTTGGGATTCTGATTCAAATGAAATCAAAACCTTCCTTTGTTTGTTCTTTTGAATTTATTCTTTTAAATGTTTATTCGGGGTAGTTAGTTACATAAGCAGTCCCTTTTGTTATAATTGTTTTTAGTCCTTTCTCACGTGCCTTATTTACATATTTTATTGACTTTATCACTTAGATAATTAACAAGTAGAAATGATAAAATGACATGTTTGCTTATTAATTACTTTATCACTTAGTATTTAAGTTAATAAACATGAGATCTTTATTTGACCACATAGAATCCCCACATAAAGTACGAATTCGGCCAAACATAGTGGTAGAAAGTTTTGGATGGAAAGATTAGGCAGGGTTTTTGCTTTGTTTCTTGCATGAAAATGTAAGTTCTTTTTCCCCATTTTCTTTTTTTAGGCCAAAGAGGGTAAGTGATGTGGTGGGCAGAGGGGGCAGAGGGGCCAGTGGGGGGGTCTTTTGTTTAATGCTTTCCAAATTAATGTGAAGATAATGTTTGATAGAATCTTATTAGGAAGACAAAGTGTGTGAATCACATTCAACAGAGTGGGAGAAAAGGTGAAGAAATTTAAGAGAGGATTTTGAAAGATGAATGATAGCTCAGCTAGAGAAATAAATGAGAGCCAACCTCAAAGGCCTTGTGGTTGTGTGAGCATTTTCTTTCACCTCTTTGATCGGAACCGTAGATTTGCCAAGAAGCTGTTTCCAAAGAAACGGCTTTCACCAGGTTAGCTACTACTACATTTCACTTATTTTTAAAGCAGAATGGTTAATTTCTTGAAGGTGATTCTAGCTAGAGGGATAAATTATTTCTTTTTTTGTGCTGCATTCTTATAGCTTGCTTGAAACAAACTTCAAAAAAGTTTGGAGGGGATGAGAAGAAGCCAAAGCTTCGTTTGGTACTCATTTCTTGAACTATACTCCCATATTTAGCTTTCTTTTTCTTCTATTGTCTCAGATTTTATCCTGACAGGAAAGTTTTTGTTTTTATTATTTTTGGTTCTTGTATGAATAATGTAGATTGCTGATGAGAACAGTGGGGGTTTTGCAAATGCAAAGAATAATGGAATGACCGATACATGTTGTGAAAGCAAGCGCGAAATGAAAGCTCCAAGTTTGGCTGCTAGGCTCATGGGTTTGGAATCGATGCCAGCAGGATCAGGCAGTAATCCCCAAAAGGCTTCAGCTTCTGAAACTTAGAGCAATGTGGCAGACAAACTTGGTGCTCGACCTGGAGAATCTGGTAAAAAAGATGTGGATTTTGAGATGGCCTACCAGGTTTGCAAAGTTTTAGAGCTACATGTGCTCTCACTTATCCTACTAGATATTTTCCTCCTTTGGAAGATGAAGCAAATTTAGTTGGGAATTCACTTGATCACCATTCAACTGACAACTACCGCTCCAGCAGTCCCAATAATAGCTCAAGTATGGTCCCTCATTCGACATTTTACTATTTGCATACTTCCTTTCTTTCCCTCAAATACATAAACTAAAAAATAAGACAACTCTGAACTTGGATTTCATGCATCCACGCTTCTAATAAATATGATGCTTGTTTTCTTCCAGAGGACAAAGTGCTTGCTGAATCAGTGGACTCTGTTGATGATGAACCACTCTTTCTAGGACCTGATAGAGATCTTTCGGATTATGTGACCTCATTATCCACCAGGAGGAGTTGCAGAGAACTGATTCATAACATTTCTGGAGTGCTCAGCAAGATTGATCAGTTAAAAGGCAGCAAACTCAGCTACGCAAAACAGGTCATTTTGAATGCTGAACTCATATTTGGAACTACACCTCAACAACAGGCTCTACCTATAGAGGATGGGTTCTCTGTGAGCCATTTTCTCCTCAATGAACATGAAATGTTTTTGAGTTTTCTGTGGATGGCTTTCGGTGAGTTTCTTGGCTGTAATGACCCAAAATAGATGAATCAGCTTAAAGGATTCACCTTTGATTGTCTATTAGAGTACCTAGACTCAAAATTTTCTCCAATCTCTGATTCTGGTTTCAGAACCTGTACGAAACTACCATCAAGTATGACTAAAGAGATTCTGATTGCTGATATTATTGATGAGGTCGAAGAGTGGACACAATTTGTTGCTTTGATCCTAGACAAGCTAATAGAATGGGATATGAGCCATTCTTTGGGTAAATGCACGAACTTCGAGATTGAAGAATATGAATGTGAAACTGAAGTTGCTAGGCATATTCTCCAAGAATTAGTAGATGAAGTTGTTTTAGACCTCTGCAGTTCTAGCTAAATTTGGTGGAACTGTTAGTAGCTCCTCTTTTTGAGACTTTGTTGCAAGTCTATCAGTGTTGTTCTCATGTGATAACTCTTGACTCAATAATGTCAAGCAAAGTATTTTGTACAAATCATTGATTCTGCATCTGATTCGACTTATTGTACTTGTACTTTTGCATTTATGAATATTAAGAACAATCCCTTCGTGAACATCTGTTTGAAGTAGAACATTACAAGCATAAAATGAAAAATGGTTGAAATGTAAGAATAATTTGAAAGGAAACCCAATAAGCCTAAATGAATGCATATGCAAAAATCTGTTACTACCTCCGACCCAAATTATGTGTCGCCCGTCCCAAAATAAATATCGTCTTTCCTTATTTGGAAATTTTTCAAAGGCACAATTACCTTTTTACCTTTATTGGACCCACTTGATTTTAAATATATTAATACTTCTTTTTTAGTATTTGTTTTTTTAAAGTGAAAGCCTTATCACTTCAATCAAAATTTAAACTTTTAGCCTTTTGTTTTTACAGTATCAAAATTATTTTAAACCACAGAGAGCAATTTATTCTTTTTGGTTGGGTAAACCAGTTTTTGGGCGCTAAACCTACTTTTCATTTGAATTTTTAGCAAATGGTTATTTTGTGGCCCCAAATCTTCTTTTCATTTGAGAGATGTTCTTTTGCATCTTCTGATTACTGTATCCTTTCTTTTGTTTTGGATAATTTCCAAATTCTTCCTTTTATCTTCTCTCTTATTTTTGCCATTACTCTAAAGATGAGGTTCGTCGTACCTATAGACTCAACCTTCAGAAATAAACGATTGAAATTAGAAGAACGTCAAGCAATTGCAAAGTTTCTTTTGAAAGAAAGTAAGGAAGGAAGTCTTAAATACGGATCTATAACACAAGCTGCGATGTTGTTCAAGAAATCAATAAGAACTATTCAGCGCATTTGGAAACAATGTCAATCATCAGTTGATAATGCTATGTCATCGTTAGATGTGTCTTTTAGACTTACAGGTAAAGTTGGAAGAAAATGGATTGGAGTCGACATTAATCAAGTCAAAGAAATTCCCCTTAGTCGTCGAACAAATATTTGATCTATGGCTTTTGCGATGAACATGGCAAAATCAACCGTCTTTCGGCGTGTGAAAGATGGAACTCTTCGGCCACATTCTAATTCCATCAAGCCTCAGTTAACCGAAGGAAACAAAAAGGTACGACTTCAATACTGCCTCTCAATGATTGATCAGAATACAATCCACATAAATCCCATGTTTATGAATATGTTAAATTACGTTCATATCGATGAAAAGTGGTTTTTTTTGGCCAAAAAAGTTGAAAGGTACTACCTGCTTCCTGGAGAGCATGAGCTAGATCCGTATCGTTGTTACAAAAGTAAAAATGTTGTTCCAAAGGTTATGTTTATGGCTGTTGTAGCACGTCCTCGATTTGATGAAAATGGAATTGGTTGTTTTCTGGAAAAATAGGTATTTTTTAGTTTGTAGTTAAGGAACCAGTTAAGCGGAATAGCAAAAATCGAACAACAGGAACTATGGAAACAAAGCCCATTCAGTTAGTAACTAAAGATATCACTAGACCTTGCTTGATAGAGAACGTTCATCCTGCTATTAGAGCAAAATGGCCAGCTTCCGATTCAAATAATCCTATCTTTGTACAACAAGATAATGCAAGGCCACATATTGGTAACAATGATTTGGAATTTATTGAAGCTTCCTGACAAGATGGATTTGACATTAGATTGTGTTTTCAACCATCGAACAGTCCAGATTTAAATGTTTTAGATCTTGGTTTTCTTAGAGAAATCCAAAGTCTTCAATATCAAAAGGACCCAAAAAATGTTGATGAATTAGTGGAAGCAGTGGAAAGATCTTTTGATGAAATGAAAGCGAAACAACTCAATCATGTATTTCTTACTTTACAACCTTGTATGATTGAGGTGATGAAAGATAGTGGCGGCAATAATTACAAAGTACCTCATTTGAATAAAAATGGACTAGAAAGAGAAGAAAA
This sequence comes from Capsicum baccatum var. pendulum, assembly GCA_030864225.1. Lineage (NCBI taxonomy): Eukaryota > Viridiplantae > Streptophyta > Magnoliopsida > Solanales > Solanaceae > Capsicum > Capsicum baccatum. The sequence goes on along the minus strand of CM061559.1, from coordinate 263,503,547 downwards.
CCTTCCTCTCCAACTTCATTGTGATATTGATATCGTGAATAAAGATTTGGCTCTACTTCAACAATGATATGAGTTATCATTATGGTAAAGCTCTTTATTTTGAAGTTGGAATGGTGTTTTTTCAAGTAGTATGTAGAAGTACTGTACTACTTTTGTGTATAGCCGTAGTGATCATCATGTAACTTTTACAATGATGTTTTGTCAAATATTTTAGGAGTACTATTTTTGTGTACAGACATGGTGATCATAATGTATTTTTTGTACTCATGAATAACTCTACTTACAATGATATAAGTCCCACCAGCTTATATATACTTACACGTTTTTTTCTAGCTTTATTTTTGTTTTATCCTTCTATTTGTTTCTTACTTTCTTATCACATAATAGAGGGCTGCGTAAATGGAAAGAAGGAGAAAAGGGAAGTGGGAGTCATACCGTCACATTTGTATGAATTTTTATTTTTAAACTAGGAAGTCTATTTCGAGAACAATTAATTGAATGTTAAAGAGTTTGTGCATACCAAATATATTTGGACAGCATGGGGATGTCAATTGTTCAGGGGAACTAAATGAAAATAGTTGAAATCAATGTCGCGATTATGAGAGACCTTGGTTTATGCAAAAGGGTGTGGTACAGTTTCACTAATAAAGGCGGCACCCTCAGCTATTATGCAAAGAGCAGTAGCTACGCTCCATAAAGACAACATATTGGGCATGGTAACATTTTGTCAGCCTGCTCTAAGCTAATGATGTCTATTACAATTTTCTCTCGTGATGAATAAGATTGGTAATCACGATCCCGAGAAGAGTCATATTTTGGTTTCTCCGAGTGACCTTTGTCTATTGAACGATGACTCCTTTCCTTATACTTTTTCTTGTCCCGTTCAAAGTCGTCTCGCTCCCTTTCCCTGTCAGATATCCTACCACTATCACGTTCATGAGACTTTAGTCTTCCTTGATCCTTACTCTTGATAAAATTTATTGTCTTTTATCTGTGATATTTATTTTTCTTTCATGTCATTGATTTGTTTTTTCTATTTATACTTTACTATTTATGGTCGTTGACTGGTGTACACTGTATTTGAAAGTTTGCATCTGAAGTTTTCTTGGTATTGATATCCTCACTTTAGGATGTTATTCGTTAAGACAATGGTAACTTCCGTGTTATGTTTGTTAAATTTGGTGTTCTGTGACACATTCTCACTGTTGTCGAGTGACTGAATATTTAATCATAAGCTGACAGTGTGATGATCTGTGTTTATGGTGAAATATCACAGAACATGGGCTAGCCTAAGTACTTCTGGTGAAGAGAGAGATGAGAAAGGAGAAACGCAAGGTTGTGAATGGTGGGAAAGCAAATAGGAGTGTGTCATCTGTGTTGACCTACTTAAAAAAATGAAAAGGTCGGGCTGTTAACTTTACTATCTTATGGTGGTTGTTGAAGACTGGCTTCTTGAAGAGCTCTCCGAGAGGTGCATTGCATCAGCTTGATATTTGTTGGAAACTAAGTATTCAGTGCGGGAGTAAATAAGTGCAAAAACTAAAAACAAAATTGTAGGAAATTGTTTTGTTGTGTATATTCATTTTTGTGGTAATACATGTGAAGTGGAAGTACGTTGAAGCTGATGTCAACAATATTCAATACTCGAAAGATTAATAGAAAATAGTTTGCTGTGGAGTGAACTTCAGATCACAGTGCTTCTAAAAGGATCAAACATTCATCAAGACAAAGTGAAATGGACATTTTCTACTCATGTTTAGAGTTTGTAAAAAATATGCTTGTTATACTGCTTGTTCAGACATACAATATTTTCTTACTTGATGTTGCTGCATTCGAATTTGGAAAGAAAATTACACGGCTGACTTGTTAATGTAGGATATCATATCATGTGCTACGTCGGAAATGCACTCCTATCAATGTACTGTGAGTGTGAAGTATTGACGAGGCATAGGACGCATTAGAGAAAATAGCAGAGAAGGATGTTATCTCTTGGGTAGCTCACTGTCTCAATCAATTTTCAGTTCTAAACAAAAGAAGTTTGATCTTTGTAGTTGTATTTGTTACTTTTTCCAATTGTAAGATGATATATGTGGAAAATGGGATTCCTCTAAATTCTTGTTTTCTTTAACTTTAGCTTTAAAGATCCAATTTTTACTCGAGAAATCAAAGTAATGTGAACAATGAGTTTTCAAAGAAAACTGGTTTACTTATGTAGAAGCAACTAAAAAGAATAAATTGCTCTTTGTGGTTTAAAATAATTTTGATACTATAAAAATAAAAGGCTGAAAGTTTAACTTTTGATTGAAGTGATAATATTTTTACTTTAAAAAAACAAATACTAAAAAAGAAGTATTAATATATTTAAAATCAAGTGGGTCCAATAAGGGGAAAAAGGTAATTGAGCCTTTAAAAAATTTCCAAATAAGAAAAGAAGACATTTATTTTGGGACTGACAAAAAAGGAAATGACGACACATAATTTGGGACGGAGGGAGTAGTATTTTTATTTGGTTCGAAGGATATCATGTGCCTCAGTAGAGAGGTAAAGTTCTGCTCTCCTATCTTTCTCTTATGTATCTAGTTCTACAGCTTAACTGTTACTTTTACGATGTAAGGTCAGAATGCATGTCAAAAGTTATTTAATTTCGCTATTATGAGTATTTTTGGGGGTGTTGGAGACTTAATTAAAAAGTATTAATACTATGTAATATTAATTAGTAATATTTATGTCTATTAACATTCTAAAATTAAATTATAAAATATTATTTTTTTAAAGTGGGCTGGCCCGTAAGGCCCGCTACCCACAGAGTAATAGTGTGGGCTTGATATTTTTTGGCTCATCATTTTGATAGGCCAGCCCAACCTGACCCGTAAAACTCACAGCCCGTGTGGGCTATCTCGGATGGGCTGAGCCAACCCGTATTGACATCTCTACCAAAAAAAAACTCTACATTATTGATACTCAAAGGAGACTTTGGAATCTTGAAGAATGCACGGAGGCGAATTCAGGATTTCAAAACGCGAATGTATGAATATGAAATTCATCAAGATGACCTACATTATGCATATTATACTAGACAAGGAGCCCAGAAATGGGGACAAAACAAGAACAAATTCCATGAAAATGTGCACTAAGATCATAAATAACTTACACACCAGGATTATCTAGGCTCTAGGGTACCCCCCACCCCCACCCCCACGCAAAACTTTCATCGTCACCCTGTAAGACGAGGCCAACTTATCGAAAGATGGACATTGCTTCAGTTCATACAACCTTTTGATAGGTGCTTGTTAGATCTTATTAAGCTTTTCTTCTACGATGATAGGATTTCCTTTTGCTATTGCATTCTGACCAGCATTCCTATAATCAAACGGGCAGTTGTGTTTGTCTGAATAATGATGAACTGTGCAGAAAAGATCACCACATTTGCAACTGAACCCCGTTAATCCCACACGCTTACGACAAGCTGTGCACTTTTTCAAACCCTCTTTTGACTTCACTTGTGAAATCTGAGAGGCTAATTCTACAGATGCAACCGCGGCACCTGCAAGAGCAAGTTCTGATTCATCGCTGCTTGAGTTTCTGCGTACGACGTCTTTGCTAGATGCATGACCCAATCCTTGCATAAGAATTGAAAAGTTTCCTAAAAATGAACAATAGTACTCTTTCCTAAACGTTAGAAACGATTTTCATCACTTTTTCCTTGTCCTTTGCACCGCCTCTAATATGGTTATTAAAGATTTGCGGATATCCATGTTATGTGTTAGAATCTAAGTTTGAATCTTTGAATACACTCAATTTATCTCTTGTATCTTTTTGCAAAATCTCAACAATAATTAATCAAAAACAGTTTATCTTCATCATGATATTAAGTTAAGAGTGGAGTAGTATATACTCTTTTACTAATTTAAGTCTTGCTGACTTGCCGTCACTTGGCCCCTAACGGTTATTTTTTTTTACCCCCATTGTCTTATATATTCATCTTCCTCCTAAAATTTAATCCTAAATTCCCAAATCTTCTTCTTCATCGTCATCTTTTTTTTTTATCTATCCAAATTCTTCAAATTATTTCTTTAATTTTTCCAATTGAGCTTGATAATGTCGAGCGCCTCTTCCACTGTTTTTTGTGATAAAGATTTTTGATATTGTAAGGCAGTCATAAATCTCTGTTAAAGACTTCTTGGACTCAACAAAATTTGGGTCGTAGGTTTTTTACATGTAAGATTTCAAAGGGAATATTTTCTTATTTAATTAGTTGATTAATTATTGACTTGTAATTATTTTGTAATTATGTTCTCTTTTTTTTTTATAGAAATTGGGTGGATGTGATTACTTTGATTAGTATGAAGAACGACACCCTTCACGAGAAAATCGTGTAATCTAGGGTTTTTTTAACAAAGTCAAGGCTTTTGAAGAGAAATAAAATTGAGCAAGAAGATACTACATTGTTGTCGTTATTGCTACTGGTTTGGTGTTGTTGGGACATGAATATTCAAGCCTAATTGCTGAAATTTTCATGGTCGTGTGTGTAGTGTCTACTAGTTTGATGTTGTCGAGCACATGGATATTCAAGCGTAACTATTGGAAAATATCAAAAAGATTTAGGCATATGTTGTAAAATTTAGGTCATCTGTTAGAAATTATCAAACAGGTTTTCCCACTGTTGTAACATATTAGACTTAGATTATTAGATTATTCATAGAAATAACATCGGCTTAATGCAACAGATGACCAACCTATTGCAATTGATAAACTCTATTGCAACAGATAAACTATCTGCCAGAATGTATAAAATATATTTTACAACAGATTGACAATCCATTGCATTATAGAAAACTCAACTTTCATCAGAAAAAAATTATTGCCACTACATGTACATGTAATAAAGTGAAGGGTGACTTGAAATTAAAAAATTCTATTTCACAGGCTCTTTTATATACACAAGCTTCAAGCGTCCAGTTAGTGCCCCATAAGCCCAGACCTCTTGCAGTTTTGCCACAGTGTTGTCGTACAGAAAAGCAGTTGGCTCGGCCATTTCTGTGCCGGTCAGCAAACATTTTATGTGAGCATGCAATCCACTCGCTTTAGCAGCATCATCTTTTGGAAGGATCATTTCCTTGTTTCGACCTTCAAAATCCTATGATTTCTTCATCAATACTTCATTTGGCAAATGATTCATCAGCTTACTCTCCCTCAACAAGATGGGCAACAGCACCATCAGTGGCTCCACGAGGAGAAAAAGATCAAAATCATCGATGAGAGGTACGTTTAAGTCATAAACATTGATCTTTCCCTCCTCGAGTAATATCTCAATAGCCCGATAATGCATGCCGTTCACGCTAATGACTGCAATAATCCTTTTTGCCATATTTTAGTTGATCAATCTTGCTGAGCACTCCAGAAACGTTATGAATCAGTTCTCTGCAACTCCTCCTGGAGGATAATGAGGTCTCATAATCCGAAAGATCTCTATCAGGTTCTGGAAAGAGTGATTCATCATCAACAGAGTCCACTGATTCAGAAAGAACTTTGTCCTCTGGAAGAAAACAAGCATCATATATATTAGAAGCATGGATGCATGAAATCCAAGTTCAGAGTTATCTTATTTTTTAATTTATGTATTTGAGGGAAAGAAAGGAAGTATGCAAACAGTAAAATATCGAATCGGGGACCATACTTGAGCTACTATTGGGACTGCTGGAGAGGTAGCTGTCAGTTTAATGGTGATCAAGTGGATTCCCATTTAAATCTGCTTCATCTTCCAAAGGAGAAAAATATCTAGTAGGATAAGTGAGAGCACATTTACCTCTAAACCTTTGCGAACCTGGTTCTGAACTCTTTATTTTGGCCATCTCAAAATCCATATCTTCTTTATCAGATCCGCTAGGTCGAGCACCAAGTTTGTCTGCCACATTGCTCCAAGTTTCAAAAGCTGAAGCCTTTTGGGGATTACTGCCTGATCCTGCTGGCATCGATTCCAAACCCATGAACCTATCAACCAAACTTGGAGCTTTCATTTCGCGCTTGCTTTCACAACGTGTATCGGTCATTCCATTATTCTTTGCATTTGGAAAACCCCCACTGCTCTCAACAATAATCTACATTATTCATACAAGAACCAAAAACAATAATAACAAAAGCTTTCCTGTCAGGCTAAAATCTGAGACAATAGAAGAAAAAGAAATCTAAATATGGGAGTATAGTTCAAGAAATGAGTACCAAATGAAGCTTTGGCTGCTTCTCATCCCCTCCAAACTTTTTTGAAGCTTGTTTCCAGAAAGCTATAAGAATGCAGCACAAAAGAAGAAATAATTTAGCCCTCTAGCTAGAATTGCCTTCAAGAAATTAACCATTCTACTTTAAAAATGAGTGGAATTTAGTAGTAGCTAACCTGGTGAAAGCAGTTTCTTTGGAAACAGCTTCTTGTCAAATCTACGGTTTCGATCAAAGAGCTGAAATAAAATGCCCACACAACCACAAGGCCTTTGAGGTTGTCTCTCATTCATTTCTTTAGTTGAGCTATCATTCATCCTTCAAAATCCTCTCTTAAATTTCTTGACCTTTTCTCCCACTCTGCTGAATGTGATTTACACACTTTGTCTTCCCATTAAGATTCTATCAAACATTATCTTCACATTAATTTGGAAAGAATTAAACAAAAGAACCCCCCACTGGGCCCTCTGCCCACCACATCACTCACCCTCCTTGTCCCAAAAAAAGAAAATGGGGAAAAAGAACTTACATTTTCATGCAAGAAACAAAGCAAAAACCCAACAAAATATCAGAAAGAAAGTAGAAAATAGATATGAAAAGTAAAACCCTGAGCTGTGTTCAATTATGACAAAACTTTCACAAGAAACCACAGTCAAACAAAGCAAACACAGAGCAAGAAAATACAAATTTTTTTTTTTTAATCTTTTTTAAGATTGTGAAAAAAACAAAATCATAATTATTTTAAATTAGTTCTTATAGACATGTTTCTATGCTTTTCTACCACAAATGCTACAAAATAAGAAAAGAATGCGTCAATAGAGACTAACCGATTAGGCACCAAACAATAATAATAGAACCCAAAGAAATTGCAGGAAGGACAAGACCGAATGTTTTTCGAAATCCAAAGTGCCAAAGAACTTCAAAGTACTTTTAAGAGAAAATAGAGGGAGTAATAACGGAGGAGAAGTTTTTCCTCTTAGATAAAAAGAATGGTGAGTTTATATAGTGAGGAGGGCCGTCCACAATCCCAAATAATGAAGGAAGAATAATATTTAATGGAAGAAGAATAACATATAATGAATCAATTAAGGGGATTGTTCCCTTAAATGGATGGGGTAAATCAATCCGTTCCACCAATCATCCTATAGTTGCCATAAATAAATAATACCCTATTATAACATTTGAAATTTCCATGAATAGAACAAGTAAAAAGAGATCCTTCCTACTTATTAAATGAAATTAAGAAGAGGTATCTAAATCTACCATAATTAACGTGTGAGGGGATGTCTGTCAACCAAGTAAGGCAAGAAAAATAAAAAATCAATTACTGAGATGGTTTTCTCAAATCAAATTGGTACGGGATCATACCCAAACAGTCAAAACGTGCACATATTAGCCTTATAAAAGATTTACGAAAAAATCCAAAAAATAAAAAATCAATTACTGAGATGCTTTTGTCAAATCAAATTTGTATAGGATCATACCCAAACAGTCAAAACGTGCACATATTAGCCTTGTTAAAGATTTACGAAAAAATCTGAAAAATAAAAAATCAATTACTGAGATGCTTTTCTCAAATCAAATTGGTACAGAATCATACCCAAATAGTCAAAACGTGCACATATTAGCCTTATTAAATATTTACGAAAAAATCCTTGAATCGTCACATACATGCTTTTCCCATACAAAATTACCCATATTGACTAAGAGGCATAAAAAAGTAAAGTTGCGAGAAGTTAGGCGTGTTTGCACATACTAGAGAGAGACGAAGAAATTGACTCACCATTCAAGTTAAGCGTCACGAAATTTCAATCAAGCAGGACATGCAAATAGAGTCGAATAAAAATCACAGACTTAAAATCAACACATTTACTCAGCAAAAATCAAATGTGGCCACACTTATGAGAGACACAGATGAAGAAATAGTACAAAAGTTCACACACATATTTTGAACACAGGATCAAAATTGAAGAGGGATTCTTCATTTTCGATAAGGAAGTGTTGAATGGTTGGAACGCCGAAGGGGTTTGCCGGAGGTATTTCTATGGGAGAGGAGTCGCGGCTGTTGGACATTCGCCGGAGGGGAGAAAGAAGGCAACTGGAGGACGGAGGATGGAGCGGCGACGTGGAGGCTTGGCTGGCCATCTCTGTCGATGGCGACGCTGTTCGCCGGTGGAGTACGAGAAGGGAGGGGGATGGCCATCAGACCAGCAGCTGGACTCGTCTGGAGTAGGAGCTAGCGGCGCGTATGGAGGAGAAGAAAGAGGCGATGGCGAAAGCTGTTCACCGGAGATGGCGGCATGGCGACGGGGACTCGGAGCGGAGGGGGTGGTTTTGGTGGTCGATTGGCGACGGAGAGATCGGAGGAGGGGGGAGATCGAGATTTGGAGGTGTTTGTAGAGAGAGAGAAGAGAGAGGTGGAGAGATAGAGGCGGAAGTTGGGGAAAAAAATTTGAGTTAGGGTTTGTAGGTTTGAAATAGGGAAAGAGAGATCTTTTGATCTCAATCGTTGGATTGGTTTTTGATGGACGGTTGAGATTTAATGTCATGGGGGAGTTAAAATATGGCTAGGATGAAAAATAATGGCTTAAATTGTAAGAAATTGGGTTAAGATTGTAATGGATTGGGTAAAAATAGGCTATAACTGTAGGAAATTAAATAAAATTGGATTAAAAGGTAAACAAAATCATGCAAGGTAATTTTGATTAGGCAGTTATTTAAATTAAAGTAGGAATAATAATAATATATGATAATAGTAATTAAATAATAAATAACAACACTAAATAATAAATAATAAAAAATATAATAAAAGATAAATAATAATTAAACAATAAATTATAATAATAAATGATAAATAATAAATAATATTAATATACATAATAACAATGTCAATAAATAATAATATCAATAAATAGTATTAAATAAAGCAAAACTAGACAATGTATTTTGCAAAATTGTGAGTGTGCATAATTACGTGAAAATAATTTAATTAATAAAATTATAAAAATGTCATTTTTAATTCTAGAATATTATAAAAATATGATTCTAAAAGATAATTGACGATTTATGCATTTTCTAAATTATGAATGCGATATGTCGGAAATCTGTATTATGCAAGAAAATATGCAAAAATACTAATGTTTAAAAATTAACGATTTTGTTAAAATAAAAGACTAAATGTAGTGTCGGGAGGTCAAAATTGGGTGTCAACATCACAGTGTCAAAATTGGCTTCCAATATTGACTTTTAAAAAACTAATTCAAAACAATAAATAAATAGGAACAATTAAATTTCTTAAATTCATGATATAAGAAATACAAAAATGAAGTATAAAATTAAATACAAATTTCAACATTATTATTGAAACAATTAAATTAACTTAAATATCAACAATATCTAAACAATTCATTTATTATGAATATTGAGGAAGTATTGTCTAAAATATCAATGAATTAAGTGGACTCAATGTAAAATAGTTGAACAAACCTTTTAATCTTTTCTATTTACCCCATTTGAATTGGACACACTCCTTAATAAATTCTTTACTCTTGCAAGGTTAAAAGTAATTTCACCAATATATTTTTAGTTACTAAAATTTATACATTTTTTTAAAATAATAATGATTATATTTTAATCTTTTATATAAATGAAAACTTTAGTAACTACTATTTTGTCTTATTTGAGGATATTTTCGTTATATAGCAATCTAGTATTAGCAACCAAACGTCACAATTCAATTATTTGAATTCACCAAACTAGTGGTTAAGTAGTAAGCCTTAATTACACCATAAGGGGTGTCACTTTAACCCTCTTATACTCCAATTACATTCACATGCCATTCATATTCATACAACATCCTCCAATATCAAGTTTGGATTCATTTATCCTTCCAACCCATCCATTAAACCAAATTGAGACATTGACATAAATAATCATCAATTAAATAGTATATCACCATATCCACCTTCCATAACTCAATTACCATATCCACCTTCCACAATTCAATACAACCAAACCATGCAAAATAGTCCATAACCCTTTTTCCATCACCTTTCAATAATAGCCAATACATATAATCCTCTATCACACATATACATATGGAAAAGAATAAAGGCAAACAATATTCATACCTTAGCATTCACCTCTTGATTATGCAATCCTGTTTGCACAATTAATAAGAGCTGTTCGAAGCTCTCGAGATGACAAACGCAGTTATCGGATTACTTTGGAATTTCTACTGTTGAATCAAAAGTAATATAAAGGTCAAATTTGGCTAGGGTTTGTTCTTTCTTAATGATTGATTTTTGAACTCATATACATGTATACATACACATATTCCCGTCCATAATATAATAGGAAATGACCAAAATGCCTTTGAAATTTAAATAATGTCAAATCTGTCCTTTGGTGGACTGTTTTGATAAGCTAAAGTAGATCGACCATAACTCTTTGCTCTGATATCGAATTTGTGTGAAATTGGTATCGTTGGAAGGATAATTCATTTCTTATAATGTAGGCCACCCAGTTCGTCCTGTACAAGGAGTTATGGTCATTTGAAGTTGACCCTAAAAATCTGTTTTGATAGGCCGAAGTAAAACGAGTATAACTCCTTACTCAGATGTTGGATTTGGATGAAACCAATTACATTGGAAAGAAGACTCAAAGATATTTCTTTTCATAGGACGCAGCTCTCCCAGTTCATTATATTAAGGTAGTTATGATCATTCGAAGTTGACCCAAAATTCGGCTGGCCTCTGTAGTTTGTGTGCAGGAAATTTTCCTGCCCATTTTCTATTCCCAAAGTTCCCGGCCACCATTTTATGGTTTCGAACGTGCTCGATTATTTCCAAAACCTATCCATTTTTGGAAATCTTTATATCAATTTAATATTTTTAAAAAGTTTTTTTTTATACTATTATTATAGTTTTCCTCATGCACATTTTGCCAATTTATAATAATTCTATCTTGATTGTCATAATTTATTGGTATGATGTTACTTTTCTTATACTTTTCCTTGTCCCATTCAATGTCATCTCGCTCTCTTTCCCTGTTAGATATCTTTCCACTATCATGTCATTGATTTGTTTTTTCTATTTATACCTTACTGTTTATGGCCGTTGACTGGTGTACACTGTATTTGAAACTTTGCATCTGAAGTTTTATTAGTATTGATATCCTCACTTGAGGATGTTATTCATTGAGACAATAGTAGATTCCAAAGTCTCCTTTGAGTATCAATAATATAGAGTTTTTTTTTTTAGAGATGTCAATACGGGTTGGCTCAGCCCATCCGAGCTAGCCCACACTGGCTTTGAGTTTGATGGGTCAGGTTGGGCTAGCTTATCAAAATGATGAGCCAAAAAATATATTGCCCACACTATTACTCTGTGGGTTGCGGGCCTTACGGGCCAGCCCACTTTAAAAAAATAATATTTTATAATTCTTTATTTTGATCGTGCATTCAAACATACAACCTTTAAACTTTTTAAAAATAATTTACATATTTAAAAACTAGAGACAATTTTGATTCCTACCCACTTTCAAAACTTATTTTGAGCCATAGACATCAAATTTCTTTTTGATTTATTTTTTAGAGTTAGGGTATAAAAGGTCAAAAAGTGGGTCAAAATTATGGGGTCATGAACTTCTTTAACATTTTTAAAACTTGGGGAAAAGATACAAGTTTTTAAAAAATACAACATGGTCCTCTTTTTATATTTATTATTTTCCATAAAACCATTTAATATTTTCAACTACATTTCTCCCTCCTCAAAATCTTCTTCTCCCGATTTTAGTTCATATTTTTCGGGAAAAAAAGTCTGCGCAATTCTTGGTTCCTCAGGCAAAATTTTTCAATTTCTCTTGCTCAGATAATTTTAATTTTCTTTCCCGATTAGTTTTAGATCCATTTTAATATTTTTCGATGACGTTTTGTGTTGGAGTTCTTCGATTTTGACAAAAATTGCACTGTTCTTTATTGAATTAGTCAAAAATTGAGTGTTTTTAGTTAACATTGTCAATTCCGCATGCTTAATCGTGTTTTGTATTGGATAATGAGTAACATTTTTTAAATTTTTTGTACTTATATTGCGTAATGATTTTGAATTTTTTTGTACTGAATTGAACCCATTTTAATGGTGTTCTTGTTGTTGTGAATTGCACCGCCAATATCTGGTGAATTTTAAACTTCATTTGCAAGTTTGAAGTGAGGCATTTTCCCCTTTTTCTTAATAGACCAGTAGTCGATAAATCGACCACTACAGATTTGTTTTTGCTATATTTTTTTATTTTTATTATAGACTAGTGGTTGATAAATCGACCACTACAGATTCATTTTTTGTTATAGATCATAAATGGTGAGAAGAGTTCATAGACCAGTTAAAAGAAATCAGAAGAAGAAGGAGACAAAAATGAGAAGGTAGTTGACGAAGAATTAGTGGTTGAACAGGAGGTTGAGAATATTAAAGAAGAGAAGAAATCATCAGAATAAGAAGCGAAGGAAAATGAGAAGAAAGAAGTTGCAAAAGAAGAAGAGAAAAAACATTATGAAAAAGAAGTGGATGTGATGGGCATTATTGCGGAACTCAATCAAGAAAATAAGTAGTTTGGTGGATTTGGAACAAACGATTTTCTTAATGATTTGTTGTTTTTAGTGATGTACTTTTTATGGATAATTGAATTACATATATTTGGCATGTCAATGATGACATTTACTGATGAAATTATTTTCAATTATTCCATTGTCTCATGAGATTAAACAGTTGACTGCACTGCGTTACCAGTTCAGCTATTGTCCTAATAAACAGTGGTTGATTGAAAACATTGTAGAAGTTGTTCTCTATAATTTATAGACTTAACAGACAATCGATTGAGTAAATCATATATTTACAGTTGTTGACACCTAATTTTTGCCCTCCACGATTAAATTTAACCCTGAGTTTCTTCAGTTTTTAATAAACCAAAATAATTATTACATCCAAATAAAAAAAAACTTAAAATATTTTTTGTACGTGATTTTGTCATTTTAAGTAGGGATTATATACTATCGTGTTCAGTTATACGAGATTATATAATTTGTTACTTAAATATTTATTTTACAAAATATCAGATTTAATTAAGGCTTATCTTGAAAATAAATTCAATTGATTAAAATCTTAATCCAAATATAATTTATTCTCAAAAATAATTTATTTGGATAAATATGCATTCATTTTATTAAATCAAGAAGCTGGGGATAAAAAAAGGTATTAATACGTATCGAATTTTAATTTAATTTAGCCAATCTATTAGATTTGACCATAATTGAAATTTGGTGATAATTGCAATGCAATTCGTCAATCAATTTTTAATTTGGTCAAAATAAATAAATATGGCTAAATTTTAAATTTCAATTGGGGTTATATTTTAAATAACCCCAAAATTCTCAAGAACTCTCATAACTTTTACCCAATTCCCACTAAAAAATAAATTCAAATTATACTATTCCCCCCAACTTTGTCCTTTTCCAATTTTGAAATTCAAAGATTGTACTACATTGTACTATTTCCCCCCACATTATCTTCCACCTCACTTTATATTTAATTTTTACATTCCAAAAACCCCCCTAAATGTTTTTTCTCCCACATTGGTGGATGACAAGAAATAAATCTATATCCTTTCCTATAAATACTTTTCTCCCACATTGATGAAAAAGGGAAAAAATACCCCATTCTCTCCTATAAATACTACCACTACTTTGGTAGAGAGAGGAGGGGAGAAGGAAGAAAAACAAGGTTATAAAGGTGAAAAAATCCTTTTGAGCAAAAATAGTTATTTTATCACTGCCACAATGGCCATTGCATATCATTGCCGCAAAGGCCATCACATATCATTGCCGCAGAGGCCATTACATATCTGTTGACGTGCTAGAAACAACGCTGGCATCGAGGATATCATCAGCATTCAATATCTGTTGACGCGCTAGACACAACGCTAGCGTCGAGGATATCATCAGCATTCAATATCTGTTGACGCGCTAGACACAACGCTGGCGTTGAGGATATAATCATCATTCAATATCTGTCGACACGCTAGACATAACGCTGGCGTAGAGGATATCATTAGCATCCAATATATCTGTCGACACGCTAGACACAACACTGACGTCCAGGATATCATCAACATCCAATATATCTGTCGACACACTACACATAACACTGACATCGAGGATATTATCAGCATTTAATATATCTGTCAACACGCATGACATAATGCTGGCGTCGAGGATATCATCAGCATTCAATATATTTGTTGACATGCACGACACAACTCTGGCATCGAGGATATCATCATCTTTTCATGAATCAGCATCTGAATACATTAAGAGCACATGATTTGGAGGGATGCCTTCAGGTCGCTATCTAAGGATGAATGATATATAAGATTTCCTAGAAATTGACAATTTAAAGGTCATCTATAAGTCATATTATTTGAAATAGGATAGTGTGCAAGATCACCTATGAGTTGATAGCCTTTAGGTCATCCGTAAGCCACAATAACATCCTAATCGGATAGTGTACAAGATCTCCCAAAAGTTGATAGTTCAAAGGTTATCCGTAAGTCGCAACTAAATCCTTACCGGAGGATATGCAAGATTGTCAAATTGATACGTCCAAGGGTTCTCTATAAGCTGCATTATATCCAAGATCGATCCTGTTTGCACAAATAATAGGAGCCGTTCGAAGCTCTCGAGATGACAAATGCAGTTATCGGATTACTTTGGAATTTCTACGGTTGAATCAAAAGTAATTTAAAGGTCAAATTTGGTTAGGGTTTGTTCTTTCTCAATGATTGATGATGAAAATGAGTTTTTGAACTCATATACATATATATATACACATATTCCCGTCCATAATATAATAGGAAATGACCAAAATGCCTTTGGCTGCGTATAGGTTGAAAGACCTTGCTTATGACTGAGTTGTTGCTTGGAGGAAAGGTAGACGTGAGGGAGCTGTCCCTACAACTTGGCAAGAATTCCAAGATGCATTCCTGGATAAGTTTTTCCCATTGGATATGAGGGAGGCAAAGGTGGAAGAGTTTATGAACCTGCGACAGAGCTCTATGACTATTCGGGAGTACTGTCTAAAGTTCAATCAGTTGGCCAAGTATGCTCCTGACTTAGTGGATGATAATCGGGCTAGTATGAGTAAGTTTGTGACTGGAGTGTCTAGTTATGTGGTTAAGGAGTGTAGATCTGCTATGCTAAATAGTAAGATGAATCTTTCTAGGCTGATCACTCAAGCCCAACAGATTGAGGTGGACAAGATTAAGGAGAGAGATAGAATGAGAGGGAATAAGAGAGCTAGGTCCGAGAAGCACGGACAGGGTCAGACTAGATCGTAGGGAGGGAGTCGCCCTCACTATCAGGATCATTCGTCTATACCAGCACCGTCATCTGCTAGTGCTCCCGTTCCTAGAGGTAGGCAGGAGAAAGGTAGCAGGTCATATGCATCTAGGTCCCAGTACAGTGCTGGCAGTAAGACAAATCGTCCCCTGTGTCCTAAGTGTGGTAGGGCTCATTCGGGTGAGTTTTGGGGTAAGAAGAAGGGTTGCTTCCGGTGTGGTAACATGGGTCACAGAGTTAGAGATTGTCCATAGGATGGACAAGGGCGTCATGACTATCTCCCTCAGACCCAGACTCAGACTGTTAGTGCTCCAGTTCCAGTGACTCGCCCAGCCCCAGCTCAGGGTGCCTCATTTAGCAATGCTGGCGGGCAATTCCAGAATAGATTCTATGCTTTACCTTCCCGCCAGGAACAAGAGGACTCTCCCAATGTTGTTACTGGTATGCTTCGTATATTTCAGTTTGATGTGTATGCTTTGTTGGATCCTGAATGCAGTTTCTCATATGTTACACGTTTGATTGCTGTGAATTTTTAAATGAGTCCTGAGATTATTCCTGAGCCTATCCTAGTTTCTACCCCAGCGGGGGGGGGGGGGGGGGGGGGGTGTTGGATTCTAAATCAAGAGGATGTCATGTGGAAGCTTAAAATTTATAAGATCATGAGACGATAAATTAGACGATAAAGAAAAATATAATACTAAAAAATTATTATTGATATGGTTGGTCAAACGACCTACATATTAAAAAACTAATATTTGAAAAAGAAAAAACTATAGGAGAAATCTCCTCTAAACAAGAATCTTAAACGACTTCATTCTGATGCTATTGTGTTATGACTTGAAAAGAGAGTTGTTCTATTTATATAGTTACAAAAACCTTCTTCTAAGAAAGAATAAACCTAATAGAAATATAATAGGAAAGAGATCTTTTCTACTAGGAAACCTTTTCTAAGAAGAAATCCTTTCTGAAGTAAAACACAATTATGGTAGAATCCAAGTAAGGTAAGAAATTCCGGACAAATCCTAACAAATCTACCCTTGGCCTAAAATTTCTGGAAAAATTGATCATCATCTTATTCTTCGTGTAATCTTCATCACTGCTGCTTGTTATGCTTAAAAATAAAGTTTAAAATACTATGGGTTAAAAAGGATTTAAAAAATATCATATTTTTATTTTTTAAGATGTAGCCTTCTCCACATGTAGCTAGACAAAAACTTCATTATCAACAAATTGGTTGCATCTTGAGTTGAAACCCCTATCGAACCTGTTTAATCTCGTCTCACCACACCATTTGACCATTAAACCATAGATTTGAAACCCTTATCGAACCTATTTAATATTGTCTCACTACACCATTAATGAACCATTAAACCATAGGCTCTGATACCACTTGTTGGATTCGAAATCGAGAGGGCGTCATGCGGAAGCTAAAAATTTACAAATCATGAGACGATAAATCAGACAACAAAGAAACAGTGAAGTATCTAACTATCATTGGCTAAATTATGGTTTTCTTCATGGATTTTGAATTATAATTACGTATGTGGATATGAACGATTTTGAGAAACAACTTAAGAGCATGAATTAAAATCTTTTGCATATATGAGATGAGATTTGAAAGGTGATTTTGAGCATGAGTTGTGAAATTCCTTTTTTCCATGACAGTAATCATGGTCTCATATAAATTCTTAAAAACACATTATAAGTAGAGTTATTCATGAGTACAAAAAATACATTATGATCACCATGTCTGTACACAAAAATAGTACTCCTAACATATTTGACAAAACATCATTGTAAAAGTTACATGATGATCACTACGGCTATACACAAAAGTAGTACAGTACTTCTACATACTACTTGAAAAAACACCATTCCAACTTCAAAATAAAGAGGTTTAACATAGTAATAACTCATATCATTGTTGCAGTAGAGACAAATCTTTATTGACGATATCAATATCACAATGAAGTTGGAGAGGAAGGTTTTTTTCTCTTTCTAGTCCATTTTTGTTCAAATGAGGCACTTTGTAATTATTGCCGCCACTATCTTTCATCACCTCAATCATATAAGATTGTAAAGTAAGAAATACATGATTGAGTTGTTTCTCTTTCATTTCATCAAAAGATCTTTCCATTGCTTTCACTAATTCATCAACATTTTTAGGGGCCTTTTGATACTGAAGACTTTGGATTGCTCTAAAAAAACCAAGATCTAAAACATTTAAATCTGGACTGTTCGATGGTTGAAAACACAATCTAATGTCAAATCCATCTTTTTATCCACATGATTGCTGGTAAAAGTTATATAAGATCACTTGTAAAGATTGAGGGGAGCCATACTTATGGTTAACATAGAAAATATGTCGTCTAGAGAAACAGCAATCTGGTTGACAAAAAGTCTCATGACTGCACCAAAGTTGTCCAAGGGGTCGTGATGTTGCACAAAACCTGTCTTTTGACCTATAGAACGAGCCTCTGTCTTACATAAATCATCAAGTATTGTTGGACTAAACTATTCCTCGAGGCTTAACGTGGTTGAGCATCCCTTAGTTTTGATTCTATTGTTGTAGGACAGTTGATGGAGCTGTGAAGATTATATATAATGTACTTTAAAAACTGATTTCTACTCTATGATGATACATACCACATTTTCTACGGTTCGTTTTTTCTCCAAAACTACCTGCAGACAAAGATTATACATTTCTTCAGCTTCTTAGATATGGTTGTGTTATTATCGGAGTCGATTTCTAATATAGTCAATCAACTACCATATCTTCTTTATCAGATCTACCAGGTCTGTCTGCCACATTGCTCCAAGTTTCAGAAGCTGAAGCCTTTAGGGGCTTACTGCCAGATCCTGCTGGCATCGATTCCAAGCCCATGAGCCTAACAACCAAACTTGGAGCTTTCATTTCGCGCTTGCTTTCACAACGTGTATCGGTCATTCCATTATTCTTTGTATTTGGAAAACCCCCACTGTTCTCATTAGCAATCTACATTGCTCATACAAGACCAAAAAACAATAAAAACAAAAAATTTCCCGTCAAGCTAAAATCTGAGACAATAGAAGAAAAAGCTTTGGCTGCTTCTTATCCCCTCCAAACTTTTTTGAAGCTTGTTTCAAGCAAGCTATAAGAATGTAGCACAAAAAAAGAAATAATTTATCCCTCTATCTAGAATCACCTTCAAGAAATTAACCATTCTGCTTTAAAAATAAGTGGAATATAGTAGTAGCAAACCTGGTGAAAGCAGTTTCTTTGGAAACAACTTTTTGGCAAATCTACGGTTCCGATCAAAGAGCTGAAAGAAAATGACCACACAACCACAAGGCCTTTGAGGTTGTATCTCATTCATTTCTCTAGCTGAGCTATCACTCTTCCTTCAAAATCCTCTCTTAAATTTCTTCACCTTTTCTCCCACTCTATTGAATGTGATTCACACACTTTGTCTTCCCAATAAGATTCTATCAAACATTATCTTCACATTAATTTGGAAAGAATTAAACAAAAGACCCCCCCCACTGGGACCTCTGCCCACCACATCACTCACCCTCCTTGGCCTAAAAAAAGAAAATGGGGAAAAAGAACTTACATTTTCATGTAAGAAACAAAGCAAAAACCCAACAAAATATCAGAAAGGAAGTAGAAAATAGCTATGAAAAGTAAAACCCTGAGTTGTGTTCAATTATCACAAAACTTTCACAAGAAACCACAGTCTAACAAAGCAAACACAGAGCAAGAAAATACAAACAGTAATACCCAGAATGTCTTCAACTTACACCAAATGTGCTATTGTTCAAGAAAACAGCTAGAACTGGTTATAGTACACTCTAGTAAGCTATTCTTTTCTTTTTTTTTAGTCTTCTTTATGACAGTGAAAAAAGAAAATCATAATTATTTTGAATTAGTTCCTATAGACATGCTTTCTATGCTTTGTTATCAGAAATGCTACAGAATAAGAAAAGAATGCGTCGATTGAGACTAACCGATTAGGCACCAAACAATAATAATAGAACCCAAAGCAATTGCAGCAAGGACAAGACCGATTGTTTTTTGAAATCCAAAGTTCCAATGAACTTCAAAGTACTTTTAAGAGAAAATAGAGGGAGTAATAGCGGAGGAGAAGTTTGTCCTCTTAGAGAAAGAGAATGGTAAGTTTATCTAGTGAGGAGGGTCGTCCACAATCCCAAATAATGAAGGACGAATAATATTTAATGGAAGAAGAATAACATATAATGAATCAATTAAGGGGATTGTTCCCTTAAATGGATGGGGTAAATCAATCTGTTCCACCAATCATGCTATAGTTGCCATAAATAAATAATACCCTATTATAACATTTGAAATTTCCATGAATAGAACAAGTAAAAAGAGATCCTTCCTACTTATTAAATGAAATCAAGAAGAAGTATATAAATTTACCATAATTAACGTGTGAGTGGATGTCTGTCAGCCAAGTAAGGCAAGAAAATTAAAAATCAATTACTGAGATGCTTTTCCCAAATCAAATTGGTACAGGATCATACCCAAACAGTCAAAATGTGCACATATTAGCCTTATTAAAGATTTACGAAAAAATCCAAAAAATAAAAAATCAATTACTAAGATGCTTTTCTCAAATCAAATTAGTACAGGATTATACCCAAACAGTTAAAACGTGCACATATTAACCTTATTAAAGATTAACAAAAAAATCCAAAAAATAAAAAATCAATTACTGAGATGCTTTTCTCAAATCAAATTGGTACAGGATCATACCCAAACAGTCAAAACGTGCACATATTAGCGTTATTAAAGATTTACGAAAAAATCGTCAAATCGTCACATACATGCTTTTCCCATACAAAATTACACATATTGACTAAGAGGCATAAAAAATGTGAAGTTGCAAGAAGTTAGGCGTGTTTGCACATACCAGAGAGGCGCGAACAAATTGACTCACCATTCAAGTTAAGAATCACAAAATTTCAATCAAGCAGGACATGCAAATAGAGTCGAATAAAAATCAAAGACTTAAAATCAACACATTTATTTAGCAAAAATCAAACGTGGACACACTTATGAGAGACACAGATGAATAAATAGTATTAAAGTTCACACACATATTTCAAACACGGGATCAAACCTGAAGGCAGATTCTTTATTTTCGATGAGGAAGGGTTGCATGGTTGGAACGTCGAAGGGGTTTGCCGGAGGTATCGCGGTGGGAGAGGAGTCGAGGCTGTGTTACGGCTGTTGGAAGTTCGACGGAGGGGAGAAATAAGACGACTGGATGACGGAGGATGGAGCAGCGGCATGGAGGCTTGGCCGGCCGTCTCCATCGATGGCGGCGCCACTGGTGGCCCTGTTCACCGGTGGAGAACGAGAAGGGAGGGTTCTGGCCATCAGAACAGCGACTGGACTCACAAGCTGCCGGCGCGTATGGAGGAGAAGGAAGAGGCGACGGCGAAGGCTGTTCGCCGGAGATGGCGACATGGCGACGCGGACTCGGAGCGGAGGGGGTGGTTTTGATGGTCGATTGGCAATGAAGAGATCAGAGGAGAGGGGGGACATCAAGATTTGAAGGTGTTTGTAGAGAGAGTGAAAAGAGAAGTGGAGAGATAGAGGCGGAAGTTGGGGAAAAAACTTGAGTTAGGGTTTGTAGGTTTGAAATAGGGAAACAGAGATCTTTTGATGTCAACCGTTGGATTGGTTTTGATCGACGGCTGTGATTTAATGTCATGGGGGAATTAAAATGTGGCTAGGATGACAAATAATGTCTTAAATTGTAAGAAATTGGGTTAAGATTGTAATGGGTTGGGTAAAAATAGGCTATAATTGTAAGAAATTAAATAAAATTGGATTAAAAGGTAAACAAAATCATGCAAGGTAATTTTGATTAGGTTGTTATTTAAATTAAAGTTGGAATAATAATAATATATGATAATAGTAATTAAATAATAAATAACAACATGAAATAATAAATAATAAAAAATATAATAAAAGATAAATAATAATAATGAAAAAAATAATAATTAAACAATAAATTATAATAATAAATGATAAATAATAAATAATATTAATATATATAATGACAATATCAGTAAATAGTAATATCAATAAATAGTGTTAAATAAAGCAAAACTAGACAATGTATTTTCCAAAATTGTGAGTGTGCATAATTACGTGAAAATAATTTAATTAATAAAATTCTAAAAATGTCATTTACAATTT
The DNA here is from genome assembly GCA_030864225.1 of Capsicum baccatum var. pendulum. Lineage (NCBI taxonomy): Eukaryota > Viridiplantae > Streptophyta > Magnoliopsida > Solanales > Solanaceae > Capsicum > Capsicum baccatum. The sequence goes on along the minus strand of CM061559.1, from coordinate 263,481,735 downwards.
TAGAATATTATAAAAATATGATTCTAAAAGATAATTGATGATTTATGCATTTTCTAAATTATGAATGCGATATGTCGGAAATCTGTTCGATGCAAGAAAATATGAAAAAATACTAATGTTTAAAAATTAACGATTTTGTTAAAATAACAGACTAAATGTAGTGTCGGGAGGTCAAAATTGGGTGTCAACATCACAGTGTCAAAATTGGCTTCCAATACTGACTTTTAGAAAACTAATTCAAAACAATAAATAAATAGGAAAAATTAAATTTCTTAAATTCATGATATAAGAAATACAAAAATGAAGTATAAGAATAAATAAAAATTTCAACATTATTATTGAAACAATTAAATTACCTTAAATATCAACAATATCTAAACAATTCATTTATTATGAATATTGAGTAAGTATTGCCTAAAATATCAATGAATTAAGTGGACTCAATGTAAAATAGTTGAATAAACCTTTCAATCTTTTCTATTTACCCCATTAGAATTGGACACACTCCTTATAAATTCTTTACTCTTGCAAGGTTAAAAGTAATTTCACTAATATATTTTGAGTTACTAAAATTTATACATTATTTTAAAATAATAATGATTATATTTTAATCTTTTATATAAATGAAGACTTTAGTTACTACTATTATGTCTTATTTTAGGATATTTTTGTTAACAACACCAACAGTAAGGGTATTTTGGTAACTAAAACCTCCAATCAATGACACTTTACCGTGTCTTTTGCCTCTACTGTTTTACTTTCCTAAAATCTTCTTTCATCTTCATTTTCTCTGTTTTTCCCTTTCTCCACTGTATTCCCTGCGCACCTTGACACCAAAACATAAGTTTCAAGCAAAATTTATGTTCTTAATCTCAATATTAATTAGTCCATCATGATTTATTTTTGGTAAGTGCATCTTTGATGGTGGAGCAAGTTTTCGAGCAAGTTTTCATTTGATGTTTATTATATATATGATACATGATGCTAACTATTTCAAGCCTTAATTCTTTTATTTCAAATCTGTTATTATTATTGATCTGTAATACAAATTAATTAATTCAAGTTTTAATCTATTTTCTCTAGATCTGCAGTTAATATTGTTATGGTACTAACTAATTCAATTATCCTTTGGATCTTCATGTTCTGCGATACTAATTAATTTTTGATATCCTTTGGTCCTTTTTACTTGCTCTAAAGATAGATTTTTGATTTACATTTTCGATTTACAGAAGATTGATTTTATAAATTTGTCTTAAGAGTTGTATGGAGCAATAGGTTTGAATCAGACTCATTGCAACCTACTGGGAACTATAGAAAGTAATTTGCTTATGCATTGATCAACATTGAATATCATAATACTCCCTCCGTCTCAAATTATATGTCGCCGTTTGACCGGACACGATATTTAAGAAATAGGCATTGACCTTGCTAAAGTTACTAAATTACCCCTGTTAAAAAAGTATTGGACCACTAGGTACTTTTATTAAATTTCACAATAATTAAAAAAATGCAACAGAGAGTACAATATTAAAAAAAATCTACAAAAAAAATACACCACCTACATAACTGTCTCTCTCTTTTGCAAAGATTTAAGTAGTCCAAATCAGTGTATCGCTTTAATTTAAAATTTTACTCTCATTTTCTCTATGAACAATTAAGAAAAATTTGTTATTGCAAAATTCAATTTTCTAGAAAATAGGACCAATTTGCCGTCATGTACGGATCTTCCATGAAAAATTTACGTTTCTAATTTGATTTTGGTTTCAATTTTTAGGCGCTAAACCTACTTTTCATTTGAGTTTTTAGCAAATGGTTATTTTGTGGCGCCAAATCTTCTTTTCATTTGAGATATGTTCTTTTGCATCTTCTAGTTACTGTATCCTTTCTTTTGCTTTGGATAATTTCCAAATTCTTCCTTTTATCTCCTCTCTTATTTTTGCCATTACTCTAAAGATGAGATTCGTCGTACCTATAGACTCAACCTTCAGAAATAAACGATTGAAATTAGAGGAACGTCAAGCAATTGCAAAGTTTCTTTTGAAAGAAAGTAAGGAAGGAAGTCTTAAATACGGATCTATAACTCAAGCTGCGATGTTGTTCAAGGAATTAATAAAAACTATTCAGCGCATTTGGAAACAATGTCAATCATCAGTTGATAATGGTATGTCCTCGTTAGATGTGTCTTTAAGACTTACAGGTAAAGTTGGAAGAAAATGGATTGGAGTTAACATTAATCAAGTCAAAGAAATTCCACTTTGTCGTCGACCAAATATTCGATCTCTGGCTTTTGCGATGAACATGGCAAAATCAACCGTCTTTCGGCGTGTGAAAGATGGAACTCTTCGGCCACATTCTAATTCCATCAAACCTCAGTTAACCGAAGGAAACAAAAAGGTACGACTTTAATACTGCCTCTCAATGATTGATCAGAATACAATCCACACAAATCCCATGTTTATTAATATGTTTAATTATGTTCATATCGACGAAAAGTGGTTTTGTTTGTCCAAAAAAGTTGAAAGGTACTACCTTCTTCCTGGAGAGCATGAGCCAGATCCGTATCATTCTTACAAAAGTAAAAATTTTATTCCAAAGGTTATGTTTATGCCTACTGTAGCACGTCCTCAATTTGATGAAAATGGAATTGAGTTGTTTTCTGGAAAAATAGGTATTTTTTCGTTTGTAGTTAAGTAACCAGCTATGCGGAATAGAAAAAATCGAACAGCAGGAACTATGGAAACAAAGCCCATTCAGTCAGTAACTAAAGATATCACTAGAGCTTTCTTGATAGAGAAAGTTCTTCCTGCTATTAGAGCAAAATGGCCATCTTCCGATTCAAATAATCCTATCTTTTTACAACAAAATAATGCAAGGCCACATATTTGTAATAATAATTTGGAATTTATTGAAGCTGCCCGACAAGATGGATTTGACATTAGATTGTGTTTTCAACCATCGAACCGTCCAGATTTAAATGTTTTAGATCTTGGTTTTTTTAGAGCAGTCCAAAGTCTTCAATATCAAAAGGCCCCTAAAAATGTTGATGAATTAGTGGAAGCAGTGGAAAGTCTTTTGATAAAATGAAAACAAAACAACTCAATCAAGTATTTCTTACTTTACAATCTTGTATGATTGAGGTGATGAAAGATAGTGGCGGCAATAATTGCAAAGTGCCTCATTTGAACAAAAATGGACTAGAAAGAGAAGAAAACCTTCCCCTCCAACTTCATTGTGATATTGATATCGTCAATAAAGATTTGGCTCTGCTTCAACAATGATATGAGTTATTATGATGGTAAAGCTCTTTATTTTGAAGTTGGAATGGTGTATTTTCAAGTAGTATGTAGAAGTACTGTACTACTTTTGTGTATAGCCGTAGTGATTATCATGTAACTTTTACAATGATGTTTTGTCTAATATGTTAGGAGTACTATTTTTGTGTACAGACATGGTGATCATAATGTATTTTTTGTACTCATGAATAACTCTACTTACAATGATATAAGTTCCACTAGCTTATATATACTTACACGTCTTTTTCTACCTTTATTGTTGTTTTATGCTTCTATTTGTTTCTTACTTTCTTATCACATAATAGAGGGCTGCGTAAATGGAAGGAAGGAGAAAAGGGAAGTGGGAGTCATACCGTCACATTAGTATGAATATTTATTTTTAAAGTAGGAAGTCTATTTCGAGAACAATTAATTGAATGTTAAAGAGTTTGTGCACACCAAATATATTTGGACAGCATGGGGATGTTACTGTTCAGGGGAACTAAATGAAAATAGTTGAAATCAATGTCGCGATTATGAGAGACCTTGGTTTATGAAAAAGGGTGTGGCACAGTTTCACTAATAAAGGTGGCACCCTCAGCTATTATGCAAAGAGCTGTAGCTACGCTCCATAAAGACAACATATTGGGCATGGTAACATTTTGTCAGGCTGCTCTAAGCTAATGGTGTCTATTACAATTCTTCTCTCGTAATGAATAAGATTGGTAATCACGATCCCGAGAAGAGTCATGTTTTGGTTTCTCCGAGTGACCTTTGTCTATTGAACGATGACTCCTTTCCTTATACTCTTTCTTGTCCCATTCAAAGTCGTCTCGCTCCCTTTCCCTGTCAGATATCCTACCACTATCACGTTCATGTGACTTTAGTCTTCCTTGATCCTTACTCTTGATAAAATTTATCGTCCTTTATCTGTGACATTTATATTTCTTTCATGTCATTGATTTGTTTTTTTCTATTTATACTTTACTGTTTATGGCCGTTGACTGGTGTACACTGTATTTGAAAGTTTGCATCTTAAGTTTTCTTGGTATTGATATCCTCACTTTAGGATGTTATTCATTGAGACAATGGTAACTTCCGTGTTATGTTTGTTAAATTTGGTGTTCTGTGACTCACTCTCACTGTTGTCGAGTGACTAAATATTTAATCATAAGCTGACAGTGTGATGATCTGTGCTTATGTTGAAATATCATAGAACATGGGCTAGCCTATGTACTTCTGATGAAGAGAGAGCTGAAAAGGAGAAACATAAGGTTGTGAATAGTGGGAAAGCAAATAGGAGTGTGACATCTGTGTTGACCTACTTAAAAAAATGAAAAGGTCGGGGTGTTTACTTTACTGTTTTATGGTGGTTGTTGAAGACTGGCTTTTTGAAGAGCTCTCCGCGAGGTGAATTGCATCAGCTTGATATTTGTTGGAAATTAAGTATTCGGTGCGGGAGTAAATAAGTGCAGAAACTAAAAACAAAATTGTAGGAAATTGTTTTGTTGTGTATTTTCCTTTTTGTGGTAAAAAATGTGAAGTGGAAGTACGTTGAAGTTGAGGTCGAGAATATTCAATACTCGAAAGATTAACAGAAAACAGTTTATTGTGGAGTGAACTTCAGATCACGGTGCTTCTAAAAGGATCAAACATTCATCAAGACAAAGTGAAATGGACATTTTCTACTCATGTTTAGAGTTTGTAAAAAATATGCTTGTTATACTGCTTGTTCAGACATACAATATTTTCTTACTTGATGTTGCTGCATTCGAATTTGGAAAGCAAATTACACGCTGACTTGTTAATGTAGGATATCATATCATGTGCTATGTCGGAAATGAACTCCTATCAATGTACTGTGAGTGTGAAGTATTGACGAGGTATATGACGCATTAGAGAAAATAGCGGATAAGGATATTGTCTCTTGGGTAGCTCACTGTCTCAATCAATTTTTAGTTCTAAACAAAATAAGTTTGATCTTTGTAGTTGTGTTTGTTACTTTTTCCAATTGTAAGATGATATATGTGGAAAATGGGATCCCTCTAAATTCATGTTTTCTTTAACATAAGCTTTAAAGATCCAATTTTTACTCGAGAAATAACAGTAATGTGAACAATGAGTTGTCAAAGAAAACTGGTTTACTTATGTAGAACCAACCTAAAAGAATAAATTTCTCTCTGTGGTTTAAAATAATTTTGATACTATAAAAATAAAAGGCTGAAAATTTTAAATTTTGATTGAAGTGATAAGAGTTTTACTTTAAAAAAACAAATACTAGAAAAGAAGTAATAATATATTTAAAATCAAGTGGGTCCAATTATGGTAAAAAGGTAATTGTGCCTTTTAAAAAAATTCCAAATAAGAAAAGACGACATTTATTTTGGGACGGACAAAAAAGAAAATGGTGACACATAATTTGGGACGGAGGGAGTAGTATCAAGATGAGCTACATTATGCATATCATACGAGATAAGGAGCCCGGAAATGGGGACAAAACAAGAACAAATTCCATGAAAATGTGCACCAAGATCATAAATAACTTACACACTAGGATTATCTAGGCTCTAGGGTACCCCCCACCCCCACCCCCACACAAAACTTTCATCGTTACCCTGTAAGACGAGGCCAACTTATCAAAATATGGACATTTCTTCAGTTTATACAACCTTTCGATAGGTGCTTGTTAGATCTTATTAAGCTTTTCAGCTACGATGATAGGATTTGCTTTTGCTATTACATTTTGACCAGCATTCCTATAATCAAACGGGCAGTTGTGTTTGTTTGAATAATGATGAACTACGCTGAAAAGATCACCACATTTGCAACTGAACCCCGTTAATCCCACACGCTTACGACAAGCTGTGGACTTTTTCAAACCCTCTTTTGACTTCACTTGTGAAATCTGAGAGGCTAAATCTACAGATGCAACCGCAACACCTGCAAGAGAAAGTTCTGATTCATCGCTGCTTGAGCTTCTGCGTACGACGTCTTTGCTAGATGCAGCTGCAAGCTTTGCATGTTCCTGCTTCATTAGTATCATGTCCTTTTGACACTTGGAACACATATTCATCGTAGCTGCACTACCAAAAAAATCACAATCGTTGATGCAAAGGACGGAGTCTTCTGGAGCTCGACAACCTGTCTCTTTAGATGACTCCGTTTCTGTAGTTATCAAGTCAAGTTCAACACCACAAGGGTCACGCCTCAAATACTATTGGGGCAGACTGGCACCCAAAACCGAGGAGGCTAGGGAGAACCAGCTCATCACCTTATACTTCCCATGCATACCTCTATGACATCCCGAAATTCCTACAGCATCATATCGCATATAAAAGGAAATAATCACCTGTATAAGCTCGAGCACACATATATATGTGTATATACAATACTTGGCCATTGGAGCCATCACGTCTATTAACAAAATACCACCTCGACTGTATATTAGGTCTACAAAGCCTCTAGACAATACACAGAGTTTAACTAAGGTCGGTACATACCCTGCCATATAACTAACTTCTATACAATACCAAAAGTGACTAGATATGACACGAAAATCCCCGAAGCAAACTGGAGCTCACCAAAAGCAGCTGGATATCCTGACTCCTACTTGTGCGGTGTATGAGCGAAGTACCTGTGCCTGCAGCATCAAATGCAGGTCCCCCGTGGGGGACGTCAGTACAAAATATGTACTGAGTATGTAAAGTTGTAGATAATCACATATGATATAGGAGCTCAATAAAAATTAAAAACAAGTGAATAAATCATAATAGGAGTGGACCACACTTACTAGAACTTGTGATAACCTGTATATTGTATTTATTCAATCACTTTACCTTCGTTCTTATCATATTTGTAATCATTACTATACTGTACTGTGACCTTTAGGTTGCCTCCAGTATATATCAACTGGGATCGACCCATGATAGGCTTATGCCCATGGGATATCACCCAAAAACACATAAATAGGGATCAACCCATGATAGGCTTATGTTCCTGGGATACCACCCAATAAGAGAGAACTTCCATCACTTAGTTCAATTAATTTTTGAGATTGTTATTTCGGTCGCCACTGCATTTTTGATACTTTGAAACAATGATACATCAATAAGAGACATAAATAAACCATCAATGCAATATTCATGAAGTAAGAACTCATTGGCACATCAATGAAGTGTTTTGGAGTCAAGAAATGAGTACCAAACGAAGCTTTGGCTGCTGCTCATCCCCTCCAAACTTTTTTTAAGCTTGTTTCAAGCAAGCTATAAGAATGCAGCACAAAAAAGAAATAATTTAGCCCTCTAGCTAGAATCACCTTCAAGAAATTAACCATTCTGCTTTAAAAATGAGTGGAGTGTAGTAGTAGCTAACCTGGTGAAAGAAGTTTCTTTGGAAAAAGCTTCTTGGCAAATCTATAGTTCCGATCAAAGAGCAGAAAGAAAATGCCCACGCAACCACAAGGCCTTTGAGGTTGTCTCTCATTCATATCTCTAGCTGAGCTATCATTCATCCTTCAAAATCCTCTCTTAAATTTCTTCACCTTTTCTCCCACTCTGCTGAATGTGATTCACACACTTTGTCTTCCCAATAAGATTCTATCAAACATTATCTTCACATTAATTTGGAAAGAATTAAACAAAAGACCCCCCACTGGCCCCTCTGCCCACCACATCACTCACCCTCCTTGGCCCAAAAAAAGAAAATGGGGAAAAAGAACTTACATTTTCATGCAAGAAACAAAGCAAAAACCCAACAAAATATCAGAAAGAAAGTAGAAAATAGCTATGAAAAGTAAAACCCTGAGCTGTGTTCAATTATGAAAAAACATTCACAAGAAACCACAGTCAAACAAAGCAAACACAGAACAAGAAAATACAAACAGCAATACCCAGAATGTCTTAACCTTGAACCAAATGTGCTACTGCTCAAGAAAACAGCTAGAACTAGTTATAGTACACTCTAGTAAGCAATTCTTTTCTTTTTTTAATCTTATTTATGACAGTGAAAAAAGCAAAATCATAATTATTTTAAATTAGTTCCTATAGACATGCTTTCTATGCTTTGCTATCACAAATGCTACAGAATAAGAAAAGAATGCGTCGATAGAGACTAACCGATTAGGCACCAAACAATAATAATAGAACCCAAAGCTATTGCAACAAGGACAAGACCGAATGATTTTCGAAATCCAAAGTGCCAAAGAACTTCAAAGTACTTTTAAGAGAAAATAGAGGGAGTAATAGCGGAGGAGAAGTTTGTCCTCTTAGAGAAAGAGAATTGTGAGTTTGTATAGTGAGGAGGGCAGTCCACAATCCCAAATAATGAAGGGAGAATAATATTTAATGGAAGAAGAATAACATATAATGAATTAATTAAGGGGATTGTTCCCTTAAATGGATGGGGTAAATCAATCCGTTCCACCAATCATGCTATAGTTGCCATAAATAAATAATACTGTCATGCCCCAAAATCCCATCGGGCCGGACTGGCACCCGAAGCCGAGAAGGCCCGGGAGAACCCGTTCAAGTCACCAAAAATTTGGACAGCACTTCGTTGCATATAGAAGGGTCTAATTACCTGTATCAGTACAACACGCACAAATATATATATATATATATATAATACTTGGCCATCGGGGCCACCACATATACAAATATAACATCACTATATAAACTCCCATGACTTTACCCTTCCTTATGTCTACAAAGCCTCTAGGATATACATGACATAACTAGGGTCGGGACAAACCCCCGCCCACACACGACTGTTGTACAATGACAAAACATAAGGAACCGACTCGAAAAGCTCCAAAGCAAACTGGAGCTCACCAACAATAGTTGTATGACCTGGCTCCTATCTATGCTGTGAGTGAGCTGAAGCACCTGTGCCTGCAGCATAAAATGCAGGTCCCCCGTGAGGGACGTCAGTACGAAATATGTACTGAGTATGTAAGGCTGTAAATAATCATATGCGATATGGGGGATCAAGAAAATCAGACGCAAGTGAATAAATCATAATAGAAGTGAACCACACTTCATAAACACTTTTAGGATCATGCACATTATCATTAATCTGAATTGAGTTCTTGAATTCAAACACATTTGTGGAACGGTATACATTCGTTCATTTCATTCTTTACAATTATCAATCGCCATTACCTCCTCCTCCTGAACCTTCAACCACCTAACAATAATCAATACTGTATCGTACTGTGACCATTAGGCTACCCCAGTACATATCAACTGCGATCGACCCATGCTAGGCTTATGCCCTTGGGATACCACCCATAAACACATAAATAGGGATCGACCCATGCTAGGATTATGCCCCTGGGATACCACCCACACGTATATCAAGTAACACACATAAGAGATCTTTCCAATAACTTAGTTCAAAAGCTTTTGAGATTATTACATTAGTGTTCATGCCAATATAGTACCTTTGGAACAACCATACATCAATAGGAATCAAGTAATAGACCTTCTATACAATAACGATATAATAAGGACTCATTGGTACATCAACAATGTGTTTCAGAATCATCAATATCACAACAATGAAATAGGAGCCTTTTGGTATATCAATGAAACATTTTGACACTTTATAGAATGGAAACAACTTCGTTGGTAATGTAGAACAATACATGTTTTTGGACAACCTCGGAAATCTTACTTGATGGAACATTGGTGTTTTCACGCCAAAGAACATTGTTAGAGTATGCTATACGTACCTCGTTGTAGATTCGGATTCCAATTCAACACAACTTCTTGCCTTTACAAATCACTTATCTACAATGAAATGTTTGGCATCTAGGATTAGCAACCCAACACCTTAATTCTCTTCCATAATTCTATACAACCAATATTTGCAAAACATTCCAAAAACCAACTTGAACAATAGGTTTATGTGTATATATATATATATATATATAATCATCATTTCAATACCACATCATCAATACCAAATAACTTCACAGTTCAACATAATCCAACCATGCACAAGAATATTCCAACATCATTTCCCAATCATCTTTCAACAACAATCAAATAACATACTTCTTATGCTCACATGCATATATATATATATATATATACATATCCATCTAAATAACACCAACATAATTTACATCCTTACCATAAAATGACCCTTTTGGTTTCGAAGTCCTGTTGGCACAAATAAGGGGTGCTTCTCGAAGCCCTCGAGACGGTGAACACAATTACGGAATTAATTTGGATTTTCTACGGTTGAATCACAAGATAATTGGAGTTGAAATTAGGCTAGGATTTCTTATTTTCAATAATTGGATGATGAATGATGGATATGAGGCTAATTTTATGTATATAATGACCAATATTCATCCATGAGGTGATGAAAAATGACCATATTTCCCTTAAAAATTTAAGTAAATCCGAATCTGTCCATGGTGGACTGTTTTGACAGGCTAAAGTAAATCGGTCATAACTCTTTGCTCCTATATCGGATTTGGGTGAAATTGGTATTTTTGGAAATATAATTCAAAGGGATTTCATTTCATATAAAGTAGGCCACCCAGTTCGTCCTGTACAAGGAGTTATGATCGTTTGAAGTTGACCCTAAAAAACTGTTTTGAGAGGCTGAAGTAAAACGAGTATAACTCCTTACTCAGATGTTGGATTTGGATTAAACCAATTGCATTGGAAAGAAGACTCAAAGATATTTCTTTTTATAGGTCGCATCTCTCCCAGTTCATTATATTGACGGAGTTATGATCGTTCAAAGTTGACCCAAAAAACTGGCAGCCCTCAGTAGTTTGTGTGCAGGAAATTATCCTGCACATTTACTGTTCACATATCCCGGCCACCGTTTTATAATTTTGAACGTACTCGATTATATCCGAAACTTATCCGTTTTTGGAAATCTTTATATCGTTGGAAAGCTTATTCAATAACCTTCGTATGAAACCATTGACGGGCAAATTCCGATATAAATAAAGTCTATTCCTATACACATATAATCCAACTATACACTTGAAACCATCTCAAAATAATCAATACTCATACTTAAACTCATATATACCTAACTTATGATCAATACATATACTCCAACACATATAATCATGGTTAATGCACCTAATTAAGTACGGGGTGTTACATCCTTCCCCCCTTAAGGACATTCGTCCTCGAATGTGAATGTAGTTATTTAGCCGAAACAAGTTTGAATTCATAATTGATATTCACGTCATCATATAGATATTATGCATATGTAAAAACTTACTTGTTAGTGTCCCAGTTCCACTCCTTGCACTTCTTTTTCACCTTTGAACAAATAAGGGTATTTCGATTTCATTGCTTCCTTCGCTTCCCATGTAATCTCTTCCCTTTGTTGATTTCTCCAAAGTACTTTCACCGATGCTACTTCTTTATTTCTCATGTTCTTAACTTAAAGATCTAATATAGCAATAGGAATCTCCTCATAGGTAAGATCTTCTGTTACTTGCACATCTTCAATAGAAGTAATAAGGGACGGATCTCCGATGCACTTTCGAAGCATCGATACATGAAATACTGGATGCTCTGATGAGAGTTCCTGGGGTAGCTCTAATTCATAAGCAACTTGCCCACATCTTTGAATAATCTTATACGGGCCTATATATCGTGGAATCAACTTTCCTTTCTTGCCAAATCTCATCACCCCTTTCATTGGCGATACCTTCAAAAATACCCAATCGCCTAGAGAAAACTCTAGCCCTCTTCTTCTACTATCCGCATATGACTTGTGTCGAATTTGGGCTGTCTTCAACCGTTGCTGAATCACCTTGACTTTTTCTATGGCTTGATACACAAGATCCGGTCCGAACATAAGAGTTTCACCCGCTTCGAACCATCCTATTGGTGATCTACACTTCCTCCCATATAAAGCTTCATATGGTGCCATTTTGATACTTGAATGATAGCTATTATTGTTGGCAAACTCAATAAGAGGTAAATGATCATCCCAGCTGCCTTTAAAATCTATAACACATGCTCGTAGCATATCTTCAAGTGTTTGAATGGTGCGCTCTGCTTGTCCATCCGTCTGTGGGTGAAAAGCTGTACTCAGATTCACTTGTGTTCCCAAACTCCGTTGGAAAGACTTCCAAAAGTTTGCAGTAAATTGAGTTCCCCGATCTGATATAGTAGAAGTTGGCACTCCATGTAATCGGACTATTTCTTTAACATACAACTTCAAATATTCTTCAACTGTGTAAGTGGTCTTAACGGGTAAGAAATGTGCGGATTTAGTAAGCCTATCCACAATCACCCATATAGAATCAAATTTTTGAGCTGTACGAGGCAAACCTGTAACAAAATCCATGTTGATCATGTCCCACTTCAAAATTGGAAGATCTATGCATTGCATATAGCCTCCGGGCTTTTGATGTTCCACTTTAACTCGTTGGCAATTTGGACATTTAGCTACAAATTCTGCAATGTTCCTTTTCATGTCATTCCACCAATATACCTCCTTCAAATCTTGATATATTTTGGTTGATCCTGGATGAATGGAATACCTTGAAAAATGTGCCTCTGTCATAATCTTCTTTCTTAGCCCGTCTACATCCGGCACACACAATCGGTGTTGGCACTGAAGTACTCCTTCTGGCGTAAGCTCAAATGCCTTGGTCGCCCCACTCTGAACGTTCTCCTTAAGCTGTAATAAAATAGGATCTGCATCTTGCTTCTCTTTCACCTCGGCTACTAATGAGGATTCCGCGACATTATGCACAATAAGCTCCTCGTCCGGAGTTTTGAGAAGACGAACCCCTAGGCTAGCTAATTGATGAAGATCTTTAATCATCCCTTACCTTTCTATAGGTTCCATCATATCCTTACGACTCAACACATCAGCTACTATATTCGCTTTCCCTGGGTGATACAAAATATCAACATCATAATCTTTTAATAGTTCCATCCACCTTCGCTGCCTCAGATTTACATCCTTCTAACTGAAAATATATTGTAAGCTCTTGTGATCAGTATATATATCAACATGAACCCCATATATATAGTGGCGCCATATTTTTAAAGCAAAGATAACCGCTGCCAGCTCAAGATCATGTGTGGGGTAATTTTTCTCATGTGGCCTCAATTGCCTTGAGGCATATGCTATCACCTTACCATGCTGCATTAATACACATCCTAAACCAATTCTCGAAGCATCACAATACACTGTATACCCTTCTGTACCTTCTAGAAGTACCAACACAGGTGTAGAAGTCAACTTATTCTTCAATTCTTGGAAACTCTCCTCACACGCATCATTCCATTGGAACTTGGATTCTTTATGCGTTAGCTTGGTTAAGGGTGCTGAAATGGAAGAAAAGTCTTTAACAAACCTTCTATAATAATCGGCCAACCCGAGAAAACTACGAATCTCCATAGGCATTGTGGGCCTTGGCCAGTTCTTCACAGCTTCTATCTTTTGAGCATCCACCTTTATCCCTTCACTAGATACAATATGACCCAAAAATGCCACCGACTTTAACCAAAACTCACATTTAGAGAACTTTGCATAAAGCTTACAATCACGAAGAGTCTGTAATGCCTGTCGTAAGTGATTGGCATGGTCCTCTTCTGATCTAGAATAAACAAGAATATCATCTATAAAAACTATCACAAATACATCCAGGAATGGATTAAACACCCTATTCATCAAATCCATAAAAGCTGCGGGTGCATTTGTTAGCCCGAATTACATAACTAGAAACTCGTAATGACCATACCGTGTTCGGAAAGCTGCCTTGGGTATATCCTTCTCTTTGACCCTCACTTGGTGGTAACCTGACCTCAAATCAATCTTAGAAAAGCACTTGGCGCCCTGTAATTGATCAAATAAATCATCAATTCTTGGGAGAGGATATTTATTCTTAATAGTCACCTTATTTAATTGCCAATAATCAATACATATCCTCAGCGAGCCATCCTTTTTGCGCACAAATAACACTGGTGCTCCCCAGGGGGACATACTAGGCCTTATGAATCCCTTCTCTAGCAAATCTTTCAATTGCTCTTTCAATTCTCGTAATTCTGCTGGGGCCATTCAATACGGAGGAATGGAGATTGGTTGGGTGCCTGGTATTACATCAATACCAAACTCTACTTCTCATTCAGGAGGCAAACCTGGAAGATCTTCAGGGAATACATCAGGAAATTCATTTACCACTGGTACAGTGTGAAGATCTGGTGATTCCGATTCCGTATCCTTTACTCTAACTAAATGACATATGTATCCCTTGGAAATCATTTTTCTCGCTTTGAAATAAGAAATAAATCTACCTCTTGGTGCGCCAATCTTACCTTGACATTCAATAACTGCTTCATTAGGAAAATGTAAATACATCTTTTTCGTACAACAGTCAATTTTGGCATAACAAGACGCCAACCAATCCATACCCATTATAACATCAAAATCTACCATTTCTAGTTCCATGAGATTGGCCATCGTGTCTCGACCACACACAGTTACTACACAATCTTTATAAACTTTTTTAGCAATAATAGATTCCCCAACCGGGGTAGACACTTCCAACGGCTTATCTAACAATTCGGGGGTTCTTTTGAACTTTCCAGCAACCAAAGGAGTAACATATGATAATGTAGAACCGGGATCAATTAGAGCATATACATCAAATGAAAATATGGACAACGTACCCATAACCACATCTGGGGAAGCCTCTAGATTCTGTCGATCCGCTAAAGCATAAGTGCGATTCTGAGTCCCGCTGGAACTGGCGACTCTTTTTTCATTTCTATCGTGACCCGCAGGTTGTGCGCCCATACCAGAATAAGATACCGGTGACTATGATGCAACAGCTGATCCCGAAGGTCGTGCTACGCCACCTGCGCCCCTTCGTGGGCATTCTCTCATCATATGCCCCATCATACCGCACCAAAAATAAACATTTGTTCCCATTCGACATACACCCATATGATGCCTTCCACATTTATTGCATGGCTCTCGAGGAGGTCTCGATTGGCTCATATTCCCTTGCCCATGATAACCCACAGATCGCGAACTATGACCCTCACTTCTTTGCCCAAATTGAATGCCTCTGTACCCCTGATGCTGTGGCGGAGCACTAGCTGTAGAATAAGAAAATAATGGCCTAGGTGGTCTAACAGAAAATTGAGGTCTAAAACATCCTTGTGGTGCCATAAACTGCCCTGTAGATCTGGCCCTCTTAGAAGATCCGCTTTCAAATTCCTGTGTTCTTTTTCTTTGCCTCTGATCTTCCATTTTCTATGCAAATGCTTGGATCCTAGCTATATCCATGTCTTTATTCAGTGCAGCAATAGTACAATCCCTAACCAAATACGGATCCAATCCATTCACATACCGATGAACTCTGTCATCCATAGTAGCTATAACATTAGGAGCATATTTGGACAAGGAATTAAATCGAAGACTATACTCCCTCACACTTGTATGACCCTGTCTAAGATTTAAGAACTGATCCGCACGGGCCTGACGAGTCTCATATGGAAGATAATGATTAATAAATGCCTCTTTGAACTCTTTCCAAGTAGCTGGGGGTGCATCAATGCCCCTTGACCGTTTCCAGTCTTCATACCAATATATAGCCTCACCTTTGAATCTATACGCGGCTAACTCCACTGTCTCTCTGCCCGATACATGCATCACCTCTAGGGCCCTTTGGATCTGATCAATAAAGTCCTGTGGATCTTCATTAAGATCGGATCCGGTAAAAGTAGGCGGATCCATCTTAAGAAAATCTTGCGTCCGAAGACTAGCCGCCCTATTAGTACCGCTAGAACCTGCGGCAGGAATAGCTTGCCCTTGGACTTGCCCAGCAACTATACGAGTCAAAAGTTGTACTGCATTTCTAAGATCTTGATCAACAGCATTAATAGGTGGCTCTGGGGATATAGTTCTCCTCCCCCTTATTTCTTCTAGACTGGGGGAAGTTTCTGATGCATGCTCAGCTGGAGCCTCACTTTGATTAGCTAGTATAGTGGGTGACTTACTAGTCCCCTCTCCGGCAGCCACATCTACTTGCTTACCGGTATTCTTGCTTCTGGTAACCGGCATCATTACTATAATAAGAGAAACAAACTAATTCAGTGGTCAACTATGACTTCATATACAATATAAGATCTATCGCACGATCTACGACATGAAGAAAAGAAACAATTCCTAAATGTCCATAACCTCCTATTTATAGATGTGGTGCACAACACACCGATAAACAAGACTCTACATAGACACGGCTTTGTAGACTCACTAGGACGAACCGCTCTGATACCACTTTTGTCACACCCCAAAATCCCATCGGGCCAGACTGGCACCCAAAGCCGAGAAGGCCCGGGAGAACCCGTTCAAATACCTGTACTTTCACTTACATGTCACCAAAAATTTGGAAAACACTTCGTTGCATATAGAAGGGTCTAATTACCTGTATCAGTACAACACGCACAAATATATATATATATATATATAATACTTGGCCGTCGGGGCCACCACATATACAAATATAACATCACTATATAAACTCCCATGACTTTACCCTTCCTTATGTCTACAAAGCCTCTAGGATATACATGACATAACTAGGGTCGGGACAAACCCCCGCCCACACACGACTGTTGTACAATGACAAAACATAAGGAACCGACTCGGAAAGCTCCAAAGCAAACTGGAGCTCACCAACAATAGTTGTATGACCTGGCTCCTATCTATGCTGTGAGTGAGCTGAAGCACCTGTGCCTGCAGCATAAAATGCAGGTCCCCCGTGAGGGACGTCAGTACGAAATATGTACTGAGTATGTAAAGCTGTAAATAATCATATGTGATATGGGGGAACAAGAAAATCAGACGCAAGTGAATAAATCATAATAGAAGTGAACCACACTTCATAAACACTTTTAGGATCATGCACATTATCATTAATCTGAATTGAGTTCTTGAATTCAAACACATTTGTGGAACGGTATACATTTGTTCATTTCATTCTTTACAATTATAAATCGCCATTACCTCCTCCTCCCGAACCTCCAACCACCTAACAATAATCAATACTGTATCGTACTGTGACCATTAGGCTGCCCCAGTACATATCAACTGGGATCGACCCATGCCAGGCTTATGCCCCTGGGATACCACCCATAAACACATAAATAGGGATCGACCCATGCTAGGCTTATGCCCCTGGGATACCACCCACACGTATATCAAGTAACACATATAAGAGATCTTTCCAATAACTTAGTTCAAAAGCTTTTGAGATTATTACATTAGTGTTCATGCCAATATAGTACCTTTGGAACAACCATACATCAATAGGAATCAAGTAATAGACCTTCTATACAATAACGATATAATAAGGACTCATTGGTACATCAACAATGTGTTTCAGAATCATCAATATCACAACAATGAAATAGGAGCCTTTTGGTATATCAATGAAACATTTTGACACTTTATAGAATGGAAACAACTTCGTTGGTAATGTAGAACAATACATGTTTTTGGACAACCTCGGAAATCTTACTTGATGGAACATTGGTGTTTTCATGCCAAAGAACATTGTTAGAGTATGCTATACATACCTCGTTGTAGATTCGGATTCCAATTCAACACAACTTCTTGCCTTTACAAATCACTTATCTACAATGAAATGTTTGGCATCTAGGATAAGCAACCCAACACCACAATTCTCTTCCATAATTCCATACAACCAATATTTGCAAAACATTCCAAAAACCAACTTGAACAATAGGTTTATGTGTATAGATATATATATAATCATCATTTCAATACCACATCATCAATACCAAATACCTTCACAATTAAACATAATCCAACCATGCACAAGAATATTCCAACATCATTTCCCAATCATCTTTCAACAACAATCAAATAACATACTTCTTATGCTCACATGCATATATATATATATATATATATATATATATATATATATATATATATATATATATATATATATATATATATATACGTATCCATATAAATAACACCAACATAATTTACATCCTTACCATAAAATGGCCCTTTTGGTTTCGAAGTCCTGTTGGCACAAATAAGGGGTGCTTCGCGAAGCCCTCGAGACGGTGAACATAACTACGGAATTAATTTGGATTTTCTACGGTTGAATCACAAGATAATTGGAGTTGAAATTAGGCTAGGGTTTCTAATTTTCAATAATTGGATGATGAATGATGGATATGAGGCTAAGTTTATGTATATAATGACCAATTTTCGTCCATGAGGTGATGGAAAATGACCATATTGCCCTTAAAAATTTAAGTAAATTCGAATCAGTCCATGGTGGACTGTTTTGACAGGCTAAAGTAAATCGGCCATAACTCTTTGCTCCGATATCGGCTTTGGGTGAAATTGGTATTTTTGGAAATATAATTTAAAGGTATTTCATTTCATATAAAGTAGGCCACCCAGTTCGTCCTGTACCAGGAGTTATGATCGGTTGAAGTTGACCCTAAAAAACTGTTTTGAGAGGCTGCAGTAAAACGAGTATAACTCCTTACTCAGATGTTGGATTTGGATTAAACCAATTGCATTGGAAAGAAGACTCAAATATATTTATTTTGATATGTCGCAGCGCTCCCAGTTCATTATATTGAGGGAGTTATGATCGTTCAAAGTTGACCCAAAAAACTGGCAGGCCTCAGTAGTTTGTGTGCAGGAAATTATCCTGCACATTTACTGTTCACATATCCCGGCCACCGTTTTATAGTTTTGAACGTGCTCGATTATATCCGAAACTTATCCGTTTTTGGAAATATTTCTATCTTTGGAAATTTTATTCAATAACCTTCGTATGGAACCATCGACGGGCAAATTCCGGTATAAATAAAGTCTATTCCTATACACATATAATCCAACTATACACTTGAAACCATCTCAAAATAATCAATACTCATACTTAATTATTAAAAAGAGATCCTTCCTAATTATTAAATGAAATCAAGAAGAGGTATCTAAATTTACCATAATTAATATGTGAGGGGATGTCTGTCAACCAAGTAAGGAAAGAAAAATAAAAATTCAATTACTGAGATGCTTTTCTCAAATCAAATTGGTACAAGATCATACCCAAACAGTCAAAACGTGCACAAATTAGCCTTATTAAAGATTTACGAAAAAATCCAAAAAATAAAAAATCAATTACTGAGATGTTTTTCTCAAATCAAATTGGTACAGGATCATACCCAAACAGTCAAAACGTGCACATATTAGACTTATTAAAGATTTACGAAAAATCCAAAAAATAAAAAATCAATTGCTTGGATGCTTTTCTCAAATCAAATTGGTACAGGATCGTACCCAAACAGTCAAAACGTGCACATATTAGCCTTATTAAAGATTTACGAAAAAATCCTCGAATCATCACATACATGCTTTTCCCATACAAAATTACCCATATTGACGAAGAGGCATAAAAAATGTGAGCTGCAAGAAGTTAGACGTGTTTTCACATACCAGAGAGAGACGAACAAATTGACTCACCATTCAAGTTAAGCGTCACGAATTTTCAATTAAGCAGGACATGCAAATAGGGTCGAATAAAAATCACAGACTTAAAATCAACACATTTATTCAGCAAAAATCAATCGTGGCCACACTTATGAGAGACACAGATGAAGAAATAGTACTAAAGTTTACACACATATTTCGAACACGGGATCAAACCTTAAGAGGGATTCTTCATTTTCGATGAGGAAAGGTTGCATGGTTGAAACGCGGAAGGGGTTTGCCAGAGGTATCGCTGTGGGAGAGGAGTCGAGGCTGTGTCACGGCTGTTGGATGTTCGCCAAAAGGGAGAAAGAAGGCGACTGGAGGACGGAGGATAGAGCGGCGACGTGGAGGCTTGGCTGGCTGTCTCCGCCGATGGCGGTGCCACTGGTGGCACTGTTCGCCAGTGGAGGACGAGAAGAGAGGGGGCTGGCCATCGGAGCAGCAGCTGGACTCGCCTGGGGTAGAAGCTGACGGCGCGTATGGAGGAGAAAGAAGAGGCGACGGCGAAGGCTGTTCGCCGGAATGGCGGCATGGTGACATGGACTCGGATTGGAGGGGGTTGTTTTTGTGGTCGATTGGCGACGGAGAGATCGGAGGAGGGGGGGGCGAGATCGAGATTTGGAGGTGTTTGTAGAGAGAGAGAAGAGAGAGGTGGAGAGATAGAGGCGGAAGTTGGGGAAAAAAATTTGAGTTAGGGTTTGTATGTTTGAAATAGGGAAAGACAGATCTTTTGATGTCAACCGTTGGAGTAGTTTTTGATCGACGACTGTGATTTAATGTCATGGGGGAATTAAAATGTGGCTAGGATGAAAAATAATGGCTTAAATTGTAAGAAATTGGGTTAAGATTGTAATGGATTGGGTAAAAATAGGCTATAATTGTAAGAAATTAAATAAAATTGGATTGAAAGGTAAACAAAATCATGCAAGCTAATTTTGATTAGGCTATTATTTAAATTAAAGTAGGAATAATAATAATATATGATAATAGTAATTAAATAATAAATAACAAAATTAAATAATAAATAATAAAAACTATAATAAAAGATAAATAATAATAGTGAAAAAATAATAATTAAAAAATAAATTATAATAATAAATGATAAATAATAAATAATATTAATATTTATAATAACAATGTCAATAAATAATAATATCAATAAATAGTATTAAATAAAGCAAAACTAGACAATGTATTTTAAAAAATTGTGAGTGTGCATAATTACGTGAAAATAATTTAATTAATAAAATTATAAAAATGTCATTTTTAATTCTAGAATGTTATAAAAATATGATTCTAAAAGATAATTGATTATTTATGCATTTTCTAAATTATGAATGCGATATGTCGAAAATCTGTTTGATGCAAGAAAATATGCAAAAATACTAATGTTTAAAGAATAACGATTTTGTTAAAATAACAGACTAAATGTAGTGTCGGGAGGTCAAAATTGGGTGTCAACATCACAGTGTCAAAATTGGCTTCCAATGCTGACTTTTAGAAAACTAATTCAAAACAATAAATAAATAGTAACAATTAAATTTCTTAAATTCATGATATAAAAAATACAAAAATGAAGTATAAGAATAAATAAAAATTTCAACATTATTATTGAAACAATTAAATTACCTTAAATATCAACAATATCTAAACAATTCATTTATTATGAATATTGGGGAAGTATTGTCTAAAATATAAATGAATTAAGTGGACTCAATGTAAAATAGTTGAATAAACCTTTCAATCTTTTCTATTTATCCCATTTTAATTGTACACACTCCTTAATAAATTCTTTACTCTTGCAAGGTTAAAAGTAATATCACTAATATATTTTTAGTTACAAAAATTTATACATTTTTTTAAAATAATAATGATTATATTTTAATCTTTTATATAAATGAAGACTTTAGTTACTACTATTTTAGGATATTTTCGTTAACAACACCAACAGTAAGGGTATTTTTGTAACTAAAACCTCCAATCAATGACACTTTACCGTGTCTTTTGCCTCTACTGTTTTACTTTCCTAAAATCTTCTTTCATCTTCATTTTCTCTATTTTTCCTTTTCTCCACTGTATTCCCTGCGCACCTTGACACCAAAACACAAGTTTCAAGCAAAATTCATGTTCTTAATCTCAATTTTTATTAGTCCATCATGATTTATTTTTGGTAAGTACATCTTTGATGGTTGAGCAAGTTTTCGAGCAAGTTTTCGTTTGATGTTTATTATATATATGATACATGATGCTAAATATTTCAAGCCTTAATCCTTTTATTTCAAATCTGTTATTATTATTGATCTATTGTACAAATTAATTAATTCAAGTTTTAATCTATTTTCTCTAGATCTGTAGTTAATATTGTTATGGTACTAACTAATTCAATTATCCTTTGGATATCTTCTTGTTCTGCGATACTAATTAATTTTTGCTATCCTTTGGTCCTTTTTACTTGCTCTTTATTGATTTTTTATTTATATTTTCTATTTACAGATGATTGATTTTATAAATTTGTCTTAAGAGTTGTATAGAGCAATAGGTTTGAATCAGACCGACTCATTGTAACCTACTGGGAACTATAGAAAGTAATTTGCTTATGGATTGATGAACATTGAATATCATAATATTCCCTCCGTCTCAAATTATATGTCGCCATTTGACCGGACACGATATTTAAGAAATAGGCATTGGCCTTGCTAAAGTTACTAAATTATCCCTCTTAAAAAAGTATTGGATCACTAGGTACTTTTATTAAATTTCACAATAATTAAAAAATGCAACAGAGAGTATAATATTAAAAAAAAATCTACCAAAAAAATACAACACCTACATAACTGTCTCTCTCTTTTGCAAAGAGTTACGTAGTCCAAATCAGTGTATCGCTTTAATTTAAAATTTTACTCTCATTTTCTCTATCAACAATTAAGAAAAATTTGTTATTGCAAAATTCAATTTTCTAGAAAATAGGACCAATTTGCCATCATGTACGGATTTTCCACGAAAAATTTACGTTTCTGATTTGATTTTGGTTTCAATTTTTGGGCGCTAAACCTACTTTTCATTTGAATTTTTAGCAAATGGTTATTTTGTGGCGCCAAATCTTCTTTTCATTGGAGAGATGTTCTTTTGCATCTTCTGGTTAATGTATCCTTTCTTTTTCTTTGGATAATTTCCAAATTCGTCCTTTTATCTCCTCTCTTATTTTTTCCATTACTCTAAAGATGAGGTTCGTCGTACCTATAGACTCAACCTTCAGCAATAAATGATTGAAATTAGAAGAACGTCAAACAATTGTAAATTTTCTTTTGAAAGAAAGTAAGGAAGGAAGTCTTAAATACGGATCTATAACAAAAGCTGCGATGTTGTTCAAGAAATAAATAAGAACTATTTAGCGCATTTGGAAACAATGTCAATCATCAGTTGATAATGATATGTCGTCGTTAGATGTGTCTTTAAGACTTATAGGGAAAGGTTGGAAGAAAATGGATTCGAGTCGACATTAATCAAGTCAAAGAAATTTCACTTTGTCGTTGAATAAATATTCGATCTCTGGCTGAAAAATCAACCGTTTTTCGGCGTGTGAAAGATGGAACTCTTCGGCCACATTCTAATTCCATCAAGCCTCAGTTAACTGAAGGAAACAAAAAGGTAAGACTTCAATACTGCGTCTCAATGATTGATCAGAATACAATCCACACAAATCCCATGTTTAGGAATATGTTTAATTATGTTCATATAGACGAAAAGTGGTTTTTGTTGTCCAAAAAGTTGAAAGGTACTACCTGCTTCCTGGAGAGCATGAGCCAGATCCGGATCATTCTTACAAAAGTAAAAATTTTATTCCAAAGGTTATGTTTATGGCTGCTGTAGCACGTCCTCGATTTGATGAAAATGGAATTGAGTTGTTTTCTAGAAAAATAGGTATTTTTTCGTTTGTAGTTAAGGAACCAGCTAAGCGGAATAGCAAAAATCGAACAGCAGGAACTATGGAAACAAAGCCCATTCAGTCAGTAACTAAATATATCACTAGAGCTTGCTTGATAGAGAAAGTTCTTCCTGCTATTAGAGCAAAATGGCCAGCTTCCGATTCAAATAATCCAATCTTTTTACAACAAGATAATGCAAGGCCACATATTTGTAACAATGATTTGGAATTTATTGAAGCTGCCCGACAAGATAGATTTGACATTAGATTGTGTTTTCAACCATCGAACATTCTAGATTTAAATATTTTAGATCTTGGTTTTTTTAGAGCAATCCAAAGTCTTCAATATCAAAAGGCCCCTAAGAATGTTGATGAATTAGTGGAAGCAGTGGAAAAATCTTTTGATGAAATGAAAGCGAAACAACTCAATCATGTATTTCTTACTTTACAATCTTGTATGATTGAGGTGATGAAAGATAGTGGTGGCAATAATTACAAAGTGCCTCATTTGAACAAAAATGGACTAGAAAGAGAAGAAAACCTTCCTCTCCAAATTCATTGTGATATTGATATCGTCAATAAAGATTTGGCTCTACTTCAACAATGATATGAGTTATTATTATGGTAAAGCTCTTTATTTTGAAGTTGGAATGGTGTTTTTTCAAGTAGTATGTAGAAGTACTGTACTACTTTTGTGTATAGCCGTAGTGATCATCATGTAACTTTTACAATGATGTTTTGTCAAATATGTTAGGAGTACTATTTTTGTGTAAAGACATGGTGATCATAATGTTTTTTTTGTACTCATGAATAACTCTACTTACAATGATATAAGTCCCACTAGCTTATATATACTTACATGTTTTTTTCTAGCTTTATTGTTGTTTTATGCTTCTATTTGTTTCTTACTTTCTTATCGCGTAATAGAGGGCTGTGTAAATGGAAGAAAGGAGAAAAAGGAAGTGGGAGTCATACCGTCACATTTGTATGAATTTTTATTTTTAAACTAGGAAGTCTATTTCGAGAACAATTAATTAAATGTTAAAGAGTTTGTGCAGACCAAATATATTTGGACAGCATGGGGATGTCAATTGTTCAGGGGAACTAAATGAAAATAGTTGAAATCAATGTCGCGATTATGAGAGACCTTGGTTTATGCAAAAAGGTGTGGTACAATTTCACTAATAAAGGCGGTACCCTAAGCTATTATGCAAAGAGCAGTAGCTACGCTCCATACAGACAACATTTTGGGCATGGTAACATTTTGTCAAGCTGCTCTAAGCTAATGGTGTCTATTACAATTCTTCTCTCGTGGTGAATAAGATTGGTAATCACGATCCCGAGAAGAGTCATGTTTTGGTTTCTCCGAGTGACCTTTGTCTATTGAACGATGACTCCTTTCCTTATACTTTTTCTTGTCCCATTCAAAGTCGTCTCGCTCCCTTTCCCTGTCAGATATCCTACCACTATCATGTTCATGAGACTTTAGCCTTCCTTGATCCTTACTCTTGATAAAATTTATTATCCTTTATCTGTGACATTTATTTTTCTTTCATGTCATTGATTTGTTTTTTCTATTTATACATTACTGTTTATCGCCGTTGACTGGTGTACATTGTATTTGAAAGTTTGCATCTGAAGTTTTCTTGGTATTGATATCCTCACTTTAGGATGTTATTCATTGAGACAATGGTAACTTCCGTGTTATGTTTGTTAAATTCACTGTTGTCGAGTGACTTAACATTTAATCATAAGCTGACAGTGTGATGGTCTGTGTTTATGTTGAAATATCACAGAACATGGGCTAGCCTATGTACTTCTGGTGAAGAAAGAGCTGAGAAAGGAGAAACGTAAGGTTGTGAATGGTGGGAAAGCAAATAGGAGTGTGTCATCTGTGTTGACCTACTTAAAAAAATGAAAAGGTTGGGCTGTTAACTTTACTGTTTTATGGTGGTTGTTAAAGACTGGCTTCTGGAAGAGCTCTCTGAGAGGTGCATTGCATCAGCTTGATATTTGTTGGAAACTAAGTATTCGGTGCGGGAGTAAATAAGTGCAGAAACTAAAAACAAAATTGTAGGAACTTGTTTTGTTGTGTATTTTCATTTTTGTGGTAATACATATGAAGTGGAAGTACGTTGAAGCTGAGGTCGACAATATTCAATACTCGAAAGATTAACAGAAAATAGTTTGCTGCGGAGTGAACTTCAGATCATGGTGCTTCTAAAAGGATCAAACATGCATCAAGACAAAGTCAAATGGACATTTGCTACTCATGTTTAGAGTTAGTAAAAAATATGCTTGTTATACTGCTTGTTCAGACATACAATATTTTCTTACTTGATGTTGCTGCATTCGAATTTCGAAAGCAAATTACACGGCTGACTTGTTAATGTAGGATATCATATCTTGTACTATGTCGGAAATGCACTCCTATCAATGTACTGTGAGTGTGAAGTATTGACGAGACATATGATGCATTAGAGAAAATAGCGGAGAAGGATGTTGTCTCTTGGGTAGCTCACTGTCTCAATCAATTTTCAGTTCTAAACAAAAGAAGTTTGATCTTTGTAGTTGTGTTTGCTACTTTTTCCAATTGTAAGATGATATATGTGGAAAATGGGATCCCACTAAATTCTTGTTTTCTTTAACTTTAGCTTTAAAGATCCAATTTTTACTTGAGAAATCACAGTAATGTGAACAATGATTTGTCAAACAAAACTGGTTTACTTATGTAGAACTAACCAAAAATAATAAATTGCTCTCTGTGGTTTAAAATAATTTTGATAGAATAAAAATAAAAGGCTGAAAATTTAAATTTTGATTGAAGTGATAAGAGTTTTACTTTAAAATAACAAATACTAAAAAAGAAGTATTAATATATTTAAAATCAAGTGGGTCCAATTATGGTAAAAGGTAATTGTGCCTTTTAAAAATTTCCAAATAAGAAAAGACGATATTTATTTTGGGACGGACAAAAAAGGAAATGGCGACACATAATTTGGGACGGAGGGAGTAGTATTTTTATTTGGTTCGAAGGATATCATGTGCCTCAGCAGAGAAGTAAAGTTCTGCTCTCATCTCTTTCTCTTACGTATCTAGTTCTATAGCTTAACCCTTACTTTTATGATGTAAGGGCAGAACGCATGTCAAAAGTTATTTAATTTCGCTATTATGAGTATTTTTGGGGGTGTTGGAGACTTAATTAAAAAGAATTAATACAATGTAATATTGATTGGTAATATTTATGTCTATTAACATTTTAAAATTAAATTATAAAATTTTATTTTTTTAAAGTGGACTGGCCTCTAAGGCCCGTAACCCAAAGAGTAATAGTGTGGGCTTGATATTTTTTGGCTCATCATTTTGATAGGCTAGCCCAACCTGACCCGTCAATCTCAAAGCCCGTGTGGGCTAGCTCGGATGGGCTGAGCCAACCCGTATTGACATCTCTACAAAAAAAAACTCTACATTATTGATACTCAAAGGAGACTTTGGAATCTTGAAGAATGCACGGAGGCGAATTCAGGATTTCAAACCACGGATGTATAAATGTGAAATTCATCAAGATGACCTACATTATGCATATTATACTAGACAAGGAACCCAGAAATAGGGACAAAACAAGAACAAATTCAATGAAAATGTGCACCAAGATCATAAATAACTTACACACCAGGATTATCTAGGCTCTAGGGTACCGCCCAGCCCCTCCCCCACGCAAAACTTTCATCGTCACCCTGTAAGACGAGGCCAACTTATCGAAAGATGGACATTGCTTCAGTTCGTACAACCTTTCGATAGGTGTTTGTTCGATCTTATTAAGCTTTTCTGCTACGATGATAGGATTTGCTTTAGCTATTGCATTCTGACCAGCATTCCTATAATCAAACGGGCAGTTGTGTTTGTCTGAATAATGATGAACTGCGCAGAAAAGATCACCACATTTGCAACTGAACCCCGTTAATCCCACATGCTTATGACAAGCTGTTCCCTTTTTCAAACCCTCTTTTTACTTCACTTGTGAAATCTAAGAGTCTAAATCTGCAGATGCAACCGCGGCACCTACAAGAGCAAGTTCTGATTCATCGCTGCTTGAGATTCTGCGTATGACGTCTTTGCTGGATGCAGCTGCAATCTTTGCATGTTCCTACTTCATTAGTATCATGTCCTTTTTGACACTTGGAACACATATTCATCGTAGCTGCACTACCAAAAAAATCACAGTCGTTGATATAGAGGACGGGGTCTTCTAGAGCTCGACAACCTGTCTCTTTAGATGACTCCATTTCTGCAGTTAACAATTCAAGTTCAACACCACAAGTGTCACACCTCAAATGCTATTGGGGTGGACTGGCACCCGTAATCGAGGAGGCTCGGGATTACCAGCTCATCACCTTATACTTACCATGCATACCTCTATGACAACCCAAAATTCGGACAGCATCATATCACTTATAAAATGAAATAATCACCTGTATAAGCTCGAGCACACACATATATATGTATATACAATACTTGGACATTGGAGCCATCACGTCTATTAACAAAACACCACCTTGACTGTATATTAGGTCTACAAAGCCTCTAGATAATACACAGAGTTTAACTAAGGTCGGGACACACCCCACCATATAACTAACTTCTATACAATACCAAAAGTGACTGGATATGACACGGAAAGCCCCAAAGCAAACTGGAGCTCACCAAAAGCAGCTGGATATCCTGACTCCTACTTGTGCGGTGTATGAGCGGAGGTACCTATGCCTACAACATGAAATACAGGTCCCCTGTGGGGGGCGTCAGTAATCATTACTGTACTATACAGTGACTATTAGGCTGCCTCCAGTACATATCAACTGGGATCGACCCATGATAGGCTTATGCCCTTTGGATACCACCCATAAACACATAAATAGGGATAAACCCATGATAGGCTTATGTCCCTGGGATACCACCCAATAAGAGAGAATTTCCATCACTTAGTTCAATTAATTTTTGAGATTGTTAGTTCGGTCGCCACCGCATTTTTGATACTTTGAAACAATGATACATCAATAAGAGACATATAAATAGACCATCAATGCAATAACGATGAAGTAAGAACTCATTGGCACATCAATGAAGTGTTTTGGAGTCATCAATTCCATAACAATGAAGTAGGAACTTATTACTATATCAATGAAACGTTTTGGAGTCAATAATAGCACATGGATCTTGTTTGAGTAACCGGATACCTTCTGACATTCATTAGTGCAATCAACATGTAAGATTTGGAAAACAAGTAAGTATTGGAATGTCTTGCCATCTTGTAGGGTGGAAACAAGTTCATTGGTAACGTAGGACATCATGCAAAATCATTATGGATCACATGTTATTGCATAACTTTGAAACTTTCTTAATTGAACAATTGTTCACTTTTATGCCAAATATATGGTATAGAGTATGCTTTACATACCTGACTGTCAACCTTCAACACTTATCCCAAATGAACTTCCCGTCTTTTCGGATTACTTATCTACAATGAACATATATAGCAATCTAGTATTAGCAACCAAACGTTGCAATTCAATTATTTGAATTCACCAAACTAGTGGTTAAGTAGTAAGACTTAATTACACCATAAATGGTGTCACTTTAACCCTCTTATACTCCAAATACATTCACATGCCATGCATATTCATACAACATCCTCCAATATCAAGTTTGGATTCATTTATCCTTCCAACCAATCCATTAAACCAAATTGAGCCATAGACATAAATAATCATCAATTCAATAGTATATCACCATATCCACCTTACATAACTCAATTACCATATCCACTATCCACAATTCATTACAACCAAACCATGCAAAGTAATCCATAACCCTATTTCCAACACCTTTCAATAATAACCAATACATATAATCCTCTATCACACATAAACATATGGAAAAGAGTAAAGGCAAACAATATTAATACCTTAGAATTCATCTCTTGATTATGCAATCTTGTTTGAACATATAATAGGAGCCGTTCGAAGCTCTCGAGATGACAAACGCAATTATCGGATTACTTTGGAATTTCTACGGTTGAATCAAAAGTAATTTAAAGGTCAAATTTGGCTAGGGTTTGTTCTTTATCAATGATTGATGATGAAAATGAGTTTTTGAACTAATATACATGTATATATACACATATTCCCGTCCATAATATAATAGGAAATGACCAAAATGCCGTTAAAATTTAAATAATGTCAAATCTGTCCTTTGGTGGACTGTTTTGATAAGCTAAAGTAGATCGAATATAGCTCTTTTCTCCGATTTCGGATTTGGGTAAAATTGGTATCATTGAAAGGATAATTCAAAGGTTTTTCATTTCATATAAAGTAGGCCACCCAGTTCGTCCTGTACAAGGAGTTATGCTCATTTGAATTTGACCCTAAAAATCTGTTTTGATAGGCCGAAGTAAAACGAGTATAACTCCTTACTCAAACGTTGGATTTGGATGAAACCAATTGCATTGGAAATAAGAATCAAAGATATTTCTTTTTATAGGTCGCAGCTCTCCGAGTTTATTATATTAAGGTAGTTATGATCGATCGAAGTTGACCCAAAAATTCGGCTGGCCTTAGTATTTTGTGTGCAGGAAATTTTCTTGCACATTTACCATTCCCAAATATCCCGGGCACTGTTTTATAGTTTCGAACGTGCTCGATTATATCCAAAACCTATCCATTTTTTGAAATCTTTATATCGTTGGAAATATTATTCAATAACCTTCGTATGGAACCATCGAAGGGCAAATTTTGGTATAAATAAAAAAAATAAAAATTAATTCCATATAAATAGGACCAATACACGTACTTGAATACACCAATACACGTACTTGAATACGGGGTGTTACAACAAGTTCGTTAAGTACATCACGAAACAACAAAGGGACAAACAAAAACTTCAACCAAGGATAAGTCAAAGGGATTTCATTTCACATAAACTAGCCACTCAGTTCATCCTGTACAAGGAGTTATGGTCATTTGAAGTTGACCCTAAAAATCTGTTTTGATAGGCTGAAGTAAAACGAGTATAACTCCTTACTCAGATGTTGGATTTGGATGAAACCAATTGCATTGGAAAGAATACTCAAAGATATTTATTTTAATAAGTCGCATCGGTCCCATTTAATTATATTAAGGTAGTTATGATCATTCGAAGTTGACCCAAAAATTTGGCTGGCCTCCGTAGTCTGTTTGCTGGAAATTTTCCTGCACATTTACTATTCCCAAATATCCCGGCCACCGTTTTATAGTTTCGAACGTGATCGATTATATCCAAAACCTATCCGTTTTTGGAAATCTTTATATCGTTTGAAAGCTTATTCAATAACCTTCGTATGAAACCATCGATGGGCAAATTCCGGTATAAATAAAAAAAAATTAATTCCATATAAATAATACCAATACACGTACTTGAATACGGGGTGTTACAACAAGTTTGTTAGGTACATCACGAAACAACAAAGGGGCAAACAAAAACTTCAACCAAGGAACATTGCATTTATGAAAGATAAAGCAATTCAGAATAATACATACATTCAATATCTCGTACTTGCTAGATTTTTGTCAAATTGAGTAGTTCTCCTCATTGTTTCGGTAGTGAGCTACATTGTATGAGGTGTTCCATCATAAAGTCTTTGACAAACTGATTTTTATTGATGTTCTTCTATTTCAATTGCCGGGGGTCTATCGGAAACAACCTCTCTACTTCTTCGGGTGTAGCGGTATGGACAGTGTACATTTTACCCTGCCCAGATACGCTGGTCTTCTTCTTGTTGTTGTTGTTCTATTTCAATTGGTCTGCTTCTAAACATCTTGGATTATGACTCATACCACAACATTCTTCTTTTGTTGTTACCATTTTAACTATCTTATCGTACGACTTGAAGCGTGTGTTGCCATGAAAACCTTTTTTCTTCTAAGAGTGTTTAGCATGCTGGACTATGTAAGGAGTGATTGTCCTGACCAATGCATTGAGCATCCTATGAATTCTATCGATGGAAACCTTTAGACATCTTCATTCTTATCTGCATGAATGCTGGTTTGCATCGGATAAGCTTAGGTTTTGGAGAAGATTGTTTCAACAGAATAATATATATGCCCCAATGTCTTAACTCAAGGTTTGAGTTCAAAGGACCAAGCATCCGCAAGACGAGCTAGCAAAAAAAAATGACATGAGCTGATAAGTAGGATTTGAACTGAAGTAGAAATTTAGAACTTTCTCGTTGGAGTCACACGTGAAGTAGTTTTCTTTCCTCTTAGCAATAGAAAAGAAGAACCAGTAAGTACTTCGCACCTATGATTTTCCCTGTATCAATAACACTACTTTCTTGAAGTGGATAATCTAGACTCGAAGAGGTATACATCTCTCTACCAAATATTCTTTTTGATGAATAGGCAGTATGGAATATGGACACGCTTAAAATGTCAAGTGAAAGAAGTTATGTCATCAAATAGTTGCTCCAATCTTTCCTTTTGGACCAATCACATTTAGATACAAAATCTTCGACTCATCTCATAATTTATTATATGAAAAGTTTTACTTGATGGTAAGATATGCTTGGAGAATATTCTTCTAATCTAATGATAGACGGTTATTTTTCCATTGCAGGTGAATTTGATAGCTAAACTATGCCATCCATATCTTTTAGAGTACAAAGATGCTTGGGTGGACATGGTATCCTATCATCCAGTTTTGTGGTTGCTTGGATCAGAAAGTGCAAAACGTAGCCTTTAATAGTTGTGATTATTGCTGCATAAGCTGCACCAGAGAAAAAGCTCGACTTTATTTTTCTTTCAGGGGAGCTGTATATGCATCGTTGCCGATTATTGAGAAGATGAAAATATGTGAGTGATTATCCATGATTTTGCTAATATTTTAAATGTGTACCTGTAAGGAAAGATAAGAATAAAGTACAAAAGGATCCACTAAACGAGGGAAGGGAAAACAATTGTTAAGTAAAATTCTTCATCATTGTCACCGGCTATATTTTATCGTAAAATATGGCTAACTTGTGTTTGTAGAGCGTAACCTTTTGCCAAGATCATGGCTGTTTTCAGCCTATGTTGTAAGCACATCCAGGTATCTGGAGAATGAAAGACCTCAGATTTCATAAATACTCCCTCGTACCAAGAACGATAGAAGGGGTAATGAGGTTGAAAATAAAGAAATGAATAGGATGATCATAGAACTTCTTTTGTGGTGTAATCTGAGGACGGTGACGATTTTTTTTCCCCATTTTCAGGGCGGAGGTCATGAGGAAGTCTAGAGGAGCACTTTTCTCGGAAGAGGTAGTTAAATGTGATTTCAATACTTATGAAGCTTCTCTGTGCCTTCCCGGTAGCTTAAAAAATTGCGTGTTTTTATGTTGTTTTTTAAGTTCTTTATCCTGATATCTTCTATATGATATAGTGACAATGTAAATCCAATAGGACAAAACTGGACTTATCAACAAAATAAATCGGGGTTTGTTCTCACCACTTCCGATTATATACTCCTCCACCTTGTAAGTATCTTCCTTCTCAGCACGCCACAAGTATAACAAATCAGTCAATTGACAAAGCGGATTTAATTCTTGCAGGAAACAGATAATAAAAAGCATGCTAAGGAAAACTCCAGAACACCGACCTATAGTGAGTGCGAGCTACATATGTTCAAATGTTATTCTTTCCGTTTCAATTTGTTAAGTCTTATTTTCCTTATTAGTTCATTTAAAAGCGAATGTTTCTTTCCTTTTACAACAACTCCTTAATTTTAAGTTTCTACGTGGCATGATTAAAGATCACAAACTTAAATTACATTTCGATACATTCTGCATACCTTTATTTTAAGACCATAAGATTCAAGTCTTGTTTTCTTTATTAAACTTTGTGCCAAATAAAAACAAAAAAACAAAATGAAACGGAGGGAGTGTTAAATTGAGATTCATCTTGATATATTTTTTTACCTCTACTTTTAGGCTGCCGAGCTATTAAGACATCAACATTTGAAAACGTACCTCCTCTTGTGTCACAACCCTTCTTCTGCGTTTCTTCTTGTGAAGTCCCCGAGCAGAACGAAAGAGAAAACACGACCATCACCTGGAAAATCTATCAGTCCGAGAGGTAGCAGAGACAGACAGTTGAAGCTAAACGAGAAGAGAACTGTCCTTTACTTTGACGAAAGTGATAACATTCAGCCAAGAAACTTATCTGACAATTATAACACGTTTTGAGCCAAACTTGACACTAAGAGAGTCGATCCAACAAGCTACTCGGTTAGGATCTCTCAAGATGAGTGAGGCAGCTGTTTGCAATAGATATGATCAACAGGAGACTATCTTACAAACAGAAACTACGATCACTCCAAGCTCGTTGATGATAGGCGAATTTACATGCCTAAAGTACTATATTTTACCCATATTTTAGCTTAGTTTTGAGGACAAATTATATAATTCATGCACTTTTAGTCCTTTTTCCTGTAAGTGAGCTAACAAACGGGATTAGCAAGTTTTCAGGTATAAGTGATGCAGATTTCAGCAATTTATGGATAACTTGACGCCAAAGAAAGCTTCACAAAAGAAGGAAGGGAAAGCTTGGACGCCAAGGAACAAAAGTGAAGCATGGAAAATCTGTCCCGGGCAAAAACAGCAATTCTAAAGACTTTGGGGACTAGCAGTAACTTAGTAGGATTAGGATAATGATACATTAACCTAGTAGGATTGGGTTAAGTAATGCATTAGCTTAGTAGGAATAGGATATGGGTGTTATAAATACCCTATTTTGCTAGAGATTTTTATTCATTCTACTTCTAATTCATTCCCCCATTCCATCAATTCCCATCCATCCACCATCCATCCATCCATCCATCAAAACAATTCTCTTTATTAATTCATTGTTGACATTATTTTTCATCTATTCGACTTTTAATTTTACAACAAGAGAATCGCTATTTTGCAAGGAATTCACGCCTAACGCCACACCACACCATACTACACGTGAGTTCTTTTATTGTGGTATAATGATAATGTCTATTGTGATTTCCATCGCACTCATGAATAGCGAAACTTCTCTGTTGGGGTTATGGAAGCCTTATGAGATACTATCTAAGGCTATGAGTTTGTGAATTCGTGACACGTGTGTTGCTTATATCATTATTCTCTTCATCTTAATGCAAATTCTTGTGGCTGTAGACGCATAGAATAGCGCCAGTATAGCATTAACATGTTCGAAATAAAAGTTATATGTATGGAAAAGAGGTAATGTCAAGGTAATAGGGTCCCATACCCAATTAAAAAGTTAGTGCCGTAACTGGATTAACCTCTTGGAGAATTTGTACCATTAGATACGCTTTAAGCTCGAAAGAGTTAAAGTGAAATAGTCCTTGTTAAGGTCGAAAGACGCTTGGATTTACCATAGAATACAATTCTCTATAAGCACATGCATGTCTGAATTCCGCATAACTCATAGCCAATAGAGACGTATAACTTATAAGGTGGACATACCCCCAACTTCTCAATTCTCATTGTTTTACATCTTACCAAACATTCTTACTTTTTACTTTGCTATTTTCCATTTTTACCTTATTACTTGGGTTACATTACTTGCACGACAAAACTCCCCCCTTTTTTACGAGACTTGGACTAAAAGTCTAGTAATCTTTGCTTACTTGTTGACCAAGATATTCCCTGTGGGATCGATACCCAACCCAGTTGGGTTATATATTTGACAACGACCTCTTTACACTCCTACGAGAGCTGTAGATTGAGCGTTATCAAAAATTGGCACCGTTGCCGGGGAATACGAGTGTCAATTAAGTTTGTGATAATTACTAGACCCTTTGGTCAAAGATTCTCGTACTTTTACTTTTAGTTGTCGTTTTTGTTTTATTCAGGTTTGTTCAGTACATCAATGGATGCACAACGTGAAATCGAAAGGATAGTTGCTCAAGTGCATCAACAAAATATTGATAACCCAGGCTGAGCAACAAATCCTGACGATGAGGACCTGGGTGATGAGGAGATACTAAACCCACGACATACTACTGAGGTGGCGGCGCCCATGCAGAGAAGAGATCGTCAAGCGTGATTGAGGCCTGATCGCCGAGATGTGCAAATTCCTTTTGATGACGATGATGATGATTTGGATGAAGCTGGTGCCACAGGAGCTATTATTCTGCCATCCTTGGCACCTGGAGTCAAGTTCAATATCACAAGCACCATAATTCAACTACTGCAAATCAAGGGATTATTTGATGGACTTGCAGGTGATGATCCGAATATGCATCTGATCAATTTTATCTACACATGCAAGTCATTCGACAATCCAGGCATTGGACAGAATGAAATTCGGCGGCGCTTATTTCCATTGTCTCTATCTGGGGAGGCAACTCTATGGTTGAATGGGCTGACTCCTGATTCTATTACTAATTGAAGGCAATTGAAAGACGCTTTCCTAGAAAGATTCTTTCCGCCATCCAAGAAAGAACAGTTGAGAGATGAGATCAGCAATTTTCGACAGCTTCCAACTGAAGCTCTCCACAAAACATGGGAGAGGTTTAAGACGAAGATTATGCGGTGCCCAAACCATCATATTACCAATGTCCACTTGATGGAGATATTATACAGAGCCTTGAATTCAATAACTAAACCAGTGGTGGATAATGCGGCTGGAGGATCATTTATGGACCTCACCTTTGGTCAGGCAAGCAATATGCTAGATCAGATGACGAAGCAAAGTAGATCTTGGCATACCAGGGATTCTGAGGTAGCAAGCCCCAGTTTATCTATTGGCATGACTGCAGACCAAAGGAGAAGAGAAGAAGAACACGATCAAGATATGGCACACATGAAAACACAAGTGGATCTTCTTACAAAGCATCTCTTATCAGGGAAGGCCAAAATAGTCAAAGCTGTTGCGTCAAAAGGAAGAGACGAATCTGATTCGGAAGAAGAAGGCAACTACTTGAACAATCAGGGGGGTTTCCAAGGTAATACCCAAGGAAACCAAGGTCGGAACTATTATGATAAATCTGGAAGCAAGGACCAAGGTAGTTGGAAGAACAAGAATGATAATAGTGGTTTGTATGTTCCCCCAGGAAGACGTGACACCACTACATCTGGTTCTGGAAACATGGAAAACATGATGGCTAAACTATTGAAAGGAGTGGAGGCAACCAGCGCGGGAGTAACGGAGGTAATACATGATTTGTCCTCAATGAAGCAATTGGTTGACTCACATTCCACTTCAATAAAACAAATAGAGCAGCAATTGAGCCAACTTTCAGCAGCACTCAATCAAAGAAAGGCTGGCACTTTACCTAGCAACACTGTGCAAAATCCAAGAAATGACGGATCATGTATGGCTATTACTACCAGGAGTGGTAAGGTGCTGGAAAATTCATCCCAAAGCAAGCAAGTGGACGAACATAAAGAAGATGAGGGCGCCATAGAAGCTGACCAAGACGTCCATGACGTCACCCCTAGTACGTTGTAGTCTGAAAAGGCCAAAATTTGGAAGCAAGAGGAGAAGAAAGTCGTGGAGAAAACAATTCCACTTCCACCACCACCTTTTCCTCAAAGATTGAAGAAGCAGGCTGATGATACAAGGTTTAGTAAATTCATGACGATGCTAAAACAACTGACCATTAATGTTCCGTTGGTGGAGGCACTAGAACAAATGCCTGGGTAGGCAAAATTTATGAAGGATCTTTTAACAAAGAAGCGGGCAGTAAGCTATGAGACGGAAGATAATATTCATCATTGCAGTGGAATTGCCACAAGGTCCTTAGTTCAGAAGAAGGCAGACCCTGGTGCTTTCACTATTCCTTGCACGGTTGGATCTATGAATTTTGCTAAAGCATTATGCGATTTAGGAGCCAGCATTAATTTGATGCCACTATCCGTCTACAGAAATTTGGGGTTGGGTGACCCTACACCAACCAATATGCAGCTCGTGATGGCAGATAGGTCGGTAAAACGACCTGTGGGTATCTTGAATGATGTGTTGGTGAAGGTGTCTACCTTCATTTTTCATGCAGACTTTGTGATTTTGGATTGCGAGGTGGATTCTGAAGTTCCCATAAGCTTTGGACGTCTTTTCCTTGCAACAGAAAGTGTGCTTATTGACATGAGAGCTAATGAGCTTTTATTTCGGTTGAATGATGAAGTGGTCTGCTTTGATATATGCAAAGCAATGAAGCAGCCCAGCAATATGAATGTGTTCTCTGTAGCTGATGTTCATTATGAAGATACGAAAGAAATATCTGTAGAGAAATAGCTTACTGTTGAGCCATTATCTGTTGCGCTGCTGAATGTTGAGCATGAGGATGATGGAGATTATAAAGAAACTATGTGTGCTCTAAAAGAAATAGGGTCATATTCTCATGCTCCTAAGAAGTTGGACCTTGATCTTACAAATCAACCTTCACAAACAGCGAAGACTTCCATTGTAGAGCCACCAATTATAGAATCAAAAGAGCTCCCCAATTACCTAAGGTATACGTTCTTGGGAAGTGAAAATACACTTTCGGTCAGTGTTGCAGCTGATTTAGGTGAACTGCACGTAGAGGCTCTCATCTCTGCTCTAAAGAGGTACAAGAGAGCTATGGGTTGGTCTATTGATGATATAATTGGTATCCCTCCTGGGATATGTATGCACAAGAGTCATCTCGAAGAAAATTGCATGCCTACAAGTAAGTATCAGCATCGTCTGAATCCATTTAGAAAACGATGCATCATCTATCTCGATGAAGTCTGAGTAATCCAGATAGCTATGTCGTGCCGCGACAATAAATCAAGCGCTTGGTGGGAGGCAACCCATCATTTTTAATTGTTTTTGTTGTTTTTGTTTTCTTAGGATTTTGTCGAGCCACGACCAAAACTAAGGCGCTTGATGGGAGGCAACCCATCGTTCTAATCGTTTTTGTTGTTTTTGAGTAAATGTAGGTGCAAGAGGTGTAAAGGAGGAGATTGGTTTCAAATTTTGATTTGGAAGTATTGCATGTCGAAGGTGTTAAGTTAGGAATGAAGAAGAAAAAGGCTATGAGTTAGGCATTGCCGATGAAAATATAGGCAAAGAACAAGGCAAGGCCTATGCTATGGCATAAGCTCTCGGATTCCAGAGTGCCATAGCATAGGAGCCGCCTATGCTCAACAATGACATAGCATAGGCGCCGCCTATGCTCAACAATGCCATAGCATAGGCACCGCCTATGCAAAAGCCTTCTGCTCAACTAGGAAAAGCATTAGGCATGGCCTATGCTATGGCCTTCTGCTCAACTAGGCAAAGCTAAAGGCGCCGCCTATGCCATTGCCTTTGCTCTCTGAACCTACAATGCCATAGCATAGGCGCCGACTTTGCCTCCCAAAACTCTCAAAACTTTTATTTTTGCTCTTTTACTTTGCAAGAACACCGTCCGAGGCCATCAACCAAGTAGAATGGCTTCAAAAAGGACGACAAGGAAAAGAAAAAGCGTCCACCTCACAAAAAGGTAAGAAAAGAGGAAGAAAAGGGCAAGCTGAATCCTCTTCGCTGCAAATACCTCGACGCACTCTTGGAATTAGGTTTTTCTCATTTATTTTCCACTGAGGACAGTGTGTCCCGTCTAAGTGTAGGGTGCTGGTATTTGTATACTGTATTTCTTTGCCTACCTACATTTATTTATTTGATTTTTAGTAGTAGTTAAATTTTCGAAATTTTTTCCTTTCCTTAAGTTTTTTTTAGATTTTAAAGTACATGAAATTGTTCTGATAGGCGGCATGGTATTATGACAAGAGTTGTGCTAAAATCATTTCTATTGAGACGTTTAGGCTCTAAATGTGACTCATTATGTAAGTGTGTGGTTTAATTCCTTCATCTGTTGGGTCAAGAGTCTATACTACTCCCAATAAAGTCAACCATGTGCCTTGTGTGTGTGAGATGATAGTATATTCTATGTTTGTGGCTGATGCTAGAACTTGCCAGGTATGTATGTAAAGCGAAATAAAGAGTGTGAGTTTAGGAGATGATTTAGGCATTTATTTGGCAACCTATGATTGTTTACCTTTATTTTATCTACCCATGGACATCATCCTAGATAACCCCCTTTGA
Organism: Capsicum baccatum var. pendulum; assembly: GCA_030864225.1. Classification (NCBI taxonomy): domain Eukaryota; kingdom Viridiplantae; phylum Streptophyta; class Magnoliopsida; order Solanales; family Solanaceae; genus Capsicum; species Capsicum baccatum. The sequence goes on along the minus strand of CM061559.1, from coordinate 263,441,902 downwards.
GCCTTAAGCCTATTTTCTTTGACAACCTCATATGTAAGCATAATCCATTTTTCAAGACCATAATTTGATCCAAATTCCTAAGTGCTTTAAATTGTAAAATCATGTGACAATATAAGAGGAAATTGGGTGAGTGTGATGCCTTAGAATGTATTGGTACTTGAATTTGTTATGAAAAAGAGTGGCTATCATAGAGGTGTGTTATAAAAGAAAAAAAAGAGAAGAAAAGAAAACGAAATAGAAAAACAAAAAGATAAATTGTGATTATGATTAAATAAAAATATAGTTATGTTTGAATGGCAAAATAGGTGAAAAGGGGTGATAGACGAAAGAAAGGTAGCAAGGTTGTTTAAAAGAAAGTATTAATGGCATAATGTGATGTATTAAAGCGCTTAGGAACATAGTCACTATTTCTGGCCAAAATAGTCCTACCCGTCCCTTAGCCTACATTACAACCTGTAAAAGACCTATTTGATCCTAAGCTCAGCATTCTGATATTTAGTGGAGCATTACACTAAGGGAAAGCCTATGGTCATCATTTGCAGCATATGAATTCTTTGTGAGAGTGAGAGCAAGGATAATCCTATACCCATGTTCGAAATATACAATACTTGTGAGTGATTATGGGTGATATATGGTGAGAAACACATGGTTGATCAGTTTGGGGCAGTTGTATATGAATCTTTGTGCCTTAACTTTTGAATACGAATTGACCATCATCACGAGTCTATGTTGGAGGTTAAAATTGTTTCTAGTAATGATCAGAAAACTACTCTTTGTTAATGATCGCTATGCCTGTCTTGATGAATATTTTGTGTTGTTACTGTGAAACCTTAAGTAGATGTTTAGATGTACATGATAGTTTGTTCGAGGTTGAACAAAGCTTTAAGTGTGGGGTGTTGATGATAGGCGAATTTACACGCCTAAAGTACTATATTTTACCCATATTTTAGCTAAGTTTTGAGGACAAATTATATAATTCATGCACTTTTAGTCCTTTTTCCTGTAAGTGAGCTAACAAACGTGATTAGCAAGTTTTCAGGTATAAATGATGCAGATTTCAACATTTTATGGATAACTTGACACCAAAGAAAGCTTCACGAAAGAAGGAAGGGAAAGCTTGGACGCCAAGGAACAAAAGTGAAGCATGGAAAATCTGTCCCGGGCAAAAATAGCAATTCTAAAGACTTTGGGGACTAGCAGTAACTTAGTAGGATTAGGATAATGATACATTAACCTAGTAGGATTGGGTTAAGTAATGCATTAGCTTAGTAGGAATAGGATATGGGTGTTATAAATACCCTATTTTGCTAGAGATTTTTATTCATTCTACTTCTAATTCATTCCCCCATTCCATCAATTCCCATCCATCCATCCACCATCCATCCATTCATCAAAACAATTCTCTTTATTAATTCATTGTTGACATTATTTTTCATCTATTCGACTTTTAATTTTACAACAAGAGAATCGCTATTTTGCAAGGAATTCACGCCTAATGCCACACCACACCATACTACATGTGAGATCTTTTATTGTGGTATAATGATAATGTCTATTGTGATTTCCATCGCACTCATGAATAGCTAAACTTCTCTGTTGGGGTTATGGAAGCCTTATGAGATACTATCTAAGGCTATGAGTTTGTGAATTCGTGACACATGTGTTGCTTATATCATTATTCTCTTCATCTTAATGCAAATTCTTATGGCTGTAGACGCGTAGAATAACGCCAGTATAGCATTAACTTGTTCGAAAGAAAATTTATATGTCTGGAAAAGAGGTAATGTCAAGGTAATAGGGTCCCATACCCAATTAAAAAGTTAGTGCCGTAACTGGATTAACCTCTTGACGAATTTGTACCATTAGATACGCTTTAAGCTCGAAAGAGTTAAAGTGAAATAGTCCTTGTTAAGGTCGAAAGACGCTTGGATTTACCATAGAATACAATTCTCTATAAGCACATGCATGTCTGAATTCCGCATAACTCATAGCCAATAGAGACGTATAACTCATAAGGTGGACATACCCCCAACTTCTCAATTCTCATTGTTTAACATCTTACCAAATATTCTTACTTTTTACTTTGCTATTTTCTGTTTTTACCTTATTACTTGGGTTACATTACTTGCACGACAAAACTCCCCCCTTTTTTACGAGACTTGCACTGAAAGTCTAGTAATCTTTGCTTACTTGTTGACCAAGCTATTCCCTGTGGGATCGATACCCAACCCAGTTGGGTTATATATTTGACAACGACCGCTTTACACTCCTACGAGAGCTGTAGATTGAGCGTTATCACTCTTCAAGTTTAAGGGAAAACACATGGTCCGAGGAACAAGAGCATGTTTCTCCGGAGCATCTTAGTCGATTTGACGATGGTGATACGAAGAATAACAAGACAAAAGAGCTTGAGGTGTTGAGCAGTCCACTAGACCACAAGGAAGCAGATATAGTGGAATGTTTCTCCGCAAAATCTAGCAGAATGACATTGTCTGATGGAAGATTCAATGATAAAACAAGATCCTTCGATGAAGAAAGAACTTCATCTAATTCACCATCGGCAAAACCAGATCCAGACACAGCACCAAGATGTTGTGTTGCTGAAACTAAAAATGGTAGCGAGTGTAGAGAAGTTGCTATTGACTGCTTATCAACTGAAAGTGATGGTTCACTTCTACACAAAGATGAGCTAGAAAAGAAAGCAACCGCGGTTTATGACACCAAACAGGCTAAGAAAGACGCTCTTCGAGCACTGCATGATAAGGTTTCGCAGCTCAAGTCACTAGCCGCGTTAGTTTGTAAGGAGGACAAAGACGACTGGGGTAATCCCACTGGACAAAGATCTAAAGCCTTAGAGTCTCTTTTGGAGGTTTGTGCGTGACTACTTAAGCAGGAAAAAATCGATGAGCTTGCTGGTGTGCTAAAACCATTAGGGGATGATGGAATGTCGTCTAGAGAAACAACAGTCTGGTTGACAAAAAGTCTCATGACTGCACAAAGGTTGTCCAAGGGGTCGTGATGTTGCACAAAAACTATATTTTGACCTATAGAAAGAGCCTCTATCTTACGTAAATCATCAAGTATTGTTGGACTAAACTATTCCTCGAGGCTTAACGTGGTTGAGCATCCCTCAGTTTTGATTCTATTGTTGTAGGACAGTTGATGGAGATGTGAAGATTATATATAATGTACTTTTAAAGTTGATTTCTACTCTATGATGATACTTACCCTATTTTCTACTATTAGTTTTTTCTCCAAAACTACCTTCACACAAAGATTATACATTTCTTCAGCTTCTTAGATATGACAGTGTTATCAACAATTAAACTATTCCTTTTAATATTCCATTCCTCCAACCTCAAGCCTCTTGTGAAATGAATTTAATATTTTTAAAAAGTTTTTTTTATACTATTATTATTGTTTCCCTCATGCACAGTTTGCCAATTTATAATTATTCTATCTTAATTGTCATAATTTATTGGTATGATGTTACTTTTCTTATACTTTCCTTGTCCCATTCAAAGTCGTCTCACTCCCTTTCTCGGATATCCTACCACTATCACGTTCATGAGACTTTCATCTTCCTTTATCCTTACTCTTGATAAAATTTATTGTCCTTTATCTGTGACGATTATTTTCTTTCATGTCATTGATTTGTTTTTTCTATTTATACTTTACTGTTTATGGCCGTCGACTGGTGTACACTGTATTTGAAAGTTTGCATCTGAAGTTTTATTGGTAATGATATCCTCACTTTAGGGTGTTATTCATTGAGACAATGGTAACTTCCGTGTTATGTTTGTTAAATTTGGTGTTCTGTGAGTCACTCTCATTGTTGTCAAGTGACTGAACATTTAATCATAAGCTGATAGTCTGATGATCTGTGTTTATGTTGAAATATCAGAGAACATAGGCTAGACTATGTACTTCCGGTGAAGAGAGATCTGAGAAAGGAGAAACGTAAGGTTGTGAATGGTGGGAAAGCAAATAAGAGTGTTTCATATGTGTTGACCTACCTAAAAAAATGAAAACGTCGGGCTGTTAACTTTACTGTTTTGTGGTGGTTGTTGTAGACTTGCTTCTTGAGGAGCTCTCCGAGAGGTGCATTGCATCAGCTTGATATTTGTTGGAAACTAAGTAATCGGTGCGGGAGTAAATAAGTGCAGAAACTAAAAACAAAATTGTAGGAAATTGTTTTGTTGTGTATTTTCATTTTGGTGGTAATACATGTGAAGTGGAAGTACGTTGAAGCTGAGGTCGACAATATTCAATACTCGAACGATTAACAGAAAACAGTTTGTTGTGGAGTGAACATCAGATCACGGTGCTTCTAAAAGGATCAAACATTCATCAAGACAAAGTGAAATGGATATTTTCTACTCATATTTAAAGTTTGTAAAAAATATGTTTGTTATACTGCTTGTTCAGACAAACAATATTTTCTTACTTGATGTTGCTGCATTCGAATTTGGAAAGCAAATTACACGGCTGACTTGTTAATGTAGGATATTGATGAGGCATATGACGCATTAGACAAAATAGCGGAGAAGGATGTTGTCTCTTGGGTAGCTCACTGTCTCAATCAATTTTTAGTTCTAAACAAAAGAAGTTTGATCTTTGTAGTTGTGTTTGTTACTTTTTCCAATTGTAAGATGATATATGTGGTAAGTGAGGTCCCTCTAAATTCTTGTTTTCTTTAACTTTAGCTTTAAAGATCCAATTTTTACTCGAGAAATCACAGTAATATGAACTATGAGTTGTCGAAGAAAACTGGTTTACCCAACTAAAAATAATAAATTGCTCTCTGTGGTTTAAAATAATTTTGATACTGTAAAAATAAAAGGCTGAAAGTTTAAATTTTGATTGAAGTGATAAGGCTTTCACTTTAAAAAAACAAATACTAAAAAATAAGTATTAATATATTTAAAATCAAGTGGGTCCAATAAAGGTAAAAAGGTAATTGTGCCTTTGAAAAATTTCCAAATAAGGAAAGACGACATTTATTTTGGGACGAGCAACACATAATTTGGGTCGTAGGTTGTAACAGATTTTTGCATATGCATCCATTTAGGCTTATTGGGTTTCCTTTCAAATTGTTCTTACATTTCAACCACTTTTCATTTTGTTCTTGTAATGTTCTACTTCAAACAGATGTTCACGAAGGGATTGTTCTTAATATTCATAAATGCAAAAGAACAAGTACAATAAGTCTAAGCAGATGCAGAATCAATGATTTGTACAAAATACTTTTCTTGACATTATTGAGTCAAGAGTTATCACATGAGAACAACACTGATAGGCTTGCAACAAAGTCTCAAAAAGAGGAGCTACTAACAATTCCACCAAATTTAGCTAGAACTATAGAAGTCTAAAACAACTTCATCTACTAATTCTTGAAGAATATGCCTAGCAACTTCAGTGCCACATTCATATTCTTCAATCTCGAAGTTCGTACATTTACCCAAAGAATGGCTCATATCCCATTCCATTAGCTCTACTGGGATCAAACCAACAAATTGTGTCCACTCTTTGACCTCATCAATAATATCAGCAATCAGAATCTCTTTGGTCATACTTGATGGTAGTTTGGTACAACTTCTAAAACCAGAATCAGAGATTGGAGAAAATTTTGAGTCTAGGTACTCTAATAGACAATCAAAGGCGAATCCTTTAAGCTGATTCATCTGTTTTGGGTCATTACAGCCAAGCAACTTACCAAAAGCCATCCACAGAAAACTCGAAAACATTTCATGTTCATTGAGGAGAAAATGGTTCACAGAGAACCCATCCTCTACAGGTAGAGCCTGCAGTTGAGGTGTAGTTTTAAATATGAGTTCAGCATTCAAAATGGCCTGTTTTGCGTAGCTGAGTTGCTTCCTTTTAACTGATCAATCTTGCTGAGCACTCCAGAAATGTGATGAATCAGTTCTCTGGAACTCCTCCTAGTCGAAAATGTGGTCTCACAATCCGAAAGATCTCTATCATGTTCTGGAAAGAGTGGTTCATCATCAACAGAGTCTACTAATTCAGCAAGCACTTTGTGCTCTGGAAAAAAACAAGCATCATATTTATTAGAAGCATGGATGCATGAAATCCAAGTTCAGAGTTGTCTTATTTTTTAATTTATGAATTTGAGGGAAAGAAAGGATGTATGAAAATAGTAAAATGCCTAATCGGGGACCATACTTAAGCTACTATTGGGACTGCTGGAGAGGTAGCTGTCAGTTGAATGGTGATCAAGTGAATTCCCAACTAAATCTGCTTCATCGTCCAAAGGAGAAAAATATATAGTAGGATAAGTGAGAGAACATTTAGCTCTAAATCTTTGCAAACCTGGTTCTGAACTCTTTATTTCGGCCATCTCAAAATCCGTATCTTCTTTATCAGATCCGCCAAGTCGAGCACCAAGTTTGTCTTCCACATTGCTCCAAGTTTCAGAAGCTGAAGCCTTTTGGGGCTTACTACCTGATCCTTCTGGTATCGATTCCAAACCCATGAGCCTAGCAACCAAACTTGGAGCTTTCATTTCCCACTTGCTTTCACAACGTGTATCGGTCATTCCATTATTCTTTGCAATTGGAAAACCCCCACTGTTCTCATCAGCAATCTACATTGCTCATACAAGAACCAAAAACAATAAAAACAAAAACTTTCCTGTCTGGCTAAAATCTGAGACAATAGAAGAAAAAGAAAGCTAAATGTGGGAGTATAGTTCAAGAAATGAGTACCAAACGAAGCTTTGGCTGCTTCTCATCCCCTCCAAACTTTTTTGAAGCTTGTTTCAAGCAAGCAATAAGAATGCAGCACAAAAAAAGAAATAATTTAGCCCTCTAGCTAGAATCACCTTCAAGAAATTAACCATTCTGCTTTAAAAATGAGTTGAATGTAGTAGTAGCTATCCTGGTGAAAACAGTTTCTTTGGAAACAACTTCTTGGCAAATCTACGGTTCCGATCAAAGAGCTAAAAGAAAATTCCCACACAACCACAAGGCCTTTAAGGTTTTCTCTCATTCATTCCCTAGCTGAGCTATCATTCATCCTTCAAAATCCTCTCTTAAATTTCTTCACCTTTTCTCCCACTCTGCTGAATGTGATTCACACACTTTGTCTTCCCATTCAGATTCTATCAAACATTATCTTCACATTAATTTGGAAAGAATTAAACAAACGCACCCCCCCCCCCCCCCCCCCCGCGACCCGACAAAACTTTCACACAAAACCACAGTCAAACAAAGCAAACACAGAACAAGAAAATATAAACAGCAATACCCAGAATGTCTTCAACTTGCACCAAATGTGCTACTGTTCAAGAAAATAGCTAGAACTTGTTATAGTACACTCTAGTAAGCTATTCTTTTCTTTTTTTTAATCTTCTTTATGATAGTGAAAAAAGCAAAATCATAATTATTTTAATTAGTTCCTATACACATGCTTTCTATGCTTTGCTATCACAAATGCTACAGAATAAGAAAAGAATGCGTCGATAGAGACTAACCGATTAGGCACCAAACAATAATAATAGAACCCAAAGCAATTTCAGCAAGGACAAGACCGAATGTTTTTCGAAATCCAAAGTACCAAAGAACTTCAAAGTACTTTTAAGAGAAAATAGAGGGAGTAATAGTGGAGGAGAAGTTTGTCCTCTTAGAGAAAAAAAATGGTGAGTTTATATAGTGAGGAGGGCCGTCCACAATCCCAAATAATGAAGGAAGAATAATATTTAATGGAAGAAGAATAACATATAATGAATCAATTAAGGCGGTTGTTCCCTTAAATGGATGGGGTAAATCAATCTGTTCCACCAATCATGCTATAGTTGCCATAAATAAATAATACTGTATTATAACATTTGAAATTTCCATGAATAGAACAAGTAAAAAGATATCCTTCCTACTTATTAAATGAAATCAAGAAGAGGTATCTAAATTTACCATAATTAACGTGTGAGGGGATGTCTGTAAACCAAGTAAGGCAGCAACAAACAGTCAAAACGTGCACATATTAGCCTTATTAAAGATTTACGAAAAAATCTGAAAAATAAAAAATCAATTACTGAGATGCTTTTCTCAAATCAAATTGGTACAGGATCATACCCAAACAGTCAAAACGTGCACATATTAGCCTTATTAAAGATATACAAAAAAATCCAAAAAATAACAAAACAATTACTGAGATGCTTTTCTCAAATCAAATTGGTACAGGATCATACCCAAACAGTCAAAACGTGCACATATTAGCCTTATTAAAGATTTAAGAAAAAATCCTCAAATCGTCACATACATGCTTTTCCCATAAAAAATTACCCATATTGACTAAGAGGCATAAAAAATGTGAAGTTGCAAGAAGTTAGGCGTGTTTGCACATACCATAGAGAGACGAACAAACTGACTCACCATTCAAGTTAAGCGTCACGAAATTTCAATCAAGCAGGACATGCAAATAGGGTCAAATAAAAATCACAGACTTAAAATCAACATATTTATTCAGCAAAAATCAAACATGGCCACACTTATGAGGGACACAGATGAAGAAATAGTACTAAAGTTCACACACATATTTCAAACACGGGATCAAACCTGAAGACAGATTCTTCATTTTCGATGAGGAAGGGTTGCATGGTTGGAATGCCGAAGGGGTTTGCCGGAGGTATCGCTATGGGAGAGGAGTCGAAGCTATGTCGTGGCTGTTAGACATTCGTCGGAGGGGAGAAAGAAGGCAACTGGAGGACGGAGGATGGAGCGGTGGCGTGGAGGCTTGGCTGGCCATCTCCGTCGATGGCGGCACCAATGGTCGCGCTATTCGCCGGTGGAGGACGAGAATTGGGGGGGCTGGCCATCGGAACAACGGCTGGAATCACCTGGGGTAGGAGCTGGCGGCGCGTATGGAGGAGAAGGAAGAGGCGACAACGAAGGCTATTCGCTGGAGATGGCGGCATGGCGATGAGGACTCGGAGCGGAGGGGGTGGTTTTGGTGGTCGATTGGCGATGAAGATATAAGAGGAGAGGGAGGGGGAGATCAAGGTTTGGAGATTTTTATAGAGAGAGAATATAGAGGTGGAGAGATAAAGGAGGAAGTTGGGGAAAAAAATTTGAGTTAGGGTTTGTAGGTTTGAAATAAGGAAGGAGAGATCTTTTGATCTCAACCGTTGGATTGGTTTTTGAACAACGACAGAGATTTAAAGTCATGGGGGAATTAAAATGTGGCTAGGATGAAAAATAATGGCTTAAATTGTAAGAAATTGGGTTAAGATTGTAATGGATTGGGTAAAAATAGGCTATAATTTTAAGAAATTAAATAAAATTGGATTAAAAGGTAAACAAAATCATGCAAGGTAATTTTTATCAGGATGTTATTTAAATTAAAGTAGGAATAATAATAATATATGATAATAGTAATTAAATAATAAATAACAACATTAAATAATAAATAATTAAAAATATGATAAAAGATAAATAATAATAATGAATATAATAATAATTAAATAATAAATTATAATAATAAATGATAAATAATAAATAATATTAATATATATAATAACAATGTCAATAAATAATAATATCAATAAATAGTATTAAAGAAAGCAAAACTAGACAATGTGTTTTGCAAAATTGTTAGTGTGCATTGTTACGTGAAAATAATTTAATTAATAAAATTATAAAAATGTCATTTTTAATTTTAGAATACTATAAAAATATAATTGTAAAATATAATTGATGATTGATGCATTTTCTAAATTATGAATGCGATATGTCGGAAATTTGTTTGATGTAAGAAAATATGCAAAAATACTAATGTTTAAAAATTAACGATTTTGTTAAAATAACAAACTAAATTTAGTGTCAGGAGGTCAAAATTAGGTGTCAACATCACAGTGTCAAAATTGGCTTCCAATACTGACTTTTAAAAAAACTAATTCAAAATAATAAATAAATAGGAACAATTAAATTTCTTAAATTCATGATATAAGAAATACAAAAATGAAGTATAAGAATAAATAAAAATTTCAACATTATTATTGAAACAATTAAATTACCTTAAATATCACCAATATCTAAACAACTCATTTATTATGAATATTGAGGAAGCATTGTCTAAAATATCAATGAATTAAGTGGACTCAATGTAAAATAGTTGAATAAACCTTTCAATCTTTTCTATTTACCCCATTTGAACTGGACACACTCCTTAATAAATTCTTTACTCTTGCAATGTTAAAAGTAATTTCACTAATATATTTTTAGTTACTAAAATTTATAAATTTTTTTAAAATAATAATGATTATATTTTAATCTTTTGTATAAATGAAGACTTTAGTTACGACTATTTTGTCTTATTTGAGGATATTTTCGTTAACAACACCAACAGTAAAGGTATTTTGGTAACTAAAACCTCCAATCAATGACACTTTACCGTGTCTTTTGCCTCTACTGTTTTACTTTCCTAAAATCTTCTTTCATCTTCATTTTCTCTGTTTTTCCTTTTCTCCACTGTATTCCCTACGCACCTTGACACCAAAACACAAGTTTCAAGCAAAATTCATGTTCTTAATCTCAATTTTTATTAGTCCATCATGATTTATTTTTGGTAAGTGCATATTTGATGGTGGAGCAAGTTTTAGAGCAAGTTTTCATTTGATGTTTGTTATATATATGATACATGATGCTAACTATTTCAAGCCTTAATCCATTTATTTCAAAGCTGTTATTATTATTGATCTATTAAACATATTAGTTAATTCAAGTTTTAATCTATTTTCTCTAGATCTGTAGTTAATATTGTTATGGTACTAACTAATTCAATTATCCTTTGGATATCTTCTTGTTCTGCGATACGAATTAATTTTTGCTATCCTTTGGTCCTTTTTACTTGCTCTAAAGATTGATTTTTGATTTATATTTTCTATTTACAGAAGATTGATTTTATAAATTTGTCTTAAGAGTTGTATAGAGCAATAGGGTTGAATCGGACCGACTCATTGTAACCTACTGGGAACTATAGAAAGTAATTTGCTTATGGTTTGATTAACATTGAATATCATAATACTCCCTCCGTCTCAAATTATATGTCGCCATTTGACCGGACACGATATTTAAGAACTAGGCATTGACCTTGCTAAATTTACTAAATTACCCCTCTTAAAAAAGTATTGGACCACTAGGTACTGTTATTAAATTTCACCATAATTAATAAAAGGCAACAAAGAGTATAGTATTAAAAAAAATCTACTAAAAATATACACCACCTACATAACTGTCTCTATCTTTTGCAAAGAGTTAAGTAGTCCAAATCAGTGTATCGCTTTAATTTAAAAATTTACTCTCATATTCTCTATCAACAATTAAGAAAAATTTGTTATTGCAAAATTCAATTTTCTAGAAAATAGGACCAATTTGCCGTCATGTATGGATTTTCCATGAAAAATTTACGTTTGTGATTTGATTTTTGTTTTAATGTTTGGGCGCTAAACCTACTTTTCATTTGAATTTTTAGCGAATGGTTATTTTGTGGAGCCAAATCTTCTTTTCATTTGAGAGATGTTCTTTTGCATCTTCTGGTTACTGTATCCTTTCTTTTGTTTTGGCTAATTTACAAATTCTTTCTTTTATCTCCTCTCTTATTTTTGCCATTACTCTAAAGATGAGGTTCGTCGTACCTATAGACTCAACCTTCAGAAATAAACAATGGAAATTAGAAGAACGTCAAGCAATTTCAAAGTTTCTTTTGAAATAAAGTAAGGAAGGAAGTCTTAAATACGGATCTATAACACAAGTTGCGATGTTGTTCAAGAAATCAATAAGAACTATTCAGTGAATTTGGAAACAATGTCAATCATCAGTTGATAATGGTATATCGTCGTTAGATGTGTCTTTAAGACTTACACGTAAAGTTGGACGAAAATGGATTGGAGTCGACATTAATCAAGTCAAAGAAATTTCACTTTGTCGTCGAACAAATATTCGATCTCTGGCTTTTGCGATGAACATGGCAAAATCAACCATTTTTCAGCGTGTGAAAGATGAAACTCTTCAGCCTAATTCTAATTCCATCAAGCCTCACGAAGGAAACAAAAAGGTACGACTTCAATACTGCCTCTCAATGATTGATTAGAATACAATCCCCACAAATCGCATGTTTATTGATATGTTTAATTATGTTCATATCGACGAAAAGTGGTTTTTTTTGTCCAAAAAAGTTGAAAGGTACCACCTGCCTCCTGGAGAGCACGAGGAAGATCCGTATCGTTCTTACAAAAGTAAAAATTTTATTCCAAAGGTTATGTTTATGGCTGCTGTAGCATGTCCTCGATTTGATGAAAATGGAATTGAGTTGTTTTCTGGAAAAATAGGTATTTTTTCATTTGTAGTTAAGGAACCAGCTAAGCGGAATAACAAAAATTGAACAGCAGGAAATATGGAAACAAAGCCCATTCAGTCAGTAACTAAAGATATCACTAGAGCTTGCTTGATAGAGAAAGTTCTTCCTACTATTAGAGCAAAATGGCCAGCTTCCGATTCAAATAATCCTATCTTTTTACAACAAGATAATGCAAGGCCGCATATTGGTAACAATGATTTGGAATTTATGGAAGCTGCCCGACAAGATGGATTTGACATTAGATTGTGTTTTCAACCATCGAACAGTCCAGATTTAAATGTTTTAGATCTTGGTTTTTTTAGAGCAATCCAAAGTCTTCAATATCAAAAGACCCTAAAAATGTTGATGAATTAGTGGAAGTAGTGGAAAGATCTTTTGATGAAATAAAAGCGAAACAACTCAATAATGTATTTCTTACTTTACAATCTTGTACGATTGAGGTGATGAAAGATATTGGCGGAAATAATTACAAAGTGCCTCATTTGAAGAAAAATGGACTAGAAAGAGAAGAAAACCTTCCTCTCCAACTTCATTGTGATATTGATATCGTCAATAAAGATTTGGCTCTACTTCAACAATGATATGAGTTATTATTATAGTAAAGCTCTTTATTTTGAAGTTGGAATGGTGTTTTTTCAAGTAGTATGTAGAAGTACTGTACTACTTTTGTGTATAGCCGTAGTGATCATCATGTAACTTTTACAATGATGTTTTGTCAACAATGTTCGGAGTACTATTTTTGTGTGCAGACATGGTGATCATAATGTAGTTTTTGTACTCATTAATAACTCTACTTACAATGATATAAGTCCCACCAGCTTATATATACTTACACGTCTTTTTCTAGCTTTATTGTTGTTTTATGCTTCTATTTATTTCTTAATTTCTTATTACATAATAGAGGGCTGCGTAAATGGAAGGAAGGAGAAAAGGGAAGTGGGAGTCATGCCATCACATTTGTATGAATTTTTATTCTTAAACTAGGAAGTCTATTTTGAGAGCAATTAATTGAATGTTAAAGAGTTTGTGCAGACCAAATATATTTGGACAGCATGGGGATGTCAATTTTTCAGGGGAGCTAAATGAAAATAGTTGAAATCAATGTCGCGATTATGAGAGACCTTGGTTTATGCAAAAGGGTGTGGTACAATTTCACTAATAAAGGCGGCACCCTCAGCTATTATGCAAAGAGCAGTAGCTACGCTCCATAAAGACAACATACTGGGCATGGTAACATTTTATCAGGCTGCTCTAAGCTAATGGTGTCTATTACAATTCTTCTCTCGTGATGAATAAGATTGGTAATCACAATCCCGAGAAGAGTCATGTTTTGGTTTCTCCGAGTGACCTTTGCCTATTGAACGATGACTCCTTTCCTTATACTTTTTATTGTCCCGTTCAAAGTCGTATCGCTCCCTTTCCCTATCAGATATCCTACCACTATCACGTTCATGAGACTTTTGTCTTCCGTGATCCTTACTCTTGATAAAAGTTATTGTCCTTTATCTATGACATTTATTTTTCTTTCATGTCGTTGATTTGTTTTTTTTTATTTATACTTTACTGTTTATGGCCGTTGACTAGTGTACACTGTATTTGAAAGTTTGTATCTGAAGTTTTCTTGGTATTGATATCCTCACTTGAGGATGTTATTCGACAATGGTAACTTCCGTGTTATGTTTGTTAAATTTGGTGTTCAGGTGACTCACTCTCATTGTTGTCGAGTGACTGAACATTTAATCATAAGCTGACAGTGTGATGATCTGTGTTTATGTTCAAATATCACAGAACATGGGCTACCCTATGTACTTCTGGTGAAGAGAGAGTTGAGAAAGGAGAAACGTAAGGTGTTGAATGGTGGGAAAGCAAATAGGAGTGTGTCATCTGTGTTGACCTACTTAAAAAAATGAAATGGTCGGCTGTTAACTTTACTATTTTATGGTGGTTACTGAAGACTGGCTTCTTGAAGAGCTCTCCGAGAGGTGCATTGCATCAGCTTGATATTTGTTGGAAACTAAGTATTCGGTGCGGGAGTAAATAAATGCAGAAACTAAAAACAAAATTGTAGGAAATTATTTTGTTGTGTATTTTCATTTTTGTGGTAATACATGTGAAGTGGAAGTACGTTGAAGCTAAGGTTGACAATATTCAATACTCGAAAGATTAAGAGAAAACAGTTTGTTGTGGAGTGAACTTCAGATCACGGTGCTTCTAAAAGGATCAAATATTCATCAAGACAAAGTGAAATGGACATTTTCTACTCATGTTTAGAGTTTGTAAAAAATATGCTTGTTATACTGCTTGTTCAGACATACAATATTTTCTTACTTGATGTTACTACATTAGAATTTGGAAAGCCAATTACACGGCTCACTTGTGAATGTAGGATATCATATCATGTGCTATGATGGAAATGCACTCCTATTAATGTACTGTGAGTGTGAATTATTGACGAGGCATATGACACATTAGAGAAAATAGCGGAGAAGGGTGTTATCTCTTGGGTAGCTCACTGTCTCAATCAATTTTCAGTTCTGAACAAAAGAAGTTTGATCTTTGTAGTTGTGTTTGTTACTTTTTCCAATTGTAAGATGATATATGTGGAAAATAGGATCCCTCTAAATTCTTGTTTTCTTTAACTTTAGCTTTAAAGATCTAATTTTACCTGAGAAATCAGGGTAATGTGAACAATGTGTTGTCATAGAAAACTGGTTTACTTATATAGAACCAACCAAACAGAATAAATTTCTCTCTGTGGTATAAAATAATTTTGATACTATAAAAATAAAAGGCTGAAAGTTTAAATTTTGATTGAAGTGATAAGACTTTTACTTTAAAAAAAATACTAAAAAAGAAGTATTAATATATTTAAAATCAAGTGGGTCCAATAAGGGAAAAAAGGTAACTGTGCCTTTAAAAAATTCCGAATGAGAAAAGATGACATTTATTTTGGGACGGACAAAAAAGGAAATGGCGACACATAATTTGGGACGGAGGGAGTAGTATTTTTATTTGGTTCGAAGGATATCATGTGCCTCAGCAGAGAAGGAAAGTTCAACTCTCCTCTCTTTCTCTTACGTATCTAGTTCTATAGCTTAACCCTTACTTTGACAATGTAAGGACAGAACGCCTGTCAAAAGTTATTTAATTTCGCTCTTATGAGTATTTTTGGGGGTGTTGGAGACTTAATTAAAAAGTATTAATACTATGTAATATTGATTGGTAATATTTATGTCTATTAACATTCTAAAATTAAATTATAAAATATTATTTTTTTAAAGTGGGCAGGCCCACAAGGCCCGCAACCCACAGAGTAATAGTGTGGGCTTGATATTTTTTGGCTCATCATTTTGATAGGCTAGCCCAATCTGACCCATCAAACTCAAAGCTCGTGTGGGATAGCTCGGATGGACTGAGCTAACCCGTATTGACATCTCTACAAGAAAAAAACAACTCTACATTATTGTTACTCAAAGGAGACTTTGGAATCTTGAAGAATGCACGGAGGCGAATTCAGGATTTCAAAACGTGGATGTATGAATATGAAATTAATCAAGATGACCTACATTATGCATATTATACTAGACAAGGAGCCCAGAAATGGGGACAAAACAAGAACGAATTCCATGAAAATGTGCACCAAGATCATAAATAACTTACACACCAGGATTATCTAGGCTCTAGGGTAACCCTCACCCTCACCCCCACGCAAAACATTCATCGTCACCCTGTAAGACGAGGCCAACTTATCAAAAGATGGACATTTCTTCAGTTCATACAACCTTTCGATAGGTGCTTGTTAGATCTTATAAAGCTTTTCTGCTACGATGATAGGATTTGCTTTTGCTATTGCATTCTGACCAGCATTCCTATAATCAAATGGGCAGTTGTGTTTGTCTGAATAATGATGAACTGTGCACAAAAGATCACCACATTTGCAACTGAACCCCGTTAATCCCACACGCTTACGACAAGCTGTGCACTTTTTCAAACCCTTTTTTGACTTCACTTGTGAAATCTGAGAGGCTAAATCTGCAGATGCAACCGCGGCACTTGCAAGAGCAAGTTCTGATTCATCGCTGCTTGAGCTTCTGCGTACGACGTCTTTCCTGGATGCAGTTGCAAGCTTTGCATGTTCCGGCTTCAGTAGTATCATGTCCTTTTGACACTTGGAACACATATTCATCGTAGCTGTACTACCGAAAAAATCACAGTTGTTGATGCAGAGGACGTGTCTCTTTAGATGACTCCATTTCTGCAGTTAATAAGTCAAGTTCAACACCACAAGTGTCACGCCTAAAATTCTATTGGGGCGGACTGGCAGCCGTAAAAGAGGAGGCCCGGGAGAACCAGTTCATCACCTTATACTTCCCATGCATACCTCTATGACAATCCGAAATTTAGACAACATCATATCGCATATAAAAGGAAATAATCACCTGTATAATATCGAGCACACATATATATATGTATATACAATACTTGGCCATTGGAGCCATCACGTCTATTAACAAAACACCACCTTGACTATACATTAGGTATACAAAGCCTCTAGACAATACACAGAGTTTAACTAAGGTCGGGACACACCCCGCTATATAACTAACTTCTATACAATACCAAAAGTGACTGGATATGACAAGGAAAGCCCCGAAGCAAACTGGAGCTCACCAAAAGCAGCTGGATATCCTGACTCCTACTTGTGCGGTGTATGAGCTGAGGTACCTGTGCCTGCAGCACGAAATGCAGGTCCCCTGTGGGGGACGTCAGTACAAAATATGTACTGAGTATGTCAAGCTGTAGATAATACATATGATATATGAACTCAATAAAAATTAGAAACAAGTGAATAAATCATAATAGGAGTGGACCACAGTTACTAGAACTTGTGACAACCTGTACATGGTATTTATTCAATCACTTTACCTTCGTTCTTATCATCTTTGTAATCATTACTGTAGTGTACTGTGACCATTAGGCTGTCTCAAGTACATATCAACTGGGATCGACCCATGATAGGCTTATGCCCTTGAGATACCTGAGAATTCACCTCTTCATTATGCAATCCTGTTTGCACAAATAATAGGAGCCGTTCGAAGCTCTCGAGATGACAAACGCAGTTATCGGATTACTTTGGAATTTCTACGGTTGAATCAAAAGTAATTTAAAGGTCAAATTCGGCTAGGGTTTGTTCTTTCTCATGGATTGATGATGAAAATGAGTTTTTGAACTCATATACATGTATATATACACATATTCCCATCCATAATATAATAGGAAATGACCAAAATGCCTCAAAATTTAAATAATGTCAAATTTGTCCTTTGGTGGACTGTTTTGACAAGCTAAAGTAGATCGACCTTAAATCCTTGCTCCGATATAAGATTTGGATGAAATTGGTATCTTTGGAAGAATAATTCAAAGGTATTTCATTTCATATAAAGTAGGTCACCCAGTTCGTCCTGTACAAGGAGTTAAGGTCATTTGAAGTTTACCCTAAAAAACTATTATGATTGCCCGAAGTAAAATGAGTATAACTCCTTACGCAGACGTTGGCTTTGGATGAAACCAATGGAATTGGAAAGAAGACTCAAATATCATTCTCTTCATAGGTCGCAGCTCTCCCAGTTCATTATATTAAGATAGTTATGATCGTTCGAAGTTGACCCAAGAATTCAGCTGGCCTCAATAGTTTGTGTGCAGGAAATTTTCCTGCACATTTACTATTCCCAAATATGCCGGCCACCATTTTATAGTTTCGAACGTGCTCGATTATATCCGAAACGTATCTGTTTTTTGAAATCTTTATATTATTGGAAAGCCTATTCAATGACCTTCATACGGAACCATCGACGGGCAAATTCCGGTATAAATAAAAAAAAAATTTAATTCCATATAAATGAGACCAATACACGTACTTAAATACGCCAATACACGTACTTGAATACGGGGTGTTACAACAAGTTCGCTAAGTACATCACGAAACAACAAAGGGACAAATAAAAACTTCAGCCAAGGAAAATCATGTTTATGAAATATAAAGCAATTTAGAATAATACATACATTCAATATCTCGTACTTGCTATGTAAGGAGTGACTGTCCTGACTCATGCATTGAGCATCCTATGAATTCTATCGTTGGAAACCTTTAGACATCTTCATTTTTATCTGCATGAATGCTGGTTTGCATCTGATGAGCTTAGGTTTTGGAGAAGATTGTTTCAACAGAATAATATATATGCCCCAATGTCTTAACTAAAGGTTTGAGTTCGAAGGACCAAGCATTTGCAAGACGAGCTTCCAAAAAAAAAAATGACATGAGCTGACAAGTAGGATTGAACTGAAGTAGAAATTTAGAACTTTCTCGTTGGAGTCACACGTGAAGTAGTTTTCTTTCTTCTTAGCAATAGAAAAGAAGAACCAGTAAGTACATCGCACCTATGATTTTCCCTGTATCAATAACACTACTTTCTTGAAGTGGATAATCTGGACGCGAAGAGGTATACATCTCTCTACCAAATATTCATTTTGATGAATAGGCAGTATGGAATATGGACACGCTTAAATGTCGAGTAAAAGAAGTTATGTCATCAAATAGTTGCTCCAATCTTTCCTTTCGAACCAAGCACATTTAGATACAAAATCTTCGACTGATCTTATAATTTACTATATGAAAAGTTTTACTTGATGGTAAGATATGCTTGGAGAATATTCTTCTAATCTGATGATAGACGGTTATTTTTCCGTTGCAGGTGAATTTGATAGCTAAACTAAGCCATCCATATCTTTTAGAGTACAAAGATGCTTGGGTGGACAAGATATCCTATCATCCAATTTTGTGGTTGCTTGGATCAGAAAGTGCAAAACGTAGCCTTTAATAGTTTCAATTATTGCTGCATAAGCTGCACCAGAGAAAAAGCTCAACTTTTTTTTCTTTCAGGGGAGCTGTATATGCATCGTTGCCAATTATTGTGAAGATGAAAATATGTGTGTGATTTTCCCTTATTTTTCTAACATTTTAAATGTGTACCTATAAGGAAAGATAAGAATAAAGAACAAAATGAGCCACTAAACGAGAGAAGGGAAAACAATTGTTAAGTAAAATTCTTCATCATTGTCACCGGCTATATTTTATCGTAAAATATGGCTAACCTGTGTTTGTAGAGCGCAACCTTTTGCCAAGATTGTGGCTGTTTTCAGCCTGTGTTGTAAGCACATCCATGTATCTGGAGAATGAAAGACCTCAGATTTGATAAATACTCCCTCGTACCAAGAACGATAGAAGGGGTAATGAGGTTGAAAATAAAGAAATGAATAGGATGATCATAGAACTTCTTTTGTGGTGTAATCTGAGGATGATGACGATTTTTTTTTCCCGTGTTCAGGGCGGTCATGAGGAATTCTAGAGGATCACTTTTCCCTGAAGAGGTAGTTAAATGCGATTTCAATACTTATGAAGCTTCTCTGTGCCTTCCCGGGAGCTTAAAAAATTGTGTGTTTTTATGTTGTTTTTTTCCTGCTATTATAGAAACTCTGCAAATGGCTGACTCATCTATTGTTAGTTTTACAGCATCTGCATTCCAATCGCATTCATCATAGAGACCTCAAGGTAAAAACTTTCTGTAATCGGCGAAATAGAAAAGCCTTCTTAGCATAAAACATTTTTAACGTGACCTATTTTGAATTCAGTTATGTAACATATTCATCAGAAAGGACAACGACATCAGTTAGGTAAGAATGACCGAACAATTGCTTGATTGGGTCGTCTTTGCTTCTTTACTATCCTTCAAATTCACTTGATTGTCATAGGTGATTTTGGATTAGGAAAATTGCTAGATGCAGAAGGCCTTGCTTCCTCGGTATGAATTTCTATTGCGGCTAAATGAACCTCTTACTTACATGCAAGTTTCGACCATCTATTGTCACCTAACAATCGATTCAGCATATCTATTTAGCAAGAGAGAAATCCCTTCTCCCTCCAAGACCGAGGAAACCTAAAATTTGCTTTTATTTTCGGTCATAGGAACCAAATGTTGTGGTGGTCATATTCCTTTTAATCAAAAAACAAATATTGTGGTATTCATCATATTACAAAGCTCCTGTTGCCATAGCACCTAGCTTAATGCATTTGAGAAAAAGACGTCGAGTTGTACAGCTAATCCTTAATTTTTGAACAAATTTCATGTAATAGGTATCTGGCACACCAAACGACATGTGCCCTGAGATCCTTTCCGGCATACCCTATGGCTATAAATCTGATATATGGCCGCTTGGTAAGAAATAAGAATGTTGATGAAGCAATGTATTTCAGCTCTTTACATCATGTCCCTAATACTAACACTTTAATGTTATTTTAGGATACTGTATGTTTGACATTGTTGCACATCAACCCCCGTTTAAAGCTTCTGTGAGTTGATTTTTCAGCTATCTGAACTTCGTAAACAATACCTCGAAAACTTATACTTGTTACGCAAAAAAAAAGAGAAGTTCTTTATCTTGATATCTTCTATATGATATAGTGATAATGTAAATCCAACAGGACAAAATTGGACTTATCAACAAAATAAACCGGGGTTTGTTCTCACCACTTCCGATTATATACTCCTCCACCTTATAAGTATCTTCCTTCTCAGCACGCCACAAGTATAACAAATCAGTTTGTTGACAAAGCGGACTTAATTCTTGCAGGAAACAGATGATAAGAAGCATGCTAAGGAAAACTACAGAACACCGACCTCCAGTGAGTGCGAGCTACATGTGTTCAAATGTTATTCTTTCCGTTTCAATCTGGTAAGTCTTATGTTCCTTTTTAGTCCGTTTAAAAGCGAATGTTTCTTTGCTTTTACAACAACTCCTTAATTTTAAATTTCTACGTGGCATGTTTAAAGATCACAAACTTAAATTACATTTTGATACATTCTGCATACCTTTATTTTAAGACTACAAGATTCAAGTCTTCTTTTCTTTATTAAACTTTGTCCCAAATCAAAACCAGAAAAACAAAAATGAAACGGAGGGAGTGTTATATTGAGATTCATCTTGATATATTTTTTAACCTCTAATTATAGGCTGCCGAGCTGTTGATACATCAACATTTGCAACCATACCTGCTCTTGTGTCACAACCCTTCATCTGCGTTTCTTCCTGTGAAGTCCCCGAGCAGAACGAAAGAGAAAACACGACCATCACCTGGAAAATCTATCAGTCCGAGAGGTAGAAGAGACAGACAGTTGAAGCTAAAAGAGAGGAGAACTGTCCTTTACATTGACGAAAGTGATAACATTTAACCAGGAAACTTATCTAACAATTATAACACGTTCCGAGCCAAACTTGATACTAAGAGAGTCGATCCGACAAGCTACTCGGTCAGGATCTCTCAAGATAGTGAGGATTCTAAAAGTTGGGAGATGAGTGAGGAAGTTGTTTGCAATGGATAAGATCAACCAAAGACTATCTCGCAAACAGAAACTACGATCACTCCAAGCTCGTCAAGTTCAAGGGCAAAAACATGGTCCAAGGAACAAGATCATGTTTCTCCAGAGCATGTTAGTCGATTTGACGAGGGTGATACGAAGAATAACAAGACAAAAGAGCTTGAGGTGTTGAGCAGTCCACTGGACCATGAGAAAGCAGATATAGTGGAATGTATCTCCGCAAAATCTAGCAGAATGACATTGCTTGATGGAAGATTCAATGATAAAACACGATTCTTCGATGGAGAAAGCACGTTATCTAATTCACAGTCTGCAAAACCAGATCCAGAGGCAGCACCAAGATGCTGTGTTGCTGAAATTGGAAATAGTAGCGAGTGTAGAGAAGTTGCTATTGCCTTCTTATCAACTGAAAGTGATGGCTCACTTCTACACAAAGACGATGTAGAAAATAAAGCAACCGCGGTTTATGACACCAAACAGGCTAAGAAAGACGCTCTTCGAGCACTGGATGATAAGGTTTCGCAGCTCAAGTTACTAGCCGCATTAGCTAGTAAGGAGGACAAAGACGACTGGGGTAATTCCACTGAACAAAGAGCTGAAGCTTTAGAGTCTCTTTTGGAGGTTTGTGCGCGACTACTTAAGCAGGAAAAAATTGATTAGCTTGCTGGTGTGCAGAAACCATTCGGGGATGATGGAATGTCGTCGAGAGAAATAGCAATCTGGTAGACAAAAAAACTCATGACTGCACAAAAGTTGACCAAGGGGTCGTGATGTTGCACAAAACCTGTCTTTTGACCTATAGAACGAGCCTCTGTCTTACGAAAATCATCAAGTATTATTGGATTAAACTAT
The DNA here is from genome assembly GCA_030864225.1 of Capsicum baccatum var. pendulum. Lineage (NCBI taxonomy): Eukaryota > Viridiplantae > Streptophyta > Magnoliopsida > Solanales > Solanaceae > Capsicum > Capsicum baccatum. Next base: position 263,419,241 of record CM061559.1, on the reverse strand, counting down.
TCCTCAAGGCTTAACGTGGTTGAGCATCCCTTAGTTTTGATTATTGTTGTAGGACTGTTGATGGAGCTGTGAAGATTATATATAATGTACTTTTACAGTTTATTTCTACTCTATGATGATAATTACCACATTTTCTACTGTTAGTTTTTTCTCCAAAACTACCTGCAGACAAATATTATACATTTCTTCAGCTTCTTAGATATGATTGTGTTATTATCGGAGTCGATTTCTAATATAGTCACGCAACTAATAGTATTATCTCAGAAAGTCACGTTCTAAGAATCAAGAAGAAAGGTGATTTTTTGAGGCAATAACTATTAGCTGAGTGACTATCTAAGAGGTCAGCGCAATATTATAGTTGTCTTATAGAAAAAAGTATCAACAATCAAATTATTCCTTTTAATATTCCATTCCTCAAACCTCAAGCCTCTTGTGAAATGAATTTAATATTTTATAAAAAAGGTTTTTTTTTATACTATTATTATAGTTTCCCTCATGCACATTTTGCCAATTTATAATAATTCTATCTTGATTGTCAAAATTTATTGGTATGATGTAACTTTTCTTATACTTTTCCTTGTCCCATTCAAATTCGTCTCGCTCCCTTTCCCTGCAGATATCCTACCACTATCACGTTCATCTATGTTGACCTACCTAAAAAAATGAAAAGGTTGGGCTGTTAACTTTACTAATTTGTGGTGGTTGTTGAAGACTAGCTTCTTGAAGAGCTCTCCGAGAGGTGCATTGCATCATCTAGATATTTGTTGGAAACTAAGTATTAGGTGCGGGAGTAAATAAGTGCATAAACTAAAAAAAGAATTGTAGGAAATTGTTTTGTTGTGTATTTTCATTTTTGTGGTAATACATGTTAAGTGGAAGTACGTTGAAGCTGAGGTCGACAATATTCAATACTCAAAAGATTATTAGAAAATAGTTTGCTGTGGAGTGAACTTCAATTCACGGTGCTTCTAAAAGGATCAAACATTCATCAAGACAAAGTGAAATTGACATTTTCTACTCATGTTTAGAGTTTGTAAAAAATATGCTTGTTATACTGCTTGTTCAGACATACAATATTTTCTTACTTGATGTCGCTGCATTCGAATTTGGAAAGCAAATTACACGGCTGACTTGTTAATGTAGGATATCATATCATGTGTTATGTCGGGAATGCACTCCTATCAATGTATCATGAGTGTGAAGTATTGACGAGGTGTATGACGCGTTAGAGGAAATAGCGGAGAAGGATTTTGTCTCTTGGGTAGCTCACTGTCTCAATCAATTTTCAGTTCTAAACAAAAGAAGTTTGGTCTTTGTAGTTGTGTTTGTTACTTTTTCCAATTGTAAGATGATATATGTGGAAAGTGAGGTCCCTCTAAATTTTTGTTTTCTTTAACTTTAGCTTTAAAGATCCAATTTTTACTCGAGAAATCACAATAATATGAACAATGAGTTGTCGAAGAAAACTGGTTTACGCAACCAAAAAGAATAAATTGCTCTCTGTGGTTTAAAATAATTTTGATACTATAAAAATAAAAGGCTGAAAGTTTAAATTTTGATTGAAGTGATAAGGCTTTCACTTTAAAAAACAAATACTAAAAAAGAAGTATTAATATATTTAAAATCAAGTGGTTCCAATAAAGGGAAAGGGTAATTGTGCCTTTGAAAAATTTCCAAATACGGAAAGACGTCATTTATTTTGGGACGGGCGACACATAATTTGGGTCGGAGGTAGTAACAGATTTTTGCATATGCATCCATTTAGGCTTGTTGGGTTTCCTTTCAAATTGTTCTTACATTTCAACCATTTTTCATTTTGTTCTTGTAATGTTCTACTTCAAACAGATGTTCATGAAGGGATTGTTCTTAATATTCATAAATGCAAAAGAACAAGTACAATAAGTCGAATCAGATGCAGAATCAATGATTTGTACAAAATACTTTGCTTGACATTATTGATTCAAGAGTTATCACATGAGAACAGCACTGATAGGCTTGCAACAAAGTCTCAAAAAGAGGAGTAACTAACAGTTCCACCAAATTTACCTAGAATTGTAGAGGTCTAAAACAACTTCATCTACTAATTCTTGGAGAATATGCCTAGCAACTTCAGTGCCACATTCATATTCTTCAATCTCGAAGTCCGTACATTTACCCAAAGAATGGCTCATATCCCATTCTATTAGCTCGTCAGGGATCAAACCAACAAATTGTGTCCACTCTTCGACCTCATTAATACTATCAGCAATCAGAATCTCTTTGGTCATACTTGATGGTAGTTTGGTACAGGTTCTTAAACCAGAATCAGAGATTGGAGAAAATTTTGAGTCTAGGTACTCTAATAGAGAATCAAAGGTGAATCCTTTAAGCTGATTCATTTGTTTTGGGTTATTACAGCCAAGCAACTCACCGAAAGCCATCCACAAAAAACTCGAAAACATTTCATGTTCATTGAGGAGAAAATGGCTCACAGAGAACCCATCCTTTATAGGTTGAGCCTGCTGTTGAGGTGTAGTTCCAAATATGAGTTGAGCATTCAAAATGACCTATTTTGCATAGCTGAGTTTGCTTCCTTTTGATTGATCAATCTTGCTGAGCACTCCAAAAACGTTATGAATCAGTTTTCTGCAACTCCTCCTGGTGGATAATGAGGTCTCACAATCCGAAAGATCTCTATCAGGTTCTGGAAAGAGTGGTTCATCATCAACAGAGTCCACTGATTCAGCAAGCACTTTGTCCTCTGGAAGAAAACAAGCATCATATTTATTAGAAGCATGTATGCATGAAATCCAAGTTCAGAGTAGTCTTATTTTTTAATTTATGTTTTTGAGGGAAATAAAGGAAGTATGCAAATAGTAAAATGTCGAATCAGGGACCATACTTGAGCTACTATTGGGACTGCTGGAGAGGTAGCTGCCAGTTGAATGGTGATCAAGTGGATTTCCATCTAAATCTGCTTCATCTTACAAAGGAGAAAAATATATAGTAGGATAAGTGAGAGCACATTTAGCTCTAAACCTTTGCAAACCTGGTTCAGAACTCTTTATTTCGGCCATCTTAAAATCCATATCTTCTTTATCAGAGCCGCCAGGTCGAGCACCAAGTTTGTTTGCCACATTGCTCCAAGTTTCTGAAGCTGAAGCCTTTTGGGACTTACTACCTGATCGTGCTGGCATCGATTCCAAACCCATGAGCCTAGCAACCAAACATGGAGCTTTCATTTCGTGCTTGCTTTCACAACGTGTATCGGTCACTCCATTATTCTTTGCATTTGGAAAACCCCCACTGTTCTCATCAGCAGTCTACAATGTTCATACAGGAACCAAAAACAATAAAAACAAAAACTTTCCTGTCAGGCTAAAATCTGAGACAATAGAAGAAAAAGAAAGCTAAATGTGGGAGTATAGTTCAAGAAATGCGTACCAAACAAAGCTTTGGCTGTTTCTCATCCCCTCTAAACTTTTTTGAATCTTATTTCAAGCAAGCTATCAGAATGCAGCACAAAAAAAGAAATAATTTAGCCCTCTAGCTAGAATCACCTTCAAGAAATTAACCATTCTACTTTAAAAATGAGTGGAATGTAGTAGTAGCTAACCTGGTGAAAGCAGTTTCTTTGGAAACAGCTACTTGGCAAATCTATAGTTCCGATCAAAGGGCTGAAAGAAAATACCCGCACAACCACAAGGCCTTTGAGGTTGTCTCTCATTCATTTCTATAGCTGACCTATCATTCATCCTTTAAAATCATCTCTTAAATTTCTTCACCTTTTCTCACACTCTGCTGAATGTGATTCACACACTTTGTCTTCCCAATAAGATTCTATCAAACATTATCTTCACATTAATTTGGAAAGATTTAAACAAAAGACCCTCCCACTGGCCCCTCTGGGCACCACATCACTCACCCTTCTTGGCCCAAAAAAAGATAATGGGGAAAAAGAACTTACATTTTCATGCAAAAAACAAAGCAAAAACCCAACAAAATATCCAAAAGAAAGTAGAAAATAGCTATGAAAAGTAAAACCCTGAGCTGTCTTCAATTATGACAAAACTTTCACAAGAAACCACAGTCAAACAAAGCAAACACAGAACAAGAAAATACAAACAGCAATACCCAGAATGTCTTCAACTTGCACCAAATGTGATACTGTTCAAGAATACAGCTAGAACTGGTTATAGTACACTCTAGTAAGCTATTCTTTTCTTTTTTTAATCTTCTTTATGACAGTGAAAAAGTCAAAATCATAATTATTTTAAATTAGTTCTTATAAACATGCTTTCTATGCTTTGCTATCACAAATGCTACCGAATAAGAAAAGAATGCGTCGATAGAGACTAACCGATTAGGCACCAAACAATAATAATAGAACCCAAAGCAATTGCAGCAATGACAAGACCAAATGTTTTTCGAAATCCAAAGTTCCAAAGAACTTCAAAGTACTTTTAAGAGAAAATAGAGGGAGCAATAGCGGAGGAGAAGTTTGTCCTCTTAGAGAAAGAGAATGGTGAGTTTATATAGTGAGGATGGCCGTCCACAATCCCAAATAATGAAGGAAAAATAATATTTAATGGAAGAAGAACAACATATAATGAATCAATTAAGGGGATTGTTCCCTTAAATAGATGGGGTAAATCAATCCGTTCCACGAATCATGCTATACTTGCCATAAATAAATAATATCCTATTATAACATTTGAAATTTCCATGAATAGAACAAGTAAAAAGAGATCCTTCCTACTTATTAAATGAAATCAAGAAGAGGTATCTAAATTTACCATAATTAACGTGTGAGGGGATATCTGTCAACCAAGTAAGGCAAGAAAAATAAAAAATCAATTACTGAGATGCTTTTCTCAAATCAAATTGGTACAGGATCATACCCAAACAGTCAAAACGTGCACATATTAGCCATATTAAATAATTACGAAAAAATCCAAAAAATAAAAAATCAATTACTGAGATGCTTTTCTCAAATCAAATTGGTACAGGATCATACCCAAACAGTCAAAACGTGCACATATTAGCCTTATTAAAAATTTACGAAAAAATCCAAATAAGAAAAAATCAATTACTGTGATGCTTTTCTCAAATCAAATTGGTACAGGATCATACCAAAATAGTGAAAACGTGCACATATTAGCCTTATTAAAGATTTACGAAAAATCCTTGAATCGTCACATACATGCTTTTTCCATACAAAATCACCCATATTGACTAAGAGGCATAAAAAATGTGAAGTTGCAAGAAGTTAGGCGTGTTTTCACATACCAGAGAGAGACAAACAAATTGACTCACCATTCAAGTTAAGCGTCACGAAATTTCAATCAAGCAGGACATGCAAATAAGGTCGAATAAAAATCACAGACTTAAAATAAACATATTTATTCAGCAAAAATAAAATGTGGCCACACTTATGAGAGACACAGATGAAGAAATAGTATAAAAGTTCACACACATATTTCAAACACGGGATCAAACCTGAAGACATGTTCTTCATTTTCGATGAGGAAGGGTTGCATGGTTGGAACGCCGAAGGGGTTTGATGGAGGTATCACTGTGGGAGAGGAGTCGAGGCTGTGTCGCGACTGTTGGACGTTCTATGGAGGGGAGAAAGAAGGCGACTGGAGGATGGAGGATGGAGCGGCGTCGTGGAGGCTTGGCTGGCCGTCTCCGTCGTTGGTGGTGCTGTTCGCCGGTGGAGGACGAGAAGGGAGGGGGCTGTCCTTCGGAGCAGCGGCTAGACTCACCTTGGGTAGGAGCTGGCGGCACTTATGGAGGAGAAGGAAGAGGCGACGGCGAAGGCTGTTCGCTGAAGGTGGTGGCATGGCGATGAGGACTCGGAGTGGAGGGGGTGGTTTTGGTGGTCGATTAGCGACGGAGAGATCGGATGAGGGGGGGGGGGAAGATCGAGATTTGGAGGTGTTTACAGAGAGAGAAAAGAGAGAGGTGGCGAGATAGAGTCGGAAGCTGGGGAAAAAAATTTGAGTTAGGGTTTGTAGGTTTGAAATAGGGAAAGAGAGATCTTTTGATGTCAACCGTTGAATTAGTTTTTGATCGACGACTGTGATTTTATGTAATGGGGGAATTAAAATGGGACTACGTTGAAAATAATGGCTTAAATTGTAAGAAATTAGGTTAAGATTGTAATGGATTGGGTAAAAATAGGTATAATTGTAAGAAATTAAATAAAATTGGCTTAAAACGTAAACAAAATCATGCAAGGTAATTTTGATTAGCCTGTTATTTAAATTAAAGTAGGAATAATAATAATATATGATAATAGTAATTAAATAATAAATAACAACATTAAATAATAAATAATTAAAAATATAATAAAAGATAAATAATAATAATAATAAAAATAATAATTAAACAATAAACTATAATAATAAATGATAAATAATAAATAATATTAATATATATAATAACAATGTCAATAAAGAGTAATATCAATAAATAGTATTAAATAAAGAAAAACTAGACAATGTATTTTGCAAAATTGTAGGTGTGCGTAATTACGTGAAAATAATTTAATTAATAAAATTATAAAAATGTCATTTTTAGTTTTAGAATATTATAAAAATATGATTCTAAAAGATAATTGCTGATTTATGCATTTTCTAAATTATGAATGCGATATGTCGGAAATCTGTTTTATGCAATACTGACTTTTAAAAAACTAATTCAAAACAATAAATAAATAGGAAAAATTAAATTTCTTAAATTCATGATATAAGAAATACAAAACTGAAGTATAAGAATAAATAAAAATTTCAACATTATTATTGAAACAATTAAATTACCTTAAATATCGACAATATCTAAACAATTCATTTATTATGAATATTGAGGAAGTATTGTCTAAAATATCAATGAATTAAGTGGACTCAATGTAAAATAGTTGAATAAACCTTTCAATCTTTTCTATTTATCCCATTTTAATTGGACACACTCCTTAATAAATTCTTTACTCTTGCAAGGTTAAAAGTAATTTCACTAATATATTTTTAGTTACTAAAATTTATACATTTTTTAAAAATAATAATGATTATATTTTAATCTTTTATATAAATGAAGACTTTAGTTACTATTATTTTGTCTTATTTGAGGATATTTTCACTAACAACACCAACAGTAAGGGTATTTTGGTAACTAAAACCTCCAATCAATGACACTTTACCGTGTCTTTTGCCTCTACTATTTTACTTTCCTAAAATCTTCTTTCGTCTTCATTTTCTCTGTTTTTCCTTTTCTCCAATGTATTCCCTGCGCACCTTCACACCAAAACACAAATTTCAAGCAAAATTCATGTTCTTAATCTCAATTTTTATTAGTCCATCATGATTTATTTTTAGTGAGTGCATCTTTGATGGTGGAGCAAGTTTCCGAGCAAGTTTTCATTTGATGTTTGTTATATATATGATACATGATGCTAACTATTTCAAGCCTTAATCCTTTTATTTCAAATCTGTTATTATTATTTATCTATTATACAAATTAATTAATTCAAGTTTTAATCTATTTTCTCTAAATCTGTAGTGAATATTGTTATGGTACTAACTAATTCAATTATCCTTTGGATATCTTCTTGTTCTGCGATACTAATTAATTTTTGCTATCCTTTGGTCCTTTTTACTTGTTGTAAAGATTGATTTTTGATTTACATTTTCTATTTACAAAAGATTGATTTTATAAATTTGTCTTAATAGTTGTATAGAGCAATAGGTTTTAATCGGGCTGACTCATTGTAACCTACTGGGAACTATAGAAAGTAATTTTCTTATGGATTGATGAACATTGAATATCATAATACTCCCTCGGTCTCAAATTATATGTCGCCATTTGACCAGACACGATATTTAAGAACTAGGCATTGACCTTGCTAAAGTTACTAAATTACCCCTCTTAAAAAAGTATTGGACCACTAGGTACTTTTATTAAATTTCACAATAATTAAAAAAATGCAACAGAGAGTACAGTATTAGAAAAAAATCTACTTAAAAAATACACCACCTACATAACTGTCTCTCTCTTTTGCAAAGAGTTAAGTAGTCCAAATCAGTGTATCGCTTTAATTTAAAAATTTACTCTCATTTTCTCTATCAACAATTAAGAAAAATTTTCTATTGCAAAATTCAATTTTCTAGAAAATAGGACCAATTTACCGTCATATATGGATTTTCCACGAAAAATTTTCATTTCTGATTTGATTTTGGTTTCAATTTTTGGGCGCTAAACCTACTTTTCATTTGAATTTTTAGCAAATGGTTATTTTGTGGCCCCAAATCTTCTTTTCATTTGAGAGATGTTCTTTTGCATCTTTTGGTTACTGTATCCTTTCTTTTATTTTGGATACTTTCCAAATTCTTCCTTTTATCTCCTCTCTTATTTTTGCCATTACCCTAAAGATGAGGTTCGTCGTACCTATAGACTCAACCTTCAGAAATAAACAATTGAAATTAGAAGAATGTCAAGCAATTGCAAAGTTTCTTTTGAAAGAAAGTAAGGAAGGAATTCTTAAATACGGATCTATAACACCAGATACGATGTTGTTCAAGAAATCAATAAGAACTATTCAGCGCATTTGGAAACAGTGTCAATCATCAGTTGATAATGGTATGTCGTCGTTAGATGTGTCTTTAAGACTTACAGGTAAAGTTGGAAGAAAATGGATTGGAGTCGACATTAATCAAGTCAAAGAAATTTCACTTTGTCATCGAACAAATATTCGATCTATGGCTTTTGCAATGAACATGGCAAAATCAACCGTCTTTCGGCGTGTGAAAGATGGAACTCTTCGGCCACATTATAAATCCATCAAGCCTCAGTTAACTGAAGGAAACAAAAAGGTACGACTTCAATACTGCCTCTCAATTATTGATTAGAATACAATCCACATAAATCCCATGTTTATGAATATGTTTAATTAAGTTCATATCGGCGAAAAGTGGTTTTTTGTGTCCAAAAAAGTTGAAAGGTACTACCTGCTTCATGGAGAGCATGAGCCAGATCCGTATCGTTCTTACAAAAGTAAAAATTTTATTCTAAAGGTTATGTTTATGGCTGCTGTAGCATGTCCTCGATTTGATGAAAATGGAATTGAGTTGTTTTCTGGAAAAATAGTTGTTTTTTCGTTTGTAGTTAAGGAACCAGCTAAGCGGAATAGCAAAAATCGAACAGCAGGAACTATGGAAAAAAATCCCATTCATTCGGTAACTAAAGATATCACTAGAGCTTGATTGATACAGAAAATTCTTCCTCCTATTAGAGAAAAATGGCCAGCTTCCGATTCAAATAATCCTATCTTTTTACAACAAGATAATGCAAGGCCACATATTGGTAACAATGATTTGGAATTTATTGAAGCTGCCCGACAAGATGGATTTGACATTAGATTGTGTTTTCAACCATCGAACAGTCCAGATTTAAATGGTTTAGATCTTTGTTTTTTTAGAGCAATCGAAAGTCTTCAATATCAAAAGGCCCCCAAAAATGTTGATGAATTAGTGGAAGCAGTGGAAAGATCTTTTGATGAAATGAATGAGAAACACCTCAATCATGTATTTCTTACTTTACAATCTTGTATGATTGAGGTGATGAAAGATAGTGGCGGCAATAATTACAAAGTGCCGCATTTGAACAAAAATGGACTAGAAAGAGAAGAAAACCTTCCTCTCCAACTTCATAGTGATATTGATATCATCAATAAAGATTTGGCTCTACTTCAACAATGATATGGGTTATTATTATGGTGAAGCTCTTTATTTTGAAGTTGGAATGGTGTTTTTTCAAGTAGTATGTAGAAGTACTGTACTACTTTTGTGTATAGCCGTAGTGATCATCATGTAACTTTTACTATGATGTTTTGTCAAATATGTTAGGAGTACTATTTTTGTATACAGACATGATGATCATAATGTATTTTTTGTACTCATGAATAACTCTACTTACAATGATATAAGTCCCACCAGCTTATATATACTTACACGTCTTTTTCTAGCTTTATTGTTGTTTTATGCTTCTATTTGTTTCTTTCTTTCTTATCTATTAGGGATGCGTAAATGGAAGGAAGGAGAAAAGGGATGTGGGAGTCATACCGTCACATTTGTATGAATTTTTATTTTTAAACTAGGAAGTCTATTTCGAGAACAATTAATTGAATGTTAAAGAGTTTGTGCAGACCAAATATATTTGGACAGCATGGGGATGTCAATTGTTCAGGGGAACTAAATGAAAATAGTTGAAATCAATGTCGCGATTATGAGAGACCTTGGTTTATGCAAAAGGGTGTGGTACAGTTTCACTAATAAATGCGGCACCCTCAGCTATTATGCAAAGAGCAGTAGCTATGCTCCATAAAGACAACATATTGGGTATGGTAATATTTTTTCAGGCTGCTCTACACTAATGGTGTCTATTACAATTCTTCTCCCGTGATGAATAAGATTGGTAATCACGATCCCGAGAAGAGTCATGTTTTGGTTTCTCCGAGTGACCTTTGTCTATTGAACGATGACTCCTTCCCTTATACTTTTTCTTGTCTCGTTCAAAGTCGTCTCGCTCCCTTTCCCTGTCACATATCCTACCACTATCACGTTCATGAGACTTTAGTCTTCCTTGATCCTTACTCTTGATAAAATTAATTGTTCTGTGTCATTTATTTTTCTTTCATGTCATTGATTTGTTTTTTCTATTTATACTTTACTGTTTATGGCAGTTGACTGATGTACACTGTATTTGAAAGTTTACATATGAAGTTTTCTTGGTATTGATATCCTCACATTAGGATGTTATTCATTCAGAAAATGGTAACTTCCATGTTATGTTTGTTTAATTTGGTGTTCTGTGACTCACTCTCACTATTGTGGAGTGACTGAACATTTAATCATAAGCGGACAGTGTGATGATCTGTGTTTATGTTGAAATATCACAGAACATGGGCTAGCCTATTTACTTCTGGTGAAGAGAGAAAACGTAAGGCTGTGAATGGTGGGGAAGCAAATAGGAGTTTGTCATCTGTGTTGACCTACTTTAAAAAATGAAAAGGTCGGGCTGTTAACTTTACTGTTTTATGGTGGTTGTTGACGACTGGCTTCTTGAAGAGCTCTACGAGAGGTGAATTGCATCGGCTTGATATTTGTTGGAAACTAAGTATTCGGTGCGGGAGTAAATAAGTGCATAAACTAAAAACAAAATTGTAGAAAATTGTTTTGTTGTGTATTTTCATTTTTGTGGTAATACATGTGAAGTGGAAATACGTTGAAGCTGAGGTCGACAATATTCAATACTCGAAAGATTAAAAGAAGTAGTTTGCTGTGGAGTGAACTTCAATTCACGGTGCTTCTAAAAGGATCAAACATTCATCAAGACAAAGTGAAATGGACATTTTCTACTCATGTTTAGAGTTTTTAAAAAATATGCTTGTTATACTGCTTTTTCAGACATACAATACTTTCTTACTTGATGTTGCTGCATTTGAATTTGGAAAGCGAATTACATGGCTGACTTGTTAATGTAGGATATCATAACATTTGCTATGTCGGAAATGCACTCCTATCAATGTACTGTGAGTGTGAATTATTGACGAGGCATATGACGAATTAGATAAAATAGCGGAGAAGGATGTTGTCTCTTGGGTAGCTCACTGTCTCAACCAATTTTCAGTTCTAAACAAAAGAAGTTTGATCTTTGTAGTTGTGTTTGTTACTTTTTCCAATTGTAAGATGATATGTGGAAAATGTGATCCCTCTAAATTCTTGTTTTCTTTAACTTTAGCTTTAAAGATCCAATTTTTACCCGAGAAATCACAATAATATGAACAATGCGTTGTCAAAGAAAACTGGATTACTTATGTAGAACCAACCAAAAAGAATAAATTGCTCTCTGTGGTTTAAAATAATTTTGATATTATAAAAATAAAAGGCTGAAACTTTATATTTTGATTGAAGTGATAAGACTTTTACTTTAAAAAAACAAATACTAAAAAAGAAAGTATTAATATATTTAAAATCAAGTGGATCCAATAAGGGTAAAAAGGTAATTGTGCCTTTAAAAAAATTCCAAATAAGAAAAGACGACATTTATTTTGGGACGGACAAAAAAGGAAATGGCGACACATAATTTGGGATGCAGGGAGTAGTATTTTTATTTGGTTCGAAGGATATCATGTGCCTCAGCAGAGAAGTACAGTTCTGCTCTCCTCTCTTTCTCTTACGCATCTAGTTCTATAGCTTAACCCTTACTTTTACGATGTAAGGGCAGAACGCATGTCAAAAGTTATTTAATTTCGCTATTAAGAGTATTTTTGGGGATGTTGGAAACTTAATTAAAAAGTATTAACACTATTTAATATTGAGTGGTAATATTTATGTCTATTAAAATTCTAAAATTAAATTATAAAATATTATTTTTTTAAAGTGGGCAGGCCCGTAAGGACTGCAACCCAAAGAGTAATAGTGTGGGCTTGATATTTTTTGGCTCATCATTTTGATAGGCTAGCCCAACCTGACCCGTCAAACTCAAAGCCCGTGTGGGCTAGCTCGGATGGGCTGAGCCAACCCGTATTGACATCTCTACAAAAAAAAAAACTCTACATTATTGATACTCAAAGGAGACTTTGGAATCTTGAAGAATGCACGGAGGTGAATTATGGATTTCAAAATGCGGATATATGAATGTGAAATTCATCAAGATGACCTACATTATGCATATTATACTAGACAAGGAGCCCAGAAATGGGGACAAAACAAGAACAAATTCCATGAAAATGTGCACCAAGATCATAAATAACTTACACACTAGGATTATCTAGCCTCTAGGGTACCCCCCATCCCCACCCCCACGCAAAACTTTTAACGTCACCCTGTACAACGAGGCCAACTTATCGAAAGATGGACGTTGCTTCAGTTCATACAACCTTTTGATAGGTGCTTGTTAGATCTTATTAAGCTTTTCTGCTACGATCATAGGATTTGCTTTTGCTATTACATTCTGACCAGCATTCCTATAATCAAACGGGCAGTTATGTTTGTCTGAATAATAATGAACTGCGTAGAAAAGATCACCACATTTGCAACTGAACCTCGTTAATCACACACGCTTACGACAAGCTGTGCACTTTTTCAAACCCTCTTTTGACTTCACTTGTGAAATCTGAGTGGCTAAATCTGCAGATGCAACCGCGGCACCTGCAAGAGAAAGTTTTGATTCAGTGCTACTTGAGCTTCTGCGTACAACGTCTTTGCTAGATGAAGCTGCAAGCTTTGCATTTTTCTACTTCAGTAGTATCATGTCCTTTTGACACTTGGAACACATATTCATCGTAGCTACACTACTGAAAAAATAACAGTCGTTGATGCAGAGGACGGGGTCTTCTGGAGCTCGACAACCTATCTCTTTAGATGACTCCATTTTTCCAGCTAACAATTCAAGTACTACACCACAAGTGTCACACCTCAAATCCTATTAGGGCGGACTGGCACCCATAACCGAGGAGGCCTGGGAGAACCAGCTCATCACCTTATACTTCCCATGCATACCTCTATGACAACCCAAAATTCGGACAGCATCATATCGCATATAAAATGAAATAATCACCTGTATAAGGTCGAGCACACATATATATATGTATATACAACACTTGGCCATTGGAGCCATCACGTCTATTAACAAAACACCACCTTGACTGTACATTAGGTCTACAAAGGCTCTAGATAATACAGAGAGTTTAACTAAGGTCGGGACACACCCCGTCATATAACTAACTTCTATACAATACCAAAAGTGACTGGATATGACACGGAAAGCCTCAAAGCAAACTGGAGCACACCAAAAGCAGCTGGATATCCTAACTCCTACTTGTGCGGTGCATGAGCTGAGGTACCTATGGCTGCAGAATGAAATGTAGGTCCCCCGTGGGGGACTTCAGTACAAAATATGTACTGAGTATGTAAAGCTGTAGATAATCACATATGATATAGGAGCTCAATAAAAATTAGAAACAAGTGAATAAATCGTAATAGGAGTGGACCACACCTACTAGAACTTTTGAAAACCTGTACATTGTATTTATTCAATCACTTTACCTTCGTTCTTATCATCTTTGTAATCATTACTTACTGTACAGTGACCATTAGGCTGCCTCTAGTACATATCAACTGGGATCGATCCATGATAGGCGTATGCCCTTAGGATACCATCCATAAACACATAAATAGGGATCAACCCATGATAGGTTATGTCCCTAGGATACCACCCGATAAGAAAGAACCTCCATCACTTAGTTCAATTAATTTTTGAGATTGTTATTTTGGTCGCCACGGCATTTTTGATACTCTGAAACAATGATACATCAATAAGAGACATATAAATAGACCATCAATGAAATAACGATGAAGTAAGAACTCATTGGCACATCAATGAAGTGTTTTGGAGTCATCAATGCCATAACAATGAAGTAGGAACTTATTAGTATATCAATGAAACGTTTTGGAGTCATTAATAGCACATGGATCATGTTTGAGTAACCAGATACCTTCTGACATTCATTAGTGCAATAAATATGTATGATTTGGAAAACAAGTAAGTATTGGAATGTCTTGACATCTTGTAGGGTGGAAACAAGTTCATTGGTAACGTAGGACATCATACAAAACCATTACGGATCACATGTTATTGAATAACTTTGGAAACTTTCTTAATAGAACAATTGTTCACTTTTATGCCAAAGATATGGTATAGAGTATGCTTTACATACCTGACTGTCAACCTTCAATACTAGTCCCAAATGGACTTCCCATCTTTTCGGATTACTTATCTATAATGAACATATATAGCAATCTAGTATTAGCAACCAAATGTCACTATTCAATTGTTTGAATTCTCCAAAGTAGTGGTTAAGTAGTAATCCTTAATTACACTATAAAGGGTGTCACTTTAACCCTCTTATACTCCAATTACATTCACATGCTATGCATATTCATACAACATCCTCCAATATCAAGTTTGGATTCATTTATCCTTCCAACCAATCCATTAAACCAAATTGAGCCATACACATAAATAATCATCAATTCAATAGTATATCACCATATCCACCTTCCATAACTCAATTACCATATCCACCTTCCATAATTCAATACAACCAAACCACGCAAAATAGTCCATAACCCTATTTCCATCACCTTTCAATAACAACCAATACATATAATCCTCTATCACACATATACATATGGAAAAGAATAAAGGCAAACAATATTCATACATTAGAATTCACCTCTTGATTATTCAATCCTGTTTTCCCAAATAATAGGAGCCGTTCGAAGCTCTCTAGATGACAAATGCAGTTATCGGATTACTTTGGAATTTCTACGGTTGAATCAAAAGTAATTTAAAGGTCAAATTTGGCTAGGGTTTGTTCTTTCTCAATGATTGATGATGAAAATGAGTTTTTGAACTCATATACATGTATATATACACATATTCCCGTCCATAATATAATAGAAAATGACCAAAATGCCTTTAAAATTTAAATAATGTCAAATCTGTCCTTTGGTGGACTGTTTTGATAAGCTAAAGTAGATCGACCATAACTCTTTGCTCC